>OY728125.1:838581140-839814073 GCA_963277665.1 Viscum album | reverse complement strand
ACACATCCATAATTAAAGTAGAATTCATAACATAATTATAAACATACATAATTCATTAAGAATTCATTTTAAAATTTATATGACAATCATATGTGGAATCCGGAATTCAATTCATAATTTGATTGGTTTTTCATATACCATATATTTTTAATAGAAATGATATCCATTTTAAAAAAAATACATACATCTGGAATGATATCGGTCACACCGTGCCTCGGATTGAGGCGAGGTTAACTCGTACACGTCACAAATGACTCATTGATCGTTGTCCTAAAGTATCAACATATTCCGAAATCGTTTGGTCGGTTTTCCATATGTCAGTTGTTGTTTTCACTTAAAATGAAGTGTTTTTTAAATAAAAGAGAGACACTTTGAATGGTGTCGGCCACACCGCGCCTCGTATTGAGGCGGGGTTAACTCGTACACATCACAAATGACCCATGGATTGTTGTTCTAAAATATAAACACAATCAGAATGCGTTTGGTTGGTTTTCCATATGAATTTAAAATGTAGACCATTTTAAAGAAAAGAGATACACTTAGAGTGGTCTCGGCCAAACCGCGACTCGGATTGAGGTGTGGTTTACTCATACACGTAACATATGACCCATTAATCGTTGTCCTAAATTTTCAACAGATTCCGAATGCGTTTGGTCAGTTTTTCATATGTCAGTTCTTTATTTCACTTATAATCTTGTCCATTTTAATCAAAAGAGACACATTCAGAGTGGTACCGGCCACACCGCGTCTCATATTTAGACGGGGTTGACTCTTACATGTCTCAAACGACCCATGGATCATTTTCCTAAAGTATCAACACAATCCGAATGCGTTTGGCCGGTTTTCCGTATGTCAGTTGATGTTTTTCACTTAAAATGATGTCCTTTTGAAACAAAATACATACACTTCGAGTTGTGCCGGCCACACCACGCCTCGGATTGAGGTGGCGTTGACTCGTACACATCACATATAACCAATGGATAGTTCTCCTAAAGTTTCAATGGAAACCGAATGCTTTTGGTCAGTTTTCCGTATGTACTTAAAATGTTGTCCATTTTAAACAACAGAAAGTCACTTAGAGTGGTCCCGACCACACTTAGATGACAATTAAATTAGAATTCATAACGTAATTATAAACATACATAATTCATATAGAATTCAATTTAAAATTTAGATGAAAATTATATGTGGAATCCGAAATTCAATTCATAATTTGATCGATTTTTTCTATACCATATATTTTTACCTCAAATGATGTCCATTCTAAACAAAATACATACACCTGAAGTGATACTGGCCACACCGCACCTCATATTGAGGCGGGGTTGACTCGTACAAGTCACATTTGACCGATGGATCATTGTGCTAATGTATTGACACAATCCGAATGCGTTTGGTCGGTTTTCCATATGCCAGTTGATGTTTTTCACTTAAAATGACATCCTTTTGAAATAAAAGACGGAAACTATGAGTGGTGCCGACCACACCGCGTCTCCAATTGAGGAGGGGTTGACTCGTACATGTCACATATTACCCATGGATCGTTCTCCTAAAGTTTAAATGGAAACCGAATGCGTTTGGTCGGTTTTCCGTATGTACTTAAAATGTTGTCCATTTTAAACAAAAGAGTGACACTTAGACTAATCCTGACCACACCGCGACTCAGATTCATCCCGGGTTGGCTCGTACATGTCACATATGACCCATGGATCGTTGTGATAAATTATCAAAAGATTACGAATGCGTTTGGTCGATTTTGCGTATGCCAGTTGTTCTTTTCATTTATAATCATGTCCATTTTAAACAAAAGAGACAGAGTTAGAGCGGTGTCGGCCACACCGCGTCTCGGATTAAGACGGGGTTGACTTTTACACGTCACATATGACTCATGGATCGTTGTTCTAAAGTATCGATAGAATCCGAATGCGTTTGGTCGTTCTTCCGTATGTCAGTTGATGCCTTTCACATAAAATGACGTCCTTTTGAAACAAAAGATGGACACTTTGAGTGGTGTCAGCCGCACCGCATGTCGGATTGAGGCGGGGATGATTTGTACACATAATATATGACCCATGGATCGTTCTCCTAAAGTTTCAACGGAAACCAAATCCGTTTGGTAATTTTTCCGTATGTACTTAAAATGGTGTCCATTTTAAACAAAAGAGAGTCACTTAGACTTATCCTGGCCACACCGTGACTCAGATTCATCCTGGGTTGGCTCGTACACATCACATATGACCCATGGATTGTTGGGATAAATTATCAACAGATTCGGAATGCGTTTGGTCAGTTTTCCGTATGTCAGTTGATGCTTTTCACTTAAAATGACATCCTTTTGAAACAAAAGACGGACACTTTGAGTGGTGCTGGCCACACCACGTCTTCGGATTGAGCTGAAACCACCGTGCAACATTATAATTATTATTCGTGATGTGTACGCGTAGACATCACGTCAATCGGATGTGCGGTTTGCGCGGTACGACTCAATATTCGTGTTTTAAGTGATGCGCGCGCTTCGTAAACAGGCGTGAGGGGGGTCCAAACGGGCCGAACGAAGTCGGAATGGCCTTAAATCAGACGAAAAATACGGGAGAGTGATTTATGAAGTGGTCGAGTAGACGAAACATCAATCGGACGTGCCGTGTGCCCGCGGTGACCGACAACGCAGTTCTGGTGTCATAAACAGCCAAAACGGGCGTCAAATGGTCAAATTCATAGCGGACGACCTCGGATTGACCTGAAACCACCGCAAAACATTCTAATTATTATTCATGACGTGTATGCGTAGACGGCATGTCAATCGGACGTGCGGTTTGCGTGGTACGGCTCAATATTCGTGTTTTAAGTGATGCGCGCGCTTCGTAAACGCGCGTGAGGGTGGTCCAAACGGGCCGAACGATTTGGGAATGGACTGAAATCAGACGAAAAATACGGGTGAGTGATTTATGAAGTGGTCGAGCAGACGGCACGTCAATCGGACGTGCCGTGTGCCCGCGGTGACTGACAATACAGTTCTGGTGTCATAAACGGCCAAAACGGGCGTCAAACGGAAAAATTCAAAGCGGACGACCTCGGATTGACCAGAAACCACCGTGCAACATTATAATTATTATTCGTGATGTGTACGCGCAGACGGCACGCCAATAGGACGTGCGGTTTGCGCGGTACAACTCAATATTCGTGTTTTAAGTGATGTGCGCGTTTCGTAAACGCGCGTGAGGGTGGTCCAAACGGGTAGAATGATTTCGGAATGGCCTAAAATTAGACGAAAAATACGGGTGAGTGATTTATGAGGTGGTCGAGCAGACGTCACGTCAATCGGACGTGCCGTGTGCCCGCGGTGACCGACAACGCAGTTCTGGTGTCATAAACGGCCAAAACGGGCGTCCAACGGTCAAATTCATAGCGGACGACCTCAGATTGACTTGAAACCACTGTGAAACATTCTAATTATTATTCGTGACGTGTACGCATAGACGGCACATCAATCGGACATGCGGTTTGCGCGGTACGGCTCAATATTCGTGTTTTAAGTGATGCGCGTGCTTCGTAAACGCGCGTGAGGGTGGTCCAAACGGGCCGAACGATTTCAGAATGGCCTGAAATCAGATGACAAATACGGGTGAGTGATTTATGAAGTGGTCGAGTGGACGGCACGTCGATCGGACGTGCCGTGTGCCCGCGGTGACCGAGAACGTAGTTCTGGTGTCATAAACGGCCAAAACGGGCGTCAAACGGTCAAATTCGTAGCAGACGACCTCAGATTGAGTTGAAACCACTGTGAAACTTTCTAATTATTATTCCTGACGTGTACGCGTCGACGGAACGTCAATCGGATGTGCTGTTTGCGCGGTACGGCTCAATATTCGTGTTTTAAGTGATGCGCGCGCTTCGTAAACGCGCGTGAGGGGGGTCCAAACGGGCCGAACGTTTTCGGAATGTCCTGAAATCAGACGACAAATACGGGTGAGTGATTTTTGAAGTGGTCGAGTAGAAGGAACGTCAATCGGTCCTGCCGTGTGCCCGCGGTGACCGACAGCGCAGTTCTGGTGTCATAAACTGCCAAAACAGGTGTCCAACGGTCAAATTCATAGCGGACGACGTCAGATTGACCTGAAACCACCGTGAAACATTCTAATTAATATTTGTGATTTGTACGCGTAGACGACACGTCAATCAGACGTGCGGTTTGTGCGGTACGGCTCAATATTCGTGTTTTAAGTGATGCGCGCGCTTCGTAAACGCGCGTGAGGGGGGTCCAAACGGGCCGAACGATTTCAGAATGGACTGAAATCAGACGAAAAATACGGGTGAGTGATTTATGAAGTGGTCGAGCAGACGGCACGTCAATCGGACGTGCCCTGTTCCCGTGGTGACCGACAACGCAGTTCTGGTGTCACAAACGGCCAAAACGGGCGTCAAATGGTCAAATTTATAGCAGACGACCTCGGATTGAGCTGAAACCACCGCGCAACATTCTAATTATTATTCGTGACATGTACGCGCAGACGGCACATCAATCAGACGTGCGGTTTGCGCGGTACAGCTCAATATTCGTATTTTAAGTGATACATGCGCTTCGTAAACGCGCGTAAGGGGGATCCAAACGGGCCGAACGAAGTCGGAATGACCTGAAATCAGAAGAAAAATACGGGTGAGTGATTTCTGAAGTGGTCGAGTAGACGGCACGTCAATCGGACATGTCGTGTGCCCGCGGTGACCGACAACGCAATTCTGGTGTCATAAACGGCCAAAACGGGTGTCCAATGGTCAAATTCATAGCGGACGACCTCGTATTGACCTGAAACCACCGTGAAACATTCTAATTATTATTCGTGACATGTACGCGCAGACGACACGTCAATCGGACGTGCGGTTTGCGCGGTACGGCTCAATATTCGTGTTTTAAGTGATGCACGCACTTCGTAAAGGCGCGTGAGGGTGGTCCAAATGGGCCGAACGATTTCGGAATGGCCTGAAATCAGACGAAAAATACGGGTGAGTGATTTATGAAGTGGTCGAGCAGACGGCACGTCAATCGGACATGCTGTGTGCCCGCGGTGACCGACAACGCAGTTCTGGTGTCATAAACGGCCAAAACGGGCGTCAAACAGTCAAATTCATAGCGGAAAACCTCGGATTGAGCTGAAACCACCGTGAAACATTCTAATTATTATTCGTGACGTGTACGCGCATAAGTCATGTCAATCGGACGTGCAGTTTGCGCGGTATGGCTCAATATTCATATTTTAAGTGATGCACGCGCTTCGTAAACGCGCGTGAGGGGGGTCCAAATGGGCCGAATGAAGTCGGAATTACCTAAAATCAGACGACAAATACGGGTGAGTGATTTATGAAGTGTTCGAGCAGACGGTACGTCAATTGGACGTTCCATGTTCCCGCGGTGACCGACAACGCAGTTCTGGTGTCATAAACGGCCAAAACGGGCGTCAAACGGAAAAATTCATAGCGGACGACCTCGGATTGATCTGAAACCACCGTAAAACATTATAATTATTATTCGTGACGTGTACGCGCAGATGGAATGTCAATCAGACGTGCGGATTGCGCGGTACGGCTCAATATTCGTATTTTAAGTGATGCACGCACTTCGTAAACGCGCGTGAGGGGGGTCCAAACGGGCTGAACGAAGTCGGAATGACCTGAAATCAGATGATAAATACGGGTGAGTGATTTATGAAGTGGTTGAGCAGACGGCACGTCAATCGGACGTGCCGTGTTCCCGCGGTGACCGACAACGCAGTTCTGGTGTCATAAACGGCCAAAACGGGCGTCAAACGGTCAAATTCATAGCGGACGACCTCAGATTGACCTGAAACCACCGTGAAACATTCTAATTATTTTTGATGACGTGTACACACAGACAGCACATCAATAGGACGTGCCATGTTCCCGCGGTGACCGACAACGCAGTTCTTGTGTCATAAACGGCCAAAATACTGTTCATTTTAAACAAAATAGAGACACTTTGAGTGGTGTCGGCCACACCGCGCCACAGATTGAGGTGGCGTTGACTCGTAAACATCACATATGACCCATGGATCGTTCTCTTAATGTTTCAACTGAAACCGAATGCGTTTGGTCAGTTTTCTGTATGTCATTTTTTGTTTTCACTAAAAATGAAGTCCATTTTAAACAAAATAGAGACACTTTGAGTGGTGTCGGCCACACCGCGCCTTGGAATGAGGTGGCGTTGACTCGTACACGACACATATGATCCATGGATCGTTCTCCTAATGTTTTAACAGAAACCGAATGCATTTGGTCGGTTTTCCGTATGTACTTAAAATACTGTCCATTTTAAACAAAAGAAAGTCACTTAGAGTGATCCCGACCACACCGCATCTCGGATTTAGGCAGGGTTGACCCGTACACGTCTCAAATGACCCATGGATCGTTTTCTTAAAGTATCAACACAATCCGAATGCGTTTGGCCGGTTTTCCGTATGCCAGTTGATGTTTTTCACTTAAAATGATGTCCTTTTGAAACAAAAGACATACACTTTGAGTTGATCCGACCAAACCGCGCCTCAGATTTAGGCGGGGTTGATTCGTACATGTCACATATGACCCATGGATCGTTGTCCTAAAGAATCAACACATTTCGAATGTGTTTGGTCAGTTTTTCGTATGTCACTTTTTGTTTTCACTTAAAATCTTATGGAAATTCATATAGAATATTTTTATATCATATTTAGTATGGATTTAGATTTTAGTTGATCGTGCTATGAAACATTTCAGAGCTAATGAAATTAAGGAAGGTGGAGGGGCTGCTTGGGGGGCTGTCTGGGGGGGCTGTCCGGTGGGTGTCCGGGGGGCTGTCCGGGGACCAAGGAGGAGGGTGGGGGGGCTGTGCGGGGTCTGTCCGGGGGGTGTTTGGGGGTTGTTCAGGGGGTTGTCCGGGGTTGTTCATGGGGCTGTCCGGGGGGTTGTTTAGGGGGTTGTTCAGGGGTTGTTCAGGGGTTGTTCAGGGGTTGTTTAGGGGGTTGTCCGGGGTTGTTCAGGGGGCTGTCCGGAGGGTGTTTGGGGGGTTGTCCGGGGTCCAAGGGGGAGGGTGGGGGGGAGGGGGGTTGTCCGGGGGGCTGTCCAAGTGGCTATCCGGGGTCCAGGGTGGATAGTTGGGGGCTGTACGGGGGGCTGTCCAGGGGGCTGTCCGCGGGGGCTGTCCGCGGGGGCTGTCCGATGGGTGTCCAGGGGGCTGTCCGGGGACCAAGGAGGAGGGTGGGGGGGATGTGCGGGGTCTGTCCGGGGGGTGTTTGGGGGTTGTTTAGGGGGTTGTCCGGGGTTGTTCAGGGGGCTGTCCGGGGGTTGTTCAGGGGGTTGTTCAGGGGTTGTTCAGGGGTTTTTTAGGGGTTGTTCAGGGGTTGTTCAGGGGGTTGTCCGGGGTTGTTCAGGGGGTTGTTCAGGGGGTGTTTGTGGGGGTTGTTCGGTGTCCAAGGGGGAGGGAGGGGGGGGGGGGGGGGGGTTGTCCGGGGGGCTGTCCGGGGGGCTATTCGGGGTCCAGGGTGGAGGGTTGGGGGCTGTACGGGGGGTTGTCCAGGGGGATGTCCGTGGGGCTGTCCGGGGGGTGTTTGGGGGGTGTTCGGGGTCCAAGGCGGAGGGGGGGTTGTCCAGTGTCCAAGAATGAGGGGGGTTGTCCAGGGAGTTCTCAAACACACAACCACTAAAAGACAACAACATCCATTAAAACAGACAATATATAAAAATAACTCAACTCCAATACTATACTACGAGTCTAGATAAAACCAACAACTAGAATAGATTAAACATCAAATCTCAGTAATATAAGTAAAAAATGTAACAGATCAATATGTCCCACATCAGCATCACCATCACCATCATCATCATCATCACCCTCGTCATCGTCCTCCTCATCGTCCTCACCCTCCACAGCGCCTTCCTCCTCGCCTTCGCCCTCCTCCTCGCCCTCATCATCTCCCTCCTCTTCCACATCAGACTCCTCGCCATCATCATCTTCAAGCTGGACATCGGCCTGACCACCACTGGAACTGCCACCTGGTGCACCATATATAGAATGTATCGACGACATGTATTCATAAATCGCTGGGCTGGCCTCTGCTGGAAGTGTTGGACGTAGAACTTCAATAAATTTCATAAATGCACTGTTTTCCCTAGCAGACTGTTCTTCCGTCTCTGTGGCCCTTTTCTCAGCCTGTTCTGCCTGTGCCCTAACTTGCTGCAGCTCGGTGGCACTACAACTCGTACCTGAGGCATTCCAATACCTCGTCGGGGCTATCCTAGGTCGGCATCGTACTCTGCCAGAATGATCCACTCCCAACACCTGATGTAAGTGATCAGATGGCCCAAAATTGTCTGCTTCTTGGACATTGAGGGCCTCTAAAGCATCATGTTACAAATATAAATATATTATTAAGTTACTAAATAGATATTAAAATATAAAATCAACAGATTAAAACTTACAATCTGCTGCTGAGTCGCTTCGTTGACAGCACTTCCATCCTTTTTTCGTCTACTCGAGCAAAACAGTTTTTCTCGAGGCACACGTCCTTCAATATTTTGTACATCCCTCTACAATGACATTGAAAAAAAAAGTTATATAAAAACTTTAGCAAATGATTAAATAATTGAGGAATCAAAATAAAATGTAAGTCGTAAAGAAAACTTATAAACAATTGTCATACCTGCTGCCTCTCATGATCCGACATCGTCGTGCGTCCTAGTGTATGGAGGTATTTTTTTGCATCAATGTTTTTTTTTTATTTTTTCCAGATGATTCCTAAAAAAAAATCGATAATGAAAAGGATAATATTAATGCAAAACTTGAAAGTTATTATTTAAATACCTCAAATGTAATTCATACCTTAAACTGGGTACTCGTCCAATGAGTAATCATCTGACGATACTGCTCTATAGGACAATCATCCACAACTGGTACCGCCTCTAACTCAGTGCCAACTCTAGCACGCCAGCCAATATACAGCTCATGCTTGTAGGATCTCCAAAGCTCGCCTAATTCCTTTAGACGTTCCAATCGTGCACCCTCACCATCAGTAAAATTAAATCGAAGTTGAAATCAAAATATTAATTCATATAAATAAAAAAATAATTCATGGCAATAAATACAACAGAATTTTTTACCCATATCTCTGCCCAAGCTCTATCTTTGACCTCATGTGGAAAATGCCTCCATGACAGCGGGCTGACGGGAATGATGTCGGAGTATTTGGCAAGCGTCGCCAGAAAACTCCGACATTGCTGCCCTGTTTTCTCAACCATCTGATTGTCTTCATTATATTCCACCATAACCTGTGTGCGACGGTTCCACACCAAACGCATGCGTGTACGGCCCCGTCCCCGCCTCCTGTCAGTAGATATATCTGTCATGAAAGAAAAACAAATATTTTATCAAAACATGTTATAATGAAAATAAATATTTCTATAAAAATTTGTTAGTGTTTTATAAATATACCTGCGCTAGTCTGATCAATGAGTGGCTCCGGATCCACAAAACCGGATGGAACACCCTCTGGTGGAACAGGAGTCGAAGACGATGGAATATAAAATCTCGGAGAGACAGAAGTAGAAGGAAAAGAAGATGGAACAGCTTTATGACCTGATGCTGACTGGGGAGTGGGAATCATCATGGGATGTGGAAATGATGGGGCAGAAGATGTAGAAGGTAGCGAAAACATGGGAGGCCTAAATACCCCGTGTGTCCCTAACGACACACCGGGATCAGAATGTGGGAAGGCTGAAATGTCAGTGGGAGGGGCAGGGTCTAGTCGGGCACGCGCAGCTCTACGTCCACCTTTGGTACGAACCCTCCTCATACCACCGGCCTGAGTACTAGGACCAGTACTAGGCTCCTCGTCGAATAACTGTCGACGTAATGGTGGATCCTACAAAAAAGTTTAAAAAAAAATTAATCACCAGACATTATATTTTCTGTAAATATATATATATATATATATATATATATTTGAAATAAATTACTCACTGTAGGCACTAATGGGGGAATGCCCATCTCCTCCATCCGACGATTGTTCTCCGCCATTTTTTTTCTTCATCTCTCTTCAATTGGCTGCATTTCCTTCATTTGAAAACAAATATGAAATTAATTAGAAAAAGAAAATTAATGTGTAAACCAAAAAACTAAATATATGAGGGAATGAGGGGATTCATTGGTAATTTAGCTATCAATTGTGTTAGAAGAGCTTGAATGAATTTAATAAAACATACAAGTTTTAATGTTCACCAAGTTAGAAATATTGTTTGATTTGGTTTGAATACAGTTCAATTCCAAATTAGAAAATGCCATTCAAATAAAATAGCAACCAATAAACATTGAAAATTCACATAACGGTCAAGTCAGCTAAAACATATTTGTGATCAATACTAAATAAATATGAATATTACCAAGCTTAACAACCCAACTCGAGGTAAACCAAAAGAATTGAGAACATGGATGAATGATTCTATATATTTCCAACCACAACTTCAGGTTCACAATCAAATATGACAATTGAGATATTGAAGTCATCAAAAGAAATAAATGGATTGGTTCCAATGGAAATAGGGATAGTGTCAATTCCATCATCAGCATCATCAAAAATATGTCTTGGAATTACTTCAACTATGACACCAAATTCAGGTTGAAGTTGATCTTTGACATAAAATACTTGTTTAGCCATTAATGCCAACACATATGGTTCTTCGGTAGCAAGAGTGCGGGTCATATTAATTACTTAAAATCCACAATCATCAATAAATGTGCCATGTCTCGTCATCGAATCAAACCAATGGCATTTCATCATTGTGACTCATCCATGAGAGTAATAATCCAATATTATTTTTTTCTCAACGACTCCATAATAACCCACATTTTCAAGTCGCGGTCTACTATCTGATGCACTGGCATAACAATCTGTTGTGGAAGTAACCATAATACCATCATGTTGTGTTCTCATGTTTTTGGCTCGTTCAGTGACAATAAATCTGTACCCATTGATAACAATTGATTTACAGTCACGAACCACGGTATTAGGACCAAAAGCCAAAGCTCTTATTTCCTTAGAGATAGAGTCAGTAGACAAACTCAATACCTGAAATATAAATGACAGTTAAACTTAATTAAATATTGAAATAATTAATTTAAACAGTAATATTTTTACCTTCAATTTAAACCAAGCAGAAAACTCTTTGCTATGAAAAGTCTCTCTCCTTCTCAAAGATAAAGAACGATGCTTCCAATTTATCATTGTTTTATGTTCCCTGTAGATAAAAAAATATGAATAGTTTAATAGATATAAATGTAAGATATACATATTCAATTTTGTTACCTGATATAGTCATCGAACAAATCACAGTTGAACAAAACTGTGCGATGTGCCATCTCCCGCTCATCATGGCTTAATGTCTTCAATGTATATGATCTAGGAATTCCTCCTGTTTGAGGAAGTGATGGAAAACTGGGTTCAATTTGCTCATATTGTTCTTCTTCATTTCTTATTGGTCAGTTCATTCTTGTAGTAAGATCAGACAAATACATTGAACAGAAATCCACACATTCTTGAGCTAAGTAACCGTTCACAATAGAACCTTCGGGATGATTCTTGTTTCGAACCTAAGACTTTAATGTGAACATATTTCTTTCAGTTGAATACATCCAACGAAAAGAAACAGGTCCTCCGAGAAGTATTTCAGTTGGAATATGGACAGTCAGATGCAGCATGCATGTGAAAAATGATGGGGGAAATATTTTCTCCAACTCACAAAAAATTAATGGGGAATCTGTCAACATTTTTTGCAAGAAAGACTTGGAAAACTTCTTAGCACAAAGATCTCTAAACAAATGGCACAACTGAATAACACCCACCCTTACATTATTGGAAAAAAGATGACGGATTGCTATTGGAAGCAACTCATGCAGTAGAACGTGATAATCATGAGTCTTCAAAGATTTTAGCTTCAACTCTCTTCTGTTGACCCATTTAGATATGTTGCTTGAATAACCATCAGGAACTCTAATAGTCTCTAATACTTCCAAAAATTGTTTTTTTCCAGTAGGTGTCATCACATAAGAAGCACATGGAAGTTTCCATTTATTTTCACTGATACGCACATGATGCAATTCTGGTCTGATGCCTCAATCCACCAAGTCACGTCGAGATCGTAAATCATCTTTTGTCTTCCCCTTGACATTTAGAAGAACTGAAAGCAACATTTCACATATATTCTTTTCAATATGCATTACGTCTAAGCAATGACGTAGCAAATTGGTTGACCAATAAGGCAAATCAAAAAAGATACTCCTATTCCACCAATTGTAACAGGTTTCTGTGGAAACATTCTTTCTCTTTCCAGATTTCATTTGACCCTTCCCGAACGAAAAACTGAAATCTTTCAATTCATTAAGCACATCAGTTCCAGACATACACTGAGGTGGATCATCGGTCTCTATAGTATTATCAAATCTTCGACGATTCATTCTATATGGATGATCCTTTGGAAAAAATCGTCGATGTCCAATAAAACTGAAACTACAACAATATTTCAGCCTTCTGGATCGTGTATTCTTCATACAAACTGGACATGACAGTTTTACCTTCGTGCTCCATCCAGACATCATTGCATAAGTCGGAAAATCATTGATCGTCCACATAAGCGTAACACGCATCAGAAATATGTCTTTCGAACATGCATCGTATGTGCGCACACCCACATCCCAAAGAAGATTTAACTCTTTTATTAAAGTTTGCATGTATACATCAATATCAATGCCAGGATCAGAAGGACCAGATATGAGTATACTCATGAAAGTGAAAGATTTTTTCATAGAAAACCATGGGGGAAGATTAAAAATGTGTATAAAAACTGGCCATGTGCTGTGCGAAGTAAGCATCTGCCCAAACTGATTAAAACCGTCGCATGAAAGACCCAGCCTCACATTACGCACATCAGCTGCAAAATCAGGATGTCGAGCATAAAATCTCTGCCATGCAAATCCATCTGCAGGATGAACCAACTCATCATTAGTCTTCTTTCTCTCAGTATCATGCCATCTCATTTTTATTGATATGTCATCAGACATATAATGATTCTAGAGTCTGGGGATCAATGGAAAGTTCCACATTACTTTCTGTGGAATGCGGGATGGTGTTCCATCAGATTTTGACTTCCAGCGGGATGTGCCACATTTTATACATTCATTTCGTTCAGCGGTTTCTTCCCAGAATAAACTGCAATCTTTCGGGCAAGCATGAATTTTGTTTCTGGAAAATCCATGTTCTTCAACTAACTTCCATTCCATATAGTGGTTTGAGGGAATATCTGCATCATCTGGAAGTAAATCCTTCAAGGGGGTAAGAACGTAATCGATTTCCGTATTAGAAATCCCATACATAGTTTTTCCATGAAACAATCAGATTAAAAATTTAAGCTTTTTCATTTTATTGCATTGTCGATATACTGGAGTCGTGGCAGCATCATTCAATTTTTTCACCCTATCTATATCATCATTTTCACTAGATGCATCATTTTTCCTCATATAGATGTCTTCTTGAGTCAAAATCCTTTCTTTTTCATGATGATGAATAAACGGAAACCGATCATCTAACAAATTCTCCATTCCAGTCCTTTCATTTTGATCATCACCAATTTGAGATTTCATTTTCTCCCCATTGTGATACTACACAAAGTAGTTTACTTGAAAACCATTTTTGGTTATGTGGTAGCTGACTTCTTCACGACTCAACCAAGGTCTACCAACACAATTGGAACATGGGCAGTGTATGCGACCACTATCTGAAGCATTGTGAAATGAAAAATCTATAAATCTCTCCAAATTGTTTTGAAAATCGCTTGAGATATGATCGGTTTCATACATCCAACTTCTATCCATTCTGTAAAAAGAATTAATATAAGTCATTTTGTCATAAACAATTCAATAGGATTGAACTTTAATAGAAAATACATTTAAGTAAACGATAAAGGAAGAAAATAATCATGGTATCAACTACACATGTGAAAAAAACATACTAATGTGTTATTGAAAAAATGTAAAACCAACAAGAACTTAATGTGTTATCACATCAGAGCATGCCTCATCCCATAACCATATTAGTAGGGTACCCTCGTGGACAGCCCCGCCCACCCCCGTGGACAACCCACCCACCCCCGTGGACACCCCCTACCCCCTAGACAGCCCAACCACCCCCGTGGACAGCCCAACCACCCCCCTCGACACCCCTTCTCCCTATGGACAGCCCCCACGCCCTTGGATAGCCCGCCCACCCCCCTGGACACCCCTACCACCTGTGGCCAGCCCACCCACCCCCTGGACAGCCCGCCCACCCCTCCTTGACAGCCCGACCACCCCCGTGGACAGCCTGTCCACCCTTGTGGATAGCCTGCCCACCCCCGTACCCCCTTGGATACCCCGTACCCCCCCGGGATAGCCCCGCCCACCCTCCCAAATAGCCCACACCCCCTCCCCTGCAACCCCACCACCACCACCTAGACATACCAACCCCCCTGGACACCCCACACACCCCTCCCCCACCAGGACACCCCACCCAGACCCCCAGGACAGCCCACACCCCCTGGACAGCCCCACCCACCCCCGTGGACAGCCCCGCCCACCCCCGTGGACAACCCACCCACCCCCGTGGATTCCCACTACCCCCTAGACAGCCCAACCAGCACCGTGGACAGCCCACCCACCCCCTCGACACCCCTTCTCCCTATGGACAGCCCCGCACCCCCTTGGATAGCCCGCCCACCCCCCTGGACACCCCTACCCCCTGTGGCCAGCCCACCCACCCCCCCTGGACAGCCCGACCACCCCTCCTTGACAGCCCGACCACCACCGTGGGCAGCCCGTCCACCCTTGTGGACAGCCCGCCCACCCCCGTACCCCCCTGGACACCCTGTACCCCCTGGATAGCCCCACCCACCCTCCCAAACAGCCCACACCCCCCTTCCTTGCAACCCCACCACCACCACCTAGACATACCACCCCACCTGGACACCCCACACACCCATCCCCCACCAAGACACCCCACCCAGACCCCCAGGACAGCCCACACCCCCTGGACAACCCCGCCCACCCCCGTGGACACCCCCTACCCCCTAGACAGCCCAACCACCCCCGTTGACAGCCCACCCACCTCCCTCGACACCCCTTCTCCCTATGGACAACCCCCCACCCCCTTGGATAGCCCGCCCACCACCCTGGACACCCCTACCCCCCGTGGCCAGCCCACCCACCCCCCTGGACAGCCCGCCCACCCCTCCTTGACAGCCCGACCACCCCCGTGGACAGCCCGTCCAACCTTGTGGACAACCCGCCCACCCCCGTACCCCCTCGACACCCCGTACCCCCCCTGGATAGCCCCACCCACCCTCCCAAATAGCCCACACCCCCTCCCCTGCAACCCCACCACCACCACCTAGACATACCACCCCCCCTGGACACCCCACACACCCCTCCCCCACTAGGACACCCCACCCAGAACCCTAGGACAACCCAAACCCCCTAGACAGCCCCACCCACCCCCGTGGACAGCCTTTCCCACCCCCGTGGACACCCCCGCCCACCCCCGTGGACAACCCACCCACCCCTGTGGACACCCCCTACCCCCACAATCAATTATCCAAAACATATCAAATTGGTTTGAACACAATCCATAATTCCCACAATCCATTATCCAAAACATGTAAACGTTCACGATAGCCTCCCCCAACTCTGATTTACATGTTTTGAACACTCTCCTTCCAAACATAGAATACAAAAACATTAAATAAGTCTTCACAAACACAAACAATATCCTATTTAGATATTAATTTCAATAATCAATTAATCCACAAACACCTGGAAAAAATCTATTCATTAAAACAACTACAACAATATGGTTGAGATCAAATTTTACCTATTGGTATGGGGGTGTACCTGTTGGGATGGGGGGTGCTGGTGTTCGGATTCGCGAGAGCAGTGGAGTCGGATGGGGTTCGCTAGAGCAGTGGAGCGAATAGATTAGGGCTCTGTCCGAATGGGGAGAGGAGTTCACGATCTGGAATTTGGGGGAAACCTTTGCCAACGGTTTATAAAAACCGTTGGCAAAGGCACACATTTCCCAAAGGTTACACTGAACCGTTGGGAAATGTGTGGGTTTAGTACCCCTTTCCCAACGGTTCCAGTGAACTGTTGGGAAAGGGTTCACCGAAATTCCCTTTGCCAACGGTTTCCTTAAACCATTGGAAAAGGCTCACTATACCAATGGTTTAAGTAAACCGTTGGTATACTACCGTTGGGAAAAGAGCAAATTCCAGTAGTGGGATTTTATAATAAAATTATTTCCCATTAATTATTTTATTTATGGGAAAAACTACCTTTAACTAGTTGACCACACTGGCCAATGTTAGTATCAGTCTATGTAAAGAATACCCTTACAAATTAAATAGTGGTCTCAGAATTTCAATGTGAGTTATCGTTCGAAAGTTATAATCATTTGAAAAATAAAATAATTTTATTTAATAAATTTATTCACAGTTATGAAATTTTTGGGTTTTCCTAGAGGAGGATCGCTCCAACAAAAATTAAGTCGTGCCAAGGGTAAAACTGGAATCTTGAGTGAAATTGTGTCCTTTTATTTTTTATTCAGGAAACCGTTTATGAGTTATTCCACTTTTTCTGGAAAACTGTTTACACATGCTATTTAATGTTTAACAAAACTTCGACAGATAATTATGGGCACTCCGGGCCTCAGAATCACGCACTGTCAGATTTTCTGGTCTCTAAATAATTCTAAATAATTAAAAACATTACATTGAATTGAAATATGGATCTTTACATTATCCCCAACTTAGGGATTTTCATCCCCAAAAGCCAGAACATGGACTAAGAAAACAAATGGGGGTACTGAGCACACATCTGAACCTCCCGCCCCCACATGCTCTCCTAGAGGTTTCTCTACTGCCAGCAAACGTGAACCAATGTTATTGACCACCCACGAAAGGCCCACTATTATCAATCCTCAATCTCTACTGTAACCTCGGTAAATGTCACCCCATCGTCTATGTCAAGCTCTCCATGGTCAATGACATGAGATGAGTTGTGCACGTATCTCCTCAACTAGGATATTTGGAAGATGTTGTGCACCTTCTCCAACTATGGTGGAAGTGAAAAGTTGTATGTGACCTCACCTATCAATCAATGTATCAGAAATGTCCTGATAAACCTCGGTCATAACATGCTGACCCGACCAAATCTCCGTAGACCCCGTCGTGGAGAGACTCATAGGAAAATGTGAACAGCCTCCTGAAACTCCAGTGGTCTCCATATCCTATCAGCATATGAAATTTGTATTCTATATAGAGTCTTCTTCCACTCCTAGATGGTCTGGACCTTCTCCGTCATATCTTGTACCAACTCTGAACCCATAAGTGCATACTTCCCTGGGTCTGTCCAGCATAGAGGTAATTAACAAGGTTGACCGTATGGGGCCTTGAATGGTTCCATACCGATGGTTGAGTGATAACTGTTGTAGTAAGAAAAATCTACTAAGGGAAAGTGATCCACCAAACTGCAGCCAAAATCTAGGAAGCATTCACATAGCATGTCCTCCGGCGTCTGAATGGTCCGCTCCGTCTAACTATCCATCTGAGGATGAAAGGCGGTGCTCAAATGCAGCTAAAACCCAAATATCTCCTGCAATACCTTCCACAACAAGGATATATGACATGTGTTATGGTCATAGATGTTCATCTATGTAACCCATTGAAGTCTCATAATCTCTTTCACATATAGGTGTCACAATACCTTTACTGATCACCACTCTCAGATAGGTAGGAAGTGATCCTACTTGGTGAGTCAGTCAATAATCACCCAGATAGGATCATGTCCCCTGGACATTCTTGGAAGCCCCATCACAATGTCTATGGATATCCCATACCCCTTCCACTCTAGCACTTCTAGTGGCTAAACTAAGCCTGCTAGAACCTGATGCTCGGCCTTCACTTGCCGACAAGTGAGGCAGCGTGAAACAAACTCTACTACTTCCTTCATCCCTGGATAACAGTGCTGATGCTTGAGGTCCTGTCACTTCTTATCCACAACAGGATGTACCACTAGAGGGGACATATGGAACTCCCTCAAAACCTCTTCCTATAGCACCACAAGTAGGATGGTACATCCTCCGAAGAGGATGATGTGCTCCCCACCATCAGAAAATCCATAAGGTTTATGCCCTGAGGATATCTAAGCATGTCAAGCCAAAAAGTCGCTCTCCCTAAGCTGCGCCTCCTAGACTCGCCGAATGAGTGGGAAAGTTACTATCATAGAGTGGAGGTATGCTGCTCCATATCTATCGATTAAGGATATCTGTAATGCGGATAGCTGCTCTGTCTCCTCACTTAGAAACTATAGACCAGGCCTAATGATGAGTGTATATGCTACCACATTCCCTTTACCAGGAGTATATACTATCTCAAAGTCATATCCTGGAGGAACTCTAGCCATCACCGCTGTCTCAGGTTCAAGTCCTTCTGAGAGAAGATATACCTGAGAATCTTGTTATCAGAGTAGACTATAAAATTTTCAGCCATCAATTATTGTCACCACATGTTCATGGAGAAGATCACTGCTACTAACTCTAGGATGTGGGTAGAATATTTATGCTCATGTTGTCTCACCTATCGTGAGCCATAAGTGATCAATGTTCGCTCCAGCATCAGGACACACACAAGCTTGGTCCTTGACGCGTCGCACTAGACTACATACCCAACACCCTATTCTGGTAGACTCAAAATGGGGGTACTAATCAGTCTCTGCCTTAGCTCCTGAAAACTCTACTGGAATCAATCTGTCCATACTAAGGGTTTCCTCTTCTTCATCAATACTGACAAGGATGCGTCAACTCTGGAATAGTCAGTCACAAACCTCAGGTAGTAACTAGCAAACCCTAGAAAACTCCACACCTCCGTCACTCTCCTGGGTGGCTCCCATGAAAGCACAACCTCTATATTTTCTGGATACACTAAAACTCTAGACATTGAGATAACATGTCCTAGAAAGTGGACCACTCGTATCCAGAACTGGCACTTCAAGAGTTTACCATAATTTTGGTGCTCTTGGAGCTTATCCAGAACTACCTGTAGATAATAGGCATTCTCCTTCTCCGTCACCGAGTATACCGAGATATCATCGATGAACACCACCACGAAGCGATCAAGGTATGGCGGAAGGATGATTTTCATGTGTCCCATTACACTGATGGGGCATTGGTCATGAAGAAAGGCATAACAAAGAAATAATAATGGTCATACCGACACCTGAAGGCTATCTTCGGACCATCCTCATCTCGTATCATGAGTTGATGATAGCCTAATCTGAGGTCTATCTTAGAAAACCTATGAGCTCCCTTAAGCTGATTGAAAATATCTTCAATCCTTATAAGTGGATACATGTTCTTAACGGTCAGCTGGTTCAGTTGCCGGTATTCCACACAGAGTCTCAAACTCCCATCTACCTTCTTGGCGAATTGAATCGAGGATTCCCATGGGGAATCAATGGGTCTTATGAACCCCTTTCCCTGCAAGTCCTCTAACTATAACAATAACTCATGATGCTCATCATGAGCCATCCGATATGCTCGTGTAGATATCGGTTCCATCCAGGGGTACAGGTCGATGTAAAATTCTACCCATCTACATGAAGAATGTCCAGAAATTTCATCAGGAAAGACATCAGCATACTGGTCCCCCACTACTGGATATCTAGGAATATCAACCTCAACTGCTATAAAGGTGAGGCTATCCAACTAATGAGTAATCAGATACACCCTCTTTGGGGTAAGTCCATCCTGTGCTGTAAATGTTCCCTTCCCTCCGATGAAGGAAAACCTTGTCCCATCGGTGTGGACACACCACAATTTGCGCCTAATAAAGTCAATTTGTGCAAGGATTGTAGATAACCAGTCCATACCCAAGATGACATTGTAAGACCTCTACGCTTCTATTAGGATATCCCAGCCAAAGCTCTCATCTCCAAGAGTAAGCTCACACTACCATCACTGGTGTGTAATTGACAAATCTGCAACCATAGGGGTCTCTAGCCCTAAGGATTGAGCCAACGACTCCACCGGAATCTCCGAGATTCGAACTAATGTCATAGAAATAAAATATTTACTAACACCTATGTCTATAAATGATACAACTATGGTGGATTAGTCAAAGATCATACCTCTAATCATCTACGGGGCATAGTGGTTGTAGGCCTCAGCTGCCTCGAGCAGAGCTCGTCCCTGTCCTCTTACTCCCTGTCGTCGGGGAGGACCACCTGGGGGTGGTGGTGGTAGAACCTCAAAATGCCTCCCACCACCTGCTACGTGGCCAACTCCAATGTCACATCCGCAACCCTATAGACCTCCTTACACGAACATCTTCCTTTTCCTCGGTGGTCCCTCGACTATCTGTCGGTTGTCCGTATGGCGAGTCGGGAAGTGGGGGGCCATGTGACCATGCCCGCCACACGTGTAACTCCATGTCTCCCTCACCCATCTTCCTCTGCCTCGTGAATCTCATGCCTCTGACCCTGCATTATAGGGTCATGAACCCGAAGTTCTGGTCTGCATGCAGGTAGTCCTGAGTATATATGCTGGGTGATACCATCGATGCTCTGATCTCCCATTGGAGACCCTCCTCAAAGGTCTGGGCCCTAATGAAGGGGTCTCGTACCATGTCGGTGGAGTAGAGGGAGAGATAAGTGAACCATGCCGATTACTTGTCCACTGTCATGTTGGCTTGCTGTAAGTACAACAGATCCTGTATATGCATAGAGCGTAAAGTCACTGGGACGAACTCTTCCCTGAAGAGGCCCTCGATGTCCACCCAGATGAGTGTCACCTCATCATGTATCAAGAGCATCAGGCTCCACTATATCCCTAATAATTCCTGAAAAAGGATGGCTTCTAGTATCACCATAAAACCAGCTGGATTCCCAACCAAGTATAAAACTCCAGCCACAGCCTCCAGCCAGTCCTCAGCCGTATGTGGGTCTGTCTCACCTTGGAACCTCAGAGGCCTCTTCCGCTGGAACTTGTGCAACATGATAATAAGTGTGCATCCTATACTAGTGGAGTTGGTCGTAATGGCTACCCAATGGTTAGTGGTTCTACTGGTATACCACCCGAAGGTGCCAACACGTTCAAAGGGCCCTGCACTGAGGCCTCATAGCTCGGTTTGCCGTCATTGTGTAATATCTCTGGAATCCTGGATGGCTATCTACATGGAAGCATCCTAAAAGAAGATAACTGTTCCATGGTCAATATTTTATATATGGTTTATAGAATAATGATATCAAAAAGGAAACTTTTCAAAACACACGCAATCAGTGATTTCGTGCGCTGAGTCAAAAATCAGAATTTGGGGTGCTGCTGTATGGAGACGTTAGCCACCACACCAACACTGGACTCCCCGAACTAAAAAAGACAATCATAACACTTAACACTATTGCTTCACAGAAAAGATCATATTACTAGTTCTTCGGTAGAACCTAACTCATCTGATAACACTTTTTCATGACCTGTACCCCAGGGCATGTGTCGTGACTACCCCAAGCCTTCCATCCATATGCCAGGGGCAACCAACTAGCACCAAAAGGCATATTCCCTAAAACATGAAGGCAATTACTTTAAACCTGTACATACACATAGTCTGAGAACACAAAATGAAGCAATTTTAAAGTAATATTATATAGTATAAGGGAGTGTTGAATGTAAAAGGGGGATGGAATACAAACCCAACTGAATGTTCGAGTACAATTGAATGTAAGAATACAACTGAAGTAACAATACAACTAAAAAAGGGAAAATATCTACGAAGTCATCCTTTGAGGATCCTACCAGATGAGTAGGCACATATCGCCTCCTCAGTACTCCACGTCCACTTGTCTCCTTTACTTACCATCTTGTCCTGGCTCCCTCAATCCTCAACCCAGCTACTCATCACCTGCACAAGACAAAAAAAGGTGTGGGTGAAGCCCGTTCATGGGTGAGTATAACGATACTCAGTAGGGACCCTGAGTCCCCCAACGGTCTCTTCAAATTCCACAATTAAAATAAAAAATCTTGATCTCAATCTTAAATCAAAAAACAATATACACAACTCAATTAGAGTATTAGATCAATGTAGGTATACTACTCAGAGAAATAGGATATGTAGATGACTCACACAAGATCAATATGAATATTGATATCCAGCTACAGATTCACTAGGGGTAGTAAAAAGTAACATTCTTAGTCACAATGTTGAAAACCTAGGATACTAGGGAACTCTTCCAAAATCGAGTTCATTGGGACTACCGTGTCACACATAGGCGCTTCCCACAAACCTTAAAATGCCGATCTACTGCTCCCCATCGCATACCTTAGGTCTGCCGGGTCACACAGACCCACTCCCCCACTGTGGCCAACTGAGGTACTCCTACCCATCGTGTACCATGTCTACTCCCCATCATGGCCTATTGAGGTACTCCTATCCATAACCTACCAAGGTCATCGAGACACTCCGAGTCGAAAAGTCAACAGTCGTTAGGTTTGATCCAGTCGCAGGGTTCCGTGCGTAGCGTTCCTGGGAGAACTAATCCCCAAGTAATTGGTTGTACTTAAACAAGAACTATGTTTCCCAAAGAAGTTACTTGACGATCCGTCTTGTCAAAAGGGTTCCAGTGCAACATAAGGTGTGTTAACTGGACGCCCGGTCTGTGCATTATTGGCATTTCAGTGCCGAGTGCCTGGTAGGATTTGGGTGTGATACAAAACATCCATACTCCATGTTTCTCTAAAACTATCGTAGAGTATGTCAAAAGGAAATTATCCCTCCATGTATCCCCACACCGTAGATAGTTCGTCAAATAGACATCCGGTTCTCGAGATAAGGCCCTTTTAGTGTTTCAGGGCCTGGGTCTGGTCAGACCTAGTCGGACCGACCCGACCCGACCCGGTCTGGGCTGGGCTGTGGTGGACTCGACCCATTGTGCTGGGGTTCGACCTGACCCAAATCAACGAGAAACCCATAAGGGCGTCCTTACCCATGTAGGGAATGTCCTACAATGGGGAGGCCCGACCAGCGAAGGGGAGAAACTCGGCCTGGGGGGTACTGCCCAGCCCGCTGGGCGGCGGCCTACTAGGCATCGAACCGATGGGCAGGCGGCCTTCCCCACTGGCATCAACGCACTGAAGGGTGTTCTGGCCTTTTTGGGCACAGTCCGCTACACTTCTGCCAGGTGGCTCTTGGACACTGCTCCCACAAGATCCCGAATGGCCAAATATCGTTCGTCATATAAAGAGGCAATGCCAAGTGGGCGCCTCCCGGTCGCCATGGAACCCACTATAGGCATGGGCTCTTCCTCCTCTGCCATAGCTTGGCCACGGTCTACTGCTCACCAGTTGCGCGTTTCGGTGCACCGCCCTTCCCTTCCACGGCCGGCCAACTTTCCCACCGCCTTCTCCGTCGTCCACAACTGATGAGTTGTAGCCCCTTTGCTCACCGATAGTGTGTGACGATGCACAAAGCCTCCTCCATGGCTGCTTGGTGATGGCTAATCCAATTTCTCCTATAGCATCGTGTCACGGCTTCCCCTTTCGGCGTGCATTGGTGTGTCACCTCATTTGTATCTAGTTAGTGACGTCGCATAGGTTGTCTTCCACAGAAGGCCTAAAGGTAGCAAAGATGCATAGGGTTTGGGCTGGGTTCGTGAGGCCCATGCCCTCCTCTTTATTTCATGATAAAAGAGAGGATAAAGTGAGTTTTACAATTTCTACTATTAAACAAAAAACAAAACCCTACAAGGAAACCCTATAACAACATCTCACAAAATGAATGATTCATAGATCAACCCGTTTGTTGGTTGACCCGCGTTTTTCATATAATATTCTAGAATGGAGAAGAGGGAATATTTTAATAAAACATAAATGAATAAACCCCCTACATCAAATCGTCGGAGAAATACCCACACTTGAAGGTGGGTTGGTGTTCTTTGTTCCCGCAATAGGCTTCTAACGACGCCGCTGGCATATCGTCCTCCGGTTCGTGGTTCGGTGTCACCCATCACTCCCCCCCGCTAGGTTCAGCTTCATCTACAAAGGTTCTGATGTCGCGGTTCTCCTTCATCGTTTAGTTTCTGAGGGAAGCTATGTCGATACCCCTCCAGAAGAACCATATATATTAGATAGGGGGAGGGTAAGTAACGACATTAGAATTTAATGGTGATCATCAATTAGGAAGCTTCCTAAATTTACAACGATGTTGTTACTTAGGGTTGCCAGCTCAACCCATATATTGGCTTGGCACATCACTGGCCTAACCCCATTACTTATCTGTTAGAGGATATGAAATAAAATAATAAAATTATTTAATTTAATTTCTTTTAAAATGTCACAAAACAAAATATTTTCTTTCGACCTACTGCGTTTAAAGTAATGCCTCCCCTAAGCGAATCTTGATGCTGCAAATTAAATGGTTCCCTTGTATTTTTAATCCGAGCAACATTTCAGAAGATACAAAATTTTGTTGGCGCATTTATAGAAAACACCCAAAAAAATATTAATAAATTATTAGAGTTCACCCTCGACCCGCACAGATCAAGGTTAGGGTTTACCTAACTAGGACATGCCCAAATGAACCCAACAGTACTCTCTGATTTTCCATCTGAGTTACCATTTTAAAGTTATGAATTTTACAATAAAATAATTTCTATTTAATTATTTTATTTACGACCAAAAACTAACTTTCACTGGTGGCCCGTGCTGGCCAATGTTAGTATCAGCCAAAGGAAACCATACCCTCACGAGTTCAGTGGTGGCCTTATATTTTCAATCTGAGTTACTATTCTTGAGTTATAAGTATTTGAAATATAAAATAATTTTATTTAATAATTTTATTTATGAATATTACATTTTCGGTTTTTCTCACAGGAGGCCCGCACCGACTAAACATAAGTCGTACCTAGGGTAAACCCGCCAGGATGCGCGCAACAGTCCCCTCAGATTTCTAATATGGGAAACCGTTTAAGATTTGTTCCACTTTTTTAGAAAACTACTTACGCACCCTCTTTAATATTTAACAAAACTTCAACAGATCATTCTAGGAACTCCATACATCATAATCTTGCTCCGTCAAATTTCATAGTCTCGAAATAGTTTCATATAATTAAAAAAAATACATGGAATAAAAAATTAGGGTTATTACAATGTAAATTGATTGATTTTTTCATAAACATGATAAAATAAAGAATATATAATATTATTTATCATTCATTCCTCTTGTATAGGGATACGATAATATAGTATAAGAATTTATTTTTTGGAAAAAATCACTTGAAAATGATAGAGGATTCATACCTCATGATCTATTCTCCTAGAGATCCTCTTTAAAGACTTAGGTTTTGGCTTTTTGGTGGGACGAGTAGGTCTTGGATGTGAGGAAGAGATATGGGAAAAGTTTTTGGTAGAATATAAACAGGGATAGTGGCAAGAGTGGTGTGATTGGAAGATGGGGGAGGTGTCGGTGGAATTTATAGTGGGGGAGAGGAGGGGTTTAAAATTATTTTAATCATTAGTTTAATATTTATGCAATTTTTTTAATAGTATTGATTAATGTGACCCAAATAAATAATAAGTAAATCTGAGTTCGATCCAATGGCCATTTACATCATCCATGACTCATGAATTATGTAGAAATTCATTTATTTTTTTTATTTTGTTATTTACCATATTTCAGTATTCGTAAAAAAATTAAGTATTTCAGAAAAATCCCCAAAAAATCACCTTAACCATTTTTGATATGTAGAATTAAAAAAGCGAACTCTGTTAAAATAATTTTATAAATAATATTAATTTAAATTTCAAATTAAATCATATTTTATTCATAAAATTACAATTTTATAACTATAACTTATTTTATATTAGATTGAAAAATTAATCAAGATCTCACTAACCTATAATTTTAATAAAATAAAATAATAAT
Organism: Viscum album; assembly: GCA_963277665.1. Classification (NCBI taxonomy): domain Eukaryota; kingdom Viridiplantae; phylum Streptophyta; class Magnoliopsida; order Santalales; family Viscaceae; genus Viscum; species Viscum album. Next base: position 839,788,048 of record OY728125.1, on the reverse strand, counting down.
AAGATTTTTATTAATAATGGTAATATTACTCTTCATATTACTATTTATAAGGGTCATATTACTATTTATAAGAATATTTTACTATTCACCAAAAAACAAGTTGGTTCTACCAAACTCATAATAACTTCTTGATGATAAACGTAGATGTCCATTTTTTGAAATTCTGATCATTGAAGCAGTAAAATTATTTTTAGTGGATAATTTATAAATATATACTTAAAAAAGTTTAACTATATAGAGGCTCTGTGTTTTAGGCTTTTCCAATCATATTTAAAACCTAGAGGTGTTACATTAATTCTCACCATAATCATTATTAAATACTATAATGATTTCGAATTCATTTCTTCAATTTACCACTTATACTTGAAAAATATTTAGATATTTAATACCAAAAACAATTACATACAATGGGTATTCAACTAGATGAAAACATAATTTATTGATTTTTGGATTTACATGTATGAACCCGACATTCCATTTTCATAGGATAAAAATTATGTAATGCTCAAATCATTAATCAATTATGTACTCAATGAATTTAATTTAAACCCATTGATTATTTTCAATGGGTAATGGATGAAAAGTTTTATTTTGATTTTTTTTCACCGCACAGATTAAAAAAATATATTGGTTGTTCCCTTATAGATCATCAATATATTGTGTAAAAAATTAATCTCCATAGATGACATGTTCTATAATACCTTGGTGTTTTCCATGTGTAATTATGATTTATGACACCATGGTGAAATGTTTATGAATGTCTAAATTTTAATTTTTTTGAAACATTTTTGTGTTTTACATGATGTGTTTATGATTATTCCCTCATATTATTTATTATTCAGTTTTCATTATGATTATTCATGTTAATTTTCCTTTGTTTATCCCAAACTATCCTCTTTGCTAACCCATTACTTTTGATGTATATCCTAAGGATATGAGATTTAGTAACTGTAAAATAGATTAAAACTATGAATAAAACATTCATGTTGACTAGAAGATTGTTTATTTTATTCATGTATTACATTTCTTATTTCCATGAAACTAAACCATAAAATATAATGTGTTCTAATAGGTTTTTTCATGTAATGAAATATTTACGTATTAAAATGGAATGATTCCAAATAAAAATTCCATCACATCCATAAAAACTACACATAGTACTCCTCTAGATTTCTAGGGAAAAGAAAAAAATATAGGCGAACTCATATTCTTTGTAAGGAGTAGTATGCAATGGTTTCTTACATTAAATAACCATGAAATAAGTGATATGGGAAGAATAAATAATCAATATGAAGACATGATCAATTGAAATTGGGGGAATTATATATCAAAGAAAATAAATGAAAACATGTAAATAAATAATCATTGAATAAAAATTGATGTAATTAATAATTAAAGATATCATAAATTTCAATATATGCCATGTACCATGACACTTATCATGTTATAAGAGGATTTATACAATATATCCCAACATATTTTATCACATGAGACCCATTGATACATCAAGGGGATATATAATTCTTGGAACCACCAATAACCTAATTAAGTCTAATACAATAAAAATATTATCAACAAATAACATTTATGTAATACCCTAACGAAACTATTACTAAATAAAACTTTTCTATCAATATAATGAGAAATTAATAAATCTAATACTTTCACATTCAATAAAATAATGTTTATGTTAAAGATAACATCCCATAATCAACTTAATAATTATGGGGGTATTATTAAAATAACATAGAATATACTTATAAAAAATATATGGTAAATGATACTTATAATGTGTTGAATAATATATGGAAGATAGTAATTGTATTTAATATTTTTCATTAGTAGGCGACTAAAGAAATAACATAAAAAATCCTTCTTCATTATTATTCAAGAGTGTGTGAATATTCTAAATCATATCCTATATGAGTGTCTCTATAGGTGTGTGGTCTTAGGTTGACTCATCATGCATTTGGGTGATGATATAGTTAATTTGAAACCAATCATTTTCTTGGTGATTACACCTAGTTATAAATTTCCATTTATGTATCCACTTTCTAGAATCTATATAATGATGTATTTACTACGAAATTACACCCAATTTTACATTAGCAAAACATAAAATGGGTTTTAATCCATGGAAAAGGAATGTCTTTAATCAAAATAATATACGTGATGGATAAAAAAATATAATTACAAATCATTTCATTTCTTGAATAATATGTCAAAAAATATCATGGTAATGTTTGAAATAGAGATAAGAAAATAAGTGTTTATGATGCCATACATCCCAAAGAATTTATATTTAAAGTCAAAACCCATAAATATAGAATGGGTATAAATTAAATCATAAAATATTGAAAGAGTTTACATTAACATTATCTTAAAATAAAATTAATAATTTAATTTCATGATATAAAAACTCAAATAGGAAGAATTTACACCACAAAATTTAAATTATATGCTTAATACAAAACATGTCTAACAAGAGAGGAATTTGAGATTGAAAACCCTTATGTATTATGTTGACTTACTAGAATGTACATTAACCTCATTTATCATAAACATAGATATATTAGTCACTTAATAAAGAACCTTATTCATATCAATTTTCATTTTACTCTATAAATTTTCATTCTTTACACGAATTCTTCAAAATTTACCTTATCCATATTTATAGTTTTGATAGTTTGTATTAATTTCAATACTTAAAATCGTCCCTTTAACAACAAATTTTAATGGGATTTATTATATTTAATAATTTAAGATATTTTAATGGGTTTCCTTTAATAGTTTTCGTAAAAAGCATGGATAAAGGCCCCCTTTAACTTAACTAAAAAAATGAAGTGTAAAAATCCCCATTGGTAAAAGGAATATTTGTTTCATATCCCACATTTTAATCTGAACATTCCACCACCCACTACCCTTTATCATCACTTCCCCCTTTATCAGCACTATAGGTAATCTAACTCTCACGTGCACACCCCAACCTCTAGCGAGTTTCAAACCTGAGCCCTCTAGCATATACACTAGTGCCTCTACCATTCCCTTATATTGTTTTGTTTACATTTTATGATATATATATATATATATCATTATATATATACATATTCATATAAAAATACAAATTTTAATAAATATATAATTTTTTGTGTCTATATGTGTGTTTATAAATACATCCATGCATACATATATTTATATATTTGCGTGTGCATTAATAAATATAATTATACATGTTTATATGTATTTACATATATTATATATTAATATTTATATACATATATTATAATATATAGATAAATATATATCAATTATTCAATAAACAGACAAATATATATATATATATGTATATAATCATAGTTTATACATTAGTTGGATAGGTATATAAATATTCAATAATTAATCATTTAAATAAAACAGATATTATTTATTATTTAGATATGGTCTATATATTGAAAAATCTATTTTATATGTAAATATGGTTAAATATTAATTTATAAAATTAAAATTTTATGTTTGAATATATATAAACTAGGTATATATTTTCAAATATACAATTATAAATAAAAGTAAAAGAAGAAAAATAATAAAATAAAAAATTCATAATGTCAATATGAATGCAAGTCCTTGGAATAAATCTATTCCCCACTAAAAATAGGTGAAATGACCCCTTAAATGAGGAAAAAAATCTATTGAATATACAAAAATTGGGATACCCTGACTAAAAAGCCAATTTTGGAGGCCTTATAACCGTTTTTGGTCTCAGAAACAATGATATTTGGTTACCCTATCACTGGGGAAAAGAACTCATCATAGTCTTCTATTTGACATGTGGTATAGCACAAACAGACACCCAAATAAAAATTTATGACCTTTTAATATTCTATCCTTGTTATTAATTTAATTGAGAATTTTTTTTGTATTTTAATTATTCAATTATTATTAAATGACAATTAATCTATAATAAATAACAAATTAATAATTAAAAATATAGTTTAGATTATTTTATATGCCACTTTTACTAAATATTATATTTATTAAGTGTAAATAAATTATTAGCCTTATATAAAACATAATTAATTAATATATTATATTTTAATATATTTTCATCAATAAAATATTTTTATTGAAATACACAATTTATCAGTGATTTTTTATTTTCATTAATAAGGGGGCTTATTTGTTCATTAACAAATGCACAGATAAAGGACCCCCATTATATAACACCTTTTTTTGTGTATTTAATACCCCATTTAATAGTGAAAAATAATGCTATTAAATACCCCATTTAACCACACTTTTTCAATTAGTGGCAAAGGGGATTTTTAAGAGCACTTCTGGCTAGGGTTGTTAATTCCCTAGTACGGGATAAACCATGTTTTGTTGTTGTTTTTTGTAAAAATGGAATTCATATTGACTATTATCTCAATGTTAATTATTAATTGGTCATTAAATTTACTTTAAAAGATTATTTATAATAAATAATTATGTTTCAAATTCCCTTCATGAGTGTTTTAGACTTTATCCTCGAAGAAAATTTCGATACTAAACTTATTTTGGTCATTTTTGATAAATGCAATCTGTTTACTTAATTACGTATTTATATATAAATATAACATATCTATAACCATGGAAGTAAATGTAGAATCATTTAAATAATTTTATAATAATAGATATGTTTTCATTTTCATCTATGATTTAAATTCATGTTACTATTAATTAAGTAGTTTAACCGAACAAAACATTTTCATACCCTAATTCCATGAAGGATTTGGATGTGGCCTTGTAGTAATACAATTATAATAGAAGCTTAATTATCCTATATATTGATTATTAGTGTGATATATTATAATTTTAAAAATGTATATGAGGAATTAATAGATATAAAAATTTTACAAGCCCGAGATAATTGATTATGTTCGTTGCATGATTATTTTTAATGATTAAAGTAACAATGATTGTTTTTTGATCATATCATTAGTAGGTTCTCTAATTTTTCAAACAAAAAATTAGATGATATCATAAATAATATTTATCCTCTAATCCCATACATATATACAACATTATAAGGTGGTGAAGGATAATGAAACATGTTGTGTCATGGATGCTGTAGTTGATACAATGTACAAACAATGATTATTTTCTTAATGAATGGGTTACATGAATAAAAATGATAATACTTATGATAAATAAAATTAGGTTTTATAAATTTTAATAATATAATTATATTATTGTTTTTATAATAAAGTTTAAATAAAAAATTTAATAATATAAATTAAGTAGTTGATGATACTTATAAAGGGGACTTGAATTATACTTGGAAGTCTCCTTGGAAATGAAATTATTTTTATATATATTTTTGAACATAATATTATGAGATTTGAGGAATATTATATTTTTATTGAAACTTAAATATTTTCAGGAGTAAACCATATTTGTAGTTGTTCCTTCAAATGGTTTTGAGAGGCACCTTTTATATATGGTGAGAATGTATTTTTTGTAAGTATTTCAATGTAATATAAAGAGAGCACCTCTTAAAATGTTCAAGGGGAAAATAGTTAATAATGTATTGGGTAGCAGATAGTATCATGTAAAACATTATCCAATCAAATATAGAAATTTTTATCAAGTTTAAATAGCTTTACCACTTGAATTATTACTCTCACCATTTTATCTTTTACCACGGTAACTAGTCTTTTACCTAAGTGAAATAAATATTTATGAAAACAGTTAATGTGATCCTTATTATATAGTTTTGAATTAATTATTCTAAATTTGAAATCCTTTTTATCAGCTTCAATTTATATAACTGTTAAAAAATAATTTTAATAATCCAAATGTATAATAATTCAATAATATTTGGCGAAAATACTACTCGAGTTTAGAAATACCAATCATGGGTTTGTAAACTACAAAATAATATTCTAAAAAAGAATAATTTAAATTATAAAGTATATATTTTTAAGTTAATTTTTGATTAAATTTCTTATATACTAATAATGTAATTAAATTCCTAGTATTATTAATATCGGTATATTTCATTATTCACATTAAAATCAATTTATTATAAAAATAACAAAAAACTTATCTGAAGTTAATAAAATTATAAAAAATTCCAAAATAATTTATTTTTTTAAAAAATAAAATTATAAAGTTCATAAAAAAAACATTTAAATACACATATTAATAAAGACTCTTTATAGTGTGTCATGCATGATAATTCATGATATAATGTTTAATATAGACAATATGGTATCAGGTATTACACTTAATATGGTAGTTTAATTCCCATAAAAGGGCCTAATATATCTACCTTCACTATAGAGTATAAATAATACCTTCTACGCCACATTATTCAATAATATAACATCTCTCATGGTGCACCAAACATATCCTACTTCACTATGGGAATATGTCACAAATTTTTTCACTAATACATCAATGTATGGAACTTATGACTTGTATTAAGAATAATATAAAATTATATGGATATTTACACACATAATCATATTTTAGTATAAAATTAAATTTATAAATTTGGATTTCAAGTTATTTTGTCATATTCTCATTGTCCCATACACTAAGGAGTACCAAGGTATCACACCGTGATAAATTTTCTCAAATTCATATAAGATTCCACCCCTGATATCATGTAATATTGTGATTACATAAAATGATATCATCCATCCCTAAATCATATATTTATGTATATTATCGTGTCACTTATAGGTTATCATCATAGTGGGGAACTATAATGATCTTTTAGTGTGATAAGTGGACTTACAACATTATCACATGATATGTCATGTAAAAGAACAACCATGACCTAATAAGATATTTTATAAATATTAAAATAACTAAATAAAAGTAACCATAAAGTAATTATAAGTTAGTTCTTGGAAAACCAATCTTATAGAATCACACTTTCACTATACCCATCTTCTAATAAACACTATCTCCCTTGAACTCACATGATTTTCTTGCTTTTTCTAAGATATAACTTTAGTGAAGGGGTATACCACAATTTTTTGGAAGGAAACAATTCCCATAGTGACTAAAAAATGTTGTGAAAAAATACTTCAAGAGTTGATATTTGTGGGGTATGTGATTCGTATGTTGATGAGATATTAACTCCTTTGTGAGTTCCACAATTATAGTATTATACAAGTATAAAGTGATAAAATCTATATTTCTAGGAACCACATCAATATATTAAAAAAGGTTATGAATATAAATATTTTCATTGGCTGTATCAGAAGTAGTTATATACATATAATACCCCTTAGAATAAGAAAACATGATTCATTATTCTATTCTAGATTACAAATCCTCGATTATGACTGCAGACATATCCTGGATGTGAGTTCATATCATTTTGATCTATTTAGTAACTAGAATTAGAATTTTCTCTAATGACTTGTTCCTAATTTCCATCATATAACTGAAACATATATTTAGTACATCATAGATACTTGGAAATATCATTAATAATTGAGTAATTTTATTCTCTCTAATTAGGTTGATATCAACCTTCCATTATTAATGGACATGAATCATTAAGCCTAGTAAATAACATGGAATAAATGATATAACTAATAAAATATTCATATGGGATCCTACTCATTAACTCTCTTTATCAATTTCTCTATATGTATCTCTCTATGAATGAGGGAAAATTTTATTTGATAGATGTGTACCATGTTTCCCTAAAACAAACCCCATATTGGATTTTTTCCATAATTAATATCTTTAGTGTCTGGTTAATGTATGTACTTATACATAGTCAAAAAATAGTTTTATATCCACCAAGAATTATCTTCATTATAAGGATATATACTACTTCACATAATTCATTTCTAGAGAAGCACTTGTTTAAAAAGTCCTTAATTAAATGTATGACTAGTATGTAGTTTCCAATAAATATGATTACAATCCATTAAAAACCAATTGTATACACATGGACCAAATTTATTCTTTATGAAACCAATTTATATTATGGGTTCATCAAAATTAATGTTCCCTAACCTAGGATCATACATTAACATAAAAATGTATATCTAAAACATTCATATCATATTAAAATTTTGTGGAGTCACAAATACTTTAGCTTGTGTCATATAGAAATATCCCTAAAGGTGTCTATAAAGTAATACTTATTTGACATCCATCTACCAAATCTCATAGTCAATGGAAGCTATTATAGAAGGTAGAATTTTATTAAATTTTAACATGGAAATTTGATATAAGGGTTCATCACAGTCAATGAATTGACACTGTTTAAACCCTTCATCCACTATCTTTAATTTATTGGTACATTCTTTACAATTCCTTCCCTGTTTTCTCATGAATACCCATCTGTACCCATAATTATTTACATTAATGGGATGATCAACCAAAACTGTAACATAATTGTGATACTTGGAATATATATTAAAATTCATGGATTCATTCCATCATAAATACTTTTATCTATTTATTTCATCCATTTTGGAAATATGACCATTATTTTTAAAAAAAATATGTCACAATATTCGATGACTAGAAAACCATACCATTATGGTTCTCTAAGATCATTAGTACTCTTATTAAATAAATGTGTCTAAAAAATAACATCTTTCACATGGACCTATAGAACCTTTTCCTACAATAACTATTATTTATCTTGAGCTTCAACTTTATCAATGTCCATCCTAATCCCATTGTCTTTCTTAATGATTTTCTCCCTCTCATTGAAAATGGATCTCCTTGCACTATCACATTCTTGTACAAGGGTTTTTATAAATATTTTCCCTTTAATTCGATAGGATACCCAATAATGAAAAACATCCTACCCTAGTTTGTTAGTTTATATCAAAATATATCCTTCAAAACACCTCATAGTCCCATACATGTGCATGTGTCACCAAAAATTTCATTCCACACATTAACTCATATGGTATCGCATATTCCACCATAGTTAGAACTCGATTTAAAATGTGTGATGATCAGTCTAATTTGTAATGACCCCATGTTTTTCAGTGGAAATTAATTTATTATAAATTTGTCATATAATCGTGTGAAATTACAACACAATGAAGTACTAAGTGCTCTATAACCTTTAAACATAATTATGACACTACTGTGTTTTGAATTACAAAAATCTATCAAAATTGGTTGCGACCAGTAAGATGTTTGGAGTCTAATAAGTAAAACATAATTTTTGTGAACATTAACATATACATATTAAAATTAACATACCCTTATTAATATTAATATAACCCTTATAAATATTAAATCATCTAAAGTAATAGTATCCTCACCCATGAGTGTCTAAATAAAATTGAGGCATTTTATAAGTGATAATATAACCATAGTAAATTATTGATATTTTTGTAAGTCATAAATAATTAATTAATATTAATTAGTTAATTTAAAAAAAAATATTCCTAAAAGGTTTTCATAAATTCATTATTTTACTTCTTCCAGTTTTAAGAAAATTTAATAAGAACTTATGTAATTATTGAAAGCATAGTTAAATCAGTTATAGTTTTAAAATCTATTTTTAAAGTAGTTTTTGATTTTAATTAAAAAGTAAATTCATCATAACTAGATTTTTTTTTCAAAAATGGTGTTAATTTTTTGATCTTACACATCAATAAATTGTTTCGGTGATGTATTGGGATTTTTTTCTAAAATTCACGAATTTTTAATGAATATTTATATTTGATAATTCACAACAAATGCTATAACATGATTTTCATCATCAGGATTGAGTCATGGATGATGTAAATGGCCATTAGATCAATCCCACATTCAAATATAATTGTTTTTGGTCTTATTAATCATTAATATTTCTTGTATTATCGAAGAATAATAAACTAATGATTAAAAAATTAAGAAAACCCTTCTCCTCTACACTATGAAAAACCAACCTCACTCCCCTCTTTTCATAACTCCTCTCAAGCCTTGTGCCATAATTAAATTTTCCAAAATATATACCCACTATCCTTACCAATTTTCATCAGCCATTGGTCTCCTCAAAAGGCCAAAACCACTCCCCTTAATAGGTTCTCAAAGGAGATAAACTCAAGTGTTAAATTCTTCTTTCTAATTCTTTTATTTCCTGTCAAGTTCATTTTTCCATTTTTCATTCCTCACCTCCCTTAACCCAAATTTTATGATATCTTTAGTAACATAAATATATTTTAATGTTGTTATGATAAAGGTATAATTAATTATCATCTCTTCTTTCCCCTTCTTTTATACAAAAGAAACTCATACACCGTCTGAGATGTGTTTTTTTTATCACATTCAAGGATGACGATTTATCAATTTCTATTACCATATTCTAGTATCATCATGAAATCATTTTTATGGATGAACCATACTATTAAAAATTTATTTTATATTATGTGTTTTTCTATAACCCACTTTTATACTTGATGTAAAATAATAGTTGAAAGAAAGTTAATTAGGAGAAAATTCGCCAAATTAATTCAAGTGTTTATCATTAATGTTTTATATAATGATTAAACTTCACTCCAAGAATAAAAATTAAATTTTCAACAATGTAACCCTCTAAATGTTCAAAAATAAAATATATCATAAATTCGGGACAACCACATTCATCATAATTTTTTATCCGAACATGAAGATAGGTTAACCGATCATTAAAATCAAGTAATCAAACGCTCCTGAAATATTAAATTGAATCATATAACCAATTAAAATAATTATAAATGATCATAAAAATATGTTAATAAATATTATATATTTATATAATATGTTATGGAATATTAAATTAATGAACCTAATTTTCCAAATCATGTCATTGATATCAAGTGTATATCACCATAAAACATAAGGTAAGGGATCTATCAATTTCACTTTTATTCAAGATTTTCCTCTATGTTATTCCATTTAATGTGTAATTAATAGTGATTAGGTAAGATTAAAAAACCCCCCCAAGATTCCATCATGATTTTTAAATGATTATAAAAGTCGTTATCTCTATTTAATCACTCTTAAGTTCACACGATACCATGCTGATATTTTCTAAGGGATTCAACCCGAACCTCCTTTATTCCTTCGGGTTTATGTATATTTCTTTTTACAGAAATTAGGTTCTATACTATTCATATTTTTTCCTTTTAAATGATATTTTAATGCTTCAAACACATTTAATATGTTCCATTCATCATTCTATTTTGGGGATATACATGTTTTTAAGAGATTCCCTTCTCAATACTTCTCGATAAGCAAACCTATTTTGAGGGATCTTCCCAAATTCTTACTCAATTTCAGGTGTAATCTATATTTTTTTGAGAAACCATTGTCCTTATAAAATATTAATTTTTTAATTTTAAAACCTTTATGGTAAAATTCTGGTTTTTATAATGGAATGACACTTTTCTATTTTAAAGGCTCCACAATATTTTCCTTAAAACTACTCAAAAAATGTTTTTATGTCAAAATTTCATGAAAACTTTTAATATATTTTTTCACTTCTAATTGAAATCAGTCACGATGATAAATATATATTTCTACCTTATGAGTTTCCAGGTATAATTTAGTTCCATTATTTCTTGTAAACTTTTGTATTAATCCCATCAATTATGCTTTGTGTGATGATTATGGTACCCAATTTGTTCTATGGGTAATCTTTATGATTTTGTTCGATTGATTATGTAAGATAATATACATGGAAATCATATTCATGAAATGTTAATATGGATGTGCTCATATAGACCTCCAATAAATTTGGTAATGTTAAGTCTCATGGGATTTTATGTGTGACGATCTTGGAAGTTAGACTTAGCTTGTGCTACTATTTGAAACGATCTTGGTAGTTATCTTCGACTTGTACAAAATTCATGTTTTATATTTATATGAAAATTCTATGAATCTATATTTATATGATTATATGTTAAAATTTTAATTCTCCATAAGTTAAATTACTTTTTATATCATCATTTCATGCCTTATATTCTTTGGGTTAATGCTTTGTTCTTATAGTTATTTCCATACTTGGATTTATATCTCATCCCTTTATTCATGATATCACTAGGTTATCCTATAATGACTATTGAGCACAATGGATGTTATGGGATCATTTATGAAGACTATATTATTTAATTTTATATTCATGAAATGTTAATATGGATGCGACCATATAGAACTCCAATAAATTTGGAAATGTTAAGTCTCATGGGATTTTATGTGTGACGATCTTGGCAGTTAGACTTAGCTTGTGCTACTATTTGAAACGATCTTGGCAGTTATCCTCGACTCGTACAAAATTCATGTTTTATATTGATACTACAATTATATGAATCTATATTTATGCGATTATGTGTTAAAATTATAATGCTCCATAAGTTAAATTACTTTTTATATCATCATTTTATGCCTTCTATTCTTTGGGTTAATGCCTTGTTCTTATGGTTATTTCCATACTAGGATTTATAGCTCATCCCTTTATTCATGTTATCAATAGGTTATCTTATAATGATTTTTGAGCAGAATGGATGTTATGGGATCATTTATGAAGACTATATTATTTAATTTTATATTTATTTCCATGTTTTCAGTTTTATGCACTTAGTCTTCCATGAAACTAGACTTTACGATCCTTGGCCTGTACTTTGATATATAATTTTTCTTAAAATAATGTTATGTTATATGTAAAATTCTAGGTTCTCTATAGTTAGTATCATAGGATGGTCTAGTAATTTTTAGATATTATGAATAGAGATCATTATTAATAAATTTAATAATAAAACAAAGTATAAGAAAAAAGACGCATATTTCGGTAAGTATAGACTAAGGGTTTTATCAAGAAAATATATCCTTGTTTAGGGAAAACTGTAAGACGCGGCTCTAGAACAAATGTACATTAGAGTGAATTCTCTGACAATGATTTTTTGGCATGACTCAGGGTATCATGGTACACAAAACATACCTGTTGCATTAATGGTTTGACACACTTGGGGGAAATTATTTGGTAAATTCATGGGCATAGTACAAACAATTATTAAGGGTATAACAAAATACCATATGAATATATTTTTAGAATTAGATCAAGGATAACATAGATTTAAACCTAATGAATCAAAATTTAGGATAAACTTCTCCTTTAAAAATTTATCCATTTATGTTCAAAATTTATTTTATAATCTCAATAGATAAGTATTCAAACCTTCTAATTGTACGACCTTTTTCATAGTTAATGTAAGGAAATAGATGAACATGTTCCAACAAAAAATGTGATAGGAAAAGTGATGATTTACCTAATGATATGCCGGATATGATGGAAACGGGTGCTCAAAACATCATGAAAGTACCTACTCAGTTGGCTTAATTATGAATAATAACATCAATATTTTGGAACACTCTCCTCTTCAATGTAAAAAAAATGTTTCCATTGAATCATTCATACAGAAAAGGCCTCCAATTTTTGGAAGTTCATCTAATCCCCTCATTTTGAAACTATGGATGAACTCTATTGAAAAGATATTCTCTATCCTCCAGTGCTCAGATGAAGAGAAGGTCATACCGGCAGTATATCGTTTTGATGGGGAAGCTGATCAGTGGTGGACACTGATCATGAATACAAATCCCCATGTGGAAATTGATTCTATGGATTGAGAGGAATTCAATAGAAATATTTTCAATAAATATTTTCCTTAATCCCTCCATATCAACATGGAAAGAGAATTCCTCAAACTCAAAAAGAAGAAAGATGATTCCATCGGGGCGTATGTAGAAAAAAATTACAATGATTGCAAGGCATGCCGATGTCTTTTTCATGAACACAAAATGTATGTTGGATCACTTCTTTTGAAGAAAAAATATGAGTCTACGAAAAACATTGGCGATTTGAGACTTCGATAGTTTTAAAGTGATTGTCTGTTGTGACCTGAAGGTTGAAATGTACATTGGAGAATTTCAATGGTCTAATGGGCCCTATGACATGAAGCCAAAAATTGAGAACATCATGGCTGGTTAAATAAAAAAATCCCATGATGGAAAGAATCCTGAATATACCATATGTAAAATTTGTGGGAAGAAGCATCTTAGGATCTATCTAATGTGAACCAAGAATTTATTTAGATATATATAGTTAGGACATATGGATAAAAACTGCCCACAAGATATGAAGTATCCTATTAATTTGGAAGAATAAATGAAGGTTCAGATCAACACTCTGCCTGTAGTGTAGTGTTACATCTGGTAGGAGCATGGGAATTGTGGGAACAATTGCCTTATGCCGTGGGTTTTCTGAGGAAATCAACAAAAACCTCCAAGGAAACAAGAATGGTATTATTCTATCACAATTTTTGAGGTGGAGATGGAAAATGATGTGGTGACATATATTCTATATATTCATTCAAGAATAGCGAATTTATTATTTGATTCTAGTTCTACACATTCTTTAATATCTTTTATCTTTAGTAAAAATATTCAAACACCACCACTAAATTTGGAGGATAATTATCCGTGAGAATAAAAAATGGGGAAATTATTGAGTCTGTGGTTTATAACTGCTCTACCGTTAATGTTTGAGGACTGATCCTCCCATAAAATAACATCTTACTTCCTTTAGTGAATGTTGATGCTATCTTGGGCATGTATTGACTATCATTATACATATCCAACATCATCTATATGTAATGGGATATCAATCTTCACATCTTGAAGAATTCTCAAATTATTTACCAATGTAATGAGGATTATGAATCACTTTTATAATTAGTTTCTCAACTATTGATATTAACTCCATATGAGAGTGCATTTATAGCTCAAATTATTTATGCAAATGATAGAATCATTATTGAAAACATACCCATCATGAGGGATTACACTGATCTATTCCCTAAAGAGATTCCTGGTCTTTCTTTTGATTGAGAGGTAAATATATCAATTGATCTTATTCCTAAATCTCTATAAATATTGGAGACACCTTATAGAAGGTCCATCGTAGAGCTGGAAGAGCTAAAGAAGAAGATATAAGAGAATATGGAGAAGGGTTTTATATACCCAAGTGTTTCATCGTGGGGAGAGCTAGTTCTATTTGTCAAGAAGAATGATTTTTCAATGCACCTATTCATTGATTAAAGTGAGCTCAATAAAATCACAATTATGAAAAAGTATCCCCTGGCTCAGATATAGGACTTGTTTGATCAGCATCATGGGGCTAGTTATTTCTCTAAGGTGGACCTTTAGACGGGACATCACCAATTAAAGGTGAGAAATGAACATGTTTTCATAAATACCTTTTTAACAATGTGTGGACACTATTATATCATTGGGATGCCACTCGGACTCACTAATAGTCCAAAAATATTAATTTATTAAATGAATAGAGTATTTAGATATTACCTCTACAAATTATGTATAGTCTTTATCGATTATATTCGGATATAATCCAAGAGCAATGAGAAAAATGAAGGGCCTTTTAATATTGTGTTATAAAATTTGTGAAGGGATATGTAATATAGAATGTACAGTAAATTTGAGTTCTAGATTGAGGAATTATCATTCCTGGTAAATTTTATCATCCACAAAGGTATATATGTGGACCCTTCCTAGACAAAGTCAATTAAAGAGTGTCCCAGAACAACATTTGTAACAGAGATACGCAACTTTCGGGGTATAATAGAGTATTATTGATAAATTTTAATGAACTTATAATGATTTTAATACCCAATGATGATGTTTAAAGATAAGGGAGTGATGATTGTCTAGAATAAATAATGTGAAGACTTATTAAAGGAGTTGAAAAGGTGGATAATCATTTCACCAGTACACACACTCCCAACAAGTGGATAACTATTTGTGGTGTGAAGTGATCCTTCAAATAAGTTATTAGGTTGTGTGCTGATAAAAAATGATAATGTGATAGCCTTATCCTCAAGGCCTTTGAAAATCCATGACCAAAACTATCCTACGCATGATCTGGAGTTGGAAGGTATGATCATTGCATTAAAAATATGTAACCATTATCTATTTGGGGAGAAGTGTGAGATATATACTAGTCATAGGAGTATCAAATATATAATCCCACAAAAATATCTTAATATGATCCAGTGAAGATGTATATAGCTCGTTAACGATTATAACTACTCAATCCACCACCATCCCGATATGAAAAACAAGGTAGCGTATGCTCTAAGTAGAAAGGATCATGCATATTTATCAATGATGAGAATTGAAAAGGATAAAATCATATTATATTTGCAGAGGATATACATGGAGATCAATAAGGGGGGGAAATCATCAATCCTTTCTCAAATTATTTCTCAACCGTCCCTCATGGATAAAATAAATGATTCTCAAATAAAATATATGAAAATTCAGAAAAGGGTGGAAGTTATTAATAATGGGAAATACTCTGATTTAAAAATTTATAAAGAGGGAGTTATTAGATTGTAGTCAAAATTATGTGTACCATCTAATCTAGAGATAAAAAGTATATCCTTAAGGATTCACATAGCTCAACCATCTCTATCCACCCAGAGAGCACAAAATGTATCGAGATATTTGAGAGAACTTTTGCTTGGACAATATGAAGAAGGAGATTACTAAGTATACAACAATGTGACTAGATTTTCATCAAGTGAAGAATGAAATATATAAGTCTAATTGAATGATGAAACCACTACCCATTCAAACATATAATAGGGAGAACATCACTATGGACTTTTTCATAGGACTTCCAATGACATCCAGAGAAAACAATGCTATATGTGTCGTTGTTGATTGTCTTATAATGAAATATTAGTTAATTGAAATTTGAGATGAATTCTCATTGGATCAACTTGAATGTATTTAAATCAAATAAATTGTAAGGATTCATGGAGTACCACTATCTATTGTATCTGATCATGATTTGAGATTGAAATTGAAGTTCTCGAAAAGTCTCCAACATGTTCTATGCACGGAACTTAACATCAGTACGGCCTATCATCCTTAAACTAATGGCCAATCTGAGAGAACTATTCAGACACAATAAGATATGTTAAGATCATGTTCTATGGAATTCAAATGAGGATGTGACCAACATCATCCACAGGTTGAACTATCCTACAACAACAGTTTTCACTCGAGCGTTTGAATGACACTATATGAATCCCTTTATGGGAAAACATGCGGAAGACCAGAGTGTTGGGATAAAGTCGGTGAGAATAAGCTGCTAGAACCTGAAATGGTTGAAGAAATCGATGAGATGGTGAAAAAAATTCATTATCATATCATGGAATCCCAATGTAGGAAGAAGAGTTATGCAGACAATCGTTAAAGAGACATTGAGTTAAAAGTTGGATACGTTGTTTTTCTAAGCAAATATCCATGGAAAAAGGTCATAAGGTTTGTGAAGAAATGAAAGTTAATTAACATGTACATCATCCCCTTAGATATCCTTGATCGAGTCGAAGTTGTGGCCTATTAAATAGAGGTTCAACTTACCATTTCCAAAGTACACAATGGATTTCATGTATCCATCTTATGGAAGTACATAACAGATCCTTCACACGTACTCTCTTGAGAGGTGGTATAGTTGGAAGATGATGTTTCTTATGAGGAGCAGCCACTAAAGGTATTGAATAATAGAGATAATGTTCTTCGTAACAAGACTACCCACCTGGTGAATGTACTATGTGGAACCAGAAGTACGATGAGGAAACATGGGAACTGGAGGTGAAAATGAAGGAAAAGTACCCGCACTTGTTTATGTCTTATAATGTAAATTGAAATTTCAGTTGCGAAATTTCCTAAGGCGGGAAGAATGAAATGACCCAATTTTTTTCAATTGAAATTAATTTCTTATAAATATGTCATATAGTCATGTGAAATTCCATCTCAATGAACTACTATTTGCTATGTGAGATTTAAACATATTTTGGAAACATATGTGTTTTGAATTTTGAAAATATTAAATACACTATTACGATCAGTAAGATATTTGGAGTCTGATAAGAAAAACATAATTTTTTTTGTGAATAGTTAATACCCTTTTGAATAGTTATATAACCCTTCTAAATATTAAATCGTCTAAATAAATAGTAACTTCACCCATGTGTGTATAAATAAAATTTTGGCATCTTAAAAGTGATAATATGACCATAGTAAAATTATTGGTATTTTTATTAGTCATATATAATTATTTATAGTTCATCAATTAATTTAAAAAATATATATTCCTAAAATATGTTCATAAATTAATAATTTTATGTCTTTTGGTTTTCAGATAACATTATAAGACCTTATGTAATTTTTGGAAGCATTGTAAAATCTATTATAGTTTAATTTTTTTTATTTTTCAAGTAAATTAGAATTTAAATTAAAAAAAAAATCATATGTAAAAAATTATTTATGAAAAATGAGCTCATTTCTGGATTCTATTTGTTGAAAAATGGTTAGGGTGATGTTTTTATATTTTTTCTAAAATACTTGAATTTTTGATGAATAATAAAATACGATAATTCACAATAGATGCTAAAACATGAATTTATGCATCATCCATGATTCATGGATGATTTAAATGAAAATTGGTTCGAGATCACATGGACATATTACTATTTCATCTCACCAAATTCATTATTATGGCTTGTCTTAAGGAAAAATAATAAACTAATAATTAAAATATTAAGAAACCCCTCATCCTCACCATTATAAAAGCCTCCCACACTCCCCTATTCTATTCACTCCTCTAAAGCCTTATTAATTACTTATATTCTACCCAAATAACATCCCAACATCATTCCCCACATCTAAAAACATTTGGCCTCCTCAATTTACCCAATACCCTCCCCTAATGAGGTTATCAAAGGAGATAAACTAAAGAGGTAAATTTTTCTTTCCAACTCTTTTATTTCCTTCAAAGTTATTTTTTTTATTTACTGACCACCATTACCCCAAATGGTATGATAACTCTAGTAAAATAAATTATCTGGAATTTTTTATGATTAAAGGATAATTCATTATCATCTTTTCTTTCCCTTCTTTATACGAATGAAAACAAAACCCCATCTGAGATGGGTTAATTTATCACATTCTAGGAAAATGGTTTATCAATTTATATTACCATAGTCTATTGTGGTCATGAAACCATTTTTATGGATGAACCAGACTATTAAATATGTATTTTATTTTATGTTTTGTTCTATAATCCTCTAGCACACATAATAAAAAATAATAGTGCAAACAAGTTAATTATGAGAAAAACCACCAAATTAATTCAAGCGTTCATCCTTAATGTTTTATATAATGATTCAAAATCACTCTAAGTAACAAAAATATATTTTCAACCATGTAACCTTTTTGATTTTCAATAATAAAATATTACTTCATTTCTAGACAACATCCTTCCACATACATCTTTATTTATAAGTGAACCGATCATTAAAACCATGTAATCCAACAGACCCAAACAATGAAATTGAACTTCATAATCAATAAAAATGATTATAAATGAACTATATATATTGTAATAAATATTAAACATATATAATAGGTTCTAAAATTACTTATTAATTAACCAAATTTACTATTCAGGTCATTCATATCAAGTAGAGAACACCATCATACTTAAGGTAAGGTATCCTCTCTATTTCACTTTTATTTAAGATTCTCCTCTATGTTATACCCATTAATGTGAAATTCCGAGTGATGGGGAATGATTAAAAAACTCCCACATACTATCCTAATGATGTTTAAGTGATGAGAAATTCCTTTTATCTCATTAATCCCTCTTAATTACACACTATACCATGCAGATATTCCAGGAGAGATTCAACTCAAACCTCCTTTATTCCATAGAGTTTATTAATCTTTATTTTTTACCTAAATCCACTACTGGAAAAACAGGTATTTGCGACGGGCTATTTGCGACGGGATCCCGTCGCAAATAGCCCGTTGCGGAAAACGCCGTCCCAACTAAACTTATTTGCGACGGGACCGTCGCTAAAGCCTTTTTTTGCGACGGGCATTCTCCCCGTCGCAAATAGTATTTCGTATTTTTTGTAAAAAGCTTTTTAAACAGTTATTGCGACGGGACCGTCGCAATAACGTTTTTTTTTTAAAATAAAAAAATTAATAATACTAGTATTTGCGACGGGAACCGGGACCCGTCGCAAATACTATTCATAGTAATTGCGACGGGACCCGTCGCAAATACTCTTTTTAAAAAAAATAAAAAATTATTAATAATACTAGTATTTGCGACGGGCATAGTATCCCGTCGCAAATACTATAAAAAAAATAAAAAAAATAAATTATTAATAAATTATTTTAATTAATATAATAATAGAATTATAATTTACAAATGAAAATAATAAATTATTTTAATTACTATAATAATAGTAGAATTATAATTCAAAAATAAAAATAATAGAATATTAATAAATAATTTAATTAATATAATAATATTATAATTATAATTCATAAATAAAAAAAATATTAATAAGTTATTTTAATTAATATAAAAATAATAGAATTATTTTACATTCAAATATTAAAATAATTCAAGTATTACAAAAAAATAATTAAATTATAATATTATAAAATTTTAATATATATATAAAATTTTAATATATATATAAAATTTAATATTATAAAATATAAATATTATTATTATTCATATTAATATTGTTATTTAAAAATATAATATTATTAATATTTTATAATGAGACAGAAACTACGAATAGAAAAAAAAAATATTTTGATTTCACAAATTTTATAACAGAAATACAAACTCTAATCTGTAGGAGGGGGGGAGGTGGGGGATCTGCAGATGGTGGTGGAGGAAACTCCATCCCTAAAGCATGAGTGAGTCGGCGCATGTACTCCATCTGCTCCTGATGCTGCTGCTGCCACCGACTCGTCTGCTCCTCGTACAACTGCTGCTGGCGTCGACGCTCCTCCTCATGCTGCTGACGTATCTGCTCCTGTTCCTGTCGGAGACTCTCTATCTGTGCAGTCTGAGATCGCAATTGCTCCTCATAATGTGTAGAAGAAGATGCACGAGCTCCCCTCGATCTGGACGCCGACATCGCAGCACTGCCATAATAATCTCCGGGAGTCAGTCGAGAGCCGATACCAACTACCCGGCCCTTCTCGAAGGCATACTGGGTGGCCTGCATCCATGCCGCCTCATCAAACTGACGGGCAGTGGTCTGATCTGATGACTCGGCCTGACTCTCAGGCCGGGCCTGTGCCGCTGCGGCCTCATATGACTCCTATAGTTGCAATTTAAAATTAAAATTGTGAATATATTATATGCAGTTAATTTTTAAACTTGAAAACAAATAATACTGACCACGATGTGATGCTGACGATCACCTCTGAGCTCCCCAGTAGCAGGATCACTATACATCCTCCGATATACGTCGTACTCTGTAATATCGGGGTGCTCGACAGCTTATAAGAATAAAAAATAAACTGTTAATATTTATAGTTATATAAAATATTTACTATTATATATACATATATATACATATTATGATTGTATATAAATACCATGGAATTCTATAAGTGTTCATCTTCATCATCATCTTCATATATGTCAATGTCATCTTCATATTCCTCCTCAACATCATCGATATCCATTCGAGTTGCAGTTGCTTCATCTCTTACCATTTCAAATTCATGTGTGACATCATTAACATCATCGTCATCACCGACGACGATGGTAATTATTACTAATTATTGCTAATTATTGGTAATTATTGCTAATTATTGGTAATTAATACTAATTATTGGTAATTAATACTAATTATTGGTAATTATTACTAATTATTGGTAATTATTACTAATTATTCCAAATTAATACTAATTATTCCTAATTAATACTAATTATTCCTAATTATTCCTAATTATTCCTAATTATTCCTAATTATTGTTAATTATTCCTAATTATTACTAATTATTGTTAATTATTCCTAATTATTGTTAATTATTCCTAATTATTACTAATTATTGTTAATTATTCCTAATTACTACTAATTATTGGTAATTAATACTAATTATTGGTAATTAATACTAATTATTGGTAATTAATACTAATTATTGGTAATTAATACTAATTATTCCTAATTAATACTAATTATTGGTAATTATTACTAATTATTCCTAATTAATACTAATTATTCCTAATTATTCCTAATTATTGTTAATTATTCCTAATTATTACTAATTATTGTTAATTATTCCTAATTATTACTAATTATTGTTAATTATTCCTAATTAATACTAATTATTGGTAATTAATACTAATTATTGGTAATTAATACTAATTATTCCTAATTAATACTAATTATTCCTAATTAATACTAATTATTCCTAATTAATACTAATTATTCCTAATTAATACTAATTATTTCTAATTAATACTAATTATTTCTAATTATTACTAATTATTGTTAATTATTCCTAATTATTACTAATTATTGTTAATTATTCCTAATTAATACTAATTATTGGTAATTAATACTAATTATTGGTAATTAATACTAATTATTTGTAATTAATACTAATTATTGGTAATTAATACTAATTATTGGTAATTAATACTAATTATTCCTAATTAATACTAATTATTGGTAATTATTACTAATTATTCTTAATTAATACTAATTATTCCTAATTATTCCTAATTATTGTTAATTATTTCTAATTAATACTAATTATTGTTAATTATTCCTAATTATTACTAATTATTGTTAATTATTCCTAATTATTACTAATTATTGTTAATTATTCCTAATTATTACTAATTATGGGTAATTAATACTAATTATTGGTAATTAATACTAATTATTGGTAATTAACACTAATTATTCCAAATTAATACTAATTATTCCTAGTTAATACTAATTATTGGTAATTATTAATAATTATTCCTAATTAATACTAATTATTCCTAATTATTACTAATTATTGTTAATTATTCCTAATTATTCCTAATTATTGTTAAGTATTCCTAATTAATACTAATTATTGGTAATTAATACTAATTATTGGTAATTAATACTAATTATTGGTAATTAATACTAATTATTGGTAATTAATACTAATTATTGGTAATTAATACTAATTATTGGTAATTAATACTAATTATTGGTAATTAATACTAATTATTCCTAATTAATACTAATTATTTGTAATTAATACTAATTATTCCTAATTAATACTAATTATTGGTAATTATTACTAATTATTCCTAATTAATACTAATTATTCCTAATTATTACTAATTATTGTTAATTATTCCTAATTATTACTAATTATTGTTAATTATTCCTAATTAATACTAATTATTGGTAATTAATACTAATTATTGGTAATTAATACTAATTATTCCTAATTAATACTAATTATTCCTAATTAATACTAATTATTCCTAATTAATACTAATTATTCTTAATTAATACTAATTATTTCTAATTAATACTAATTATTCCTAATTATTACTAATTATTGTTAATTATTCCTAATTATTACTAATTATTGTTAATTATTCCTAATTAATACTAATTATTGGTAATTAATACTAATTATTGGTAATTAATACTAATTATTGGTAATTAATACTAATTATTGGTAATTAATACTAATTATTGGTAATTAATACTAATTATTGGTAATTAATACTAATTATTCCTAATTAATACTAATTATTGGTAATTATTACTAATTATTCCTAATTAATACTAATTATTCCTAATTATTCCTAATTATTGTTAATTATTCCTAATTATTACTAATTATTGTTAATTATTCCTAATTATTACTAATTATTGTTAATTATTCCTAATTATTACTAATTATTGTTAATTATTCCTAATTATTACTAATTATGGGTAATTAATACTAATTATTGGTAATTAATACTAATTATTGGTAATTAATACTAATTATTCCTAATTACTACTAATTATTCCTAATTAATACTAATTATTGGTAATTATTACTAATTATTCCTAATTAATACTAATTATTCCTAATTATTACTAATTATTCCTAATTATTACTAATTATTGTTAATTATTCCTAATTATTACTAATTATTGTTAAGTATTCCTAATTAATACTAATTATTGGTAATTAATACTAATTATTGGTAATTAATACTAATTATTGGTAATTAATACTAATTATTGGTAATTAATACTAATTATTTCTAATTAATACTAATTATTTGTAATTAATACTAATTATTCCTAATTAATACTAATTATTTGTAATTAATACTAATTATTCCTAATTAATACTATTTATTGGTAATTATTACTAATTATTCCTAATTAATACTAATTATTCCTAATTATTCCTAATTATTACTAATTATTGTTAATTATTCCTAATTATTGTTAATTATTCCTAATTATTACTAATTATTGTTAATTATTCCTAATTATTACGAATTATTGGTAATTAATACTAATTATTGGTAATTAATACTAATTATTGGTAATTAATACTAATTATAGGTAATTAATACCAATTATTGTTAATTATTGGTAATTATTACTAATTATTCTTAATTATTGATAATTATTAGTAATTAAATGAATAATTATCAATAATTAGAAATAATTACCAATAATTACAAATAATAACATTATTAATATATTTTATTATTAATATTAAAATAATATAATTTTCTAATTTATATACAGTTCTTTTTTCATCTGTGCGTTTTCTATCTCCACATACAAATAATACATGTGAAGACAGCAAACACACAGATGAAAAAAGAACTGTATATATATAAACAATTATATTATTTTAATATTAATAATAAAATAAACTAATAATGTAATAATGTTCTTATTCCTAATTATTGGTATTTATTACTAGTTATTAATATTTATTCTTAATTACTAAAAATTATTACTAATTATTCCTAATTACCATATAAACAATACTTATAATTTAAATTAATTAAGTAATAAAACAATGTAAACATAATTAAATTACAACTAATTAATAATAATAGAAACTAATAAGAAATTAAAAATAAATAAAAAATTAAAATGAAGATAAATACCTTGAAAATTGATCTGTTCTGATCGTTCTTCAAAACTTTAATATCAGCTCCAGAGAAAAAACTTAAACTGGAGAAAAACTCAACTCTTGAAATATGATTCTGAGAGAGAGAGAAGATAAGGAATGAGAATGAAATGAAAAAAACGGATGGGGGTATTTATAGGTTAGATTATTTGCGACGAGACCATTTGCGACGGGATTCCCGTCGCAAATAGTATTTTTTACGACGGGACCCGTCGCAAATACCTTAGCCAACATTTATTACGGTCAACCGGTAAATAGTTATTTGCGACGGGTCCCGTCGTAAAAAAGCCTCTGCCGACATAGTATTTGCGACGGGGGAATATTCCCGTCGCAAAAACCTTTTACCGCCGCCGGTTATTTGCGACGGGAATATTTCCCCGTCGCAAATAAGTTTCCCGCGATTTGGCGCGCATCGCGGGAAAACTATTTGCGACGGGGAAAGCAATCCCGTCGCAAAAGCCTCCTTATTTGCGACGGGGAAATACCCCCGTCGCAAATAAGTTTTTAACATCCCGTCGCAAATAACCCGTCGCAATTGCTCATTTTTCCCGTAGTGATCAGGTTATCTATTATCCATATTTTAACCTCCTAAGAGCTATGTGAATGCTAAAAAACATGTCAAAAGTTCTATTGATCATTATCTTTTAGGGATATACATGTTTTTAAGTGATCCTCTCATCAATACTTCTTGATAATCAGACCCGTTTTCAGGGAGATTCCCGAATTCTAACCTATTCTCAAGTGCAATCTATATTCTTTTTTAATCCACCATTATCTTTATAAAATAATCCTTTTTATTTGGAAAAACCTCCTAGTTCACTTTTAGTTTTTTATAAATGATCCTTACCTTATCAATTTTAAAGGTACTATAGTATTTTCCATAAAACCGCTCTAAAATGTTTCCGTACCAAAATTTCATGAATAATTTTATTTTATGTTGACACTTTAAATTTAAATCACTCACCATGATACATATATATTTTTAACTTATGAGGTTTCAATGATTACTTTAGTTACCTTTTTTTATGGACACTTTTGTGTTACACCCATATGTTATGCTTTGTGTCATGATTATGGTACCCAATTATTTCCAAGGGCAATCCTAATGTTTATATAAGATTGATTATGTATGATAATTTATGTGGAAAAAATATTCAGGAAAAGTTAATATGTGTTCTACTAGATAGAGATCTAATGAATTTTGAAAATTTATATCTCATGAGATGTTCTGTGTGACGGTCTTGGAAATTATCCTTGACTAGTGATACTATTTGAAATAATCTTAGTGGTTAGCCTTGACTCGAACTAACGTCATGTTTTATATTGCTTTCACATTTCTATGGATCCAGGGTTATATGATTTTATGATTATATGTTATGGTTATATATGTTAAATTCATTTTTATATCATCATGACATACCTTCTATTCCTTGTGCTAA
Organism: Viscum album; assembly: GCA_963277665.1. Lineage (NCBI taxonomy): Eukaryota > Viridiplantae > Streptophyta > Magnoliopsida > Santalales > Viscaceae > Viscum > Viscum album. Next base: position 839,761,562 of record OY728125.1, on the reverse strand, counting down.
TGCTTTTTTTCTTATAGATATTCCCTTACTTGACTTTTCAGCTCATTCCTTTGTTCATGTTATCCCTCAGTTATCCCATGAAGATGTATGAGAATAATGGAAGTTAGGGGATATTTATCTATATTAAATAAATAAATGTTATATTTTGTTCTGTGTTTCCTTTTTGATGTACTTATTCATCAAAGACACTATACATTAGGATCATTGGCTTGTACTCTGATATATAATTTTGCCTAAAATCAGGTAATATTATATGTCAAAGGCTATGGTCGCTATAAAATTTAAATCCAAAAAAGAATAATATATGTCTTTCATGGATCATCATTTACCATACCATATCATCCAAGGTAATTTAAATCCAATTAATGACACCATTACAATATGATGTATATGGAGGAGTGAGTTAGAATAGGATCACACTACTATATAATGTCAATCAATTCTTGGTTAAAATATTCACCACCTCATATAGAAAGATGTTTCATTATCATCATAATAATTTTTTTTCTATACATTATTCTTTATTTATTTTAATTTCCAAAAATATTTTGAATTATAACACATTAGGTATACAAATCCAAATCGACTCAATACATTAATTAATGTAATGAAGTATGAATAAGGATCTCACGATTCTATTTAAAATAGTGCACAAAAATCATTGTATACCAATTCATGAAGCTCTCTTTATTTTTAATCTTTTCCACTAAAAAGTGTATTTTAGTTTTACCTGTATATAAGAAAGATATCTACCAAGTTGATTTAGTTCAAATGATTCGATGTAACCATATATATAGTGTTGTTTCTTATGATTCTTATTTATATGACCAATATGATGATTCCACCACTAGGTGAGAAATGATCCATGAGAAATTTATTTGATGGTTGTTTTTAACACATTGTTTTCTTAATATAAAATATAATAAATACTATTTAAACTTTATATTCTATATAATATGATATATTCAAAAAAAGGCATGTTGGAAACTAAAATTGGGAAATTGGATTTTAAAATGTTTTCAAATTATTGATTACCAATTTTATTAATTGATTTATTGATTCCCATGTGAGCCTATGTAGTTTTTAGGTGATTTGGGTTAGAATGAAAGGATCTTAACCCCTATGATAGTATTTACTACGAAAACACTAAATACACAATGTTTGGGTACTGATTTTTCCTTAATTGGGAGTAGTTGTAATTTTTCATTATGTTGGAGTGGATGTAGTGGTCCCTTATATGGGCGTGAATGATATCCATTTTCCATTGAGGTAGAGTGAAGATTGAGCTATGATCACTGATGATATGTGTGAGTATCTATATACAGATTCTAACATACCATAATGCATTTGACCATGGTGTTATGTGTTGGTTGATTTTATATACATTCGGTTGATTTATGGAATTATTTTATTCATACCAGCTAACTTATATAAATATTTTTACATAAAATTTTCATTTAATAATATTATACTTTTTTCGATATATGTTCCACCTATTTGAATGAAATTATTCTTTGTGTTAAATAATAAAATGAAATATCATGCCTGGTTTCATTTTAATTGATATCATGATTGGTTTATTGTTTTGGAAATGATTATGGAACCCATTGTGAGACAAAATTGGGATTTACTGTTAAGACCCTACCTTTTAGTTTCAGAATTTTTTTATTTTCTGATGATATGTGAGAGAAAAGGGAAAGCACCTCTAGGATGAAATGGAAGTTCTTGATCCTTTTCGATTAGAGTGATGGAGGTGACCAGTGGAGATGTTATCAATTGGTTCCATGTGATGTTTTTGTTTTATCTTGTCAGATGATGAGTAATTTAATGATATATTACATTAGGGTTCTTATACCAATTTCAATTATATTACTTTCTCCCATTAGAGTACTGAGCATACTTATATGGGTCTTTATCTACTATTATTCTAGTGGAAACTTTATTCCACATTTTATCATGTATGATACCAAGTGGTAGTTACCACCCCATCGGGATAAATAATCAACTTTATCCAAAGTTAGGGATGGCATGGGGATTAGTTTACTAGTGTATATGGTCTCATTCATGAAAAATTGGTATCATAGATGTAGGTTACTCATCTCTCCTTGATTCCAGTTTTCATTTTGGGATGTATTGATAGGACATTAGAAGTAGTTGATAGTGAGTGCCTATCCAACTATCACTGTTACATAGATTAAGTCACCACGGGATATAAGGTAAATATATATTACAAAAAATATGATTTAATTATAGTCTTTTCCCTAATTTTTATTTTGATGTGTTGAAATCCATATTTTTAAATATTATCTGATGGAAATGATATTACTAATTAAATTTTATACTTTTCTGTTTTAGTAATAATTATTATTTATTAAATGTTGTCTTTATTATGTCTTATAAAATTATGCCTCGAAAAATCCGTTTGAATTAGACACATGAATAAGCTGTTGATGTGATTTAGTGAGGAAATTCTCTCATAGACCAGAATCTTGTTGAGATTGTTGTGAGTGATGTCCAAGCTTTTGGACTAGCACCAGCACTTGTTTAGGTTCATGACCCATTTATATAACCTCATAGAGATGAATTTCTATATTTTTTGAGAACATTATTTACAAAAATCAACTATCACTATATGGATCAAACAATCCCCAAGGGGCTGAGGATTGGTTGAAAAAGATAGAGCTTCTATTTGATTTCTGGGAAACACATGATTCAAATAAGGTAACATGTTCCATCATTGAGCTAGATGCACCTAGTAGGAGATGGTGATATTTGATCATAACATTTAATATAAATAAGGATTTAGAATGGAAGGAATTTAGAGTTCTTTTAACTGATTAATTCTATCAATATTTTTTTGGTAATTTCAATGAATATGGAGTTATCGATCCTCGATTAGAATTACTAGACCGTAATAGAGTATGTTAACCATTTTTTCAATATTCTATAGTTTAATCCTAAAATTTCAATGAATAATAAAATTAAGAGTCAATGGTATGAGATAGGTCTCCAACCTGATATCATTTCACATGTTTTCTTGTTAAATCTCAATTTCTATATTGATGTGCTGGATAGAGCATTAATGGTTGATATTGACATGGCTGGTAATTCAGGACTGGCAGGAGTTCATTTTCTATCCCAATGGTAGTTTTATGAGTTTATCTAATAGATAAAAGTAGCATGATTATTCTCATTGTAGTTATTGATAGAGAACATCCTCTATAACTCATGTAGTGTGTGACATGGGTCCTTTGACTTGATTCATGTTTGGTAAGTTTGGGCACTTGTGACATGATTGTAATGAGGAACCAAATATATGTAGTTTTTACTGTCATTTAGGACAACTACATTATTTCTATGATTTATTTTCATACAAAATGTAATTGAATTTCTTTTCAACCCCTAAAAGTACTGTAGTATAAGAAGATTCATTATAAACTAAGGGGTTCCGACCATAGTAATCTGAATTGATGTATCTTGAAACAATGGAAGATTCTCTAGAGAAATTTTATATAAGTACCGTTATTGTGATATGTAGAATCACTATATATTAATCTTTAGTAATTGTTTTATTCGATATTGGTGCGTCTCATTCTTTTATATCAACTCATATTGGGAGCCTGCTAAATATTCTTAAAAATTATTTTCTTATATGATGGATTTTTCAACACCCCTCAAAATGAAGGGAGAATAGAGACTTTGGTGTCCTGATTATGATTTCTATTTATTATAGATTGAGCTTACCGGGTATTTTTTGGATATTTACATGAAACCCATCGATTTTATTAGTGTGATGAATTGGATAATTGCTGATAAGGCCCAAATTGACTAATATCTTCTACTAGTATCCCTTACCACACCAGATAGTTATTCCATGTATTCCATAGAGGATGGGACCCAAGGTAGACTAGATCTATAACTTCCTATCCAGAGTTTGGGAAACAAATATCAATTTTTTATACTCATATGGAGTGGAGCCTTAATGTGAGTATCTTCCTCCATTTATCATCATTATTTATAGTATGTTTCTTTTTGATTTATTTATCCATCCACCAGTATGAGAGGTATATTTCTCTATTTATTTAGTATGCAGTACTCAGTCAGTGTCTATTCCTTCTTATTGTCTGACGCCGGTGTAATTGAATGATTTTATGACTCAATTATATGATCAAATGGAGAAAATCTTCATACACTCTAGTGTGTAATATTGAAAAGAATATATTATCATTACAAATAAAAATGATTGAAAACTTTTCCTTTCTATTGATTATTGAAAATTCAACCATGTTATGATAAAAAAAATAAGTAATAATTTCCATGTATTAATGATGTATTTATCTAGTTCAAAAGGGATAAATGTTTCCCTATGATTGATCTTTGATATGGGTATAACCAATTTAGAATAAAAGTATCTAACGATTAGAAGACCGCCTTCAAGAATAGTTATAGCCATTATGAGTATCTAGTTATGTTGTTTGGTCTAACCAATGCTCATGTAGTACCTATGGTGTTGATAAACATGATCTTCCATGAGTAACTTGATATGTTTGTGGCCATATTTGGGCATAATATTCCAAACTATAATATGTATTAAGATGATTTTGTGCGTCATTTTAGATAATTATTTCAAATGTTGATGAATCACCCACTCTATCTCATGATAACAAAATGTGATTTATATATTTATGATGTGATGTTATGGGGACATGTAGTGTCAGAACATGGTATTTATGTTCATCATGATAAGGTGAGATATGTTTTGACATGGGATAACCCATATAATTTTTTAAATATTCATATATTCAAGGGTTTATCACAATAGTTCCATTATTTTCGAAAGGATTTCTCAAAGATCGATTCTCCAATAACCACTCTCACTCAGATGGCGGTGGAGTTTTCTTTGGTTGATAAATTTCAGCATTCTTTTGTTGATCTGATTCATATGTCGACTAATACACCAGTGTAAACTATTCCAAAGGTAGTGTAGGGACACGTGGTCCTCTGTGACAGATTAGGTTTGGGTTGGGGTTGTGTTCTTATGTAGGGTGATCATGTGGTATCTTATACCTCTCAGTATCATAATCCATATGAGAAGAAATATCCAATCCATGATCTCAAACTCGTAGATGTGATACATTTTCTAAAAAGTTGATGACATAAAATTTCCATTGAATGGTATACCATTTATTCCAACCTCAAAATAATGAGTTATATGTTCTCTAGAAATTATCTGAATCTCAATACGATGTGTTTGGGGGAGTTCCTAGAGTCTTTGGATTTTGATATAGACTATACCCTAGGGAAGGAAAATTTCATAAAAAATTTCTTAAGTAGGAAACTTATAACCAGGTATATGAAATAATCATAAAGAGGGTATAAATTATTTTATAATTTTAAAAATGTCATACAAGATTATAAGAAAATGGGATGAGGTTATATTGTCTAGTTTTTATTTAACCTCCACTATTCTCAAGATGATACTTTAGGATCAATATCCTTATGGTGAATTATTCTATATTAGAGAAACTCTTAAAGGGGTGTAAACCATTGAGGAATGTGTTTCATATGTATAGGGTATCCTATTTTTTAAATACTGATTCATAGTACCTTTTCCAATGATAAAAGTTCTATTGGGGGATTTCCATAAATCCTAGTGGTTTATACACCCAGGTACGCAAAAGATGTTCTTTGACATGAAACTGTTATTCTGGTAGATACGTATGAGACAAGACATTGTTTATATGGAATCTAATTTTTATACATCTCAATCATCAGGGATGAGAACCATATACCTTTGGATGTTGTTCAACCACTTCTATATCTAACTTGTAAGTATGATTATATTCTATAGACATAATGGTTAGGATTCTATGTACCCCTTAAATGAATAATCCAATATGGGTTGTGATCGATCAACTTTCCAAATTGGATCAATTATTTGAAATTCATGTTACAACCGAAGTTCAAGAGTAAGAAAATCTCTATGTGACATAGATTTTTTGTTTTCATGGAGATAAAAAATAATATAGTCTCTCATAGAGGTACATATTATACCTCTCTTTTTTGGTGAGATCATTAGAAAGTTATTAGATCATAGTTTCTTTTGAGTATGAAATACTATACATAGGAATATGGGTAGATAGATAGATATATACAAATTATTGTGGATATTATAAGCGATTCCATTCTAAACATTAGTGGGGATTGGGATGACCACTTGGGACCATTTGAGATTTCTTATAACAATTTATACCAGTCTTCAATTAGAATGGATCCTTTAGAGGCATTATATGATAGTCCATATAAATTTAAATTATGCCGGTCTAATATTGGTGAGACTTATTTGGTTGGACCGTTTTTTGTATAATAGATGATAAATATGATCTTGTTGATCTATTACTGAATATTAACAATAGAGTTCGGGTATATATCTCAAGTTTATCATTGTATTTGACGTTTTATGTTTTCTGTTTGAAAACAAATATTATTGAGGGTTTCACCTCTATTGGGTCATCGATGTCTTGGAAGAAAATGGAAGAATTCTCCTAATTTTTGGGACTTTTTTATGTTAATTAGAGGGTAGTTAATGTGGATTTAGTTTTATCACTTTAACCAAAAATTTCCTTGAAACAAGATGCGTTCCCTGTGTCACAATATCAAAATTATCTTTCTGATCCATATCATGTTTTGAGATTGAGTAATCTTGGGGTTGATCTTAGTTTACCTATGACTAAGAATCCAATTTGGATAATAGATTATACATCAAATGTACTTCATGGGGTCATGATTCGTTTATTCTATTTGCGACGACAATATGGTTCTGAATCACATGAGACATGGGATCATGGTAAATCATAGAGAGAGTAATGGGTTCATCTATTTTATTTGGAAACTTCATTATATAATTTATTGGGACATATAGTTTTAATGGTTGGAAGGTTTTAAAATCTGGTAACAATTTTCAAGTATGAATTTTCCCTTAGTGTTTTGTTTTGGGGATTTTGTGTGTGAAAATATTTGGTTTTTTTCTATCTAATGGGTGATTACATTCCATCTATAGGTATTATAAATGGAGTAATTTGTTTTCTAGGAATATGGTGTGAAACTAGTGAATATCATGAAATTATTACACACCATGTATAGATTATATGATTTGTAATGGTAAAAAATTGAATTTTAACAAAAAGACATGTGTTTTTTAGCATATCAGACCTTCATGAATTACATGATTTGAATCAAGAATACACACCATGGAATCATGGGGGAGGAATTATTAACCACAGTTTAATCCTATCTTTCATTCCACTCTACATGTATCCCTCTCTCTCATGACCCAATTCCTTACCTTGTAAATTTTTGGCTCATCAAATCCATTCCCTTGGTAGATCAAAGTGGAATTAACATAATTTGTTATCTTCTAAATATGTGGATCTACTCTCATGTGTTTTCAATTTTCCTGTCATTATGTCCTCCTTGATGTGTATATATATCATCATGTAATAGATTGATTTAAACTATATTTTTTTGGATCTTGATTCTTGGTTGCGTTCCTATATCTCTAGCATGTTCTTTCTTTATTTGCATTCAATATTGTCGGTGTTGTGCAATGTGATTTTTTGGAATGGTAGGTGGTATCATGATTGTGCTACCTAAATTTGAAACCATGAATGTCTTGACTATATTGTAATGTTTTTTTAATTGGTTTAAAAATATTTATTTGATCCTTGATTTGAAATTGTCTTAGAAATTACAGAAGACCCCAAAGTCAATGGAATTGAATATTTATGGTGGATTTAGGAAAAATGGAAGAATTATTTTTATAATAGTTTTCACATAATGATTCTATGGTGGATTTTGATAAAATTTATTAAATTGAGAATAGATTTTAAATGTAAGTAAATTATGAAAACTTAAAAGTTTGTTCTGAATTGGAAAAGGCATGTTGAAAATTTAAATAAGGAAGTTGTATATTAAAATAATTAATTCCTAATTGTATTGATTGATTGATTGATGAACATGGGAGTCTGAGTAGTTTATGGGTGATTAGGACAAGTACAATAGGATATTAACTCCCGAGCCCTTCATTTATGATGAAAACACTAACAAAACTATATTTTAATATTGATTTTCCCTTAAGTGTGAGTGGATGTAATTTTCCATTAAGTTGGAGTGGATGAAAGCAACTTCCCCTTAACTAGGATTGCATATTAATACATCATCACTAATGAGATATGTGAGGGTCCTTTAGATAGTAATTTATGTACAATAGGGTGTTTGACCATGGTTCTATGAGCTTATTGATTCAATACATATTCCATTTATTTATAGATCTATTTTATTCATGCTAGTAGATTTAGGGAAATTATATTATATAAAATCTTCATTCAATCCTATTTGAATGTCGACCGATATTTGAACCATCTATTTGATTGAATTATTTTTTTTAATAATAAAATATAATATGATGCTTAGTTTTATTTAAATTGATTTCACGATTGGTTTGTTGTTTTGGAAATTATTATAGAACACATGGTGAGACCCTAGTGGGATTTGTGGATCTCACCCTATATTTTATGTTGTGATTTTTTTAATTTCATATTCTATGTCTAAGAAAAGGGAAATCCCCTCTTATTGGTGGTGGATGTTCATGATCCATCAGGATCAGAGTGATGGAGGTGACCATTGAAGATGTTATCTGATTGTTTCATGTGTTTTTTGAATTTTTTCTTGTCATATTTTGAGTAATTTTATGATGTAATAATTTGGGTATGGCTATACATTCTTCATTTTTGGTGCATTAAACCTTTGGTATGTTGAGTATACTAGCTTGTATCTTTATCTTCTAGTATTATTGTGGAAAATTCATTCCCACTTTAATATTTTATAATTCCATGTTATATTTTCCAACCAGTGTGGATCGAGAATGACTTTCAACCCATGTTAGTGAAAACATAGTTATTAAGGAACTAGGGTATCTGAGCCAGTTCATGACACACCATGTATTTAACAACTTGGTGATTAATATTATATAGTTTTGAATGAATTATCACAATATTTTTCATTTTATAATTATATTTTAAAAATGATATACTTTTAGAAAATTTGGATTAAAATAGAACCAAGAAAAACTCAACTGGGATCATAAATATAGCTATGATTAATTACTCAATTTAGGAAATAATCATGAGTAAATGAGCCTATATTGAAATAAACCTCCAAAATCACTAGGTAATAGTATATTATAGATATCATATCATTCACTTCTCCTTATCATAATCGGGATCTGAAATGTGATATGCATATCTATACACACTGACATCCTGTTATTGCATTAAAATCTCAATAGATATAGAAGATATCATGAAATATTGAAAATTTTCAGCATCAAACAGTTTTTTAAAATAGAGGTACACTTTTCCGCCCTGTACTCATTGATAAGAACCTATTTTGTAGGGTTTTTTAGAACACATAATTTTAATCCATGGAATAATATAAGACATATAATTTTATAGTATTATGAAAAAATCAAGAAGATGAAATTGTTATCCTTTCCTAGATTAGATTACAATGATATTTTTGATGTCTTGTGAGTAATCATTTATATAATAAATTAGATTATAATTCTTTTAATTTATCTATATTACAATTTAGATAATAAATTTAATTCATTTCATTAATCACATCATGTTTTATTAAAATATAAAATCCCCACCTTTTATAAGAATATCTGGTTGCATTGATATCATAGTGTGAATGATCCATATATTCGTTCTTGTAACCCATACCGAGGTATAACAGGATACAAAAAGTTATTTAGGTAGGTGTATGTTTCCAAATGAAACAACTCACTTCCCATTGATTTATTTAGGGGAATCCCCATTCCTAAAATACAAGATTAGGATTTTCTCAAAACATTTCCTTCTAGTTTCACCATGTCATGACGTGGTAGTGCACACTTAATGAAATCTTGGTTATTTTTTACAAAAAATAAATATTAACATTCCATATAATTAAATTCCAAAGAATGGATGTTGGTCAAGAATATTGAACCCTAGTTTTATTTATACCCAAGTATTGGTATACTATAATGACATAACATATTTTCAATGGATTTTTATCTTTACGTGTAAACTTCCCATATTATCTTATAAAATTATTTTTATTGTTATGTGTATTTCACATAAGTTTTTATTCATGTATAAATAAATTTTACACATATAATAATATTTATTTTACTTTCATCTTTCATGATTGTTCACTAGTATATTTAATGATTTAAATATATAAAAATAATTAACTATAAATTTAAAAGAAATAAAATTAAATAAAGTGGAAGGAACATGATCATATATCATTACTGGTTTATATACTTGATGATAAACAAACCCTAAACCAATGGATATTAACTCCTCAAATAGAGTGTTGTTTGATTGTAAGCATTGAACTCTCACTATTGTGGACCACAACGATTGGTTTCCTCTTGGATCAGAACTTAAACTAGCTCGAATCAATTCAAATATCCATCTATTACATAATATTACACACACACTAGTAAGGGAAACCAATATATTGGATTTTGGGGGTTATTAATGAAAGAAAAAATGAGAACATATACCTTTACAAATTCACAGGTTAGGAATGAATCACATTCTATTTTTTAATTTAATTAATTATTGAAAAATCCATGAAATAATAAATTAAGTAATATAATCACATAAACAAGATGTTCTATGTTTATGGACATACACATATATTAAAAAATTATTAAAAATTAAAATTTATACCATCCACATTGTTTTTTTCTTTATTAGAAAGATAAAAATACTTTAATTAATTTGAATATTTAATTAATTCTATTTATCTTAATGACCATACATTGTATACTAGTGATACACATCATAAATGGAATATGGAAAATAAAAAGGTTAAATAGTATTTATAGATAATTACATAGTATTAATTGATAATTTATTAGTTCCTCAAACCTTATTACAAATTCTACACATCTATGGAGAATTGGGTAATTAGGGTTTTAATATTGTTATTAATTATTCTTTATGTAATTTATGTATATTATTTATAGGGAGGGTACGTGGAGTGTACTAAAATACACACACCATGTTGTTATGTTTATTATTTTGGGATAAAATACTTAGGAATCAACCTGTATGTTGGCCATATTACACTGAATTTACTAACAAAATAAATGACATGTGTTTCGGTTTCTATATGGCTTCACATACCAGTGATCGGCTTGGATGGTTTTTATTACACATGGATTAATGAGTTACACAATGTATACACTAGATACATGCCATAGATCTGAATAATGGTCCATGAAATATGTATCTTGTGGTGCTCTTATGTGTTTTTTAGATCATAATTATCATGCCTTTCACCACTAAATCATGTAAACTACATGACATGTATGCCAACTATATGCCATGTAACTCTATATAATGTGTGATAGGCTATCCCAGTTAACACATGGTGTGAAATAAATTCTCTAAGTGTTATTAATTTTCATAAAATAATATATTCCATGACATATATGTGTATAGAACTTGGGTAACTGGCCTGTACTTTTGGTAACACATTACGTATCCATGTCTACCTTCTAGATTCATCATCACCTCACGATGAAATATACAATAATTATTCATACGTTCTTAATATATTTATGTTTATATAAAAAATTAATGAAGTGAGTAAATATGATGTAATAATATTAGATAAACTCTAGATTAATGAATGAATCAACTAGAAGAAAATTAGTAACAACAATTTCAAATAATCAATAAATAAATAAAAAATAACTATAAATTATTTTGTGAAAACTCTGATCTAACTTGATGCTTTCAGGGAACATCATAAGAAGTAATGAACATGAATTTTTTACATCAAATTATTTGTATTTATCTTCTAAATTTTATTGAGATTAATCCTTAGAATACAAATGACATGTTATTTCCACATATTATAATTAGAATATTTAAATAATAATTACCTTTGATAATTATCACTTCGTTTATGAATTAGTATAACAGTCTTATCATAGCATAATTGCATCAAATAAATCAAGTGTAGATTATATTTAATGGTGATCCAAATGTTCTTTTCAATCATTCAAATGCTACCATAAAATTCTCGGGGAGCTCACATAGATGAATCTATCAATTTCAGTGATTGGTGATGATTTATATCTAATCCTTCATGGGAGATGTAATTTTCTTAGGTGTAGGAGTTAAATTAATCCTCATAAATTAAAGAATCTTATGTAGATATATCATTATATATTGAGTTTATTATCTCCATAATTCATTGTAAATAACAAAATAAAGTGACTCTAGACATTACAAAAAATTTTAAACCTTGGTTTAGATGGTGTTAGGGTTAGAAAATAAATAATTTCACAAGGGATATCATTATATTGAAAATTTCTGGGTGAACACAATGTAATAATAATAATAATAATATTTTTATTATTTAATGATATACACAGACTCATATATAAAATAAATATATATTTTCCTATATATACATATGAAAATTAATTCGAATAATGTTTAATGTCGATTTTCTCAATAAACCATTAAATTCGATTTGATCATCCTTATCACTATTTATTGGTAATTCCATAATGGTTCATTAATTTAAAAAATAAAAACTACATTATTCACCAATAAATATTTAAAAATTATATTAACTAACACTATGGAATACATATTTATTAATTATTAATGTAAATAAATAATAAATAATTTTTTAACTATGTCAATAAACTTGAATAAATATTTTTTGTTTATTAATATAATTAAATCAATAATTTATAATGGATTGAATATTTATGAAATTTAGAAATCATATATATATATATATATATCCCCCCAAATTGTTGGTTATTGAATATTTATTATCAAACTAATATGATTAATTATTAAACCATATACGAGACTAATATTTATCCAATATGTTTAATTCATATATAATTTAACAGAGGTTTTGAATACACATTGTGTGTGACCCCCTCGGTCCCTTTCTTAGTTAAATTACACTAGACTTCTTAATGTCCAATGTTATCATTTATTAATACACAAAGTATCCCATGTAGAATTAATTTAATGAAGTAATGACAAGTAACCTCTTATAGATGTGAACTATGTAATATAATCTCTATATCATGATATCTAAAATCTAATAGGATTAATGGCATTTTTGTCGACCTAAATGTTTAATGTCTCCTCTATTTATTTTTTGGAAATGATTTTTTCATAAACATCTGCTTGTCCATGGACTTAATTAAGTAGTTAAATTCCCATAATAGGACCTAAGATATAAACTTCCATCAATGAAAAGGGGATAAATATATTCTCACAATATTCATTAGTATAATATCACTCATGAGGCACCCAATGTATCATACTTCACCATTAGAAAATTGTATCATATTTTTCATCATTTCATCAATGTACATGAATTATGACATGTTCTTATAATGATCAAAAATCCAATGTATAATGACACATGTTGGTATATAAGAATATCCAGTGGAACATATAAAATTAGATTTCTAATTACCAGATATTTTCTGAAAATCTTATGCAACAAAGATTACCCAACATTAACATAATCAAAATGCGTATCAAATATCTATGAGTCTCCACCATTTATATCATATATCATTTTTGTACCACAAATTTATATCATATTCATATAGAAATAATATTTGTGAATAATATTGTGGTACTTATAGGTTCTCATTATAGTGGGTAATTGTTATAACCATTTAGTGTGACTGGTACACTTAGGACAATTTCACATACTAAGTTATGTAGAAGATAAATCAATATGTTATAATATATTTTATAATTATTGAATAAAATTAATAAATGAAACCATAAATTACATATATGTTGTTTATATGGAATGAAATTCAAAAATTATAGGCTCGATAGTATAATCGTGGGTCTATGTGGCACAAGTTATTTAATATGTTTCTTAAATAGTGAATGGATTATGAAGAAAGGAACTTTTCACTATTTTATAGTTTGAAAAGATCTTATCTCAATAATTATAGATCATATTTAAATAATTTTTTGACAATAAAACTCATTAATTTATTAGTAAAATTATCCCACACACTCATCTTAAGGATCCTTCCATTAAATAAATTGATTCCCACACAAATTTTAGGATGTGTGTTGCCATATCCCTATGTCACATTTGTGTAATTATAATATTTTTAGGTTATATTTTGTTTTAAACCATACTTAGGTCCTTCAAGGTTATTGTTTTGGAGCTTTTGGATTTTTTTAGACATAAACATGGTTGGCATATAGTTAGGGGAAACATTATGTAATATCTTGAAAACTGCCGAACTTGTGGTTATTTGGGATAGTGGTGTCTCACACAAATAGGGAATAGTTTTCCAAACAATGTTTCCAAAACATGTGGATTCCCCAAATTCAAATATTCAAGTTCATGATTGAAAAACAATTCTCTAAACTATGAGTAAAAATCATGTGACAAAAATTAATTGGTATATTTTGTTTAAAAACTGATCGATCTTTAATTGACCTCATTCTTTCCCCTATAGCCTCAGATCTCTACATTTTTAATTATTGTTGAAGATTTTAGAGATTCCAAACCCCCTGTAGATCAATTCCAATAGATCTATAGGTGTTGGATGAGGGAAAATCAATGGAATATTTTATTTTTCATGATTTTTATCATTTTTCTTGATCACCTATTTTTCATTGAAATGAACTATAGATTATCAATGCGATTGATAGATATATGGATTGGGTCATGATCTAATGGATGTTCTTATATATGTATTGTGAGAATGTAATTTAGTGACCATATCTACCAAGATCATTATGTTATTCATTAGGAATTATCTATGTAAGTTGTTTTCCTTATCTTTTTTGATATTAGGATTATAGAATCGAGGATTTAGGATATGGACCCATGGTTTAAGAAATTATTTTATTATTAGGAGACTTTTTTCCTATTTTTTTGTGAATCTCAATGAGTTGTATGGTATATATAGAATTTGAGTTTTGATATTTCAGGAAAAACCATCAATTTATAAATTGTTCTTTCTTTCTTGTTTTAAATGGTTTTATAAATTGATTAATGGAATGATCCTTGAATACTGAAATGTTATGATCTGGGATTATAATTTTAAATTGATTTCCACTTTAAAATTTATGGGGTAAAATGTTTTTCAAATTATATCTTATCTTTAAGTTTTGTAGTTTGATTATTTATATATGATATAAACTCAACTAATTTTCACTATTATATTTTAAACCTCCAACTGAAGGATATTATTGAAATTTAATGCCACAAACTATAATATATTTGAGAAATTTAAATCCTCCAAGTGGGGGCTAGGACACATGGGAACCCTGGGTACTTAAAATTTGGATATATTTTGGATAAGCATTATAAGATGGGTTAGAACTAACAATCCTGGAACTTTAATAATGTTGTACCAAATTTTTTTTATGAAATGGGGTTTACTTATAATTGTGTTTATATCATACCTACTACCATTTTATAAGAATTTTTGCACAATTAGGCATTTGATCATACAGGTATGAGGATCATAACATACTTGGACCTAATCTACCATAAGTATAGTTTCCATTGTGATCCTTTGAAAATTGGTTTATTTATAAATTATTTGAGAAATAGATTATTTTTTAAAAGACATAAAAATGGATTGTTTATTCATGATTTATAAAATATTATAAAATGGTGGATTTAAATGTTTTTTAGAAAAATGTGTGGGGAAATATTTCGGGAAATTATAGTCTTTAAATGTGCATAATTGGTTTGTTTTATTAATGTATTCTTATAGAACACTTGGTAGAATACTATTGGGATAATTTTTTAACACCCTCCACGTACACTTCAATGTGAGTAGATATTTTTATATAATGATGGTAAAGTAAAGGAATGTCAATGATGACGTGACAGTCCATGTTAGTTGGGTGTTTCAAAATTATTGTTAAATTTTGGGATGTTGGAACTTATATCATATGGAGATGGGTTATTATTGGTCTCAACTACTGTAGTTTACCTTTATTGGATTGTCAACTATTTTTCCTTATTATCTTGAAAATATGTTGTTACAATTTTTATTATGACATTTAATTTATTTTTTATATGAAATAATTGTTTTTTTGATTTATACTGGAAAATTTTTTTCCCAAAGTTTTTTCTTCGTGATCATGCAATTTTTCAAAGAGTGTGTGGATCGGGAATCCATTTTTTTTCTTCCCAAGAGCTATATAAGGTGTTCAGTTCAGGGATGATATGAGTTATTTAATGAAAAATTATTATTATATTAGGTTTCATATCTATGATATTATTATATTGGGTTATTTTCGTAGAAATAATATAGGATTATTGAGTCTTAAGGAGAATGTTACAAGTGATTTCATGATCAATTATTATTATAACCATTTTATTTTAACATGAGATGTTATGATGTGTGTTTCTCGTGTTGATTTTTTGTTTAATGGAAAATATTTTACTATAATATCATGATTCAAAATTACATTTCCCAATTGTATGATTGTATGTCTTCATTATTTTATCATATACCATTCCCTGTAAATGAATTATTGAAGTTCCATATAATATTTCTCCATAGGATGTTCTATCTAGAAACTATCCCATCCATCCAAATTCTTTTGATTTAGTAGTGTAAATAGTATTTTCCAGAAAATATGTGTCATTCCCCACACTGGATCAAGCTAGAGAAGTGTAACCTAGGACTGTATGAGATAATGATATACAATAAGAATTTACCTACCAAATCCCACCATCCTAATGAGTAATGAATAATAAAAAATATTTTAATGGTTAACTGGAGATGATCTAATGAATTTTAAACTTTATGGAAAGTCAAATTTCTTTTATGGTGAAATGTGACCACTTTAATCTCAAAGTCCCTCACAATATATTGTGGGAAATAGTGGTTTTGTAAAGAAATCATGAATATTTTTTGTGGAATGACTTTAAACCCTTATTTTTCCATTAATTTTACACTAAATCCTAGATGTCATCTAAATACATTTTGTTTCTTACCATCCACCTCGGTGATCGAACTATGAAAGTGTGTGCTTAAATTTTTTCTAATTTGGTAATTTTTCCCCTTAATGAGGTAGTAAACCATATTTAATGTCTAATAGGATTCACATGTGATTGAAAAAAAATGTACATTGTTAGGATTTTATATTATAAATTACCTCATATTAAAAATTGGTTGAAAGATCTATAATTATTAAAGTTGATAGGGAAGTAATGTTATGATTTATGGAAATTACACTTCCACACAGTGGAAGTTTTAGAGGGTCTCAGGAAAAGAAAAGGATGTACAATAAAATTCGAAATAGTGGAGGAATTGTCTCCCAACAGAGGAATTACACCACACCTTTTGTATTTTATTTGAGTGGTTTTCTAACTTGTTAGTAGTGTGAAAATATAATGCACATATGATGAACATACCCCATACCATTTTATCTATTTTTCTTTTTTTGATGGTGAGATCATTAGGCGTAGTTTTTTCAAAATAACTCATTTCAACATTATAGAATAAATTCTTCATCCGCTAAAGGTTTTTTTTCTAATTTCTCATTATTTAAGGACATCTCAGTTCAATCCATAGGAATATATAACTAAGTAGTTTCACGAAATAGAATATTTTTAATTGAAAATTGATATGACCCTTTAAACAATGAGAGGTATTATTTCTATTGATTGTACATTAGTGGCCTCTTAATTTAATACTAATTCTTATCATTATTTTAATTCAAAATTCCTCATGAATTTTTTAAAAGTTATAATGGAACCCATATTGTTTTTTTATTTAATTTACTCTATAAGAATGAAAAATGAGTAGGGTCACTATTCGCCTTCATATTCTTGCTCTATATCTGATTGTGAGATAGTTTTTAATTTTATGGATCTCGACTTGGATCTATTTGACATCATTATCTGAATGAATTTATATATTTCATTTGAAGATAACATTTATTTGTATCATCAGTGGGTTTCTATTTCCTCCTCTGATGGGAGATATATGGTGTTTCAAAGAGATTGGGATACAAGATCTACTAGACCAATAACTCCTTTACTATAACATGATTTATTCATATTATCTCTCATAGTTGAACATAATGTTGAACACTCATCCTGTGAGTTCCCACCAGGGGTCTATGATTTTCCAAATGTTTTTCCAACCTATTTCTTTGGCCTTCCTTAAGAGATAGAAATTGTTATTTTGACTTATTTAGTAATGGTAACTAATCTAATATAAATTTATTTACACTATATTTCTCTATGATAATTTATGGAAATGATGATTTAGTTAGATGATTTGAAATAAAAACACTTCATTCACTCAAGTGTGTATCAATGGGAAGCCCATCTGATTTATTAGATGATATATTATGGAACTCACTGTTTATGTGACAATTACTAGAATCTCAACAACATAAAAATTAAGAATAAGTATTCATCCCTTGTAGTGAAAAATTTATTGATCAATTAATGGGAACAATGTGATTTCTGAAAATTATCCTCCGATTTAGATATCACCATCTAAGATTAAGGGAATAAGATTTTGAAAATGATATCATTTGTACAAGGTATGTTCACTTTGAATAGCTTATGATTCCATTTTTCCTAGCTAATGATACTAATATTTTTATGGACTAGATGAATAATGTTTTCCACTAGTACCCTGATTTCACTACCTTAGTATTCATTTAAGGCATTCTGGTTTACATTAAAATTGAATAAGATTATAAGAATCACCTGTAGTTAATTTTAGGAATCCCGATCTATCAATGCCTCTATGAAATATTATCAAAATCTCCTTCAAAGGTTTCAAAATCCATGTAATTTATATTTTGGGACTTAAAAAATGAAATATTAATTGATCCAAAGATGGCGAGGGATCTATTATCATGGAAGGAGACACATATTGTATTTCTGGTTTGAAGCTTATTATATTTTTTAGGATATTATTGGTGTGTTTAGAATAAATTTTCAAAGATTTCATCTTCATTGATTGATCTTACCTGGAAAGGGGTGAAATTCCTATGGGATTCTAAGTGTCAGAAAAATATTGATGAATTGATGCAATGTATTACCTCAATAGTTATTTAGATATTAATAGAAGCAGTAAAGGGGTATGTGGGGATTTTATATATTACATAATCTATCTTGGGTTGTGTTATCATTAATAAATAACATGTGGTGGTGTACAACTCACATCATATTCCTCCTCATGTTAAGAATTACCTTAACCATGATCTAGAAGTCACAATATTTAATAATCACCTTAAGAGTTCTCTATATTTCCTTTATAGTGAATGGTTCTATGTATATTATTTATATAATATTTTATGATTCATTTTTTATCAGAATCAACTAAACATTATGCCTATGAAATCGGTAGATTTTCATTAGTTATATGATTTTGACACCTCTTAAACCCCTATAATGGAAAATGATATCTTTAAAACTATGAGTAGAATGTTTCCTTCTCAAATAGTGATGGTGTTTAATTATTAATGGAATATCATTGGAATATTCACTCTGAATAACATGGTTGTGATAGGGAAGAGGATTTAATTTTTCTGGCTAGTGATCAATTGACATCATCTCTTATCGAATATATTTTCAACAAATACAATGCAATGAAAAGTTAAAAAGTACTGGAAAATTTTTATATGAATGGAATAAAATTGTTTATTAGTTTCTCTTTTGGTAAATAAACCCTATAATTATTTAGAAAATCAATCAAATGTAGCTATTTTTAAATCACCATGTATAAATAAATTCTAGAAGGACTCTCAAAACATAATGTTCTAGAATATGGATGAAACATTGTTCACCAAAAATACTAAACCTAGTAATGATAAATTAATACCTATTCACTCCAACTAAAAATCTATTCAATGAAATTAAATATAAGAATAAATTAAAACTTATTTTTTACATGGTTCAAACAATATTTCCAATATCTTTGGGAGAAAAATTTCAACATTTCATTCTTATAGAATGAAACATTTACTACTAAGTGACTAATTATTCACTCTGCATTACTATAAACATGTAATTAAAAATTAAGTATGTTTCAATTTCATCATAAACAAATATTGTCCCTAAGATCTATTTATTGATTGTAAATTATACTCATCTAGTTGCATCGACCACCGAGAAATTTTGCAGTCCAAATATTCCACTATTCCTACTTCTAATCTTCTATACCAATCGTTAATGTTACAACTTATTCTAGTAAAGAAAAAACTCTATAGAAAAAAATAAACACCTAAAAACGTATATAATTTCCAAACCAAACATCAACAGTAATCCCACCTCACACTAAACTCATCAAATGAACCACCTTCTAAACTGCCTCTTTTTGGAAAGCTACATCCAAAATACTGAAGGAAATCAAAACCATTATTATCACTTAAATGAACTAATGATCCTAAAAAACTAACCCTTCTAGTTAATTGATTTCAATTAAATTAAATAGGCTTTATAGATTCCTAATAATCTCCCACATAAACATTATAGTATAGAAATTATAGTATTGAACCACCCTCAACTTCTCTAAAAACATCCTCATATTTCCTCTACAAACAATATTTCTCCCCATCATTATCTTCACCCTAGTAAAAGAGATGATTTTTATATCCTCATTATTTATAGTCCTAAACTTTTGGAAAATATATATTCATGATTCCATTTCCATGCTAACATTTATATATCCTATTCACCATCATCTAGCATCTTCCAAAAGTAATGGTTCTTTAAATGAATGTCATTTGTTCTTGAATGAAACATTACATTTTTATCCAACTTAATTATACTTTCAAATTCATAAAATAAAATTCCTTTACACTAGATTCATCTCATTTATTTATCTAAATGACATGACTATACCATAACCTTGTTTACTTCTATTACAGTATGACACTATACACACATTGTAGAAAATGACCTCACTGGATATATTTTGAACATTCAACAGGAAATAGTTCCATTAGAAGTGTAAAGATATCCATATTTTATATTTTGAGAAATATAATCTCCCAAATTTTATTCTTATTCATAAAAAATTATCAAAACATTATCTCCAAAACAATTATTTTTACATTTTATTTCATTAAGACACAAAATAATTAACTTAACAAACACCCCGTGAATGTTCATTGGATTTTCCATGAACCATATGACCACTCCCTATAATTTAAGAATGTATATAAATGTACACACAATATAATACATCAAATATTCTCCAGTTGGGGAATATATAACATTTTCCATGTATATAATTTCTCTAAATGTTTATGTCACACAGTAATTTAAATATTTAATTTGACCAGCTACAAGTGTTGAAACCAGCTAATATCTAGTCATTCCAAATGTCTTAATGGTATTTTAGAAATTATATATTTGTGCTGATAACATGTTTTGAATTTTCCTATGACATTCAATCCCAATTACCAGTAAATTCTTAGCTTCACCTGGTTCATTCCTCTAAATATTTCCTAATTAACGCTCCATCAATATATGAATCAGCTGAATATTATAACCAACCAATAATATATAATCCATATATATATGTAAGAAAATAATTTTTTTATTCTAAATTATTTATAGTATAAAATGTAAATATAAACACTTCATGTGACACTATTCTCTTCCACGAGGGAATCAACCTTTTAGTTCCAACATCTAGGTTCTTGTTTCAGGCTCAAAATAATCTTTTTTAGTTTACACGCCATGAATTGATTCAAATTATCCATGTAACCATTACATGGATTCATATAACTTTTTTTAACATAATTCCAATGAATAAAATATATAATCAGATCCATTTATTCAAGGGAAAATTTTCTAGAAGAAACCAGACATAAAATATTTCATTTGGGATTATGTTTTGCAACTTGATTGTGAAGAACTGATATGTTGTGTTTTTAACAATGTTTTTTTATTTCATGAAATAAATTTTTTTTGAATGATTTTTTTTGAAAAAAAGGTGAATGTATCAGAATGTTCAAATCTAAACACAATGGTAGTGAATTTTTTTTGAGAATGTTGTTTTCCAAACAGAAATGATCAAACTAAGAATCACTAAATATAGAGTGTTGTACTAAGAAACAACTGTCACAATATTTTTCAGAAATATAATCTTGTTGATGAGAGACTCCATAGGTGTGTAGAGTCATCAACATGATGTTTAAGATCCATCATACATAATGTTTTTATGAGATAAGTTGCTGAGTTAGAATGCCAGAATGTTCTTGAATACATTGAATGAAGCTAGTTATATTTGGAGATAAAAAGTTATTTAACCTTCAAAACTTATGTCGGATAATTATTTTACAATGTTGAATTTATTATAAATCATCAAAATTCTCAAGATAAAATATTTTGATTTTTTTTGGAATTTTAAAGACAATATTAGTTACAAGAATCAAGAAAAAGTTTTAATCATATATATATTTTCAAGAAATAGAAGTTTTCATAAGTATGAATGTGTTATAGATGATGAGGAATAAAGAATTTAAAAGATACAGAGTAAAGTTTCCATCATAATGAAAATTATATTGTAATGAGAGTTTCATCATTATGAGGATTACATAGAGCTAAATATGAGAAGTATAGTTAATTAGGATAACTCTAAGTAGGACATCCATCAGACTAACTGTAATATGGAATATCAATTAGATTGACTTTGGGGAGAAAATTCAATCAGGCTGACTCTAATGACTAAGTTTCATCGCAATGATCTTAAGAATTTACATCCTAATGAGTTGATGAAGTTCCATTTTAGTGAGATGAGGATGTTCTATATTACTAATGAAAAGTGCCTAATTTTGAGAATGCTGGTTATGGGGATGACACAAGAAGATTCAATAATAATTATGACTAGTTAAAGAGCAAAAATGTGACATTAAAATATGATTAATCCTCAGTTGAAATTTAATTTTATTATGAAGGAATGGTTTTCAATTTCTATGAATTTTATTTATTAGATTTATATAAATATAAGAACATTACATGAATACTTTGTATAATTTTCACATTTGAAAAATGTGGAGAAATAATGATATTGAGTCAGAGGTAGATTAAATGTTTTTTAGATAGGGATCTTGTTAAAATACTAGAAATCTGAAATTCATCATACCATATTGATGGATATCAAATTGAGGAAGATCAGACTGAGCAGTTTAGAAGAGTTTGGGAAGTGTTGTTTGTGAAAAGGGTTCACAGTAATGATTCCTTCATAATGAGTTAATCGGACCGAGAGATTCCATGTTACAATAATCAGAATAAGGATCCAAACCATGCAATTATGGAGATGTTGTAATAATGTATGTAAACATTTTTCGAACATTTTTTTTATAAGGAAGATTTTTAAGCTGACATGGTTTAGTATAATTAATACTATCAGTTAATAGAAATTTTCAAATGAGAGTTGCCCCAATTTTTATTCACTTCGTTCTAAAAGTGAATGTCCAATGTCCCACATGCATGCATATAGAATGGATATAGGTTCTCACTCTCAGGAAGATCCAGGTAAATCATGGGTGAATTTATTTCCTAATTTTACATGTGTGCGCATTTACTAAATGATGATAAGAAAATGAAATTTAATAGGTATTAGGGGTTATGATTATAAATTTAATGAAACTTATAAAAAGTGAAAAATTTATTCAACCCAACTTCCTTGTTTTTTTATCTTATGGAACATCAAGTGGTATTAGTGGAAGGATCCTTTGTTGAATCCTTATCTTGGATAATATAAATTTAGTAAAAATTAGAGTAACTAAAATGTTTGATGGGAAAAATTATTGTGGAAGAAAAAAATGGATATCACATGGCCTAAATGTTGTTGATTCTTCTATAATTGGGTATCCACCTATTCAAAAATAATCTCATATGAATTTTAATGATTAGGGCCATATTAATATTGATGGAATATATCATAATTGAATTCTTATGTATCTATCAAAAACAATAAATTTTAAGTTGATGGGTATCATATCTTCATAAAGTATGCATGACAAGCTACAAAGTATTTTTATGGTAATAGTAATGTGATATAAGAAAATAAATAAATGTAGAATTTTATGTTTGAAGTCAAAATAATGAGAGATGAATAAATTATTGATAAATAATTCTCTAGGGTAAATGAAATTATTTGCAACATTAAAGTACTTATTTATTTTCTTGAAGATTTTATAATTGTGAAGAAACTTATGTCAAACATTCCAATAGAAAAACATATATAAAATTTATAATGATTTTTTTTATGAAAATTTCCAGAATTTTAAAAAAAGAGAGGAATATGGTTTTTGTTACTTTTCAGAAAGTGATATGACTAATATATGTCATATGTTCATTGTGAGTCAATATTCTATACCTCCTAAACTTATTCATTATGATATATGTGGGACAATGATACATCAATCAAAAAATGGATATTTCTACTTTATCACTTTTATTGATGATTTCACTCAGATTACAAAAATCATGTTTTTCAGACATAAGTACATGGATGTGGATATGAATAGGATTTTTTGAAAATATTTTGAGAAATATATAGGGGTTTATATAAGTAATTTTAGATCATATAATGATACCAAATTAACAAGATGTAATTTTTGAAGTTGTCTAGGAAAGAATGCAATCATGCATTAGTATAGTTCTCCCTACACTGTCAACAAAATGAAGTATATGATGGACAAAATATATGTTTGGTGGAAATTGGAATAATTGTGTTAGAAGAATATAAACTTTTGAAGTTCTACTATAGATTAGATATTTGTACTACTGTACATATTCAAAATAATTTTTTTGATACCATAATCAATCATGAAATCTTATGAAATATTGTATAAAACCATAATTGGAGTACTTCAATATTTTTTGAAGCTCGTGTCTTCTCAAAATAAAGAACTTGGATAATTGAATGGTTTATGAGAAAGATAAAGAGTAAATTTTCATTGGATAATCAGCCAATATAAGATATTATAAGGGATAGAAAATCAATTAAAATATTTGGTGCACTTAAATGATGTGAAATTTATTAAAAATCCAATTTTTTTAACCAAATATAATGGGAATAATGGCGATGAATTTTTTTTTAATTTTTTTGAGAAACGTAGTGTGCATATCGAACCAGATGAATCATGTCATGTGTAAATTGATTATAAGAGAAGAAAATTGAAATTTCCAACATTATAAAAAAATTGAGGTTAAAAATATTATTTGGAATTTGAAGGCCCCAATTTATACCAGAAAGAATCTGATATTAGAAAAATCAAACTTCTATCATATCAAAAGATGAAATATAAGGCCCCAGCCTTAAAACTTACTTAATTTTGAATTAAATGAATAATTCACATTGAGAATCTTTTCAGGTTTTGAGTTTTAGAGAATTTGTACATAACTATTACATCTCAAAATATTACAAAGTAGGCACTTCTACTAAGTTTCCATAGAATAAAAACTCTTAAAAAGAAACATGTCTAGTTCCATGTTTTATATAGCATGAATTTCCCTTGATCCCATTATTGATCCTATTCCACATTAAGTCCTGTGAAAAACATTTCAAAAACATTTGGGGTGAGCATAAAAAGCCCAGTAAGGGATACACAAAGAATGAAAACTGTTAGTTTTTCAAACAAGTAAACCATGTATACTTTATCAAAGTAATACCTTCACCTTTATGAAGTAGTTAAAACACTTCACTGAATAAAAGATCATTACTTACCCTTTTTAAACCAAAAATTACCATAAAACCCATATAAATATCACAAAACATATAAAGGTAACTTGGAACATAAACATACTTAAATGGAATAACCATACGGTCGACTTCCACACATATCACTTAATGTAATAGCCATACGTCTAACTTCCATGCCCAATGCATTAGAGGTTATAACATAACCACCCATCCCGGTATTCACGGAACCACCCGTCATATGGCTTATCACGTAACCACCCGTCAAATGTCCAAGTACCATTATAAAATCATAAGACATAAATCAAATATAATGGAAAGAAAACATTTCCACACATTGATCACAATATATAACATAAATATGTTGACATAAAAAATCCATTATAAAAACCATTTTCAATACCAAAATACATAAAAGAGTATATGGTATTTATTTTATTTTAAAAACATTACATCTTGTTCAGGAAGCCAAAGACCAAATAATACTCACGGTGGCGGAAAAGGTCATTGTCACCGCATACGTTAAAAGAAACATTCCTTTTTGTCGTTTAGTAAAACGCTTCGTAGAAAAAGATTCTTTTTGTATAAAAGTAAAATTCAAAGGGGTTTATACACCGTATAAAAGAATGTTGTGTATAAAACGAAATATGCCTCAATGATAGGAGATTGAGACGAAGTCCCTTACCTCGTGTCCGACGTGACTCGATTGCTCTTTAATCTCATGAATAATAAACTAGTGTAAATTTATACTTGATTAAGAACATTTTTCAAGCTTACTATTCCTTTTATATCAATTATTTCTATGTTATAAACATTATGTAATCATTTAAGTTAATAATGTTTGTTTTGTCGATATTTGGTTCTTAAGTCGAAAGTGGACTTCTTACAATAACATGTTGTTTATGTGGTCAAAGGTTCATTATATCCAGAATGATATTCATGATTTGGATATCATATATATCATATATATCCCGCATATATATGTATTTATAATATTACATAATCATTTAGAGGTAATAAATGAAATACACCATTCATGGAGACGGTAATTTATACGTACGCCTGAACGCTACTTTCATTTCTATGTCATATTAATGGAATTAAAAATAAATGAGAGATATGTATATTTTAATTCCAGAATTATATTCATAATTTATGTGTAAAATACATAATATATATCCATTATATATATGTACTTATAATAGTACATTACATTTGGGGATAAGAAATGAAATGCACCGTTCATGGAGACGGTAAGCCGTACGTACGCATGAACGCTACTTTAATTTCTATCTCATAATTTAATGGAAGGAAATAATAATGATATAAAGGTATATTATAATTCCAGTATAACATCATATATCATAACTTTAAATCCATATTTTATACATCCCACATATGGCATTAACGAATCAAATCACTTTGTGGGGGCGGTAATCCGCACTTCCTAAAATGAAGATATCGCGTATACCCATAATGGAATCCATAAAGGTATTCCATAAATTAAAAATACAGAAGCTTAAGGAAAACATTAACATATTATATATCATATATAAATACAGAGACATCTTAATGGCCACCTTTGAAGGTGTTATATGAGTGTTGAACAATCATCGTTTCGAGAGGCAGAAATTCGCCATCCACAGAAACAGTATGTTCTTTAACCATTAGATGAAGGTGTGTGTAAGTGTAGCTCTAATACTTCTTAAAAAACATCCTAGTATATTGAGGATACTTTTTTTGTTACAAAATAAATAAATAAAAATATTTTAGCAGGTTGGAGAATCAAAATAAAACAAAAGAACACAAGTGAATACATTACCTTAAAATCGGGTAACTCTCTTAGATTTAAGCTCAAAGGCTTCCTTGGGAAGCCTTATGCCCAAAGTGAGTCTTGTAGGAGTACGAGAGGGATGTTTAGAGACAAAATGGACATGGTTTGGCCGAGAAAAAGGCTTTGGAAGTGAGGGTAAGGTGGTAGAGGTGGGGGCCTTTTATAAAAGGAGAGGAGGGGCACTCTTGGAAAGTAAAGAAATGTTACTTTATTTTAAAATGATTTTCTGATTTAAAAGGTAAAAAAAATGATATAATTAGAGTATAAAGTGATAAGGGTTTGAAATATAGCAATACAATAGGTTTTTGACAAGTTTAGGTCTTATATTTTACATTATTGTTTCATTCTATTTAAATCGTTAAATAATGAGGTAATCGTTGCATCATCATGGTGTCATAAATATTTTAATTTATTTAATGTCTAAAAGTTATAAACAAAATATCATGATGTCAGAAAACCTTTTATCTTTCTAATGAATATTTATAGTCAAAAATCGGACTTTTATAACCCCATGTAAAAATTGTTTTAGTAAAACAACACATGTTTGTGACATTTTTACTTTAACATTAAATAAAAAGATATTAATGTCATTTTACTTCCAATGTGGTTCCATGGAGTCCCCAAGTTGACCCATGGATTGTATTGGTCGGCCATGACACATCCAATAAGGGTAGGACATGTGTAAAGTTCATTTCATATTATTAAAACATTAATTTTACCTTAAACTACACTAAATACCTCTAATCGCGATTAAAAACATAAAAGTTACTATTCCCAAAAAATTATTTTCATCCCATTGAACCACATTTTACATCCTAATGACAACCATGTATGTCGGATTTTTGAAATTCAAAACACAGAGGTGGTAAAATTTCATTTAAACGGAAAATCAGTTTTTATAAGTACCACTTAGTGGTTTCACTATTCATCAAAAATTGATGTTTTTCAGAAAAATACCAAAACATCACCGTAAGCTATATTTGATATTCCGAATTCAAAAATGAAGTCTATTTTACAAAATAAAAAACATATAAGTTGAATTAATTAATTTAATAATTAATTCCCGCTGTCAGAGCAAATAGCGTGTTTTTATGAAACAATAAGTATCAAAAGATTGACACTAGTTTAAGTCTGATTTCAAAGTGAAATTAATTCCAAAGTCCACTATTGGATTTAATGGTAAAAATATATTCTAATTTCACTTTAAACCCACTTCAAAATATAATCTTATCATATAAATAAATTAGATTAAAACGAGTTTTTGAATTAAAATACAACATTTTCACTATTCATTAAAAATGATATTTATCGGAAAAATACCAAAAATTTACACAAAGTAAATTTTGATGTCCCAATTCTAAAGAGGAATTTTATTTGGTCCAATAGAATGTATAAGAGTGACCAAAACTATATTTATAGATGGTTCGCCATCAAAAGGCGATAAGTCGACCTTTTGTGAATGTTAGAGTATATATGCCTAAAATTGAACTCTATTCTTATTTTAAGCCTTTATCTTTTATTGAAAAAATGAAATAACATTTAAAAAACATATATAATCATATTATAGTTATTTCTATTCATTCCCACCAATACAAAAACTACGTGTTAACTACCATTTAAAATAATATTGTTATATTACTAGTGTACAACGTAAGTTTTCAAAGAAACTCATTGTTGCGTATTGAGTACGCTATCGAACATAGAAACCCCTTTAAAGTAAAATTAATATTTAATTCTCAAATATTAATAAATATGAAAATGTATTATTCTTTATTTACATGGGATGTCACATCCTTCCCCCCTTTTGTGAATTGCGTCCTCGCAATTTTATTCACTTTTCAAAATAAGTGGGTGTATTTATCCCTCATAGCATTTTCAGATTCCCATGTTGCCTCTTAAACCATATGGTTTTTCCACAAAACCGTTACCTGGTGAATTAACTTATTTCGCAACACTTTCTCTCTTCAGTCAAGAATATGGACTGGTTGTTCTTCATAAGAGAGATTCTCTTCCAACTGAACTACCTCTGGGCTCAAAACTTGAGATGGATCTGGCATATACTTTCTCATCATCGAAACAAAAAAAACATTGTGTACCTGAGATAAACTCAGAGGCAATGCCACTCTGTATGAAATTGATCCAACTCTCTCCATAATTTCATATGGTCCAATGAACCTTGTAATCACCTTTCCTTTCTTACCAAATCGCATCACACTTTTCCATGGAGAAACCTTGAGAAAAACATGATCACCTACCTCGAAAGACAGATCCTTCCTCCGGTTATCCGCATAACTTTTCTGTCTGCTCTGAGCTGTTTGCACGTGTTTCTGAATCAACTGAACTTTTTCTTCCATCTCTTCTACCAATTCTGGTCTCATTAGGTTCCTTTCACCCAATTCATCCCAAAAAGCTAGAGTTCGGCACCACCTCCCACATAATGCCTCAAATGGTGTCATCTGTATACTGGAATGAAAACTGTTATTATAAGAAAACTCAACCAAAGAAAGATGTTGGTCCCAACTTCCCAGATAATCCATCGAACAAGCATGTAGCATATCCTCCAATGTCTGAATTGTTCGTTATGGCTGCCCATATGATTGCGGATGAAATGTTGTACTAAAATTTAATTCAGTACCCAACGACTTATGAAGGCCCTTCCGAAAGTTAGAAGTAAACCTGGGATCACAATCAGACACAATGGAGATGGGAACTCCATGTAACCTAACTATCTCTTTAAGATACAAACGGGAAAGTTGATCTAGGGAAAAAGTATCTCATATAGCAAGGAAATGAGCAGATTTAGTCAAGCGATCAATAATAACCCAGATTGCATTATTACCTCGAGATGTTTTCAGTAATCCCACAACAAGGTCCATGGATATATTTTTCCATTTCCACTCTGGCACTAGTAAAGGCTGTAGCATCCCTTTCGGTAACTGTCGCTCTGATTTAACCTGCTGACGAGTCAAACACTTTACAGTAAAATCAGAAATATCTCTTTTCATTCCATCCCACTAGTAATACTCCTGCAGATCTCTGTACATCTTAGTACTGCCAGGATGAACTGAAAACAAAGAACTATGAGCCTCACATAACAACTCATTCTTAAACTGTGAATCCCTAGGCACATATAATCTCTTCCCAAACCTCAAAACACAATCATTATCAATGTTGAATTCGGGAAACTTACCCTTCTAAACAAGCTCTACCTTTTTCTGCAACTCAATGTCTTGCTTCTATGCTTGCTTGATTCTGTATGATAGAGAAGATTTCACTGATACCTGAAACAAAACAGAAGAATATCCTGCACCAAAAACTTCTATTCCAAAGTTCATCAAATCCTTAACCAAAGGATCACGTTCCAAATGCAACATTGTTAATGAAGCAATACTTTTTCGACTCAAAGCATCAACCACTTTATTTGATTTTCCCGGATGGTAATCAATTGTACAATCATAATCCTTGATTAATTCTAGCCATCTCATCTGTCTCATGTCCAATTATTTCTAACTGAATATTTAATTTAAACTTTTGTGATCAGAATATATTTTACACTTTACTCACTACAAATGATGCCTTCAAATTTTTAGAGCAAAAAAAAATAGCAGCTAATTCCAAGTCATGTGTAGGGTAATTTACCTCATGAGTTTTCAACTGATGTGAAGCATAAGCAATTACCTGATCATTATGCATAAGGACACAACCACGTCCTTTCAATGAAGCATCACTGTAGATAAAAAACTCACCATTCCTGGAAGGAAGTGCCAAAACTGGAGCATCCACCAATCTTCTTTTCGACTCTTGAAAACAATCATCACATTATTTTGTCCAGATAAACTTAACACCCTTCCGAGTTAGCTTAGTCATTGGACTAGATAACCGTGAAAAATTTTCAACAAACCTTCGGTAGTAACCCGCCAAACCAAGAAAACTACGAATCTTTGTTACATTTGTGGGTCTTGGCCATTCCTCAACAACTTTTTTTTAGCAGGATCAACAGTTATGCCATCTTTTGAAACAATGTGACCAAGGAAAGAAATTTGTTGTAACCAAAACTCCCAGTTGCTAAATTTTCCATACAGTTTCTTTTCTTTCAAGGTTTCCAGGATAACCCTTAAATGACTCTCATGCTCCTCTTTACTTTTAGAAAACACAAAAATATCATCAATAAAAACAACCAACATTTTTCACCTGAGTCAACTGAGGCATCACAGTAACAAACTATTCAGTTCTGATTCTGACCATCTCAGGATAATGATTTGAAAGGTCATTTCTCTCTGTACGCCTTCTTAGAAAAGCTGTTCTGTTTCCTCTATGAAAACCCATTCTTATCAAAGAAATATCTTAGGTAAAGCAGCATGGTAATCTTTAAATTCTATATCATTTCAATCATACCATAAATTAATTTATAATTTAACAATTTTCTAACTCCTAAAGTTGTCTAAACTGACCTCTGATACCAACTATAAGGCCACGACCATAAACCTTACTTAATATTGAATTAAATGAATAATTCACATTGAGGATCTTTTCAGGTATAGAGTTTTATAGAATTAGGACATAACTATTACATCTCAAAATATTACAAAGTAGACACTTCTACTATGTTTCCATAGAATAAAAACTCTTAAAAAGAAACATGTCTAGTTCCATGTTTTATATAGCATGAATTTCCCTTGATCCCATCCTTGAACCTATTCCACATTAAGTCCTGTGAAAAAAAATTTCAAAAAACACCTGGGGTGAGCATAAAAAGCTCAGTAAGGGATACACAAAGAATTAAAAATGTTAGTTTTTCAAACAACAAGTAAACCATGTATACTTTATCAAAGTAATACCCTCACCATTATGAAGTAGTTAAAACTATTCCCTGAATAAATGATCATTACTTACCCTTTTATAACCAAAGTACTACCATAAAACCCATATAAAGATCACATAACATATAAAGGTAACATGGAACATAAACATACTTAAATGGAATAACCATACGGCCGACTTCTATACATATCACTTAATGGAATAGCCATACGGACAACTTCCATACCCAATGAATTGGAGGTTATAACGTAACCACCCATCCTGGTATTCATGGCACCACCCGTCATATGGTTTATCACGTAAACACCCGTCAAATGTCCAAGTACCATTATAAAATCATAAGACATAAAACAAATATAATGGAATGAAAACATTTCCACACTTTGATCACAATATATCACATAAATATGTTGACATAACAAATCCATTATAAAAACCATTTTCAATACCGAAATACATAAAAGAGTATATGGTATTTATTTCATTTTAAATAAATTACGCCTTGTTCAGGAAGCCAAATACTAAATAATACTCGTGGCGGCGGAAAAGGTCGTTGTCACCGCATACGTTAAAAGAAACATTACTTTTTGTCGTTTAGTAAAATGCTTCGTAGAAAAAGTTTCCTTTTGTATAAAATTAAAATTAAAAGGGTTTTATACACCCTATAAAAGAATGTTGTGTATAAAACGAAATATGCCTCAATGAAAGGAGATTGAGACGAAGTCCTTTACCTCGTGTCCGACGTGACTCGATTGATATTTAATCTCCTGAATAATAAACAAGTGTAAATTTCTACTTGCCGAAGAACCTTTTTCAAGATTAAAATTCCTTTTATATCAATTATTTCTATGTTATAATCATTATGTAATCATTTAGGTTAATAATGTTTGTTTTGTCGATATTTGGTTCTTAAGTCGAAAGTGGACTTCTTACAATTACATGTTGTTCGTGTGGTCAAAGGTTCATTATATCCAGAATGATATTCATGATTTGGATATCATATATATCATATATATCCAGCATATACATGTATTTATAATATTACATAATCATTTAGAGGTAAGAAATGAAATGCACCGTTCATGGAGACGGTAAGCCGTACGTATGCATGAACGCTGCGTTCATTTCTATGTCATATTAATGGAATTAAAACTAAATGAGAGATGTGTATATTTTAATTCCAGATTTATATTCATCATTTATATGTAACATACTTCATATATATCCATTATATATATGTACTTATAATAGTACATTACATTTGGGGATAAGAAATGAAATGCACCGTTCATGGAGACGGTAAGCCGTACGTACTCATGACCGCTACTTTCATTTCAATCTCATACTTTAATGGAAGGAAATAATAATGATATAAAGGTATATTATAATTATAGTATAACATAATATATAATAACTTTAAATACATCCTTTAAACATCCTTCATATGGCATTAACGAATCAAATCACTTTGAGGCGGCAGTAATCCGCACTTCCTAAAATGAAGATATCGCGTATACCCATAATGGAAGCCATAAAGGTATTCCATAAATTAAAAATACCGAAGATTAAGGAAAACATAAACATATTATATATCATATATAAATATAGCGACATCTTAATGTCCTCCTTTGAAGGTGTTATATGAGTGTTGAACAATCATCTTTTCGAAAGGCATAAATTCACCATCCACAGAAACAGTATGTTCTTTAACCATTAGATAAAGCTGTGTATAAGTGTAGATATAATATTTATTATAACAACATCCTAGTATATTTAGGATATTGGTGTTGTTACAAAAGAAATAAATAAAAAGAGTTTAGGGGGTTGGAGAAGCAAAATAAAACAAAAGAACACAAGTGAAGACATTACCTTAAAATCGGGTTACTCTATTAAATTTGAGCTCAAAGGCTTACTTGGGGAGATCTATGCCAAATGTGATGCTTCTAGGAGTAATAGAGGGATGTGGAGAGACTAAATGGACAGGGTTTGGCCGAGAAAAATGCTTTGGAAGTGTGGGTAAGGTGGTAGAGGTGGGGGCCTTTTATAAGAGGAGAGGAGGGGCACTCTTGGAAAGTAAAGAAATGTTACATTATTTTAAAATGAGTTTCGGATTGAAAAGGTCCCACACTGATATAATTCTAGGATAAAGTGATAAGGGTTTGAAATATACCAATACAATCGGTTTTTGACAAGTGTAGGTCTTATATTTTACATTATCTTCTCATTTTATTTAAATCGTTAAATAATGAGGTAATCGCTGCATCATCATGGTGTCATAAATAATTTAATTTATTTAATTTCTAAAAATTATAAAAAACAATCATGATGTATGAAAACATTTTATCTTTATAGTGAATATTTATACTGAAAAAATTTGACTTGTATAACCCCATGTAAAAATTGTTTTAGTAAAACAACACATGTTTGTGACATTTTTACTTTAACTTTAAATAAAAAGATATTATTGTCATTTTCCTTCCAAAGTGGCTCCATGGGGTCCCCAAGTTAACCCATGGATTTTCTTGGTCAGCCATGACATATCCAATTTGGGTAGGACATGTGTCAAGGTCATTTCATATTATTAAAACATTATTTTTACCTTAAACTACACTAATTATCTCTAATCGCGATTAAAAACATAAAAGTTACTATTCACCAAAAAATTATTTTAATCCCATTGAACCAAATTTTACTTCCTAATGACAACCATGTTTTTTGGGTTTTTGAAATTCAAAACATAGAAGTGGTAAAATTTCATTTAAACGTAAAATCAGTTTTTATAAGTACCACTTAGTGGTTTCACTATTCATCAAAAATTGATGTTTTTCAGAAAAATACCAAAACTTCACCATAAGGTATATTTGATATTCTGAATTCAAAAATGAAGTCTATTTTACAAAATTCAAAACATATAAGTTGCATTAATTAATTTAATAATTAATTCCTGCTGTCAGAAAAAATAGCGTGTTTTTATGAAACAATAAGTTTCAAAAGATTGACACTGGTTTAAGTCTGATTTCAAAGTGAAATTAATTCCAATGACCACTATTGGATTTAATGGTAAAAATATATTATAATTTCACTTTAAAACCAATTAAAAATATAATCTAATCATATAAATAAATTATATTAAAAAGAGGTTTTGAATTAAAATACAACATTTTTCACTATTCATTAAAAATGATCTTTATCGGAAAAATACCAAAAATTT
This sequence comes from Viscum album, assembly GCA_963277665.1. Classification (NCBI taxonomy): domain Eukaryota; kingdom Viridiplantae; phylum Streptophyta; class Magnoliopsida; order Santalales; family Viscaceae; genus Viscum; species Viscum album. Next base: position 839,725,904 of record OY728125.1, on the reverse strand, counting down.
ACACAAAGTAAATTTTGATGTCCCGATTATAAAGATGAATTTTATTTTGTCCTATATAATGTATAAGAGTGACCAAAACTATATTTATAGACAATTCACCATCAAAAGGCGATAAGTCGACCTTTTGTGAATGTTAGAGTATATATGCCTAAAATTGAACTATTTTCTTATTTTAAGCCTTTATATTTTATTGGAAAAATGTAAATACATTTAAAAAACATATATAATCATATTATAGTTATTTCTATTCATTCCCACCTATACAATGGCTACGTGTTAACTACCATTTAAAATAATATTATTATATTACTAGTGTACAACGTAAGTTTTCAAAGAAACTCATTGTTGTGTATCCAGTACGCTATCGAACATAGCAACCCCTTTAAAGTAAAATTAATATTTAATTTTCAAATATTAATAAATATGAAAATGTATTATTCTTTATTTACCTGGAATGTTACATACTTCCCCCCTTTTGGGAATTGCGTCCTCGCAATTTTATTCACTTATCAAAATAAGTGGGGGTATTTATCCCTCATAGAATTTTCAAATTCCCATGTTGCCTCTTCAAACATATTTTTTTCCACAAAACCATTACCTGGTGAATTACCTTATTTCGCAACACTTGCTCTCTTCGGTCAAGAATATGGACTGGTTGTTCTTCATAAGAGATATTCTCTTCCAACTGAACTACCACTGGGCTCAAAACATGAGATGGATCTGGCATATACTTTCTCAACATCGAAACATGAAAAAAATTGTGTACCTGAGATAAACTCGGAGGTAATGCCACTATGTATGCAACTGATCCAACTCTCTCCAGAATTTCATATGGTCCAATGAACCTTGGACTCAACTTTCCTTTCTTACCAAATCGCATCACACTTTTCCATGGAGAAACCTTGAGAAAAACATGATCACCTACCTCAAAAGATAGATCCTTCCTCCAGTTATCCACATAACTTTTCTATCTGCTCTGAGCTATTCTCATGTGTTTCTGAATCAACTGAAATTTTTCTGCCATATCTTCTACCAATTCTGGTCCCATCAGCTTCATTTCACCCATTTCATCCCAAAAAGTTGGAGTTCGGAACCGCTTCCCATATAATGACTCAAATGGTGCCATATTTATATTGGAATGAAAACTGTTATTATAAGAAAACTAAAACAAAGAAAGATGTTGGTCCCAAATTCCCTGATAATCCATAGAACAAGCACGTAGCATGTCCTCCAATGTCTGAATTATTCTTTCTGACTGCCCATCTGATTTTGAATGAAATATTGTACTAAAATTTAATTCAGTACCCAATGACTTCTGAAGGCCCTTCCAAAAGTTAGAAGTAAACCTGGGATCACGATCAGACACAATGGAGAGGGGAACTCCATGTAACCTGATTATCTCTTCAAGATACAAATGGGAAAGTTGATCTAGGGAAAAAGTATCTCGTATAGAAAGGAAATGAGCAGATTTAGTCAAACGATCAACAATAACCCAGATTGCATTATTACCTCAATATGTCTTCGGTAATCCCACAACAAAGTCCATGGATATATTTTCCCATTTCCACTCTGGCACTGGTAAAGGCTAAAGCGTCCCTTTCGGTAACTGCCCCTCTGCTTTAACCTGCTGACGAGTCAAACACTTTACAGTAAAATTAGCAATATCTCTTTTTATTCCATCCCACCAGTAATACTCCTGCAGATCTTTGTACATCTTTGTACTACCAGGATGAACTGAAAACGGGGAACTATGAGCCTCACATAACAACTCATTTTTCAACTGTGAATACCTTGGCACACATAATCTCTTCCCAAACCTCAAAACACCATCATTATCAATGTTGAATTCAGGAAACTTACCCTTCTGAACAAGCTCTACCTTTTTCTACAACTCACTGTCTTGCTTCTGTGCTTTCTTGATTCTGTCTGATAGAGAAGATTTCACTGCTACCTGAAACAAAACAGAAGAAACTCCTGCACCAAAAACTTCTATGCCAAAGATCATTAAATCCTTAACTAAAGGATCACGTTCGAAACACAACATTGTTAATGAAGCATTACTTTTTCGACTCAAAGCATCAGCCACTTTATTTGATTTTCTCGGATGGTAATGAATTGTACAATCATATTCCTTGATTAATTCAAGCCATCTCCTCTGTCTCATGTTCAATTCTTTCTAAGTGAATATATACTTTAAACTTTTGTGATCGGAATATATTTTAAACTTTACTCTATAAAAATGATGCCTCCAAATTTTTAGAGCAAAAACAACAGCAGCTAATTCCATGTCATGTGTAGAGGTATTTTACCTCATGAGTTTTCAACTGACGTGAAGCATAAGCAATTACCTGATCATTCTGTATAAGGACACAACCAAGTTCTTTCAATAAATCATAACTGTAGATAACAAACTCACCATTCCTGGAAGGAAGTTCCAAAACTGGAGCATTCACCAATCTTCATTTCAACTCCTAAAAACAATCATCACATTCTTTTGTCCAGATAAACTTAACACCCTTCCAAGTTATCTTAGTCATTAGACTAGATAATCGTGAAAACGTTTCAACAAACCTTCAGTAGTAACCTTAAAAACCAAGAAAACTACGGATCTTAGTTACATTTGTGGGTCTTGGCCATTCCTAAACAACTTTTTTTAGCTGGATCAACAGTTATGCCATATTTTGAAACAATGTGACCAAGGAAATAAATTTGTTGTAACAAAAACTCACACATGCTAAATTTTCCATACAGTTTCTTTTCTTTTAAGGTTTCCAAGATAACCCTTAAATAACTTTCATGCTCCTATTTACTTTTAGAAAACACCAAAATATCATCAATAAAAACAACCAACATTTTTCACCTGAGTCAACTGAGCTATCACTGCAACAAACTGTTCAGTTCTAATTCTAACCATATCAGGATACTGATTTGAAAGGTCAATTCCCTCTGTATGCCTTCCAAGAAAATCTGTTCTGTTTCCTCTATGAAAAACCCATTCTTATCACAAAAATATCTTTGACGAAGCAACATGGTAATCTTTAAATGCTATATCATTTCAATCATACCATATATTAATTTATAATTTAAAAATTTTCTAACTCCTAAAGTTGTCTAAACCGACCTCTGATACCAACTATAAGGCCCCGACCATAAACCTTACTTAATATTGAATTAAATGAATAACTCACATTGAGGATATTTTCAGGTTTAGAGTTTTAGAGAATTAGGACATAACTATTACATCTCAAAAGATTACAAAGTAGACACTTCTATTAAGTTTCCATAGAATAAAAACTCTTAAAAAGAAACATGTCTAGTTCCATGTTTTATATATCATGACCTTCCCTTGATCCCATCCTTGTCCCTATTCCACATTAAGTCTTGTGAAAAACATTTCAAAAAAACCTGGGGTGAGCATAAAAAGCTCTGTAAGGGATACAAAAAGAATGAAAACTGTTAGTTTTTCAAACAACAAGTAAACCATGTATACTTTATCAAAGTAATAACTTCACCTTTATGAAGTAGTTAATACTCTTCACTGAATAAAATATCATTACATACCCTTTTGTAACCAAAATATTACCATAAAACCCATATAAAGATCACATAACATATATAGGTAACTTGGAACATAAACATACTTAAATAGAATAACCATACGGTCGAATTCCACACATATCACTTAATGGAATAGCCATACGGCCAACTTCCATACCCAATGCATTGGAGGTTATAACATAACCACTCGTCCTGGTATTCACGGCACCACCCATCATATGGTTTATCACGTAACAACACGTCAAATGTCTAATTACCATTATAAAATCATAATACATAAAACAAATATAATGGAAAGAAAACATTTCCACACTTTGATCACAATATATCACATAAATATGTTGACATAACAAATCCATTATAAAAACCATTTTCAATACCAAAATACATAAAATATTATATAGTATTTATTTCATTAAAAAACATTACGACTTGTTCAAGAAGCCAAAGACCAAATAATACTCGCGGCGGTGGAAAAGGTCGTTGGCACCGCATACGTTAAAAGAAACATTCCTTTTTCGCATTTAGTAAAACGCTTCATAAAAGAAGATTAATTTTGTATAAAACTAAAAGTCAAAGGGGTTTATACATCGTCTAAAAGAATGTTTTGTATAAAATGAAATATGCCTCAATTAAAGGAGATTGAGACAAAGTCCCTTACCCCATGTCCGACGTGACTCGATTTCTCTTTAATCTCCTGAATAATAAACTAGTGTAAATTTATACTTGCTTAAGAACCTTTTTCAAGCTTACTATTCCTTTTATATCAATTATTTCTATGTTATAAACATTATGTAATCATTTAAGTTAATAATGTTTGTTTTGTCGATATTTGGTTCTTAAGTCGAAAGTGGACTTCTTACAATTACATGTTGTTCGTGTGGTCAAAGGCTCATTATATCCAGAATGATATTCATGATTTGGATATAACATATATCATATATATCCAGAATATACATGTATTTATAATATTACGTAATCATTTAGAGGTAAGAAATGAAATGCACCGTTCATGGAGACGGTAAGCCATACGTATGTATGAACGCTACTTTCATTTCTATGTCATATTAATGGAATTAAAACAAAATGAGAGATACGTATATTTTAATTCCATAATTATATTAATCATTTATATGTAACATACATCATATACATCCATTATATATATGTACTTATAATAGTACATTACATTTGGGGATAAGAAATGAAATGCACCGTTCATGGAGACGGTAAGCCATACGTACACATGACCGCTCCTTTCATTTCAATCTCATTCATTAATAGAAGGAAATAATAATGATATAAAGGTATATTATAATTCCAGTATAACATCATATATAATAACTTTAAATCCATCCTTTATACGTCCCACATATGTCATTAACGAATCAAATCACTTTGAGGGGGTGGTAATCCGCACTTCCTAAAATAAAGATATCGCGTATACCCATAATGGAATCCATAAAGGTATGCCAAAAATTAAAAATACAGAAGCTTAAGGAAAAAATAAACATATTATATATCATATATAAATATATCTACATCTTAATGTCCACCTTTGAAGGTGTTATATGAGTGTCGAACAATCATCGTTTCGAGAGGCAGAAATTTTCCACCCACAGAAATAGTATGTTCTTTAACCATTAGATGAAGGTGTGTGTATTTTTATCTCGAATAATTCTTATAAAAACATCCTAGTATATTTAGGATACTGGTTTTGTTACAAAATAAATAAATAAAAATATTTTAGGTGGTTGGAGAAGAAAAATAAAACAAAAGAACACAAGTGAAGACATTACCTTAAAATCAGGTAACTCTCTTAGATTTGAGCTCAAAGGCTTACTTGGGATGACTTATGCACAATTTGAGGATTCTAGGAGTAATATAGGGATGTGGAGAGACAAAATGGACAGGGGATGTCTGAGAAAAAGGCTTTAGAAGTGTGGGTAAGGTGGTAGAGGTGGGGGCCTTTTATAAGAGGAGAGAAGGGGCACTCTTGGAAAGTAAAGAAATGTTACTTTATTTTAAAATGAGTTTCATATTTAAAAGGTCCCACATTGATATAATTAGAGGATAAAGTGATAAGGGTTTTTAATATACCAATATAATATGTTTTTGACAAGTGTAGGTCTTAGATTTTACATTATCTTCTCATTTTATTTAAATCGTTACATAATGAGGTAATCGCTGCATCATCATGGTGTCATAAATAATTTCATTTATTTAATGTCAACAAATTAAAAAGTATATCATGATGTAGGAAAAAATTTTAGCTTTATAATGAATATTTATAGTCAAAAATTTGACTTGTATAACCCCATCTAAAAATTGTTTTAGTAAAACAACACATGTTTGTGACATTTTTACTTTAACATTAAATAAAAAGGTATTAATGTCATTTTCCTTCCAAAGTGGCTCCATGGGGTCCCCAAGTTGACCCATGGATTTTCCTGGTCGGCCATGACACATCCAATAAGGGTAGGACATGTTTCAAGGTCATTTCATAATATTAAAACATTATTTTTACCTTAAACTACACTAATTACCTCTAATCGCGATTAAAAACATAAAAGTTACTATTCACCAAAAAAATTATTTTAATCCCATTGAACCACATTTTACTTCCTAATGACAACCATGTATGTCGGATTTTTGAAATTCAAAACCCATAAGTGGTAAAATTTCATTTAAACGTAAAATCAGTTTTTATAAGTACCATTTAGTGGTTTCACTATTCATCAAAAATTGAAGTTTTTCAGAAAAATAACAAAACTTCACCCTAAGCTATATTTGATATTCTGAATTCAAAAATGAAGTCTATTTTACAAAATTAAAAACATATAAGTTGCATTAATTAATTTAATTATTAATTCCCACTGTCAGAGCAAATAGCGTGTTTTTATGAAACAATAAGTATCAAAAGATTGACACTAGTTTAAGTCTGATTCCAAAGTGAAATTAATTCCAACGACCATTATTGGATTTAATGGTAAAAATATATTCTAATTTAACTTTAAAACCAATTCAAAAGATAATCTTATCATATAAGTAAATTATATTAAAAAGATGTTTTGAATTAAAATATATCATTTTCACTATTCATTAAAAAATGATCTTTATTGGAAAAATACCAAAAATTTACACAAAGTAAATTTTGATGTCTCGATTCTAAAGAATAATTTTATTTGGTCCAATATAATGTATAAGAGTGACCAAAACTATATTTATAGACGGATCTCTATCAAAAGGCGATAAGTCGACCTTTTGTGAATGTTAGAGTATATATGCCTAAAATTGAACTCCTTTTCTATTTTAAGCCTTTATCTTTTTTTGGAAAAATGTAAAAACATTCAAAAAACATATATAATCATATTATAGTTATTTAAATTCATTCCCACCAATACAACGGCTACGTGTAAACTACCATTTAAAATAATATTATTATATTACTAGTGTACAACGTAAGTTTTCAAAGCAACTCATTGTTGCGTATCGATTACGCTATCGAACATAGCAAACCCTTTAAAGTAAAATTAATATTTAATTCAAAAATATAAATAAATATGAAAATGTATTATTCTTTATTTACCTGGGATGTTACATGAAATGGAATCAATTTTAAAAGCTATTATACACAAAAAATTGGTGAATTCTATGAATGACGTATTGGTTGGAATTGAGAAAAATGAAACATGAGAACTTTGTTAACATCCTAATGGTAAAAATTTCATCAGAACAAAATGGGTTTATAGAAACAAGTTGAATGAACCTGGATAAGATTCATGAAACAATGAAAGGACTGTTTGTAATGGTCAATCATAGGTGGAATGTGTGGATTTTGATGAAACCATTTCCCCCATTTCGTGGTTATAACCCATTCCAATGTTTATAGCATTGAATACTAAATATAATTACAAATTATAACAAATGGATGTAATTTCATCATTTAACACTGGAGAAATTGAGTAATAAGATTACATTGAACAACCATGTGTGTTTCCACTTTATGAGGGTGAAAAAAAGTTTTTAGAGTGAATAATGCATTGCATGGGAGAAAACATGATCCTCTTGCATGTTATTATATGGTTGAATTTTTTTTAAAGAATTTTAATTTTATTGAAGGAAAAATGTATAGAAACAAATATTTGAAATATATTGACTACGTAAAACAAATTATATTTGATTTTATAGATGGTAAAAAAATATCGGGAAATAAAAGTTGTTTTTAAAACATATACTTAAGAAATTAAACACAACTCTATGATATTAATTTTATGATAATTAACATTCATTCTTTTTTTACATGTTCATCCAAAAAAATACATTTTCTTACCTCATGAAATGTTTGTCGAGAAATTGTTAATAAAATTTGGCATGGAAGAATACAAAGATGTTTTTAATCCTATATCAATGGGGATGATGTTGATTAAAGATGAGTTTGGAAAATGTTTGAATCAAAAAATCTATTATAAGTTTAGAGGAATTATACTTTACCTTACAACCTCATGGATTGATATTTTTTATGTTGTGACTTTTTGTGCTAGGTAACAAAGTAATCTGAACGGCTCACATATGATAGTAGTAAATATAATTATAAGATATTTGAAATAATACAATTCACGTGGGATTTTATAAAAAAATATGTTGTGATATAAATTTAAATGGTAATAATGATACTGATCGAGATGTATATTTTAATGATATAAAATCAACCTCAGGAGGAACATTTCTCTTGGGTGAATGTTTTTTAAGTTGAAAAATGATAATTTTTTTTGTAACTTTAATCATAGTGGAATCAAAATATTTTTTTGGGTAAATAGGCCTGTAAATAGAATTTATGGATGAATATTAAGCTGTATGACAAGAAATTAAATGTTTCTAATCCATTGAAGATAGTTTTTCATAATCATAGTATAGTTTTTATTTCTAAAATTTTTACAAGAATTAAATATCAAAACACATCGATACCAATTTTCACATTGTAGAAGAGAAATTCATTAATGATAATGTTTTTGTAGAATTTATATCAATGATGTATTAAATATCTGATATTGTGACAAAAAAAATCTAAAATAAAGGTTTATAGATGCAAGGATGCAACATTATGTTCAGTATCCTCCAATGACTTACTAAATCTCATGAGTAATTCCCTCATCGTGATTTGAATTGTGTATGAAAAGAGATAGATAAATTCTCTACAAATTACTTTGTCAGTAGTTTTTACATATCTATATTTTATGAATTTTAAGAAGTGTTTATCTGATAATGGGTCAGAGGAAAACAGAAGTTAAGGAAATAGAAACATGAGAACTGATAAATTTTAGGGATGGTTTATCTTACCATGGATGAAAATATTTCTTTCCACCAAGGGATGAAATTCATTCAGAAAAGTTACTTTATCTAGTTTTTTGGTTTAAAGAAATTGTATTTTGAGAAAGGTTGTGTTTTGGTAAGTCAATAAAATATACAAAATATGATTTGTAATATGTATTTACAATTTTTTCAAAAAAAAATACAAATGGGGAGATTAAAGAACCAATATGATGTTCTTTATCATTGTATATATGTTTTTTGGAAACTAATACATTATAACAGAATGTTTAAAAAAAAAGTGAATTATACAAAATTTTTAATCCTAAACACAAGGGGGGATAAATGTTTTGTTTCTGAGTAAGTTTTTTTGGGAAACAATGATCATAATGACCAACACTAGAATCATAGTATCGTAATATGAAAAACGGGTCTCTATAGTCGTCAAATATGTCAAGGTATTGATCAGATTAACCAACAATATCAAATCCATAGGCATGAAGTTCAAGACCGGTTAGACATGATATTTTTAAGAAATAAATTTTGAATTATAAAATAAGAATTTTGTTGAAGTGGTTTAGTTAATACAATGATGTTAGAAGATAGAAATATCATAAAATTTCTAAAATTAATGTAAAATGATGATTTTCTAATCATGAAGTGCTCCTAAATCCTGATAACTCTAATGATAAAATATTTTAAAAATGGAAGAATCATAATAATTGTACCAGTTCTTGGAATTAAAAAAGAGTTTTCATCGTATCTAGAAGAAAAGGACACCAATTTTTTTAGAAGTCTAAATGAGTTATTGCTTATGGGGTTTAAAGAATTGACATGTTTCATTGTGCAGATTCCTTAAAAATGATAATTCCTTCATAATGATGATTCAAATACTAGAATGATTCCATTGGACTAACTCTAAGAGGTAAATTAAATTTCAATAACTCTATGGATGAAGTTCATCTTACGTATTATATGGTAGAAAGTCAATCTAACTTACTTTGAGGAGAAAATTCAATTAGAGTAACTTTGGTGAGGTAGTTTCATCGTAATTAGTTGAGTAAGTTCTGTCATAATGAGCTAAGGAAGATCCATCATAATGAGTTGAGGAAGATTCATTATAATAATTAAAATATTTTAAGTTAGATAAGAATTATTATTGATAATAATTAATAAAATTCCATAAGACTTGTGAAGTTTTGAAGTGGTTAAACATGAAATTCAAATATTAGTAAATCTCACATGTTTATGAATTTTAGTAAGAATGAAAGGCATTAAATTTCCCAGATTTTAATTTCTAGGATTCTTATATATATTATCATAGTTCATCTGAAATTTTAATATTTTTCATGGATGAAAAGTGTACAGTGCTATAATGTTTGAATCATGGGTTTAGTAAATGTTTTTTCTGGATGAATATCACATTACATGATTAGTTATATGAATAGATTCTTACCGGCCAAAGAAAGGTATGACTGACTAGTTGAGAAGAGATTGGGAAGTGTAATTTTATAAAAGGGTTCACTATAATGAGTCCTTCATAATATTTATTTAGATTGAGAGAATCAGAACCATCCACATCAACAAAGAATAGGGATAGAGAATTTTTGGAGCATTTTAAAAAAAGAATATATTCTTGGTTTGGGATAAAGTTTTTGTATGAAAACATTATAAACTAATAAGATTCAGTATAATCATTAATATCAAGAGATATAAGGTCTCTAACTATAGCTTTCACAAGCTTTATTCACATTATGATAATATAAATTTCCATATATCAAGGGGAGTAGCTGTAGAAAGGATGTGGGTTTTCACACAAAGGTCAAACCCTGTAAATATCATGTGGCTTAACTTATTCCCTACTTTTACATCATTGAGTATTTACAAAAATTTTATAAGGTAAGGAAATATAATAGGTTGCATGCGTTAAATTTATAAAAGACTTTAGACTTATAAAATGTGAACAAATTATTCAAACCCCCTATCAGTTATTATTCAATGTTGTGGAATGTAAGATTGATAATCTAAAAATAGATAATACCATTCTTCTATTGATACCATTTCACAACCAACCTCTATTTATATTTATTCCTTATATAATCCTCATATTTCATTCATAATACATAATTATTATCAAGGTATTTTTTTCCCTTGTGGTAATTTTGTTGTCTTCTACATGTTATTCACTAATAGATCATCTATCTCCTCATATATTGATAACTCTAACTATATTGAAAAGACCAAAGTATCCACTTCTATAAGATTATATATCTATCCTATATCCATTAAATGTAAGAATGTTTTATTAACTCCGTACATCTATATTAGAAATCTAGTCCATAATGATCTTCAAAATATAATATGATATAATGATTCTTATGGAAGTACAACTTCTAAATCTTCACCTTGGTAAATCTAGAATGAGCTGTCCTAGTTCATAATCTCTCTAACACATCATATGATAGATGAATATTTGAAATATTTCCACTTCCCTATGATTTTCCTTTCAAAATATGAGATATTATAATAGATTTGGAGATATTTGAACTTCCCAAAACATTTGATCTTCTTGAACCACTATTCATATCAACTTTAATTAATGTTTAATTTTTATCCTCAAATTAATTCTCCTTCATGTTTTTATCCTTCCACAATATATTATCATTGAATATAAATTTTGAACTTCCATATCAGTCTTCTTTTAATCATCCAAATTTCAAAAACCAATGTATCAATCTCCATAATATTTTATGAAGGAGGCTTGTGATTAATATTCATGATTAAATCATTCTCTATAACCCATATGTATATTTTATAAACATCCTATAACTCTTACCTCAAAAAAGTTTCTAGAAAAAATATTTTCTAGTAATTTCTTTCTAACTATTGAGAATGTGTTCTACTAAAAATGTAAATTGTAGTTTCAACTACATCCCCCAAAAAATCCTCATGAATTCTGGAATGTAGAAACAAACATATTAATATTTATTTCAATGCATGATTTATTCTATCATATATACCATTTTGTTCAACTATTATAGGAATAATTATATCATACTAGATTCCTTTTTTCTTATAGTAATTCTTTAAACTCTTTCTAGTAAACTCACAACTAGTTTTAAACCTCAAAGAATTCGTCTCACTTATGGTATCAATTTACACCATATCCTTTTATTATGTAAATAATAAAAAAAATAAAATCATATGTTTTAGTGAATATAAAAATAATTTTATTTTAGAATAATATATAAAGGTTAGAATGTGCCCATATTTTTAATAGGAAGGAACCGGTGAAGGTCCCCAAACGTTTGTGTGATTAAATTATAGCTTCTAAAAATTTGTTTTATTTTTCAAAAATTAAAAAAAACCTTTTATTACTTATCAAGGATACAAATATCATATCTTATAAATCATAAATAATCTATCATTAATAAGCCTATATCAACTATAATCCACATCCATTCCATACTAAGGTGACTAATCTGATTATTTCCTAGTTCTCTACTTCCGGATGAAATCATTCCAACATGTTTTTTAACCATTTACATTCTGGTCATATATAATAAATCTTATTTCAATCCTATTCTAATGATAAGATAATACAAAGTTATATTACTTCCATATGAAATTGTTATTCTGAAAACTACTTTTTCCAGTTGACTAACTAATATCATGTTCTTTCTAGGATGTGGAATATGATGTATTTCTTTAACTAAAAAGAAATACCCCATTATTCATCCAAAATTTAGCTACCCCAAATACCACAATTTTATAATATTTATTATAAAAAATATTCTCTCTACCATAATTCTAGATATAGAACTATGTTGCTAAAATTTTTAGCTATGAAATGGAATGAATTTACAGTATCTTTGATCCATTATTCTATTTGTGTAGAAACATTCACAAGTAGTTTTACACTAATGTTTTATTCTACACTCATATCTCTACAATATTTTATATTATAGGTCGTATTCCTATCATGAAAATCCGTTTTTATGTGACCCCTGTTTGTATAATTTAAAAAAATTGACACTCTTCACGAAGAAATCCATCATAAATTCTCTATTGATTTTTTATTTTGTTACATATCTTTCTTCTGAGGAGAAGAGTGTCCCTTTGCTTCCATATTTAATACATCACCTAAAAATTATACACTCTCTTTAATTAAAATATAATATTTGATACTCATGTTCCAAAAAACAATTTAAGACATTTCATTATATCAAATTGAACTACATTCAATAGTAACCATATATTCCAAACATTAAGGGAGAGATAATAATACAAAAATAACTCAAACAACAATTGTGAATGTAACCATTATATAATCTTATGGTCTCTTGATTAAGTTTAAATAATTAGAAATATATTAATAAGACCTTTCCTTTGATAACCTCATGGAGAATAACCTCCACATCTAGTCCACAATATTCAGTACTATAGCTTTCTCATATATATCTTCTAGTTATTACATTTACTAAAGTATAGATTTATTATATTCAATGTTCGAATCCACATTTTTAACTAATGATATTAAAAGTATATCCGGTTACATCCAATATATATTTTCTAATTCACAAATTTTACATTATATTCAGTTTGAAACCCTTCAATAGAAGCTCTATATATTTTTGAATGGGATAGTCTTGTATATGCATTTCCCAAAACTATAATATTTTTTCATTTAAATTGGCGATCCTTACATTTCCTTCTTCTGACACCATCCTGCAAAAAAATGCGTCCCACTAACATTTGATAAAATTATAAAACTAAATGTTCATTAACTACCATGTTAATTGTTATCCTCTTGAAAACCAACACTCATAAACCACTTATTGAAAATTCCACCACACATTCCTTTTGATAAGAAATAAAAAGTAGTTTTTCTAAAATCACCAGGCATAAAAGAATATAGAAGGAACTTGTCATGCATAATGTTCTATAACATGGATGAAATAAAGTTTACATAAATCAACATAATAATTTTACATCACTCCATCCATATTCCCTCATATATAAAATATGATACAATTATAGTAAATTTATGTATAAAATAATGTTTTTTCTTTTCATTATTTAAAATATAAATCCTATTTATATGAGAGAAAAATTAGAATATTTTATTCATAGGGAACATAAGCACTATAAATTGATGAATAATGAGTAACTCTAGATTATTAGAAACAAGTAATCCTAATTTCACTATGTGTTAGTCATATCATAAAAAATATATTACTCCACCATCTATATATAAAGAGTAACTTTAGGTTATCTGGTAAAATTGACCTTTGAGAAATACTAGGGCCCACCTATCTCAATTCTAATCTTTTTTATCTATCTTTATTTTTACCACTTTCTATGGTAAACCAAAAAACTCCATATATAAATACATTATATCCACTACCGTATAAAAATTCACATATGATCCCCTTGAACAAGACGACCATGAACTAAACTCATTGGAAAAACCCCCTTTTAAACTACCTATTTTATGTAACCTCCATCTAGATTGTTAATGTAACTCAAAGACACTATAACAACTTTAGTAGTATAAATATCATTTTGAACCACTCTTTATCATTGAATGAAGTCATTTTACAAATTTGTATTCATAAATTCCCAACCCTATTAACATGATGGATTTATTTATTTTATAAATCAATAATATGTTCCTTCTTCTATTAGGAAGGATATGGTGGAAGGCTTACATTTTATTAAATTGGTAGTTCATCTGGTCACAAAAAATTTAATATCACATAAATTTTTAGTTCTTTTGGGAATTATGGAAATGTCAAATAGCTTCTGCCATGTCTCATTACTATACAATTCAATAGATCATGGTAGAACACTAATAGACTTCAAGTTTACCTCATCCTTTCACAGTGCCCATATAGAATTGTAGCTACGTGTAAATAGATTTAATTATTATAGGAGCAATGACTCCCTACGGTAATAGTTTCTTATGCGTAGTGATTTATCAACTAAGAAACTGGGATCATTTTAATTTGATTTGATAAATAGATAACGTTTAGGATTTGCGAAAGTTATACCTTCAAGATATCTTGAGGTTTTACGGGGTTACATTTTCTATTATTTTAGATTGGGTCCCCCATTTAACCTTTTTATATTATAAATTACTCTGATTTTTTGTATTATTATGTTAAATTGGGAACAACGTACAATACTCATACAGATGGAATGATGGAGTGAGCAATTAAAATCTTGGGGGATATGATTTATGATGACATCACAAACATTAAAGTCTCTTAGGATATAAATTTTTTACTAGTTGAGTTCCCTCATTAAAATAGTTATTATACATTGATTATAATGTATCTCTTTAAGGATTTTTATGACTAACCATGTTGATTACCTCTTTATTGGTGTGAGGTGGGTGAAGATTCTCTTTTCGGACCAAGCATTGTTCGATAGACAGTGGTATAGATTTAGATTATTGATCATTGATTTGTGATATATCAATGTAGAAAGAAATAATATGTAGATATTCCACATGTTGTTACAGAATTTTTGGTTGGTCACTGGGTGTTCTTTAATGTTTCCCCTCGGTTTGGTTGTTGTCATCCAAGGAAGAATGAGAAAGTAGCCACGAAATATGTGAAACCTTCTCATATCATGGGTAGAATTTATAAGGTGTATTTTAAGCAATAAGTTATATCTAAATTGATATTATGAAATGATTTATTTCATGTGTCTCAACATAAGATGTATCATCTTGATCCCTCACATGTTAATAACTCGGAAGAGCTTCTTTTGAAACCAGAAATGTCTATATGTAGTTGAATAGAACATATTAATGATCTATAAGACATATAGATTACATGTGAGATATATTTAACTCATATAAGTTTTATGAAAACAAAAATGTATTCTCACGACATGTGGGTATATAAATATATGACAATGGAGAAAATTACACATATTTTCTTTAATGAATCTACTTTGGATTGACATTCTAGGGACATAAAATGATTTAGCTGGTATAATTGTAACATCTTGTTTTCATGTTCATGTAATGTTTTTATTTTTGACCATATTTTGGTTTGAACCATTATTTTTTCATTATGAGTGTTATTTTGGTGATTTTCAATTATTTCGGGCATTTTCATGTTTTACTCATGGATTGGTGAAATCTTGTAGAATTACCATGAATCTATGCGACTTGGGGTGGTTTAGGATAATAGTGTTTCACATAACTAGGAATGGTTTTCCAAAACATTTGAATTCCACTATTATAAGTAACTGAGAACATAGTTTGTGCACGATTTTCTAAAAAAAATCATCCAAACTATATAATAGATATTAATTAATATGAAAATTGATTTTTTAAATGATACACCTCATAGTGATCCCATTCATTTTTCTATAGCAGAGGTTATTGACCCTAGGATTTCATGTATAATATTTTGGAGATTATAATAAATATAGAGATTAATTATTTATATCTAGTGGTGTTAGATCTATTAAATTCAATGTAAGATCCCATTCTTAATTTTGTATCATCATTTTTTTGAATATCCTATTTTCGTCTTAAAAAGAAACATATATTTGGGATGATATGTCTATATCTATGAGTTTTTTAATTATTTAATGGGTTTTCTTATAGATAAATTGTGATAATGTAATTTAAAGAATTAGATCTATTTATAATTTTATTTTATTTTTATACAATAATTATACTAGTAAGTATCTTTACTAGTATTTATTTATCTTTGTATTATTGAATCTGAGTTTCATAATATTAGTTCTATGGTTTTGGTATCTTATTTTCTAATTATGATACACTGCACTTCTTGTTAAATAGATCTTATTGGGATGTGGGGTACACCAAGATTTTTAGGTAGGCTATTTCCTAAAAATTATTTTATTTATAATACATGTGATCTTGCTCATTCTAAATGGGGTCTCTAAATTATTTAATGGACTAATCTATGATTTTTGAAATATAATTTCTTGGGATTCATTGGTAAAATGGTATTAAAAATTGGTATTGGGGTTGAAATATTGTTTTTAAATCATGTTTTATCATGAATTTGGGTAGTTTTATTGTTTATATGTGATATTATATGAATTTATTTGAACTCTGAAATTGAGATCCACTAAGTGTTGGAAGATTATGAAATTGAAAGTCTTTAAGTGTGGGATGTTTGATAAATTAAATGTCTCCATGTGTGGAATATGGTACATGGGATCTTGGGGTGAATAGTAAGGGGATATATAATTATAAATCATGCTACTATGTTTTGTGGCTACCTAGTGTAGACATATGATAAAACACTATCAAAACATTCTTATGATCATAGTTTCAGATATTGGGGAGTTTTCCTCACCCCTAAGACTATGTTCTAGGGGTGTTTGTCTACTTGGTTTTTTTATCTCTAGGGTGTGAGGATCCAATCCATCCAAGTCCTAGTCTACAGAAGAAAAAATTTCCATAGTTCTCATTTTGGAAAATGGTTTATTTATAAATTATATGAGAAATGGTTTATTTTTGAATTCTTTAAAAATTGATTATGTTATAACAATTTTTAAAATATTTTAACATTTTTAGATTTACATGTTTTAGAAAAAATAACATAATGAAATATTCAACACCATGTATATCTTTAAAATATGGTAATTTGATTTATTTATTAATGATAACTTATGTAACACAAGGTAGGATCATACTTGGATTATTTTTATCCCAACTTCCTCATAGAGTTGGGTGTGTATTGATCTTATTTCATCAAAATTAGGTAATGACGATGATCCTCATTTAGGACATAATAATCTGTGTTAGTGGGGTGTGGGATTTTCTTAGTTAAATGGCATGGTGTTGGAATTCATATCAAATTGAGATGGGGTTTTCTGTCTCATCTACTTTTGTTTAAATATTTTTGATTAACTTATGTTTTTTTCATTATAGTATTTGACTTATGAAATCTGACTATGTATTGGAATGTTGAATTTATTTTTTATGTTCTATCTATTTATTTTTTGGTAAATTGGGTGAACAATAATTTCTAATGGATGTTTATGATGCCCATGAACTTGTTTCCATCCCACGAGTATTGGTAATTTCCTTTTAGGTATTTCCATTGGCCATCATAGTCATCTCGTTTAGGGAAAAACCTGGTTGATTCAAGAAATGTATGTCATATATTATTATCTTAATCAATATTATAAAATATTCCTCATTATCGTAAAAATGTTATTACAATTCCAATATATAATTTGTTGAGTGCTTCTTTCTAGTGTGGTTTCTATTTCTTTTTAAGGACACGAAATTCAACTTTTTAATCACCTTAAAAATCTGTTATCATTTTGATACCTAAATAAGAACACCTCATGTAGCATGAAAATATATTCTTAATATAAATGGACTTCATTATCAAATTCCATTTTTTATATGATGATGTAAGTGGGTACAAATAGTCAACCTAGTCTAACAAAAAATGGCATCAAATCATCTTATGTGGTGTTTTATATTGTGGTTAGCCTACTACAAGAACTTTGTGGAGGGAATTAGTTTTCCTAATATCATATGTAAAATTGGGGACTAAAGTATCATGTTGATTATAATACCATGTTCACAAATATTGTTTAGTTGAAAATTATTCTCTGATGTTCATGGGATGATAAGGTGTTTGGTATTATTTAGGATGTAAGGAATATTATTATAAATAGTTTTATTGTACTATATTAATAGAATATAATTTTAAAATGCCTCCAATGTTATATAATTTAACTAAATTCTTTCATCATATATAGATATGTTGGGATTTTAAGTAAATAATAATGGAATACAATATTGATGTGTAGCTTTTCAAGTAGCTCAATCAATTTGGTAATTCTTGGTGTTTGTTATTTTTCCTAATTTTCTATAGGAAACATTTGTGTGAGAATATATTAATCAAAATAGTATGCATACACATTATTTCTTCCCCACCATTTCATTCCCCATTATTCTATTGTATTTTATATAATTTTATTATTATTTTTATATATTTGTAGTGTTTATTTCATATTCTTAATGATTATTTAGATTTCTAGATTAATACTTAAATTGATTTTTTCCAAATTCAAACATTATTTTATTTTAGGATATCATATAATCATTTCTCTCTCCATGATGATGTTTTAAACAACTTATGGTAGATAGAAAAATGGAATTCTCCCTAGGGTTCATTTTAGTATTTCAAAAAGACTCTATTTATCTGTTCCCCAAATTCTCTATCCATTTTACTAATTTTAGTTTATTGGTTGTTCATTTCATTTTTATTTTTTCCTCATGAGAATATATTATACTTAACATGGGATCTATCCAGGAAATTATTTTCACCTTAAAATTTCATTGGGAATTGGATGATTTTTTCCTTTGTTGTTGTTAAAATTGTTCAATAGGTTTTGGTAGGAATCCAAGGGTAGTAGTAGGTTGAAGCACTAATTTATCTCTCTAATTGAGCTTTAGGATATTATTATCCCCAAGGATGTAATTTTTGGAAAATAATTTACCCCCCAAATTTCATCTAATGTTTATTACTGAACAAATTGGAATTTTATTTGGGTTGGCTAGGTATGTCAATATTCGGGAAACTATTTCTAGAGTGGCCAAACATGGAACATTTTGAACATTATTCTTAATGATATTGGGTTTTATTTTAAATTTTAATTTACTTAACAATTTATCTAAAATTTTAGTTCCTGTTGTATTGAATTTTGTATTTAATTTAAAAAATTTGTATGTTTATTTTCATTGTAGAACCAATACTGAATTTTCCTAGCACAACTATGATTATCATAGATTCATTATGCTTTATAATTATTATTATAGTGTTGTATATATTTATACATTCTTCATTATTTTATAATTTTAATTGTCTATATTATATTTCTTAACAAAATTATACCTTGAAGGTTCTAACCCATCTTTAAAAACTTTTATAAGGTGATGGATAAGGAGGTTTTCGTAATGAAAATTAATGTTAAGGTCCTTAAATATTTCATATGATTTATGAAACTCTTATATTTATTATTTTAAATGTTTTATGATATGAAATCTATGATAGTATTTATTTTTTGTAGAATATAATTTTTTTTAAAATGTTTTGTAATCATTCTACCATGTTTGAATTTTTTCCCTTATAGAGATGAAAACTAGTTTCTAGAATTTCCTATTAGAGAAAACATGAAAACTATAAATTTGAGTTAATTTTAATTAAACCCTTGAAAAGGAATCTATTTTCATATATTATTTATTTATCCAATGAATGATAGTGATTACTAATTAGTTAATTAATTAAATGTGGTCATTAAGGACAAATACTATTATTTTAGTTCAGAATTTCACACCCTTGAAGTTAGCCTAATGTAATATTCAATGTTTAAAAGATAATGAAGTTGAAAATATTTTTTAATGTGATTCTATATATTCTATTGAATGAGGATAGGTTTATAGTCTTCATGAATGGGAGTAGGTAATCTCACTCTTTACTATTTCTTTTAATTATTAGTTTCTTTCATATGATAACTGATCTTTTTCTAAATTATACTTATTAATGTATCTAATCATTTGTAGGTTAATATTTTGTGAATGGAAAAGATAAATTCAGTTGTGTTATACAAAACATAGAATATTTCCGTTTGTTTCATTTTTATTTTTTGAAAATATATTTGATTAATTTTTTTGATTGTTTATGTTTTTTACCTAGTCACAAATTCCTTCATTACAAATGATTATAAAATTGAGAAGCTTTTCATTGAGATTGATCGACTTATTTATTTTTACCTAATTAATACCAATACAGTAATGGGTACGGTTAAACCCAAAAGGTATGTTTTTATGAAATTATAAGAATTTATTTTTATACTCTAGAAAATAAGAGATTACACAACAAGAAAGATAGTGGGAATCGTAATGAATGTGAATATAATTGGCGATGAAATAGTAACAAATTTATAGTGAACTATAGAAAGTGAAAAAAAATTAAGATGAATCCGGGATAATAAACTAGTCGGATTTGGTAAAATACAGATGATAAATTGTTCTTGGGAATTTTGATTTGATGTTTTTAAATCATTTTTAATTTTTTCTAAATTTACAAGAAGCCGTAGTCTCTAACATTTAAAGATGACACCTGAACACTCCATCAATAATGATAGTTCCTATATGGACGAGTTAAATAGTCTTCCAGCTAATAAGATTAATATTCTATTATTAATGGGTTTTGGTTGATCAAAATCAAATTTATATTTTATTTCGATAAATAAAAAAACCCTAAAATGAATCTAATATAAAGTATAAAAATGAGGGAAAATGTAATATTATTTTTCCTAATTTTTTTTCATTCACTCATTTGTGAATAAAAAAATATAATATATGATCAAATTAGAATATAGTAAACAAGTTAATGTGGAAGATGAAGCTTCTCTGTCAAGGAGCTCTAGTTTCCCACAATTTCCTTCCCCAAATATTCTTGATTACCTACTTTGGAACCACTCTATAGTCAGGGAGATTCTTGATGTCCCAATGATGAATGATTAAATATAAAAATACATAACAATTCTATGATCTCTCCATATTATTTTAAATGTATCCACACACTACTTCCACACACTGAACTCACATACAACATGTCAGGACAAATCCTCGGTCTGTATGCACTGAGGGTTACTGATCATTATATTTATCTAGTTATTTGACCATTATAATAACCTATGAATATCAACTGACCATGTGATCATGATACTATTTTATTTCGATTCTATATTTTCCAATATTATCCAATTTATCTTATACACCCATTTTCTTTCAATTTACATATCGGGAAATTGGCCTCTAAGTGAATTAGTACATTGATGTTTCCTTATTGAAGGTGTTGAATTACTCTTATTAATTTAGCTATAACCTTTATGTATTCTATCAAATTGTAAATTTTACCTTCTATATCCTTTTTACTTTTTTAGATACATTGATGTGATATTCTATTTACCATTAAGTATATGTTGAAAAGTACACAAGACCTATACACATCACATCCGATGACCTTTACGCTAGTGGCTTCATGGAATATAATTTGATGTAGCGCATAATAATGACCTTAACATAGCTCGAGAGTGTACTGAGCTTACCTTTATGCCGCTTCTATAGTTCCGTGAGTATCTTTTCAGAGTGTCCCATATACCATTATATAGTACTAAATTACCTTCATGAAGCCCTTTAAATTGCAGCATGATGCGTACACAACTCCTTTATTGTGGGATTTACATTACATGGATGCTTGGTTACCTAAACATAGGTTAAACCTCTAACCAATAGATTAATACTATAATGAAAATTTATCAGGATTAAATGAAATCTAAAATTAATTAAATAATATAATCAAAACATGAAATTTCAAAATAAAAATTATTTAAAAGAGTTCTCATATAATTTATTTTTAAAATAATAACATTGAACTTGTAAGAATTATTTGAAATATAAAAAACTTTGAAAATTCCTCAGAAAAATATTTCAATTGAAATCATCAAAAAAATTAATTATTTATTATAAATTATATGAATTTTTAATATTTGAAATTTCAAAATATTTAGCACCAAAATGGATATTTTTAATCTGATATTCAAAGAATCATAGTTTCAATGACAAATTATCCGTTAATAAATAATTTTTCATTATAAAAATAGTTTAACCTTATAGACAGATTAAATACTCCAAAGTGATATGGAGAACAAGTATCAAGTCATAGAATCATAATATAGAATCTGTGTATCCTACCACTAATATCTCTTTATCTCATCCATACACCAGGAACATATCCTTTATATGTATGATGTACTTCTGGAAAATTTTTACTATTTTCATAAGTAAATCTCTTGTATTATCTTTATACATTCCCAAAATTATTTAAATAAAAGGAAAATAAAACATAGTATATAACATAGAATATACGATATATAACATTATCAAATAATAACAGAATCTACTTATTATTTCAATATCTTCATAGATTTTTGAACACATTTTATTAGCCAGATAAATACTATTTGA
Organism: Viscum album; assembly: GCA_963277665.1. NCBI lineage: Eukaryota > Viridiplantae > Streptophyta > Magnoliopsida > Santalales > Viscaceae > Viscum > Viscum album. The sequence goes on along the minus strand of OY728125.1, from coordinate 839,702,983 downwards.
CTATGAAAATAGTCCTCACTTGGAAAATTCTATATTATAACTTTTTAGTACCCTGTCCTTGCGTCTTCTTTGATTTAGACCAAGCATACTTTGAGATCCATTGTGATAGATCTTGATCCCCAGATTGTGTGCCACATCACCTAAGTATTTCTTTGAGATGAATTCATTAAACAAATTCTTCAATGAATATAAGGATTTCATTTCATTTTCTATAAATAATATACCATCAACTTATAATACTAGGAAGATGATGACACAACTACAAACCATCTATTAGACAAATTGCTCATTTTAAATATTGAAAAAACTAAATTTTCTTATAGCCTCGTCAAAGTGAACATTCCATTATCATGATGAACACTTCAATCAATAACTGAATCAATTGAGGTTACTGACTTTATTTAAACTCTTTTAAATCATAAAAACTTGATGTTGTGTCATATAAATGAATTTATAAAAGTAATTTCGAAATCTATTTTCCAAATTCCATAGTGATGGACGGAATGTATTATAAGAAATATTTTTTTGGATATCAACATTGTGACTCGCGAGAAGCATTCATCGTAGTCATTAACTAGATGTTTTCTAACACCCTTCACAAAATCTCATGATTTAAAGGTACTTACATGACCATCCATGACCAATTTTCTCTTGAATAGTAATTTACACCCAAAATATTTATATTACATAAAGTGTTTATAAAATCGAAACAAGATTTACTACATGAACGTCATCTTAGAATATACGAATTAATTATATTTTGAATCCTATCCAAAAACCTACTCTTTGTAGGTAAAAGACTAATTATCCTCAAGGATTAATGTGTCACATGAATCAATAATATAGAAAACAAATATCTTTGGTCCTTTAACCTGTTTAGTAGACATATACAGTACTAGTGTCATGGGAGTATCTTCCTCTCGAACTGTCTCTTTTGATGATTATACCAATACCAACTCAAGATTATCTGAAGCATCAACTTAATCAAATTTAATATTTCTTCAACTAATGACATTGAAAATGTGTCGAATTTATAGAAATATGTCTTTTCAATCAATATTTACATTTCTTTTTCAAGGATTATATCTACAGTATACAATAATTTCCTTAGGATGAATTATTAAAACTTACATTGATCATCAATAAACTGGTTTTTTATTTGGTATAGTCATGAAAAATTCTCACATATCCATACATGTATATTTGAATGAGTTGGTTCCTTTCCATAGCATAATTCATATAGAATCCCATTTACTACTATATTTGGTACTCAGTTTAGTGTATCTTATTATATTTGTAATGCATATCCCCAAATGGATAAAGTCTTAGGTGAATGAATCATCATTGATCTTAAAATTTCATGGAGGGTATGATACCCTTTTTCACTCAAAATATTCCATTAAGGTAAATAAGTTGAAGTGATTTTGGAGAAAATCTCATACATGTTTATGTAATCAATGGAGTCTTGGATTTTATACATCCTCCCATGGTCAATAATTAGTTTCTTTACCATCATTAATATAAGATTCTTTAATTATTTTTTAAATTCCCAAATAATGAAAAATGAATATGAATTATAACTCATTAAGTATATATATCTACACATAGTAAAATAATTGTTAAATGTTATAAAGTATTTGAATGAAACTCTCACCTATATTCATAATAGAAAACATAATATAGTATGAATGAATTCTAGTAGTTATATTGATCTTTATCTCTTCCCAGTTAAATATGATTTAGTCATATTCCCTACATAATTTCATTGTATTAAATTAAAAAGAGTAAAAATACCATACTTGATTTAATTTTTGAAAATCATTTTCATTTACATGATAATGAATAAATCTCCATATACAGCTAAGACATAGGTAATTCTTGTGGTATTTGTAACATATTAAAAAATTTAATTTTTAAGTCAAATAATATATATATAATCTATTATTAATATTTGATAAACCATAACATATAATATCCTTACAAAAATGACCAAATTTATTTCCAAACATGAATTAAATTTTCAGTGTCTCAAATTGGCAACAACATTATATTTGTACTAATAGAGTTTACATAAAAACCATTAATAAGTATTGGAATGAACAAAACACTAGGAAAAGTGAGATGATAATCTCAAACACTCATTTCTGTTAGCCTCTTACCTTTTACATCTAGTAGATCCACATAACCATTTGCAATCATATTGAATATAATTTGTTCCTATATTTTAATAAAAAGGTGTAATCCATAATATATATATAATAACCAACTTATAGATCCAAAACTTTTCGTTCAAAGAAAAGTATAAATAAAATATAATCACACACCATTTTCCTCATCCAAGAAATAATATTATTCTTCTAGTGGAATTTATTTCCACATGAAAAGTAGACTACCACTTACTAATACTCTATAATTGAATAATTTTCTTCTTGAAAGGTTGGTATGTCATTATTAATGCATTAGTCCTAACCATTACCCTCTTTAATCTTGAATATCCGCCACTTATTTAAAAAAGGACTAAATATATGATATTATTTATTTCCTTATATATATAGTGAAATATATCTATTAAGAATGGTAGAAACATATTCAAATTATTTATATTAAATCTATTTATGATTATTATGAATATAAGTTGTAAAGAAGAATAAATAAGATCATTTTCTAGTTTATAGTTAAATTTCAACCTATGGGACTCATGTATCTCAACGTAACCAATAATTTGGAGTATATGAGGTCCCAATTTAATGCATTATACTATCATACACCTATACAATGCATGGGATATATCATTAATTTTTGGTTACATTCACTCCTAGTATAAATATTTTAAATTACATGACATCTTGTAGGAATCTTAATCCTCATGAATTATCTATTTATCAATAGAAAAATATGACAACATGATGCGTTATAAATCAAAAGAATAATACATTTACTTCTTAAATTTATCTTTATATTCCATTAAAATGCACTATAGATTATTTTTATGAATATGGGATTGCATCACATAATCTATTTTTTCTTAGTGTAGTATTTTGAAAAATGCCTTCACCACTCATGGAAGTTATAGTAAATTATGATATTTTGTATAACCTATATATATCATAGTGAATTTTATCTAGTTGAAGTGATTTACATTTGATATAAAAAAAGTAAATTTCATCATATTAGAACATATATTTTTTTCTAAATTATAGACATTACATATTAATTAATCTTTTAATTTTTATCCAAATTTTATAAAATCCTAGTATCCCTTATCTAATACATTCAAAGTATTCACTCACTTGAATATTATAGTGGAAATGTTAATTTGAAACCCTTCCTTATAGCCAATTTTTTTTAAGATAGTACTAAAAGGGTTTTAACAAAGTCCTTTGGTCGGATAATGAAAGTAAATCATCGATCCTTGATATATTTAGTGAAATACCTTCTTCTAAATATACTAATATTGAAATACACAACACTTTTCCTCAAAAATTGATTTAATCAAGATATAACTACATTTTTTCCAAATTTTTCTAAGTAAAACCACTAAAATTATATAATATCTTTAATATTTTTAAGAGCCCTTAACTTGGATTGATGAGATCCTTGAATATAGGGTTTCATTGAAACTCATGTTATGGATTAATTTTTTTATAATATATATTATAGGTATTTTTAATAATTCTCAGTAAATAAAATCTTTTTTTATTTAAGAAACTTTTTCTATCTGATCACACACACAATATAAGAATTCATAATATAAATAATTCATTTATTATTAATTTATTTAATTTACATATTATTTTTATTAATATATTGATTCATATAAAAATAAAATGAAGAAAATAAAAACCGAATCATAAATAAATAAATGTGGTATAATCATGAGTTTTGACTAATGGTTGATCTATTGAGAGGAAAATAGGTCAATGGAGTCATAGATGTAATTACTTGATCTATTTTTGATTACTATGGCAATGAACAACCTCGTCTAATGTATCTAGAACTCATCTGATGTTTTTTAATGTTTTAATGTTGAAATTATCTTCTTTTTTCCCATCACTATGGATAAATACTCGCAAAAAATGAGGGTTTGTTGATATTGTGAAATTAAAACTAATAATTTCACTCATGGATATAAAGACCATTATACATATTGTAATATAATGATTTTTTTAAAATAACACTATGTTTGATAGCATATAATGTATGAAACATTGATAAAAAATGATTGGAGAAATATTATTATTTAAATGTGACCATTTATACCTAAACATTAAATTGGTGGTTATGAATATGATTTACTAATTTTTGAAATATATATATATAAATATTATCATAAATAAAAATTTGATGTTTTGTTTTAATAAAATAAGAAATTAATATTTTGTAGAAACATTTTATTTTTTAAATATTTTTTTTCTTAAAAAATTTGTTATTATTATTTTTGGGAGAATATTATTAATAATTTTTTGAACATCTAGAAATTTTATTCGATGAAGTAAAAAACACTTTTTTAATTAGTATATAAATTTTTTCATAGGGTGACTTTTTGTTATTTTTATGGAAAATATTGATTTTTCAATGAATTTTGAAAATGATCCTAATCCACATTCCATGCCTAATTTTCGATGCACAATGGATTATCTGTCATGAAGATATTAGTTTCTGGTATGAAAACCGGAATGGATCCATTATTTTCTTCCACAGTTGATTGAATCCATATATAATGTTCATATAAGCTGGAGATCATCTCACATTCACCCTTTTTTTTTGTAACCGAAAACAAGGTGAAATATTTAATATCATCAATCATATAGATGAAATGGATAAGTTTGTGTTCATGAATTTCACCCCAATAATCATTTCCATGAAGTCTTAAAGATATGTTCTCACTGATACATAAGTTCAAGACAACTGAGGTCATCTCTTTTTATGTAAATATATCCCAATGAAATTTTACTTTCTCATTTTGTGAGTATAGAATCAGGATTTATCCACCGATGAGGAGGATAAAGCATATGATAAATAAATTCTTTCATAATACTAATGTGTTCATAACCCCAGTACATAGTTAGAAACCATGTTATTTTTAAGGGAGAAAGGGAAACGTCCTTGTAGAAATTAGTGGGAAACTCATTGATTATTCATTCTCAGATCTCCAAGGTAGTAGAATCATCCAACAATAGGTTAATAAAGTGGGGGTGGGTGATGGAGAAGAAGGATAGTGTATTTTTATTGGATTCCAGATACTAGTGCATATTGGAATCACAAAACATGGCTCGGCCTAAAGTTCCATACTTTTCAAGGATAAATCTTATCTCCAGAATAAGGCAGATGGATATAGATCGGGGGATTCTTTAGATAAAATGGGTTGAATCCATGAAAAAAAAAATATTTTAACTCATAATTTTCCCCTCCATATTACCTAAATAAAATAATATAGGGGCTGGTGGATTCATTGGAATCCCAAATCCAATTTTATGAAGCTTAAAAATGACTGATCTTGTACATAGAGTGTTATGAGGGGGAGATTAGACAAGATTTTAAGGGATATGTTGTTGCTAAATTTTTAGATTCTTTCAGGATGGGATATTCATTCATGATAAAAACATGTTCAATGTTCAATTGTTTTTAGTTTTTCCATTCTAATAACATTATGTTATCTGTAGTTGAAATCGATTCTGTGAAAGTATAGAACACTCACCAAGACATAATTGAAATCCATTGGTTCATCTCTTATCATATATGAATATTTTAAACCCTCATAGAAAACTGAATTTACATGCTTCAAACTTGTCTATTGGTTTATAAAGTTGTTGAATTTCACACATTAAAGACACATTTTGATGGCTAAATTTTTTCTCTCTCTTATTTGGGATCTCAAACTATTGGGTGTGTAAACTTAGTAGATGAGAATCCCTTGGGATTCACTATTTTAGACCTCCATGTTTTTGGTTCATATTACATTTTCCAATTTTTTAATTTCTTCATTTTTTTTCATTATTGATGTTTTATTTTGAATGAAAATATTTGATGTTGTTTTGGTAGTAAGTAGTGAAAATACTGATTTTTTATTAAAAATATCTTTTAATTTTAAATTAATTATAAATTAAAATTCAATTTTTTAGTGGTTCTCAAAAATAATTTTAAAATTGTTTTAAAATAATTCAATTAAGGTTACCAAAAATATTTTTTAATTGAATTTATCATAATTTGTTTTATATTTTTAAAAGGGATTTATTTCTATGGAAACATTTTTTATCTTGTTTTGAAAATTTGATTCGAAATTAAATGAAACCTATTCTATTTTTTTTAATTTGAAAAAATAGGTTTCATATTTATAATTATGTGTTCCAAATTTTGTAAATAGGTCCAATTTTATTATTGAATGTGAATAGTTACCATAATAATTTTCGTAACCACAATAATGGGGAAGTCAGATAATTAATAGTTAAAAGTAATATGATAATGACTATAAAATTATTCCAAAACATGAATTAATTTTTTTATGAGTCCATATGCTCTATAATCATCTATGATTTGGTGAAAAGTACATTTTTTATTCTTTTTATGTGATTATACAAATTAGAATATTTTATTTACTGAAATGTTAAAAATGTTACTCACTTGTTTTTATTAACTATAATATTTTTAGCATGGATTTAAATAGATGTTATGTTTAGTTGTAAATATTATTTTTAAATATAATTTTTTTATTTTAATAATTATAATTTATATTCAATTTTTGGGTGAAAAGAAGTTTACCTTAAATTTCTACATAATGTTGATGTAATAGTTATTCTATTAGTGAAGAAATGAAATAAATTCTATTGAAAAATATTAAAATAAATATATTTGGAAAAAACCATGTTATAAATGAATTTTTTACATTAAAATTATCTTTTAAAGATGTATTTATTTTTTTTCTAATTTTACCTCATTTATTGATGATATTAAAATCAAAGTAATGAATAGATTCTAAAAGTTGATATTAATGATAAACTATAATAAATAATATTTCAATAAATGATATAAATTTTTTATAAATCTTAAATATATAAATTTTATTAGTTCATTGTTGATAATATTAACCATGGTCAATGTTTGTTCATTTTTTCCATTTATTTTAATTATATTCACCATCAATGTGAAAAAATATATGTGTTGTTTTGATAGGCGTGATAGGAGTTAACGAGGGGTTATAAAACATTATGAGTAAATTGTGAATAAAAATTCCCATTTTTTAGTATATGGGATATGTTATATCAATAACCATATGAAATTATAAATAAATTTTTTATATCCATTTTTATTTGAATATTAATTTATATTAATTTAATATTTCCAGAAAATCCTATATTTCACCTCTCCTCTCATATAAAAGGGAATCCATTATTCCCTTCACTTTAAAATAAATAACAATTTTTTTCATTCAATATATACCCAGATCCATTACTATAATCCCTATCCTCAATATATTGATCATGTTTAGGCATAAAACCAACCCTATATGGATTAGGGTGTTTATAAAATTAAATATTCCAAAGAATATGAAATAATTTAAACAACGAATTTAATTTTATTATTCACTTGTAGAACATAAAAATATTATTTATCCTTAATTATATAATAAAAAACTTTATTCTATATACTATGGCTTTTTATGTTAATTTTATAAAGTATATCTATCTCTAGTTCAATAAAATTGGAAATGAAATTTCCATTCGTGTATACGACAGACTACCACCTTGTGAACTGAGGTAATTCCTTTTTCATCATGGTCTCTCGTGGATCAATTAAAATAATGGAATTAATATTTATATAAAATATTTATGACATATTTATCATTATTAAAATATAATATATCATTTACTTTTATACATATCTATTCACTAAAAATCATAACATTAATCATGCGTACATGTCGACTACCCACCTCCACAAAGAGATGTGATATGTTTTTTCGTCAACACATGACATAAATGATATATATAAGAATAAATAAATAAAGAATATGATATATATTACATGATGATAATATATAAAGTATAAAAGTAAACATACCATTTTTTCAAATTGATAGTTTAAAAATGGAATCATTTTTCATGCGTATGTACGACCTACTGTCTCCATTATAGTTAAATTTTCATTAATATATTTTATTATTGGATTTAAAATTATAATTTATGTACAAATATTATAAATGGGTCATAATTATTATTTATTATATGATATAATATTGACCAATTAGATCTCCATCCACATATATTTTTTAACTTATGATCTGAACATTCTAAAAAACACCAGACATGGAATTAATAGATTAAGAAAATAAATATTTCATTAAGATAAATTAAATAAATGGTTATGTATTAGTTGTTACATGATGTGAAATTTCTTTAGAAGTAAACTAAATTATATTATTTCATTATATTGGAGTTAAATGACATCCTTGAAATGTACATGCTTATGGTAATGGATTTCTTCTTAAATTACATTCACTGTGTAATATTTAAATGTTATGAATATAATTTTTTCAATATGGTTTATATATTTTCTATTTAAAATATAATATAGTTAATTATTCCTAAATCATGGTATTTTATGTCACAATATGAATTAATTCATCGAATGGTGTTGGATTTGAATATTTATTGAAGTTGAAAAGGGTTTATGTTAAATATTATTTCCTTTTGAGATAGTTTATATTTATGTTCCTTTATTGGAAATAATATAATATTAGTTTCCTGATAAAATTGAATTTTAGAATACTTTGGTTTTGAATGTGGTTAATATGTTCTCATTTCATTTATACCTTGATTGACAAAATAATCATCAAGAAATTTATTTCTATTTTATATTGACGAAGTATCTTTTTTTAGATCAGAACTATTTCTCTTCCATGACATGGTTGTCAAAAGATATTTTAAAAATGTAAAAAAATTTCCTTTTTAAATATAAATGTTTTAATAAATCTATTTTAATTTATCATTGATTTTTGTTAAATTTTTTTTTGAAAATTATTTTCTTATCATTTTACAAATTGGTAACATTATACTCGTTCCATATGTTATAAAAAATGTTTATTTAATATGTTTAAAACATGAATAAGTTTTTCATATTTATTTTACATTATTTAATTTTAATAATACTTTATATTTTTCCAAGGTTGATTTCAAGGAAAACTGTTTTTATAATAGTTTATAAATATATAGTTTCTAATAGTGATTTTAAATCTTAAAGGGAATTTTACTGAATATTTTTAATGATGATTTAATATTTACATTCATTAACATAAAAAACCCTTGATGATAATTATTATCCACTAAAGATATTTTTTAATTATAAAATTAAAATTATTTCTCTTGATGGATAATGATTTGTTCATTTATATTTTCATGGATCCCATTTCTTTTCCATGATTTAATCAAGTTTTAACTCGAATAATGGTTATTTCTATGATACTTAGGATCAAAGTAATGATCTATATACATTACTCATGATATGGATCTTGGAAATTTTTAATGATGATAGGTGGTATGATTATAACCATTTAAATGTGAGCCTATTATAACTCTCCAATGCATTGGGTAAAGGTATAAAGTTAAACTATTAGGTTTCTCCTAAGAGATTATGAGAATATACAATTATCATTATTCAAGGTATATTTGTGATAATGTATTCATGTTTAATTGTGATAGTTACTCCAAGTGTAACTATTAAGGTTACTCCACTTATTTAGGAATGTTATTCCATATATATGATTGATTTGAAAATGATCCATGATTTGAACACTTTTTCATTATAGTTCATATGCTTTTATAAATATTACTTTGATCGGTATTAACATAAAATTTCCTATGATTATTTATTCTTGTGAATATTTTCTTTGTTAAATAATTGTTACATGGTTTTTTATTGATTATCTAGTTATTTATGGCCATGAATTCCACTATATTACGTTTATGGACTATGAATATGTCACAAAACCCTTATGATCATCTTAATCTCCCTAATAACATTCAATTATTAATTCTTATGTTTACAATTATTGATCACTCGAGATAACCATTACTATTCCTTTTTCCTAATGTTATAAAAATTTAGATAATGATATGTGTTTCTAATGGTGCATTTTGAAGTATTTTATGGGGGATTCTGAATACCTAACCATGAATATGAAAACTGGGTATAGTGGGAGATGATATTTATCTTCATGAACTAGTTTTTTATTATCCAATGTTGTTAATAGTTTTTATTATTTATCTAAAACTGAAAAACTAAAATTTCATTGGGTATGTAAGTGATCTAATATTTTATTTTAATGTTATATGTTTTTGATGGAAACAAATTGTTTCACATTATCTGTATTAAATCCATAAATAAAATGTTTATATTATTAGAAATAGATATAGGAGTGCGTTTTTATGTCTATTACAGTTGGTATTAGATCATGGTTTTGATATCTTTCAATGTTAGAATGTTTTCTTGTGATGTTGCATTATATGTTATGGATAACATTACTTTTATGGTTTATCATAACATAAATGTTTTAGACACCCACTTTGAGTTTTTATGAGATGGAATCATAAGGCGACTAATGATATTTTGGGAAATATTTTATTAGGAATATGTACATGTAATCCTTAGGGTTGACATGGATTATTTTTTTATGATTCAATGTCAAATAATATTTGAGAATAATATATGATATTAAAGTGTCTTTATGGTGATTTATGTTATTTATGAAAACTATTAATATATTTTGGAGATTATATGATTAGTGCATATAAATTTTTTTTATGGATCATTAATAATGATAGATGTTATTTGAATATAAATGAAAAATTTCTCTTGAAAGAAAATTTTGTCAAATATTTTTAATTTTTAGGTTTAAATTTTACTATTTAATACTTTTTATGAATTTTATAGTTATACATTTATCAAATAATATATGTTAATATTTGGTTGTAATTTTTAAGGCTTTGGTTATTAATGTTGAGTTTATAAATACGATTGTTTTTTAATTTTGGGAATTATGTTATCTTATTTTAAACATTTAGTTTTTTTTAATGTACAAATAAATTTGGAATAATTTTTTTTAATTTATAGAATTATGTGATCTGTTAGAAGTTGATTTATGAGCTTTCATATTAAAAAGTCATTGTTTTAATCAATAAATGATATTGTGGGAAAAAATTATAAAAGGATGAAGATAAATATTTAAAGAGAGTATATTTATATAAAATTTAATATATATTATAATATAATTTTTAAACTCTAGGAAAAGGATTATTAAATAAATAAAATATAATTATTTTAAGGGTTTAGGGGGAAATAAATTCCCTTTTAACATATCACATATATATACTTTAGTGACAGTTAAATTTATCTTGACCATATTCTCTATAACTCTATATTAGTTCTTAGGAATTTTGTTTTTCTTCAATATCCATATTTTCACATCTTCCCCAATTGTCCCTTATGGTATTTCTCTGGTTAATTTCTAGGGGCATGGATCTTTTAATCCCTTAAGTTCCTTCCTATATAATTTTTCTTAATGACCCTTTTTTTATACCCATTTCGTCGGGTGTGAGGGGATTTTTTTGGTGGCATGGGATGTGTTTAATGAACTTTTGAGATTGTTCCAGGATCTAATGCCTACAATGGTGTTTCATTTTCTTCCTATTGTGTTCCTCTTCTTTTATGGCATTTTCTTTCTGTTTAATTTTTGATGTGTTTAGTATTTATTGTTTCTTGAATATTTTCCTAGCGACGACTACTTTATAAATTGGATAATCTTGATGATTGGTGGTGTAGATAATGTTTTCTAGTTTATAATTCATTTTTTATGGTTATGTTTGGTTTATTTTGTTGGTTCTTGGTCCTCTTTATACTTTCTTGGTTTTGTGTTTTTTTTGTGTTTGGTTTGGTGATTTTTGTTTATAGTGTGGTGATGGAGATGACATCGATGATGATGACAAGAAGGAAGTGACGATGGTTATTTTAGTTTAGTTTGTGCTGGTTGATATTGTTTTTTGTATCTTCAAAGATGGTGGTTTTATAGTATGGATGTGGTGGTTCTCATGATGAGAATGATAGACGACGACAATGTTAGTGTTTTAATCGGTAATGATGAAAATGGTGTTAGCAAGCGAGGATGCCCATTGTGACATTGATGAGATGATAATGGTGATGGAGATGACCTTCATAGGCCCTTTAAAATTTTTAGGTCTTTTTATCTTTTATTTTAGAATTTTGGAATCCTTGTTTTGGCTGAGGGGTGGCATGTTAGTGACTGTTAAACCAAAAAGCTATTTTTTATAATAAAAATAAAAATAAAATTTCAGTCATAAAGTAACATTATATATTGTAATAAATTTAGAATTTAGTTAGTTCCATTTGATTTAATATAATACAATTAAAATTTCTTAATTAATTTTATGTTTCAATTTGGTATAAAATAGTTTTTATTTAAAAAGGAAATTTTTATGAAAACCCATTTTTCATAATTTCATTCGAGTTTGATTTTAAATTAAATTCATACAATTTTGAGTTTAGATTTGTGAAAAATTTATTCCATGTTTTAAATTTTGAGGATTGAATTGGTGAAAAATTTATATTTGATTTTTGGTCAACATGAATAGTAACCATAGTAATTTTTGTTACCATAGTTAAGGGTAAATTAGACAATTAATGTTTAAAAATAAAAATATAAGGATTATAAAATGACCCTAAAACATACCATAGTTACTGTATTATTATATTTCATCCGTAATCATCCAATATTCAGTTATACGGCATTTTTTCCATTTGGATTTGATTATATCCTTTATAATATTTTATAAAATGAAAACTAAAATAATGTTGCACTCTTGTTTTTATTATTTATAATATTTTTAATAGAGGGATATCCAGAGGATGTTTTGATTTAGAAATATTATTCTCAAATATAAATGATTTATATTCATAATAATAATTATTTTTTATACATTATTGTAAAAATAATTACCCTAAATGGTTAGAAGTACCTGACATAGTAATTATTCCAATAATGGAAAAATGAAAATAAATTATGATATAAAATTTAAGAGAAATATTATCTGAGATAACTAATTTGGTATATGAATTTTCATGATGAAAAAGAAATGTTAGATATATATTAATTTTTTTTATGAAATTTACAACTTTTGAAGATGTTATTAAAATCAATATAATGAATAGTTCAAAAATTGAAATTAATGAAATATTTTAATATATAATATTTTATTTACTGATTTTAAATTAAAAATATTTTAGATTTATCCAAGGTATTAGCATATGGTTTATAATATCAATTATGTTCTATTTGTTTTCTATTTATAAGAACTATATTGACCATGAAATAGTAAAAATCATTAACAAGGTAAATGTAAAAGGAGATGTTTAGGGGTTAAAAAAGATAAGGGAGAAAACTACAAAAAAATACATTATAATTTTTAGTTTATGATATGGTTTCATTCCCTTAATATATTATATTCAAAATTAATTAGTTTTTAGCATTATGGAATTGAAAAATAATTTATATTAATTTAATATTTTGAGAAATTCAAAGAGTGACCCTCCCCTCTATTATTAAAGTGGACATATTTTCAATTTACTTCACAGAAAAAAATAAATTTTTTATGGACTATCACTACAAAAATACCTTACCATAATCCCTCCACCCATTTTATAGGTTTTTTTGGTGTGGGATACCATCTCTAGGGGGCTTAAAGTGTTAATAAAAGTGTAATTTCCAATGACGTTGTATGGTCTTTAACTACATGTTTTAGTTTAATTACTTATTCAACCTCATTAAAATATTAATTAACAAATATTATGTAATAAAACTAGTACATTACATATAGTTTGACATTTTTATGTAAATATAACAATCTATATCTATCTTTACTTTCATAAAAGGGGAAACTAGATCGTTGTTTGTGTGTACAATAGTATGCCACCTCACAAATCGATGTAATTTGTTTTCAATCACCATATCTCGTGTATGGATTATAATGACGGATTTCCCTTTTATGTATTATATTAATTACATATTTATCATTAAAAAATAAAATATATCACTTAATTTCATACCTTCATATTCACCGAAAAATGAAAACATCGTTCATGAATATATGTGGGTTACCACCTCCACGAAGTGATGTGATTCTTTTTTAATCACAACATTACATAGATTATATACATAATTAAAAATAAATAAATAATTTGATATTGATAATATAAATATAATTTTATAAATATAAAATTATTCTTATAATCTTTCTATAATTATCATTGAGAAACAGAAATGTTAGTCATTTTCATATACGACCTACCGTCTCCATGATTGCAATGTAGTTTATTACCCATAACCATATTTCACAAAAAAAAATCAAATTTATAATTGATGTATAAATATAGGAATTTTAATTCATATTATTCTATAAATAATTTAATAATGACCTATTTGACCTCTATTAACCTACATAGGTCATTTTGAACTTATGAATTGAACGTTATTAAAACACCTGACGTGGAATTAATTGGTTTATAAATTAAAATGAAATTAAAATATATTTAATAAATGGTTTAAGGATAAGGAATTTAATATATAAAGTGTTATTATAAACTAAAATAATTGATATCATTTTAGTATAAATTAATTAATGGACTTTCATTTAACATTTTCACTCGAGGTGAGGGATTTATTCACCATTTAATTTCATTAAGGAATATTTTATAAGTAGTGATAAATGTTATTTTATATGGTTTATATATTAATAATTTAACATGTAATATCAATAATCCTTAATAAAATATTCTATTTTAATTTTTAATTTCCATTAATTCATCCAAGGGGATCGTATTTTGAAAAGTTACGTAAGTGGAAGTGACATTATGTTTCAATGTCATTTCATTTTGAGATTGTTTATGATCAAGTTACTTTGGGGGAAATAATACAATATTATTTTTATGAAAAATAACTGTTTTATTTTCCTCTATTTTAGAATGAGTTTGAAATTTTTTTGGTTTCATTATTACAAATATTTAATAAATAAGAATTAGTAAAGTTATTTGTATGTCATGCTGATCTTGTATCTTCTTTAAAATTTGTAATTTTTCTCTTCGGCATCCATATGTTGTTAAAAAAATTTCAAATTGTTATTTCATAAATATAAATGCTTTCATAAGTTTTTAATTAAACTTTGAACTTATTTTAAAACGTTTTGAGAGGTAAATGTTTTATCAATTTCAAAATGGGTCACTTTACACTCCTTCAACAAAATGTTTTAAAAACTGTTTTTAATGTTTACAAAACTTATGGATTTTACTACATTATTATAAAATATTTGTATTTAATATTGTTTAATATGTTTCCAAGTTCATTTTCAATTAAAATGTTTTTTTATAATATGCTAGGATTTTTTTTAGTTTCTGAATATTACTTTCAAAGAGTAATGTTTTTTTCCCAAAAATATTTTTAATGATCTTTTAATTTTTGTATTCATCAATTTCAAAAACACTTAATAATACTAATTCTCCACTGTGGTTATTTTTAGATGATAAAATCCTAATTATTTCTCTATATGGAATTTTATTTTTTCTATAATATTTTTATAGAACCCATTTTTTCCATGGGTTAATCAACTAATAAAATAAATAAAGTTTGTTTATATGAGTTTTGAATTGAAATTAATAATATAAATCCTTTATTCATGTTATGTTTGTTATAAACTTTTTATGATTAAAGATGTTTCCATTATAAACTATAGATTATTGAGACTATTATAGCTCAAAAATTCACTGGGTAAATAAAAGTAGTTAACTGATTAGGCTTCTCCTAAGAGATTGTTGGAATATACTATGATGCTTATTCCAGGTATAACTATGAGGGTTATTTCATGGTTAACTGTGATAGATACTCCAAGTGTAACCATGATGGTTACTGAAATTATAATTTTAAATTTTTTTCCTTATATAATAGGGAGATGAAAATGTTATAAGATACTAACAATTTTTTTATACTTGATATCTATTTTTAATGATTCCCTTGATCAATGTTGACATCACAGGCTCATAAATATTTATTCAAATGAATCTTTACATTGTTAAATATCTATTCCATGTTCCATTATTTATGATTTAGGTATTTATGTACATGAATTCCATTATGGTATGATCATGTACTATGATCTTTTCTTCATACACTTCTTCTTATATTACTATCATTTACGACATTAAATTTAAAATTCCTAGTTTTCACTTACATAGTATTTGAGTTCACCTTTATTTTGTTTCTTTTTCACCAGATTATGAACAATGATACTAAATTATTTATGTTTTTAAAGGTTTCATATGTGAATACATTTATGGGATATATTGAATATTTAATCTTGAATATGAAAAGTTGGGTATAATGGGTGATAGTGTCAATAAATATGAACCAGTTCTCTATGAACCGATGTTGTAAATAGTTTGGCCTAATTCATTAAAACTATAATAATTTTATTTTCATAGGTTTCTGAGTGTTTCAATATTTCATTTTGAGGTTGTATGTTTGGGATGGAAAAAATCAGAATACATTTATCAGTATTTAATCAAAAAATGAAATGATTATCTTTTTATTATCAGATGTTGGTGTGTGGGTTTGTGGTTGTTACCTAACTAATGAAATTAAAGGATGATATAAAGACTGTAATTTATAAATAATTTTTAATAAACACTCACATTGAAATAGATAAATAAATTAAAAAAAATCATTCATTGGTTGGTTACACTCATGATAATATAGATTGAAATTAACATGAAAAATAAAATTAGATTCAATGTTAATTATACTATAGTGAATTAATTATAAATTAAAAATGATTGTAATTCCCAAAATACCTATTTAATTATCTCAGAAAAAATATTATTAAATTCAATATATATATATATATCAAGATTTTTGGTATTCTGAAACCCCCACAGATGGCTTTCAGGCTTTAATTAGCCCAAATTGGACGTGTGAGTTAAGAAGTGCATGACTTGGCTAGGCTCGGTTCTGCCAGAAATAGTTGGGATTCTAGGTTGAAAACATATTAATTCTTTCATGAATGTCTCATAGGTATTGTGGGAAATAGGGGAATACCCTCATAAAAATTAAATAAAAAATAATATTTTTTTATAAATGATCCACTTATGGTAATCATGGGTGTTAAATAGTCACACTAAGTCATCTTAGGATGGGGTGGGTGATGCAAGTTATGCGGTAGCCTACATAAAATATATATTTTTTGAAATATATATTTTATTCTTTCGAACAACCTACATGAATCCAACCCACCATGAATTATTTATATGTATATATGAAATCATATGATTTAATAATTTTTAATCCTAGAAAATAATTTGAATCTATATATGACCATTTTTTATCCATCTGATCTCATATTGAATCACCATGAGTGACATTTGGACTATATTGATTCCATGTACTCAAATTTTTGGGAAATTTAATTTTTAAAATCAACTTATTTGATTAAATGATTTCTTTGATACCACTTTTTTGAATAGGTAATCTAACATAAACATTGAATCATTAGAAATTATTTTCTTTCACAACAATAATCATCAAATTTTTGTAATAGTGAAGAAATTCCCAATACACAGCTTAAGCATCTCAGGTGATTTAATTTGTCATGAATAATAAAAATAAAAATTTTACCTCCTTCAATTTTTATGGAATTTATGTTCATCTCATTACATGTAAAATACATATAACGGAATTGAGGCCAAATCCCTTAATATAATCCACACGTGATTTAAGATCCTTATAGTATGTCAATATTTAAAGTCTAGGTTATATAATAGATATTTAAATTTGTTTTTGATGACTATTCTATCATCATAGAACTGTTTCTTGAATCTGAAATAATAGAAATAGATCAAGGTTCTTAAATATCCTTATATTCACTATATAATTTTGGATAAAAGACAGACACATAGAGGTTCTCATATTTGAAATAATGAATAGTTCCATGAATTTTGGGTTCTCATGTCTTATATAGGTATTTCTAGACTCTTAGAAGTTTTACTTATTCCATTTTATAATTTTATATTTTTAAATAATCCCTAGATGAAACTAATTACTTATAAATGTGTAATAAATTTCATGTATATTTTATCAGATACTTGTGGAATAAAATATGTGTTATGTGATAAATTCAAACTATCAAATCTACCAATTTCTACCCTTAAATACTCAACTAATCTAGAATAATAATTTTTTTTTGAAAACTAATTATATCGTATCCACATAATAACTTATGAATATAGTGAGAAAATAAATTGGACTTGTATTATTATGAACTCAAATAATATTATGTTTTTTCATTTTTGGAGATCATTCAAACTCTCACATTACTTGTGTCTCATTGGGGGGAACCATGTACTAAATTCTATTCAATATAATGATATAGAATTTGGAATACATGTTGTGTGTAATCCTTAAGAACCTCATCTTGATACCAGTGAGAATTACTCATAGATATGAAGAATAATCTGAAAACCCATCAAGGCCCCTAGGGAGATTAGATAAATTTATAAAACTACAACCGATCATATGAACACACACTATACAATTTAATCTCTCTGTCATAAAATATATCATAAATATGGATGTATAGAATATGTCACCCACTAAACCAAATTTATTAATTATTTCTATGAACATACATTATGAATGTACCTGCATATACCATGGTTATAATGTAAAATAAGTTACTACCATATTTGTCAACTGGGATCAAGATGTCTATTTCCTCACATAGAATAAAAATATCATGTCTTTATCATTCATCCAATTTCATAACATTAATGGTATACCAAATTAAATCAACCATGACACAAATATAAATATCAATGTTTTCACCTTTTATCATATAATGTGATCAAATGATATAAACATACAACGGTATCAAGTCAAGAGAAGAAAAAATATACTCATAAATAGTTAAAACCAATTACAATAAAAAAATGTGTTATTTATATTGGTAGGTCTGTCCTCATGATCTTATATACATGAGACCATAAAGTGTGATCATTATTAGAATAATTTTCAATTCCTTTGAGCTGCTGAAAGATGATATTTATACATCATATACATCCTACAAACATTATATATATATATATATACCATAGAAAATATATTTTAAAGTACCATTATATTATCTCTAATTTCTTATTATATCTATGAATTTATACAACTTTATAATATGAAATGATATTTAATGATATTACCATTAATATAGTTTATGAAGAAGTAATGTTATTATCATTATAAGATAAAAACTCATAAAAAATGCACACACAAAAATATATATATATATATATATATATATCGAACTATATAAATGTAATGGTAATCATAAAATATAATGATATATGTATTGGGATCCGCCTCTCATAGTAGTAAATGATTTCAATTAGTCTAAATATTGAATTTCAATAATTAATGCATAAAAAATAATCAATAAAAAATTTAAATAAAAAAATATAGTGAGAATGAATTAAAATCAATTGTAAAAGAATAATCAATAAAAATGGATTAAAAATGTAAAAACAAATCATCTCCCATTAACAAATTTAACTATTATGAATGTTTTTATGTAAACAATGCTCACATTAGAAGAAAATATTAGAGGAAAAAAAGAAGTAAAATATTGGAAAGTTAAAAGTTTTTCCATATCTAGGGAAATTATTCATTACCTTTATTTTCATATGACATTATCTCTTATTTAATATCCAACACATTCTTTCCTAGAATCTCTTGCGGTATGTTTTTATTCTGTTGAAGTTGTTAGTTTCTCCATATTTTAATAAGGAATAAAGCTATTGAAGTTTGATAATATTATTATTAAAGGACCCCCACCAAATTAGTTAAATTACCTCATGTTTTTTAGAATTCCACAGTTTCTCTATCAGTTACTATTTAAGAAAAAATATAAAATATCTAGCCCACTTGTTAGAAACTCCATTAACCTCTTGTCACTACCCATATAGCCTTATCATATCTCCCCAACAAAGTCTTTAACTTTTACATGCACCCTATTACTAAATATCAGATCCACATCATCATAAATATAAAAATCATAGAGGCTTATAGAATTTAATATCTTTATTTATCATATTAGGAAATATTTATAGTTGAACCCTACATAATTCTATTGTAAAGGCCAATAAATGAAATAATTCTCTATTGGGGATCTATCTCTAACATCAATGTTTTTTATAAATAAGGATTATCCACTTAAACAACATGATTTATATCAATAGGTATATACTCATTTACATGGTATACCTTAATTCAAACTCAAAGAGAAAATATGAATTATAAAATGTCAACAAACTTCCATAACACCAAAAGATTATTAACATGGTAATTCATCTTTTATCGATCTTCATCCCTCATGTTTTCGAACAATAGGATTGAAGCCATTGTTGTGTGTTTGAATCATCTTATTCTCCCTCATATTCGTTTTATCACATGGTGTATACTAATTTTAAATATTATAGTTTTAGATATACATAATCTGATTCCCTTTCATCATCATAAATTTAATCATGAAAATAGAAAATCAATGTTAAAAATCCTCAAATGCAAAACCAAGTTAATTCGAAAACACTAAATCACAAATTTATCTCAATTATTAATCCGAAAATACAATAATGATGTTGTGTGAACTCATACATCATTAAATTTAGTTATCTAGCATATAAAGTATTTTTGATACCCATACCAAGATACAGAGACACTCAAACATTACCACATGTGATTTCATAGAAATCCATAGTGAATGAAAAATTATATATCAAACCACATTATGGAATATTCATTCCCTCTAATTAGATCAGTACATCGGGATTTAGTGGATATTATATAACAGTACTAAATAATTTTTATTAATATCTAGACCAGTGTTTGTAGCTCAAATAGTGCTTATAGTCTAGTTTTATTTTATTTTATTGTAATTCCCAATTATAAAAAATAAAAAACGAGTTCAGGATCATCATTAAACTAATTATAGATATCTGATTTCGTCTCATGTGTCATTAGACTGGAGTGAACCCTTAAAATCTCATACATGCTCAGATATCTACAAAACTAAGTGATGTATTCCAATATTCACTTTGAATGGGGTATTGCGTACCTCTTCTGATCCTGATAATATATTATGTATGAACAAATCAAATTGATTCAATGATTTTGAAAAACTATAAAATATTATATTCCAAGATGAATATATTATGGATCCACATCTACCAGTATCATGTTGTGTTATCAATAACCTTCTTCTATTTTCCAATATTGAAAATATGTATGTATTAATAGATAAGGAAAAAAATATTATTTCCCCTTTTCTGCCACTAAAACATAATTTAACATATAAATTTTGATAATGTGTAAGAACTTCAATATTAATTCAAAACCTATGTATCAATGTTCAAGTACATAATGAAAAATAATATTTCACAAATTATGTATTAAATTTTGAAAATAATGAGAATGGGTTTTCAAACTCAAAGGAATAGAAAATATTTTTTCAATAAAAACCTATGTTTAATGAAAACATAGAACACTATAAAATTTTTAACAATGGATAAACAATTAAATCCACTTAGAAATAATACTTCAGTTAAATATCATATATGAATTCATAATGATTATTCTAAAAATATATGGGCAATAAAGAGTAGAACATTGACCAATTTGGAATTTAAAAAACACATTTCCAAATAAATATTGAAATAATAAAATTATCTAACCAAAATTTCTAGGTTTAATTATATAACTTATACAAACCATTTTTACAAAAAAGTCCAAGAATTTCATAAAATATATATAAGAAACACGTATTAAAATAAATATAAATCAAATTCCCATATACATAAAACATTTCATATCCTCATGAAATAAATTAAACATATGTTTTGAATATAAATTTATCTCAAAGAAGAAATATTTCTAATGAAAATAAGTGACTAGTTTGTAAAACAAATTTCCACCATAAAATCTATAATTTACAAATATATGGGTTCTATATAAAGAAGATTTTTTTTTGGAAAAATATTGTATTTCTATTTTGAATATGTTGATTAAATTTTAAAAACAATTAGAGGATTTTAATCAATATTATATTAAAATTAACTATTCTTATGACATTTTATTGGGTCATCGGTGAAAAAACACACAAAATTTAACATCTCATCATATTTAGAGACAACTAATGGATGAGTGAGTTTAATAATTAAGAAGAAAATATAATGAAACTCATGCAATAGTATTGACAAACAATTCTTAAAAAAATTATGATTTTATTTCCTTAATATATTAATGCTTATATTATATATTTAAATCTAATCAATTAAATAAAAATTATAAAAATTATGATAATAGTTGCACAAAAACATGTGTTTTCAGAAATTAAATGGAAATATTTTAATTATTATAATCAATGAATAATTGAAATTGAGTAATCCCATCAATGTAATAAAAAATCTGAAATTTTAAGAAAAAATTTCAACCATAGAATACTTAAGATAAAGTTCAAAACAAAAAAAATGAAAATTTATATGGGTAGTTTCATTTTTCTTCTTCATGAAATAACATTAAACAAAATAACACTATAAATGTATAAAATATAGGCGGGAAAAATGTTTTATAATAATGTCTCATTAAATTACACCACAAATATAACATATTTTTACCCAAACAATAATTATAATTATTTAGTGAATGAAACTTTATCTCAAAGATGATTGAATTATCTACATACAATGAAATTTTTTGTCAAAGTGTTTAATTGAGAAAATTCTAAAACTAGGGGGACCTGTTTAGGGAAAATTTCATTAAAAAATATATAATGTGAAATGATAACGGTATTTATAAAGGGGGTATGAAAATAATCATGCACATCTGAATCAACATGACATGCTCAAATGTCTGGAATAACAAAGGAATATCTCAATATTTCTTCCAAAATTTATCTTTTTGAAAAGACATCCACAATATGGTTGCATTTTCTATGAGTATATGTGACTGCTAGATTGATATTTTCAACAAGATGGAAGAAATCAAACCAAGATAATAGAAATATTCATGAAACATTACTTAATCAGGTCTTCAAAATATGAACACCCATAGTCGAATATAATTCAAAAGAGAGGTATTTCTTAACCATGACATGGAGTATTTCTGATAGCCTTAATCATAGAACACAATTCAACTTTAATGGCATAACCATTCCCAAGGAATTGATAGAATCTTGTCCAAATGAAGCATCAATGTGCATAAAAAACACAACCACAACCCTTGAATCTAGGGGAACCTGAAGCCACCCCATACACTATTACATTTAACCATAATGAGATTATAAGAATACATATAATGGACTTAATCACCAATAGTTTCTTGACCCCTCTATAGACACCAAATGCTTTTTTAGAATATGATCATAAAAATAATTTTTCATGTAACCCATTAAAACCATGGTGTAAACCAAAACCATTACATATATATCTAATTTATTCACATATCTAGATATGTATTTTTATTTTCAATGGAATGCCCGTTTTATTCGTTCCATATTTAGTAAATGATATAATCAACCACTATAACCATCATTCCCTGAATTTGATCACTATGACTAGTTTTGGTGATGAAATTCATCATGTTTTTTATGTGTTTAATCCCATGAAATATATCAAGTAAATATTTATGGTTTATCACTAAAAAAGAAAAGGGTATGGTAAAAATTCAGTTTCCTATTTTAAAAATGATGATAAAATTTAAAAAAATTGAAAAGAAATTAACCAGATTCATTTTTTTATTCAGTTGTTCTTTCAAATTATTAATTACTACAGGGTGAACAAATACACATATTATATAAACTCAACTTAATTAGTAAAAATAATATATTAGAGAGCTTAATAACTAACTTTATTTAATAATTAAACATATCAAAACATCTTGTCATATAAAACTCAATTGGAGTAGCATAGCATTTTTAAACCATTCGAAATAAAATATTATTAATTGAAATTAAATAGAGAAATTAATATTCAATTAAAATTATAAAAATTACTCTTAAATTTTCACCCATGTTTTTAAGAGTACAATAGAAAGATATTAAATATTTTATGACATTGATAAATTTAAATGATAAATTTGATTAAGTTAAGAAAAAATATATAATTTTATTTAAAATAGAAAATAACTAAATGTGAAAATGGAAGATCCAAAATAGTCTATATTGAAATATTTTTACAGTATCATAATGTCTTTATCATGATATATTGTTAAATATAAAATAGTACCCCTTCTATACACTAAAAACCCAACAATGTCCCCAATATTGAAATTAAATATGGGGGAAAATCTAAAGTAGTTTTTATTCATAATGAATTTGAAAAGGAGACTTTCCTAAACATATATGAGTGTCTTAATCAAGTATAATGAGTTTATTTACACTAATTACTTAATTAATATAAATAAAAAATATTAAAAAAAATTTCCAACTAGTTTCTTGTAAGAACGACCAGTTCATATGCAATGTTTATAGAAAAAAAATTAATGATTCAAGTTATTTCTCAAAACTATTTCTTAGTTATTGAAACAAACAATGTAATGGAATTGATTTAGTAATAAAGGAAAACTAATAATAGTATAATTCAAAAAAATCTAATTATTTCTACATGAAAACAAAAATTTTAAAAACAAAAATTTACCTACTTAATAAAAAAAACATTATAATGAGTAAAGGAATAAAAACCAATGAACAATTGAAGAGAAAACATATATATTTATCGATTTATCCAACGAAGTTAAATGAATGAAACTTATATATTCTTTAATTTAATAATAATACCTATATTCCAAATTTTATCTCATTCAAGATTAAAAAGAAAAACAGAACTTATTGAAAATAATAACTCCTTGAAAATGCTACTATATATTGACTTTAAGTTATTATGATTCATATTTTCTATAAACATTAGCTTTCCTTGGTATCAAAATTAAGGGTAAATATTTTCAATTTATAAATAATTTCACACCATGGTAATTGTTTTCTACAATGCTTATTTGGACAAAAAATTAACTACCTATAGTTTACAAACACTGAGATATTGAAAATTACTAAAATGAGTGTAAAAGTTAACTCTTTTCATTGATGAATGCAAGAAATAATAGTAATTACAGAAAAAATGTTTATAATTATTTAAATCATAATAAAAAATAATAAAAAAATGACTTTGGGTTGACTCCAATAGAGCACCATGTTTTAATTCCTCAATTAGACATATGAAATGATCAGTTTCCAATAACAATGACAACAACTGATATCTTTGGTTGTTCATAATATTAATGCTTAATTAATGGAAAATTTAGAAAAAAAATTGAATATTATCCAATCACACTAACTTAATATCTCTCTTAAATAACACCCTATGGAATTTGAAACGTCTAGTCCATTTAGAATCATATTTTTAATGAAAAAACCTTATTCTGAAATTGAAAGAAACCCTTTATTTACTACCATTAAAATCTCTATTTTGGTAATTTTTTTATGAAAGTCTTGAGATAATTATTCAAAAATATTAAAAATTTCAAATAATTTTATCTATATTTTTTGCAATCCACTCAACTCCATTGATCTATTCTCCCCTTAAATTTTAATAATATAGTTTAAAACCTTCACCACACAAAATGATTTGTGTTATAATTTCATAGTAAATTAAAAGTATTTTCATAATATAATTATATAAGAAGAAATTCCTAAGTGACTATTAAATATAGTTCACTAAGACCATAAATATTTATTAATATTTAAATACCTCTCTTTTATAAAATCTCATATTAATCTTTTATAGGATTTTTGTAATTCTCAATTTGAAAAATCAACCTATACACTAAATTGGGAGTGGTATGTGGTTCTTGTTATATGTTTAGAACCATAATTATCCATTATGAAATTTAATTTAGATTTCTTATTATTGGGTTCATTGAAAACAATAAATGAATTAGGATCTCCATAGCTTGATAAAAAAAATTCATTATGCGTTTAATAGAAATGATAGCTTGATTGGAAGGAAGTTTCATTGCCTCCACCCTTATTAAAACATAATAAAAAACTACTATGATGTACTCATCCTCATGAGAATAAAGAAATAGTACCATAATTTCCAAGCCCTGGACATAAAATATCTGTACATCCAAAAATCTAATATGAGATAGATCATTACTTCTTCAAACATTTCCCATCCTTTGGAACATATCACACACCACCATTGTACTTCTACAATCATTGAAAATAGTATAATATTATAATCGAAATCACACATAAATTTTTTGTTGACCTCTCTCCCCTGTTGTGTACTTTTCAAGGAAGTAAAAACTATATTAAATGGGTATCATATCTTCCATGGTTTAACATCTCCCCATCATTCTATAAACACACCATCGAAATATAAATGTGTCATCTAAAAATTATTATTTTAGAAAGGGTATTAATTTATTTCATTATTTTTGAGTAATACCACTAATAATAGTTTATATGGCTTGTAAATTCAAAAGAATAAAAGCATTAGTATATGATATTGAAAAGTAGAATAAGGTTTCATGGTAATAAATAGTTACTCTTACTTGGGTAACTGAATAGAGTACTAGACTACCTATATAGGTTATTAAAAATTTTATTATTTGAACCATTATAGTTTCTAATATCTAAATAATAATATTTTGAAAAATAATAATATAATGAGTCTAACATTAAACTCATTCTTCAGAAACAAGTATTTTAAGGATGAATGATCAGTGAAAAATATGAATTTGCACCCAATCAGGTAATTATTAAACGTTTCTATAGTATATAAAATCACTAAATATTATTTCTGAGTTGTGTTATCATTACTTTGGGAATCATTTTAAAGGATTGGATCCCAATACACCACATTCGTCCATTTTTTTATTTTTTCTAAGAAAAATCTCATTGACTATGTCACAAGATTCCAAAATAGTTTCAAATGTAAATTTCAAAATAGTTGTAGTGATGATGGGTAATGAAGTTACTTTTCCATTAAAATATAAAATAATGATAGGAAATTACCATCAAGTAAATATTTTATATCCTTTACAAAAAGAGAATATAAGGTCCTTGTGATCTTTAAAACGTCCTTAATAAAACAATGTCATGAATGGGAAAGCCCTAGAAACCATATGACACCCTCAAAATATTCTGAATTTGGGTTCCTCTTACATGATTTTATGTAGTGGGTGTCTAAATGGATAATTTAACCCTTCTTTATTTTCATGGGATGTGAGGAGGATGACTCGACCAAATTAAGGCCACCCGTGGGGTGTGATTATATTCCTTGGACTTAGAGTATAGCTAAGTAGATATAAGGTCGTTGTGTTAGGACATGAATCCCATTATGAATATGTTAATATTCATGAAGTATGTGTATTTGGGGTTTAATAACCAACGTAGGTTTGATAATGGCCTAAGAATTTGTTTGGTTTCCATTATAAATGGGTTAAATGGGATAATGGGAAAATTCTATGTGACTAGCTTATACTTGAATATACTTATTGAGGTAGGCATGGAAATGGGAAATGGGGCTAAATATTTAAGTAATATAAATGATAAATGTGTTGATTGATTGAGAAAATAATTCTAATTTTCCATTATTTGATTTTGTTGAGATGTTGTAAATGATGTTGGATATAGTTGAATATGGTGAATGATAAATATGCATTTGCACATGGATTAGATGATTGTGGTATCAGCATGAGATTATATGCCCACAACTTGTGATGGAACGAGGTTCAATCCTCACCTCCAAATGCATGGGTTAGTGAAGGGTTCAGTGTTATATTAATTCATATGGTTTCATTCCACCATGATTGAGTCTTTGATGTGAGGTTTATGCGATTATTATAATTTTATGCCTAGTCAGATAAGGATTGATTTATTTTCCAAAATCAAGAGAATGATGAATATACCCAATCCATTGAAAACATAAAAAAGGTATATTAAACCCTGAAATTACTCATTTGGGAACCCATATTCAATTGTTGTATAAATTATATAAACATAGTCCAGAATGGCTCAATGAACTTTCTATCCTTGTTATCATTTATCACTTGAAAGAACCATCTTCCTTTGTTGGATATATTATAGACAACATTGTTGGTGGCCTACTGAATTATACTCTCATCCTACTCAGGTCGTTTTTGGGTTCCCATGAATATTTCATGCATTCAGGTCAGGACTAGGGAAATGGACCTTTGATATGGAGTTGAGTTGGACATAGAATGTGTTTAGGTGAGGTTTTATACTTGGATTCCAGACCATTTTTTGGATTCTAATAATTTCTTATTTTGGGTTTGGTACACTTGTCACTATATCCTGACATGACATATTTACTATCGTATATGTTTGTTCCAATTATTTGGATTTGTTTATTTAATCATGTTATAAATTGTTCTCTTTTATCCACTATTTTAATTGATATTTGTTGTGGATTACTTTGGTATTGAGGGAATAGTCTCCCCACATGACCCATTGTATCCTTAATGCTATTCAGAAACTTATGGTGTACGAGGAGGCATGCTTGAGGACTTGTAGTGATCCGACTCGGGGCACTGGATTAGTGGCTCCCTATTCGGGTATGATAAAGTGTGGTTTAAAATAAGTTCTTTTCTCTTTATTACTATTTGGGGATGGTATAAAATAGGAAAGGAATGTCTTGGGTCTTGCTAATGAGCTCGTGGTTGGGAGTAGCTAACCCATGTATGGTTGAAAACCCATGTCACCCAGGGAGGGGATTATTTTTCTTGTTCTCTATTGTTACATTCGATGATATTTCACCATTGGTTGATGCACTTTTTGTGTGATTTGATGGTTTTGTGAAATTTAACCCATGGATGGAAATGTATGAGGTTGTTCATTCAAGAATAATTTTAGGAACCTATGTAGGAATGTGATATGAATCATGATAGGCATACATAGAAAATGGGTGTGTGAGATATAAAGGTACGGATGAAAATGTTTTCTTAAATGTAATAAAATTGTTCCTATTAATATGGACTGAATAGGTAAACATGGAAGTGAAAATGTCAAATAGTAATTATAAAATGTGCTTTCTAATGAAGAAAAAGTAGATTAATTTGTTGTCAGTGTAAATTGGGAAAGGAGAACTATTCGTAACTGGATTAAGAGATAAGGTGCGTAACCTTTTGAATTAGATATCGTGTTAGCTATGACCAAATGATACATGGCCAAGGGTAGTGATCCAGCTATGAGTGGGCTCTTTTGGGTAGTGTATGTGAACTGGTTCAGTTGTGGCGAGTGATGAGCCTACCTATAGAGCGAGACCCAGGGCGGGTTGCACTCTGTAGGTTTGAGCTGACCAGGGTGCATCAGCTGTAGCACCCTCTAAACTTTACCAGAGAGAGTAGTCCAGATGTAGAAGAGTTTTGGATTGAGTCCATCCAGACCATTATTGATCACCTAGAGACTCCTCTCGAGAAGAGAGTCATGTTGGTGGCCTATATGCTGAGGGGTCAAGAAAAGTGTTGGTTGAACATCATGGTCCAAACAGATCAGGAAGAAGGAATGATGATGCATGATTTTCAAGAGAAGATATTTGAGCATTTATACCCAGAAACCCTAATTCAAGAGAAGGATGCTTAATTTATGAGGTTGACTCAAAGGAACATTTCATTGATATACTATGCTAGTCGTTTCACCGATTTGAGTTGCTTTATTCTGATGTAGATGACAGATGATAAAGGTGTGGAGAAACGCTTCCAGCATAGACTGAGACATGAGATCAGATCTCCAATGAATATAATTCATATAAAAAGGTTCACTATTGTTGTGGATCAAGCCCTTATCTCAGAGGGGATCCAAAAGGGAGATTTTGGTAGTGAACTTATGGAACCCACTAGGGAAGAAAGTGGTGTGGATTCTGATAGTAGGAAGCGCCTCTTTGGAAGCATTCAGTAAGGTGGAAGCGCACAGAGCAGTTAGAAGTTGGGGCTAGCATCTCAAGGTCGTGACCATGTCTTCTGTTATCATTGCAGAAGGTTGGGGAACAAGCGTGAAAATTGTCACCTCCCACCAGTTGAGTGTTGATTATGAAGTAGGTTATGCCGCGTACAAAGGTTCTGTAGGAACCCATGATAGTCAGATAATGATGGAGGTTAGAGATAGGTTCCAAGTGTAGTCAGGGGGTCAGTTACCCCATATCAAGAAGGAAGTTAGAGCTCCAAATTCCATACTAGTAGAGGCTGTCGATGGGGAACTCTGGGGAGAGATCATCCTTACCAATAGAGCAGTGCAATATAGGGTACTCAGGCTAGATCCTAGGGTAACGAGGCATGTCATCTCCATGCAGTTTAGGGTACACCTCAGGGTGGTGAAGTAAATCCTTTTATTGTTCGAGGTACGCTTCTTACAGCCACAACGTTTTCTAGCAATTTATTTGATACCAGTGCTACAATTTTTTTTAATTTCATATTAGTTTGTTTTTTTAGAGCTTAACCGTATATACAACATGTGGGGTAATTTCTCTTGATACTCTTTAAGGGGTGCAAGTATAGGGAATTAGGCAGTGTAAGGGTTTTGCTCTGGAGGTTGGTGGGTATTGTTTTTGTTAAGATCTATTTGTACTGAATATGCCACGTTTTGACCTAAACCTGGAAATGGATTGGTTTGTGTTATATCAATCCCATATCGATTATTACTGATGTTGGGTAACATTCACATCTCTCTATGGGAACACTTATATCCCTCGTGGTGAGTGGGATACCCGAGCAGGCTACGTAGGGATGCTACGCCAATAGTTGGGAGAACTCATAGTCTATGTGGTGTGCCTTTTGTTATATGATGGGGTGAAAAGTTAGTCTGTATTCCCTTTTTTGTGGGCTATTTTTAGGATGTGTTTTCTAAGGACTTCTCGGGGTTACTGCCTAAGAGATATGTTGAGTTCACGATTGAATTGTTACCAGGAGAGGATCTTGTCTCTATTAAACCCTATCGAATAGGGTAAGCATATCTCCAAGTATTGAAGATTTAGTTAGTGAAATTAGTACGTAATGGGTTAATACATCCTAGTACATCAATTTGGGGATGTTTAGTGTTTTTTATAAGAAAGTTGATGGATCATTGAGGATATGTTTCGATTATTGGAAGTTGAACCAGATGACAGTTAATAACTGATACCCTCTTCATAGAATTGTTGACCAATTTGATTAGCTAAATGGTTCCTAAGTGTTTTATAAGATTGATATGATATCACGATACCATCAGTTGAGGGTGAGACCTTCTGACATACCCCAGTCATCCATCTGAGGTAGATACGAGTTGTATAAATTCTTCGGAATTTTGTTTGGTTTGACCATTTCACCAACTGTGTTCATGGCCTTGATGAATCAGATATTCCACCCGTATCTAGATCATTTTGTAGTTTTCTTCATTGATGACATCTTGGGGTACTTTATAACTCATAATGATCATGCCAAACAGCATGAAATCATCTTCAATACACTAATAGAGCATAGTATTTATAAAAAGATATTAAAATGATAGTTTTGGATTGATGAAGAGAACTTTCTAGGACACATCATTTTTGAGTCAAGTGTGTTGGTGGATCCGAAAAAGGGGCAGGATGTGGTGTCTTGGGAGCATCCCAATAACATCCCTGATTTTCCTATTTTTCTTGGTTTGTACAGTCATTATCGATGGTTTATTATATATTTATCTCATTTGGAAGTTCCACTCACAGGCCTAACCAAGAAGGGGGTTAAGTTCGATTGGTCTAAGTCATTTGAGATAGATTTTAATGAGATGAAAATGTGTTTGACTACAACACTAATTTTTTTCTTACCCAAACATGGTAAGAGGTAAAAATTGTTATATAACACATTTGGTTTTGGACATGGGGAAGTGTTAATTTAAGATGATCAAGTTGTTGCTTATGGGTCAAGGAAGTTGATACCACATGAAATGAATTATCCTACACATGACATGGAGCATTCTACTATGGTTCATTCCTTAAAATGTTGTGGGCATTACTTGTTGGGTGATCCCTTTAAAGTGTTTACCATCAATAAAAGCCTCAAATATGTATTATCTCAATAGGATTCAAATCATAGACCACAAAAGTGGGTATAATACTTACAGGTTTTTGATTTTGAATTGGTGTACACACCGAGGAAAGGGAATAGTGTCATAATTTCTATGAGCCAGAAGCCTCAAAGTCAGGTAGTTCAGGAATCTAGTTCAGAGTCAGTGATGATTGATTTTTTTGTCAAAAGGCATTTATAGGTGCAAGATTCACATGAAAAAATTACCATTGAATCTAAAGCAGTTGAGCTCGTGCTTTTGAAAATAGGGAAATAGAGTCAGTTTTAGAATCATGGGGGTTTGGAAAAGAAGGAAGGTCATAAAGGTGGGGAGTCACCTTCTAGTTGGACTTTTGGTGCTGTTGGAGTTTCTTATCTTCATGGTTGTGTTGTGGTGCCTGGAGATGTATGATAATAGATGATGCACAAGATCCAAAATTCGATATGGGATGTGCATATGGGTTAGACTAATATGTACAAAGATCTTCATAGAATGTTTTGGTGTCCATGAATTATAAAATAAGTAGCGAGTTTAGTTACGCAATGCCTTACCTGTCAGCAGGGGAAGGAAGAAAATCAACATCGAGATGGGTTGTTTCAGTCATTACCAATTATAGAGTATAAGTGGAATGACATAATAATTGAATTTTTGGTGGGTCTGTTGAGGACACCTAGAATGAATGATTCAATTTGGGTTGTGGTGGATCAGCTGACCAAATTGGACCATTTCATTCCAATTTAAGAGACTATTATAGTCAACTACTTGGGGGAAATGTATGTTGACTAAATAGTATGGTTGCATGGAGTTTGAGAACAATAGTTTCAAATCATCATCCATATTTAACCTATCACATCTCTAAGGGACTCCAGAAGGCACTCAGTACCATGGTGTTTTTGATCATGGCTTACAACCTGCAGTCTAACATAAAATTAGAGCATACAATTCAGCTATTAGTTGTCATGATAAGATCATGTGTTCTAGATTTCGATGGTTTTTGGGAGAAGAACTTGTTTCTTGTAGAGTTTTCTTAAAAAAATAGTTTTCAGGCTATAGTTTAGATAGAACCTTTTAAGGATCTTTATGGAAGATTGTGTAACTCACTATTGTATTGGATAGTGGATGAGGATTCTTAAGTGTTATGAAAATGTAATGTGTAGGGGATGTTAGAGAAGGTTGTTTGATTAAAAAGTACATGAAAACAACTCAGAGTAGGAAAAAATTTTATGAAATTGTTTGTTGTAGAAATTTTTAGTTCATTGTGGTTGATAGTGTGTATCTTCATGTGCCTATAGGGTTGGGTAACTGCCGAATTCGTAAGCAAGGCATGTTGGCACCTAGATATGTTGGGCCATTTGAGATTTTGGAGGGGATTGGAACGGTGGATTACCGATTGGATCTTCAAGATTGGTATAGTGGGATACATGGTGTTTTCAATTTTTAAAAAATATGAAAATATCATCCTAATCTGTTTCATGTGAAAAATGTTGAGGATGTCGAGCCTGAAGTAGAGGCGTCCTCTGAGGAGCACCTGGTTCGTATTACAGATTATAGAGATAATGTTTTATGGGGTAAGGTCATGCTCATGGATTTTTCTCTATAGTAGCATGGAAATGTTCAGGAGGAATCATGGAAGCCTGAATTTGATGTTTGAGTCCAGTGGAAGAATCTATTTTTTGGTAACACAATGATGCTCGGGAAGAGCTGCTTAGGGACGAGACGTTATAAGGTGGGGAGGTTTCAGGATCCCGAATTTCTCCATATGGTATGTTTTACTTATGATTCAGTTTAAGCCCTTTATTTTGGTCAATTAAGTGTAATCCCATGTCCTTAAGAAGGCTCTATAGTGTTTCAGGGGTTTGGGACATGAAAGAGTAAGAAAGCAGGGGTTTTAGGCATACTGCATTGTTTGTGCATGGTTAGTGAAAATAGTGTGGAATTCTCATGAAATTAAGATAAAGGGGGGGTTTTTATAAATATTCCCTCCACGTAGTTTGGAAAACCATGTAGGAAACCCTTGTGAGGTGTATACATTTGGATAGAATCATCAAAACGGATTTTACAAGGTTTGGAAA
This sequence comes from Viscum album, assembly GCA_963277665.1. Classification (NCBI taxonomy): domain Eukaryota; kingdom Viridiplantae; phylum Streptophyta; class Magnoliopsida; order Santalales; family Viscaceae; genus Viscum; species Viscum album. The sequence goes on along the minus strand of OY728125.1, from coordinate 839,668,722 downwards.
AGCATGTAGGTAAACCGTGCGACCTAGAAACAATAAAAAATTTACAAAAATGCTACTATGGGATTTTTATTCCCAAATAGGTATTCTTCCCTACTCATCCTCAATAAACCCTAGTGATGAGACAAGCTTCCAAGATCTCCCAATAGATCAATCCCTTTCATTCCTATGCTGTTTGGAGAGGCGTCAATTGTGAATTGAAGATCTAGGTATGGCTAATCTACCTCTTCATTTTATTTTTGGTTTAGGGTTTCTATTTCTTCCCCATACCCATAAAAATATCTCGAACCCTTCATTTTTGGTGAGTTTTAGGTTGAGACTTCAAGGGTTGTTTGAATCAGGATATAAGGATTCAGATGAGAGTATGTTCACAAACAGATTCATGGTATGTGGTCTACATGTTATATCCCTTGGTTTTTGAGTAGATTTTTGCATGTATGGTTTTTTATTCCTTATATATTTTGAATATTTCTTGGCGTCTTTGAAACTATGTGATTTAGTGGGTGTCTAAATGGACAATTAAAACCCTCTTTATCACCATGGAAAGTAAGGAGGAAGACCCAACCAAATTGAAGCCACCCATGGTGTGTGCCAATATTCCCCAAACATTGAGTTTATATATGTAAATGTATGGTTGTTGTGAGAGGACATGATTCCCACAATTAATATGTTAATATTCTTGAAGGATGAGTATTTGGGGTTTAATAGAACACTTTGGTTTGGTAATGGAATAAGTAGTTGTTTGGTTGGCATGAAAAATGAGTTAAATAGATCAATGGGAAAATTCTAACTGAATAACTTATACTTGAATATGATTAGTCAGGAATTTATGGAAATGGGAAATAGGGATAAAGGGTTAAGTAATATAATTGACGAATGTGTTAATGGATTGATGAAATAATGTTAATTTTCCTTTTATTGATACAGTTTTGATGTTTTAAATGATGTTGGCTATGGTTGATTGTGGTGAATGATAAATAAGAATTTTCACATGGCTTCAAAATATACATAAGGATAAAAGTAAAAAAATTTAAGAAAAGATAAAATCAAACCTAACCACTTATCCTACTCAAGATATGTTACATATAAAATGTATTGGGGAAAAAATTCAACGTGTCAATATTTTATAGATTTTTCAAATTGAAAAAAATATATATTATATATCTATTTATAAAATTTTGAACTTAAACTCTAATGGAATAAATTATTTTATATTTATCACTTTCACAATTTTTGAAAAATGATAAAATGTTGTGCATAAACTTCCCTTAAAAAATATCATATATATATATATAACCCTTTTAAAAAAAAACTATGTATGAACTTAATATAAAAAAGCATCATATATATTACACCTCACAGAAAAATTCAGAACCATTTTAAAACAAAAAAATTAAATTATTATATACCTTTATTAAGAAAAATATTTAAACATAAAAAGATTAATGAAAATATATTTAATCAAATGTTATTAAAAATATAAATAGGGATCATTTAAATTATTAACACAAAAAACAAAACCACTTAAAATAACATCGAGAAATAATTTCAATTAAAATTCACTAGAAATAATTACAAACATTATTTCATAGAAAATATTGAATTAATAGTAAATTTTATCATTTTACCACAAAAATCGCAAATTTTCATAACAAAAATTAATGGATTATTTTTTAAAATAAAAATGAAAAATATTTAAAATTTGTCAACAAGGACACATTAGATAATCGGAAACAAAATAATTTAATAATTTTTTTTGTTAAAAATGTATTATAATAAATTCACCTAAGTCATAACATGTGTTTTCTTTAGAAGGAATCTGATACATAGTATTTAAAGAAGAATTAATCTCACCACTTTATCTCATCTTATTCCCTTTTTATGTATGAATTTTTAAAATTATTTATTTTTTGTAATCTTATTCATTCCAACAAATAAATATGTTCAAACCACGGTGATGTGTAACTCTTAACAAAACTCAAAACATTTATTACTAACCCAAATAAAAATATAACTATATTTTTATATAAAAATAGATCATTATAAGTTATATAAATCCCTTGAGATTAAAGTATTATAATAAAATAAAGTTATAAATCCCCATTAAATTAATCGTAGAGTGATAGATATTGAGCCCCCATTTTAAAATAAAAGGTATGAACCTCCATGCCAATTAAACCATTATTTCACTAATGAAACATCATAAAATGACATTGATACAACTGATGGGTTTCTAGGGATAGATTAACACTTAATAAAGACAATATAAAAAATAAAAACTCTCAAATCTTGAGATCTACCAGGCATGAAACCCATGAGAATGTATAAACATAAAATGAAAAAATCATGAGCACCTTACACTGAAGATAACCATCACATCAGTCATTATCCACATGTTTGATATAAACACTGAGGGGAAGACAATGGACTCCCACCTCTATTATGGATTCTTCAATCAAATGAATCTCCTAATGCTTGGGAGGGATCCCAATCACAACAATGACATTCTATTATCATTAGGATAGAAATGATGGAGAAAAAGTGGGATTTTGGTATTTGGTAATCAAAAGGAACATGGGAACACATGATTTAAAACCATTTTAATAAAAGCATATCATTATATATTCATGGTATATTCTTGATTCATCTAAGGAGTTTAGTATCACATTAAAAAATATTTATGAAAAAATATCAGTTATAAATATATTAAAACATCTAACAATCCAAATATACCATATGATTCATCTAATGAAACAGTTACTAATAGTTTTAGCCTTTTATGGATGATTTTTTGAACATTAACCTTTGAATTTTAAACTATTTTTATAGTTATATAATAAAATATAAATAATTTTAGTGGAATGAAATCTCTATATCAGCCCTTACAATATTTACAACCAATAACATATGATATGACATGGTTTGAGAATACCATTCAATAAGATAATCCCATATCATCTCGTATTATATATCATAATGCATCTTTTTTATCATTTCACTCACCATTTAGTAATTTATATATTCCATCATGACAATCATACTTGATATAAAACATGGACAGTTGAGATAAAAACTCTTTACCTTAATCTATCATCTGAATTCATCCAACATTGTTCCTTATATAAGATAATACTATTAGGGTCTCCCAAAAATTTCTAAAAAATCATAACTCTAAAATTAAAACTTATTCCTAATATAGTTACCCTTTACATGATTTCTTTACATACGATAATCAAGGCTTACCCATCCTTGGCATAACCTAACTAGTTGGATGATCGAGGTCTTGAAAAGTCTTCACATTGGAGAAAATATGAATCCTATTATATTTAAGAGTATTCAATTTCTACACCTTATATCATGTTATTAATTTATATTGTTTTATGATTTTAATGATTTTTATAGAAATATTATTCTTCGACCAAATTAATATTTTTAATCCATATTTATGTGTAACTATTTAAACAACTCACAACATGGGTTACTAACGAAAACTAACATCCCAATACATTCATTCATTTTAAAATTAATCTCAGGTATATGGTATATTAATCACTATAATGTAGATTATTATAAAAATATTTAACCAAATGTCCCTATATGATTAATCATAGAGAAGAAAATAACCAACTTCAACTTTTTTAGACAAGGCATAAGCCTCTAGGCTAATGATCAGATTGTCCAAAGTCCATCAATTCAATGATTCTTTACTTAAGAGATGATTCAATTACAACATAATTTTAACACTTAACACACACACTTTCATTAAAGGAGTCTCACACACAAACACACACAAACTACAATTAACTTCTTAAATCAGGCTCATAACCTAGTACAAGACAAAATCGAGATACAAGAATACTAAATCAATAACAACACCTCAAATTTAACATCATAAATTCCTATATAAAAATTTATAAAACATATTTACTCCATTATAATAAAGAATACGTCAATTCATAATATATAATTTATATTATTTAATAATGAAGTGAATAAAAATTTAAATGAATAAATCATATATTTGAACTTGAGATAAACTATTTTATGAAAAATTAATAAATAATGTAATTATCAAATGTATGAATTATAGAATTTCTATATTTATACAAATATAAACCTCTTTATTTTTATATATTATCTGAACTTATTTCTTTTTTTTATGAATAATAAAACTTGAATATATGACATTAAATAAAATATAAACATTTTATATTTCAATTCTATTATGATAAAAAATTATATAATATGAATATAACATATTTAATAAAATTTAATAGATGATCATATCAATTATCCTAAATTTTTTTTATAAGGATTAAATAATATCTAAAATAAGGCCCATAATTTGACAATATTAATTAAATATTTTAAATAAATAATACTATTAAATTAAAAAACACTTCTACTTTTTTCATTATTTGTAAATTTATAAAACTATTATAAATTATAATTATAATTTTGATATTAACATTTTGTATCCAAATTATACATAATGTAATATAGTTTGAAAAAAGGTATTTAATGATTTTGATTAATATTATAAAATATTTATTTAACATATATTTCAAAAAATAATAATTATTAATATACACTTTATGATTATTTAATTTTTGAAATTTTATAAATTGAATAAACATCCCTAAATAAATATTTCCCTAATTTAGAAAGAACTTATATTGTATGGAATTCAATTTAGTTCAAATTTTGAAAAACGAATCTATTATATCAAATTTTATGATATATCTATATCATAAACTGTGGATTATTTCCTATGAAAAAATATAAGGATTATATTTATCATAAATTATGATATATAATATATAACTTGTAATAACATCTTCAATCACTGCATGTGGTTAAATCCTATACATTTTTCATATGGAACATTTATCCAATAAAAATGTTATCTTTCATTAATCATATGCCACAATAGATTGCTTGAGATTAAACCATGTCTCTGGTCAATCATATATTACAATATATGTTTTATCATATAAGAGATATAATTCAATTTTTAGAGCTACATCGGTCAATGATACCATATTATATCACAAACACATCATAAGTTACAATATGAAAAATAAGAAGGAATTATATTATTCCACTGAATATGATAACCCAAATTATTCAAGAGGATCTTATCATGGTATAAAAAATTATATATTAGTAAACTGGGTACATTTCAAAAACCAATAATTTGTTATAAAATAATCTGTCATAAAAAACGAGTCATAGTTTATTTTTTATATCATATTCAATTATATGTATTATAATATAAAAATCAATATATATTCTTCATATTCATAATGAATTCATGAATCAAATCCCATAGTGAATCAATGATACCATTTTAGTGTTTCTAAGGAATAGACACCAATCATACACCATAGTGGAAATTAATTGAAACATTAAAACCCAATATCAACCATGTATGAATCCAAAAACCATGTATAAACATAAAAAAAATAACTTTTCCATACATTTCACTATTTACCATCAATATTGAATCATTCAAGTGCAATATAAAAGTCAAAAATAGGTATCCATCTGACTTACTCCTATATGGTTTATTAATATATTGATGTGAAACACCTGATGATCAATATAGATTTCCATATCTCCATGACATTGTTGTATGTCTCGTGGTTAAAGATAAATAATAGATGAGCTTTGAGAATATGGATAATCGGTTGGAATTATTTGAGACATAAATGATCACCATTATAAGGTGACTTCTTCCTTATATATCACTAAATAACACTCCTTGAGTAATCATGAATTAAGTTATATGTGATATAATATAGAAGCTAGTTCTTGGACTAATCATTTTTTCATCATATTAATTGACCATTGAACTCCCAATGCATTTAATTATATGAAATGTATCAACTACTAATAGTAACATAAAATATTATTAGATAATAAATCTTATCATTTATATTTTTAAAAAATAATAGGGTATATGGTGGATAATATATTATAATATATCTAATAATGTTGTATTTGTGAAATATAAGAACCATAAACTATAATTGATTTCTGTATATGGCATGACATATTATACCATTCCTTATGGTATTACCAAAAAAGGAATATTATATTCCATATTTTCATTCATGTAAAATCATATAATAGTCCAATATAATAATACAGGGTTTAATCCAAACATATCATATATATAAAGCCTTTATGGAATAACTCCGTCTCAACTTTCAGCTGATTGTGGGATACAACAAAGTTGGTTTACATTGAATTGTGATATGTGAAATCCTATTATGGGGATCACACTATGGATATATTTAGTACATAACACTCATTTTTGTGGAATTATACTGAAAATTAGTAATGGAATGTGAAGAAAACCAAGATTGATAGTGGGTTGGGTTTTAATTCAATGGATAAATGAAAGTGGACTAGATAATTATTATGTGAGGGAAAACCCCTAGTGTGGGTATTATTGATTTATGATGATATAGAGTAAATATATTGAATATCCAATGACTCAAATCCCAAGTATAATCTGTTAGTGCTATGAATGGATGCGAGTTCTATATATGGAAATATTTTGGGACCATGTTCGGGAAAATTTTGGACATTGTGAATGTTTTATGACTTAATAAATTGAGTAAGGCCTTATGAGTTATATTAAGTCATGAAAATTAGAAAATGTGTTAGTATAATTTTTGTTTTGTATATGCTCAGTTGTAAATATATATCGTTGGAAATTAGTTATAGATCGGTTATGTTAAGAATTTTTCGACAATACTGGGCAATTTGGAATTCAACAATGTCACTGAGATTATGGGATCATTAATGAGATGGTAAAGATAACCGGTGATAAATTGCATGATATGATGAGTTATTATAGCCAATAATTATAGTTGGGTATATACTGGAAATATTATTGTTTGATAAAGTATGATAAATTTAGAATCGATAAACAAATTCCTTTAGGTGAATATTCAATTATATGTTTTATAGAGGCATGATTTATTTGGAGATTTTAATTTTTTTGTAGTTTGGGTGAAATAATGGTACTAACATAAAAAAAATTGTTAGATATGATATACATGCATTAGATATTTGTGAAAAGTTTGGATAAATTGAAATTCACAGGGAAGCTTATCATGGATGATAAGTATTTGGTTGAGTGTTTTTTAATTCAAAATGTCATTTTCTATTTGTGAAATAGATTGATGTATTATTGAATCTCAGGTGAATTTGAATTTTTGTTATTTTCATTGGAGTTTCTTATAGGGGTGAATTTAATAGACTATGATTTTTGACATGCTTGAGGTCCGGAGGATTGTGAAGTGAAATTGAGTTGGGGGTATACATATTTACGATAGTTAGGACTACCCAGTAACTGATATATATTTATATATAGGGTACCTTATGGGGCACTGTTTTTTCTATATTTCTATAAATTAATCATTGTACTTGATAGTAAGGCATCATCGAACTTCTGGGAGTTTTTAGTAGGTAAGGCCCTATAGAGGTTACTATGTACCAAATTAAGGTTCATTAGGTACTCATAGATCCATGAGTCATTTTTTAAATGGGGTAAATTTTTGGGTTCCCCCACCCCAACTAAGGGGTTCCATTCGTTGTAAATCACATAAAGGGATGGATTAACCACTCCTTACATATACTTTCCCTCCATCTATATAGATTCAAAGTATCTCAAAAAACATAATTCATTAACCGTGGTTTCATTCCCTTTATTCATAAAATTTTAACCCTCTCATTTTAGTTTAAGATGTTTTATCTAGTGATTTTTTGATAATTCCACTAAATAATGGTGTAATCTAGTCCATGTGATAGGGTTTTTTCTTGTTATAGAAAGATGAAGTTTGGTAGTGGATAATTCACGCGGTTTCACATTATTTTATTGGAGGTAATATATTATTTTATTTTTTCATGGATATTAATCACATTTTGAAGGAGTAATTTGAAGAATAATTATCATGTAATGGATAATTTATAATTAGTGGATGTGAATGTTTCATTGGGAGTAGACCAAAACAAGTTTCTATACATTTTTATCTCATTACACATCTCAGTGAGTATGCGACATACTGAATAAATAAATTTTGAATCATTAATGGGTTACATAAATAATTTATATATAATATTTCAATATTTTATATTTTTGGAAATTTATTTAGTAATGATACCTGAGAGTATTCAATGACTGATGTGGGGCTCAGTCAGGTGGTTGTCTTGGATAAAGTGAAATGGGGATTTCATTATAAATGGGATAAATCTATCATTGTGGTGGGAGATTCATGATTTTACTAAATTATATATGATTTCATATATTATATAATGTGTATTATAGGTTAATAGGTTTTTAACAATATAGGATAGAATTTTGGATGTGTTACCCTAGTGTGAGGCAAGGCTAGTGAGTCCTGTAAAGTTACATATGGGTCTTGGAGATTGTTTCTTGATCTTATTTCCACTAATATAAATTATTACCATCTAGGGATACATTTTAGAATGATATTAGAACTAATGTTTAGTCATATATGGCACAAGGAACCGTCAGAGGTGTTATATTATAAAAATGGAGTTCACCTAGAGAATTGGCATATGGGTAAGCCTAGTAAATGACTATCGGAGAAACTTTATTGGGTCTAGATTATTCATAGACAGAGGTAACCTAGGTTTTTGAAAAAAAAAATCATGAATAATTTTTTGAGGATTCCATTTAATGAATATAAAATTCCATAAATGGTGGATAACTAATCCAAACACTTAGTGAACAATCCATAGTGGGTGTTAGAGTGATGTTGGGTAAAGAATTTGCCTTCCATTTCTATACCATTGAGTGAGGGGTGACTTATAATATGGGGAAATGTTAATGGAATAAAATCATAGTGGTACCATGAGATTATGATCGATGGTATGCTGAGGGTGGATTATCAGGTGAATGGGTGAATATAGGTATTCATAATGACAATAAATACACATTATGAGTTATGGCCCAAAGGCCCAACGTGCTAGAATAATGTTTTTCTTGAGTGAAGGTTTGATCGTGGGTTGGACATGATATCAATAATATTTCTTAACTGATTCATATATCATTATCAATTATATTTATAGGGGTAAAATTAGATTTTTTTGGATGTGTTTCTCATGGGGTTTTATGTGTTATATCCAAGGGCTTAGTTTTGGGAAGGGGAAACCCTATTATCATGTTTGAGTCAATTGATTACAAAATTTTATGTGATTTTATTAATTTGACACTGTTGTTATCCCCACACAGAAATAGATTGAATGTTGACCAGTTGATCCTTATAACTAAGCTAAATATGAGGACAAGACACCCAACTGAAGGTATGTCTAATATAATTAAGTGATCTTATGAGAACATTTTTATAATTTGTGAAACCTCATTAATCACTAGTGATAACACATATATATAATTTATCTATACCTACTATTAAGAGGGAATCTATTAGGGACATATTTATTATTTATGATATGTCATTCAACACTGCTGACAATATGTTCATTGATCCATTTATACTTAATATCAGTGAACTCCTTTTCACTATTTTTTATGCTTATTATCGAGTAGGTAACACCGAGTAATATAAATTTTTGGTGATACCATTTTCTCTATTAATGATTTCATATTCACTAGGTTTCATTTATACATATTATATAGATGAGATGTACTAGGTCAATGTTTATTTTTATTTATATATCATTCACTATTATTTATTTTCATGCATTATGGGTACTCATCCCATTTATTGTATTACATGAGGTATGTATGAGTCAACACTTACAATGGATTTTTGAGAACCCATTGATTTGACTGTTTTTTTCTTATAATGTTTAAATTTTTATTTTGATTTCGTATATATATAAACATATAGTCATTTATTATTAGGGATACCGTTGGCAGTGATCTACATTTTCCAATTCCCACACCCTATATGTGAAACCTAGTGGATGTGAAGACCTAATGGTTTGAATGTATGTTCGGATAAAAACCCTAGTACAAGTAAGAATGATAGAAGATTTTAGTGGGGATTCAAAGACAATTAAATGGTGATATTGAGCATAATGATTATTTTAATTGACTTTTTTTATTTTAGTTTTGAATTTTTCATTGTACATGATCAACATGTTAGGTGATTATTTTTGGGATATATGATTTTTTACTAGTATGAGTTTTACATGATATAGATTAATGATATTATTTATTCGTGCTATATATTCCACTATTTCTATATATTTATATTTTTTTGAGTTTTTTAGTTATTGACACATCAGTTATTTAATTTTCATTTCTTGTGATAATATTTCGGTTGTAATATCCCTATATGGATTTATTAGATACTCACTACTATTCCACTACAAATGATGAATTGTGAGGCATCCTGAGGTAATTTGGGGAATGGAATCATTTATTATTTGGATATAATTGGTAAATATATTTAAAAATGAAACCCTGTATATTCATATTTGTGTATAAACAAATATTTTCTATTTTTTTCATGTGGATCATGGATTACACTTGTTGAGTTTGAAGGGGGATGAATTTCCACAAGGATCATAGAGGTGGTTTCATCACAATCCATGGAGCACTTTATATATATAATTACCCATGATTTTATACATAAATATTACAACTATTTAGATGAATATTCAATACATAATAATATAATCAATTCCATCAGCATAATGGTTTAGTGTGTTTGGAGATTATATATAAAATATTATCATTCCATGAAATATATCAAACATCATTCCTAAATATCACCCCAAATAGTAATATTCATAGGTATACCCAACATGAAACATTGATCATAACATAGAGAAAAATCATAAGAAAAGGCTGAACTCAAATTCTCAATAATGGAAAATATCATATGTATGAATTGATGATCATAAGAAAACCTAAAATAAATATAAGGGTATGAGATCATGACAATATCTTACAAGGATAATACCAAATATGAAAATATCAAAAACACTAATTATAAAATAAACATTAATATTTTAATAGACATGAATCGTACGAATGAGAATTCATCATAGATCAATCATGAACCAAAAGTTCATTTCATAAATGTGTTTGGTATCATTATAAGTATAAAAACCAATTAATATGTCAAGGTTAACTAACAACACCATTGGATCATGAATAAAAACATATTTACAAAAGTAGATCGAACACATCGACTTGTTTCCCATTACAGATCTTGCACATCAACATGTTCCAATAATGGATCAAGCACATAGACATGTTTCCCATAACATTCCCATGCGATATAATACATTTCCCAATGAATTGGATGGATTTATGGGTCCCACCTATCACATAATGAAAAAAATATATTTGTATGATATAGGATCTTAAATCATTCATCATATGATAACCCATAAAAATAAATGGGTTTCATAAAAATCTCTTCATTACATAACCCATGTAAAAGAAATTGGTTTCATAAACATTTATTATTTTAATCCCAAACATAAACCTCCCAGAGACCGAAAAAAGATGGTATCCATAGATAATATACCCAGTAAATATTAAGTAACATCGAAGTATTTTATCTTTGATGTAATAATATTTTTAATGATCACTATGAATAATTATTGGGTAAAATAACTTTTTAGTTTTAAAATCACTTCACTTTTTAAATAAATGTGAACATATAAATGAAATAAACTTCGTTGAAAATAAACGTGTTATATTTTAAAATAATATTCAAATAAATAATGTTTCATGATGGAAATAAAATCTTCACATTCCATATAATTTAAAAAAAATATTTCATATTTTTTTTCATAAAAGTCACAAAGTACTTCTTTTTTGGAAAATGAAAAAAAATCTTCCAAACTATTCTGTAAAAAATTAAATGAATAATAATTGAATTTCTTTTTTTAGGATAATAGTAATTTTTATTGATTTTTTTAATAAAATATAGTTATTGAATATGAAATAAATTCCAATGGATACTTAAACCAAAATAATCATGAATAATGGAGATATTGTGAAATAAACCCTCACCTAAAGTATATAATTTTCTTGTTCATGTCAAAAATTCCTATATAGTAAACATGGATTTATTATAGATTTATTGTATAAAAATATATATATCATACCATTTATTATTTATTTATAGAATCTTATCATTTTTATAAATTATTTGATACTAAAATCATTGTTAGGGGTGATAATCGCTTTGTTTTCCAAGCATGTTTCAGTTCAACCGTGTCGATGCTTATACATTGATTTAGGAAACCTCATTTAAAAAAAAATAAAAATGTTATAAAATTAAATATATTTATTATAAATGTATATATAATTATTAATTAAAAGTATAGATATAAAAGTGAGTTACATCATTCATGGATATGGTATGATTTATGTATGAATGAATGTTGTTTCCATTTTTTAACTGATGGAATGGAAGGAAATAATTCACCTCTAAATAATCATTATTATTAATATATATCATAAATATTCATAAAATGTATCCTTATTTCAGTCCATGTTAATTATAAATGAAAAATGAATCACATCACATCAGGGAGATTATAGTTTATACACACACATGAGTGATGATATCTTTTCCCAAAAAATTAGGGGTTAGGATGGTAAAAATTGTATTATGTTTCCAGAATTATAATCATGATATAAATATGATATTTATATGTATATATTTATTTATTCCATTATAATAACATTTTATATAAGATTTTGATGTTAAATGAATTTTATAGCTATGCGGAAAAGGTAACCCATATGTACGCATGAGGGATACTTTCACTTATTGTTTGAATGGATATATAGTGTATGATGGTGTTATAATAATTATAAAAATAAAATTTGGGAATATAAGGATAATATATTTATTATTTTATGTTATATAAAATTGATTTATTGGAGGAAAATAGCAGTATAAAAATAAATTGATTGGATATAGTGATTATTTATTCTTTGAAACTTCTACTTTAGATCTCCTCAAAAAAGATATAAGGTTGTTATTATGAAAGAAAATAATCACTATTTTATTTATATGGATTATAAAAAGATAAATTATCCTAGGATGATTAATTTAAATGGCTCTGTGTGGTATAAAAATTGATGCAGGAGGTGTACTTTTATAAATTAGGTGAGAGGCACTTTTGTATGTTCTTAAAAACTAAAATATAATATGATTCTTGAAACCTAAAGACTTATAATTGGTTATTAATTAACAAAATGGTTGTATATTGATGATATATCATCCAAAAATGTAATTTTTATCTGTTTATGTTCTTTTTTAAAGCATATATTTTGGTTTGACCGCTTAATTACAATATTTTATCATTAACTGTGGTAATATATTTCTCAATCTTAAAAGGAAATAATTTTAAATAAATGGTAACTATTTAGTCATAAAATATTAATGGATGAAATATTTAGTCATATATTATCCTATACTTTCATATATAAAATTCTTTTTTATTTTTATATAATTTAATAAAATATTATTTTTATAAAATATCATTGTTTTTAATTTTGACCCAATTCATTACATTGAATTTAATAACATAACAAAACCACATATAATTTAGAAAAATTTATATAAACCTTCCCATAAATTTAATACCAATATATAATTTTTTTTACCACATTAATTTTCACAAATTATAATATTTTAGTTTTTTTAATGTCATTTTATTGTTTTTCCATTAATTGAATAATTCATGCATTAGTGTAGTGTGATTATTTAAGATAATTATTAAATTACTAAAAATTTTACATAACTTAAAATCAAAAATATAATGTAATTATTAAAAAATTAAATATTTATATGCATCCATAGCTAATGTTTTTCAATATGTGAACACATAAATGATATTTAAAACCAAGATAGTGACATTTTGTCACCTCATTTGGTTTAAATAATATATAATTAAATTTTATGTAAATATATCAATTAAATAAATACATTTAAAATTTTATATGTGAAGGGGATAAAATAATTCTTCAAATAAAAATTAGGATAAATTATTATTGTTTTATCACTTAGTTATAACCAAGATTAACATGATTTACCCATTAGCAAGGGGATAAATTTTACAATGGTTAATGTTTATATTGACCAAATATAAATGGACATTAATTACCAAATTTAATACTTAAGAATATAAATATTTTATTAATTTTTTTCTAATTTAATATATTTTAATTGATGAAATTTGTTTTAATGTATGTGTAAAAAATGTTAGAAAAACTACTTTTTTGGGAAAATTCGTTTTTACACATAAAAACTGGATATATTCATATCCTATGTGTATAGTAATATTTTTTGAATGTATAAAAACCTTTATCAAGTAAATAATATTAAAGTTTATTAAATATATTAACCAATATGTTTTAATTTAATATATTGATATATAATTCATTTTTCTCATACATATTTTTTTAGAAAAAATTTGTTTTATTGTAAATGATTTTTTTATTTTTAATTAAAATAATTATTTTATTTATAAATGTATATAAATTTTGTATCAATATTAATTCCCTCAAATCAAATATATAGGTGATAATTTTCCTATAACATTTTAATAATTTTACAAGATTTATTTTAAAATTTCGTTGCGTGAAAAACAAGTTTTCAAAGAAATCAAATTAATTAAAGTGAAATATTTATTAAAAATATCACAGAGTTAAATTCTAAACCCTCAATGTGTATTTTTCCATAAAAATCACTTAGATAAAAATATTTGAGGATACCTATGCCTCATCCCATCCTCAGTTTCCCACATATCTTCTTTAAATTTGGGGGTTTTCCACAAAACATTAACTAGATGTGTCGTCTTTTTCATATAAATTTATCTATATGATAAAAAAATCTCTATAATTATTTAATCATAATAAATTGATTTTTATACAGCATAATTACCATTAAATATAGTATGTGTGAAGCATCAGGTCTGTATTTCCTCAATAGAGATACATGGAACACATCATGAACATGCTATAGATTCACAGGAAAATCCAATCAATATGTAGCCATCCTGAAACTGTCAAGATTTTTAAAATAACTGATATATATAGGGAATCAAATTCTATTATTTATAAATATCTTCACTTTATTATAAGGAAATATTCATTGGAATACCTTATCACCAACTTCAAACTCTATATCATTCTAAATATTTTCAGCATAACTTTTTTTGACTCCGATGTTCTCTTATGTTGTGTTGAATAGATCTGAAATTATCTAATATTTCCTCATCTAGATGATATCCCATTATATTTATTTATCAAAATGTATTCCAGGATGTTGGATTAATTCACTTATTACCATAGAGGTATTCAAAATGAGAAATGTGAATGTTGGATAAAAAATTATTATAATAAGAAAATTGTGTAAAATGAAGGTGTTGATCCTGACCACCATGGAAATCCATAATAAAAGATCTCAATATGCCTCCTATAGTTTTAATGGTCCTCTCAAACTGATCATCTATTTTAGGATGATTAGTAGTGACAAAATTTTATTATGAATCTAATTCCAACTAAATACTTCATCTGATCTTCGAGGTAAATCTCAGATCTTGATCAGTTATAAAGGAATATGGTACCCCATTCAATCTTATCACTTACTTAATATATATTATAGATATATTTTCAAGAGTTAAATGTTCTCTAATAGTAATGAAGTGTTCCAAATTCATAAGTTTGTTGATTGTAACCCATATAACATTATACAATTTATGTGGCTTTGATAGTTTGAGGAAAACAATTATGGGGGATGTTTTCTTATATACCTTCAGGTATGGTTAATGATTATATAATTTACATAGACTTTTACCTCTCAGTCTTAACCTGATGAAAAACTATTAACTGAGAAACAGATAGTAAAATATCCCTCTTAATAATTTCCCCCCATAAATACTCTTCCAGGACCCTATAAATCAATGTAATTTTAGGATGAGTTAAGACTGATAAACTATGATCCTCATCCAATATCTCCTTATTTAAATATTGTTTTGGAAGTTGACATACATGATTCTTGAAGCTTATTAATCCATCACAATCAAGGTTGAACTCTGGTACATTGTTCACCTTCTTTTGTATCTTGACATCTTCTTTATATGACTCTTCAATATTTTCTTGGATAGATGGTTGATCATTCATTTGAGAAAAATAATATTTACCCCCTTTAATATATCAAAATATTTTATTTCTAAATACATAAAAATTAGTTCTTTTTTATCCTCTTAATAGATAAGGTAGCATGATCGATTAATCTAAAAGCATATGACTCCATATTTTCTCTCTTAGGGTGGTAATGTTTTGAGAATTAATAATCATTTATCATATCCAACTATCTTATTCGGTGGATATTCATATCAGTGGATATTCATATCGGTGGATATTCATATCCAACTATCATTTATCATATCCAACTATATTATTCGGTGGATATTCATTTGATCCAAATAATATTTACCCCCTTTAATATATCAAAATATTTTATTTCTAAATACATAAAAATTAGTTCTTTTTTATCCTCTTAATAGATAAGGTAGCATGATCGATTAATCAAAAAGCATATGACTCCATACTTTCTTTCTTAGGGTGGTAATGTTTTGAGAATTAATAATCATTTATCATATCCAACTATCTTATTCGGTGGATATTCAACTATTTTTTACTAAAAATATACTTTTAACCTTTGCGATCAATAAATATGATACAACTTAATCTACATAGATAATGCCTCTACATCTTTAATGAAAAAATATATCAATGCTAACTTGAAATCTTAAGTGGGATAATTATTCTCATTTAATTTCAATTATAAAGCATAAGCTATCAACATATAATATTATAAAATAACACATACTAGTACCTTCGTTGATGTGTCACTATAAATCAAAAACCATTCTCCACTATAGGGTAGGGTGAGAATAAGTGTACATACCCACCTTCTTTTCTTCTCCATGAAATTATATTTAAATTCTAACATCCATACAATCTTTTCTCATTTCTAAGTCAACATGGTGAGTGGATTACATAATATTGGAAAATATTTCACAAAATATCGATAATATCTGTCCAATATAAGAAAAATAAGGGTTTTTATCACGACCCGTCCTTAGGGCCCGTGCCGTGACTACCCCAAGCCCGCCTTCCATAGGCCAGGGGATGGCGAATAGCACCAAGGCATAATTCCCAGTAAAAAAGGGAAGGAATTGCCTCTGGAAAGTAAACAAGCACCACATAGCAAGCAAGCAGAAGAAGTAAACACTAAGTAAAAACTGAGTACAACAGTAAGTGCGGAAAAGTAAGTGGGCCAGTATACAAACCCAAACTGGAAGTAAAGTACAACTGGAAAGGGAAAACAACAACTCTAAAGTAAAGCCACCACGTCGAGCTGTCCACTGGAAATCCCACCTGAAGGGTGGGTACAGATAGCCTCCA
The DNA here is from genome assembly GCA_963277665.1 of Viscum album. Lineage (NCBI taxonomy): Eukaryota > Viridiplantae > Streptophyta > Magnoliopsida > Santalales > Viscaceae > Viscum > Viscum album. The sequence goes on along the minus strand of OY728125.1, from coordinate 839,651,273 downwards.
CTGCTCCTCTGGTCCAGACGACCGCTCCGAGTACGTTCCGCCCAGTGGTCCACCTCCAGGTACCGTCCTGCTCCGCAAGCCACAACCACGATCAGTGCTGTCCGTCGTCTGCAACCAACACAACGTAGTGCGGGCATAGCCCGTGCAGGGGTGAGTATAAGCTACTCAGTAGGGACCCCGAGACCCCCGGAGGTCTCCCAGAATCCACAAAGGATAATCCATAAAGGAAAGTTAAAATCACGAAGTAACATCCGACACTTCTTAGGTATATGCCCATACATATACCTAAGTCATCAATTCTCATTCGGCTCCAAAAATCCGAGGCCAAGTAGAACCCAATCCACATAAGAAAGAAAAACGTAATCCACACAGGATAGCACAACACAATCCACAAAGGAAAGAAAAACATGATTCAGCTCACACAGGTATACTTCTTCGTATGATGATAAAGATGATCAGATGTAGCCACTGATTCATCTAAGCCGTCGGACCCACAAAGGATCGATAGGTACTAACCCCCGCAAAGACCCACAAAGGATCGATAGGTAACTAACCCCCGAAAAGACCAACATAGGATCAGACCCACACAGGATCTATAGGCGCTGGCTCACACAGAACCGCTGAGCGCTGACCCACACAGGATCGGACCCACACAGGATCGGTAGCATTGATCCACGTAGGATCGCTGAGTGCTATAGTCGTCACCGTCGAATCCACTAAGGATATATGTACAGTCGTCATCATCACAGTCGCAACGCAACCAACTCTAGGGTTCCTGCACACAGCAAGCTCATTCGGGAGGGTCTGCTCCACGAGCCGAGAGGCTGATACATCAACTGACACAAAGTCCAGAGTTGATGTATCCAAAAGTTCCGTATCGCCAACAGGAACTCAGCGTCGCAGACGGCGCGTCAATCAGACGCCCGGTCTAGAAGTTATTGGCTTTTTCGTCCCAAGGGCCCGGATGGTTTTTAAGTCAAAACCAACCCGAACGTACTCCTCCTGCGTCCAAACCTCGGGCGGAGTAATCCAAAAGATCCGTCTCACTAAGATAAATCCAACAAAGTCGATGGCACGTCATTCGGACGTCCGGAGCTCAAGTTATGCGCGTTTCCACTCCGAGGGCCCGGTTGGTTTCGTGTACGAGCCAACTCGGCCGAACCCAAAGTATTCCGAAACCTTGACTGCGAGAAACCAAAACAACCGTCTCGATCCCAAGATCGCATTGCAACTGACGGTGCATCGATCGGAGGCATGTAACACAAGTTATGGGCGTCCGACCGGAAGAGATTTGGTATTAAGGGGTTCGGGCCCAGTCTGACATGGCCCGATACCCTCTGGGTCGGCCCGAACCGAGTCGACCCGAACCGGGTCCAGGTCCGGCTCGCTTGGGCGCGGCCCGGCCGGGCCTGGGCGCGGCGCGTTGGGCGCGCTGGCCAGGTGCTCGGCCAAACGGCCGAGCCGTTGAGGGGGGGGGGGGGGGGGGGCGCCTGCCCCTGGCTTTGTAACCGTGGCCCCCATTATGGGGGGCCGCTTGAGCTGGCCACCCGGGGTTCGTAACCCCCGGCCTTCCCTTGTCTGGTCGGCCTACTCTGGCCGGTCGGCTTCTGCCGCCACGGACCGGCGACGACCGGTCCCCCCCTCCTCCGACGCCGGCGGCCCGGAACCGGCCGCCGGTCACCATGCTCCGCCGCGACCCAGAACCGGCCGCGGCCTTGGTTCGTCTGGCGTGGCACTACGACATCGCGCCCCTCCGCCGCGGCCCCGCTCCGGCCGCGGTGTCTTTGGGTTTCTACGATGCGGCGTGACGGCGTGGTGTCCTTGTTCGAATTTCACGGCGCAGCGCGACGGCGCCGCGCTTTCCTTGCCGCACGATCCCGCGCGGTGTGACGACACCGTGCCATTCTCGTTTCAATCCATAATAGGAACAACAACATAGATAAGGGAGGAGGGTCATCCGTGTTTGTGCTGTCTGCCCCCTCTCGTTAATCGATAGCAAGTGGTCATATTTCATGAAGAATGTCAAGGTAGTAATCATGAACAAAATTAAAAAACCCCCTAGCTCGAGCGTAGCTTGAACAGAGGTTTGTCGAACTAGGATTCGTCGCTGAAGAAGATGTCGTCGGCGTCGCGGTATACGGCGTCACGTAGTCAGTTTCCGAGGAATCGGCGTTCTTCGTCGGAGATCGATGTGTTCTTCTCTTTCTTCGTCGAAGATGAAGAAGTTCCTCAAGTTCCATAGCCTTTTCTCCCAAAGACTCCACAACAAGATTTCATCCCTTAATAAAATAAGCCCACACTTATTTTATTAACTTGAAAAAAGTTTGAAATTCAAACACTCACATTAAACTCACTTCATTTATATCATAAGTTATTAAAACTTAAGTTATCAATTTTAATTGTGAGTTGAGGGAGTTAAGGAATGTGAAGGGGTGGGGTTCGTGTGGGCCCCACCACCCTCATAACCTTCCATGGGAAGTTGGGTAGTTACCCAACTTCCACCAAAAGCTTAAATCCACTTAGAGAAAATAAAAATTGTAGGTACATTTTTATTTTAACTTCCACAATTTTTATCAACCTCTCTCGTGAAAAAGAAACTTTGGAAAAGGTGTTTCTAAGAAATTATCGGTGCTGCGGTTCCATCGATGCCCTCAGAATTTGATTCCAAGCACCGTTTCAAAAGTTAGAAATTCCCGCTCGTTCTTTCACTGAACGTACTCGAGCTAAACTTCGGTTAGAAATTCCGGGCACACCGGGCCTCGGAATCAAGTGCCGTCAGAAACTGCGTTTTTGGAAAATCACAAAGAAAATTAAGGAAAAATTTTCCTTGAATTTTACAGGTCTTTACATTACTCGCACATTAGGGATTTACGTCCCAGTAAAGATACATCATAAGCTAGGGAAAAAAATATGGGTACTTAGCACGCATCTGAGCCTCCCGCTCCCAAGTGCTCTCTTGGAGGTTCCCGTGCTGCCATCTGATGCGCACTAGAGGAATCGATCGTCCATGAAGGACCTGCTACTTTTGATCCTAGATCTCCACCGGGACCTCCGCAAAAGTCGCCCCATCATCAACGTCCAGCTCCCCATGGTAAATGATATGAGTCGGGTCGTGCACGTATCGTCTCAGCTGAGATACGTGGAAGACATCGTGCACCCGGTGCAACTGAGGTGGTAGAGCCAGGCGATAAGCCACCTCGCCAATCCTGCTGAGGACCTGGAATGGTCCGATGAAGCGTGGAGACAACTTGCTGCCTCGGCCAAATCTCCGTAAACCACGTCGAGGTGAGACACGCAAGAAGACGTGGTCGCCATCCTTGAACTCCAACGGCCTTCGCCTCCTGTCAGCATAAGACTTCTGCCGGCACTGAGCTATCCTCATCCGCTCCTGGATGACCTGAAACTTCTCTGTCGTGGCCTGGACCATCTCCAGTCCCACAAGTGCTGACTCCCCAGGGTCTTTCCAGCACAAAGGAGATCTGCAAGGTCGGTCGTACAATGCCTCGTATGGTGCCATCCCGATGGTGGAGTCGTAGCAGTTGTTGTACGCAAACTCCACCAAGGGTAGGTGGTCCTCCCAGCTGCGACCAAAGTCTAGAATACATGCGCAGAGCATGTCCTCGAGAGTCTGAATGGTCCTCTCCGTCTGACCATATGTCTGAGGGTGAAAGGCGGTGGTCAAACGTAGCTGCGTTCCAAACGCGTCCTGCAACCCCTTCCAAAGCCGGGATGTAAAGCGAGCATCTTGATCGGAGACGATAGATGATGGCACACCGTGAAGTCATAAAATCTCCTGAACATAAAGTCATCCCAAGATCTCCACTGAGCCCTGCTCTCTGATGGGTAAGAAGTTAGCCGACTTGGTGATTCGGTCAATAATCAACCAAATGGAGTCGTGACCTCTGGAAGTGCGTGGAAGTCGAGTCACGAAGTCCATAGATATGTCATCCCACTTCCACTCTAGGACCTCCAAGGGCTGTACCAAGCCTACTGGTACCTGATGCTCTGCCTTCACATGCTGGTAGGTGAGGCATCGAGAGACAAACTCTGTCACAACCTTCTTCATGCCCGGCCACCAGTGATGTCGCTTGAGGTCCTGGTACATCTTCAACACTCTTGGATGTACCACTAAAGGGTATGTGTGAAACTCTCTCAGCACCTCCTCCTATAATGCAACTGGTACCAAGGTACGTCTTCTGAAAAGGATGTTGTGCTCTGCTCCAAAGGAGAAACCATTAGGTGCCTAACCTGAGGATATCTATACACGCTGCATCTCACAGTCAGCGTCCCCACGCTGTGACTCTCGGACCCGCTGCAGTAGTGGAGGGGTGATTGTGAGAGACTGAAGGAAGGCTGATCCATCTCTTTCCACGAAGGATATCTACAAGGCGGATAGCTGCTTCGTAGCCTCCTCAAGTAGCTGAATGCCCGTCCTTATGTTGAGAGCATCGGCTACTACGTTCCCCTTTCTAAGAGTATAGACTATCTCAAAGTCATAGTCCTGGAGGAACTCGAGCCATCGCCGCTGCCTCAGGTTCAGGTCCTTCTGAGAGAAGATGTACCTGAGACTCTGATGGTCAGAATAGACTGTAAAGCGCTCACCCATCAGATAGTGTCGCCATGTCTTCAGAGCGAAGACCACTACTACTAACTCCAGGCCATGGGTAGTGTAGTTCTGCTCATGCATCCTTAACTGAGGTGATCCATAGGCGATCACCACCTGCTCCTGCATCAGGAAACATCCGAGTCTGGTCCCTGATGAATCGCAGTAGACTACGTACCCTACTCCCTCCTCTAGCAACCTCAAGATAGGTGCGCTGGTCAATCTCTGTCTCATCTCCTGGAAGCTCTGCTGACATTATTCTGACCACATAAAGGGTTTCCCCTTCTTCGTCAAAGGTTAGAGTGGTGCCACATCTATGGAGAAGTCTGGCACAAATCTCTGATAGTATCCAGCAAAACCCAAGAATCTCCGCACCTCAGTCACACTCCTGGGTGGCTCCCCAGCTAGCACTGCCTCGATCTTTGCAGGATCCACCACAACTCCAGCCTCAGAGATGACGTGTCCCAAGAAGTGGACCTCGCGTATCCATAAATGACACTTCGAGAGCTTTCCATAAAGCTGGTGCTCTTGGAGTGTGTCCAGTACAACCGGTAAGTGGTAGGCGTGCTCCTCCTCAGTGGTCGAGTAAATCAAAATGTCGTCGATAAAGACCATGACAAATCGATTGAGGTATGGATGAAAGATCCTATTCATGAGATCCATGAACACTGCTGGAGCATTGGTTATGCCTAATGGCATAACCAACAACTCATGGTGGCCATACCGACACCTGAAGGTCGTCTTCTGCACGTCCTCGTCTCGAACTCTGAGCTAACGATAGCCTGACCTAAGGTCTATCTTCGAGAACCACCATGCTCCTTTGAGGTGATCGAAGAGGTCATCAATCCTTGGTAGAAGATACTTGTTCCTCACTGTCACCTAGTTCTGGCGACGATAGTCGACACAAAGTCTCAAGCTCCCGTATGCCTTCTTGGCGAACAAAATCGGGGAAGCCCAGGGTGAAACATTGGGTCGGATGAAACCCTTGCTCTGCAAGTCCTCCAACTGTACCCGTAGCTCTCGAAGATCGGCGGGGGCCATCTGATACGCTAGAGTCAATATCGGGGTTGTCCCGGGGTATAGTTCAATATAAAAGTCTACCTCTATGCGAGGAGTTAGCCCTAAAACGTCGTCGGGGAAAACGTCCACATACTAATCCACCACTGCAGAAAAACCAGGACTCTGCATGTCAACTGATCCTAGGATGAGGCTAGCCAACTGATGAGTGATGGGTAGTCCTCTCCTCTGTGAGATTCCATCCTGTGCTGCGAAGGCTCCCTTCTCACCGGTGAAGGTGAACCTGCTCCCGTCGGTGCGTACACATCGCACCTTGCGCCTAATATAGTCGATCTGAGCATGGACTGTAGATAACCAATCCATGCCCAAGATGACGACGTAAGGCCTTGATGCCGCTACAAGAAGATCCCAGCCGAAGCTCTCGCCTCCTAGAGTAAGCTCACACTGCTGGCACCAGTGCGTAATCGTCGAGTCTTCTCCCCTAGGAGTCTCTAGCCGTAAGGATCGAGCCAACGGCTCTGTCAGAATCTTCGAGCTCCGAACAAGGGTAGTGGATATGAAAGAGTGACTCGCTCCTGTGTCTATAAGAACTGCAACAAGGGTGGAATAGAAACAGATAGTACCTTGAATCATCTCGGGTGCGCCGTGGTCGTAGGCCTCCGCTGCCTGGAGCTATGCATGTCTCTGCCCGCCAGATCCCTATGGTTGGGGTGGACCTCCTGGTGGTGGTGGTGGTAGAGCCTCAAAGCATCGCCCACCACCTGCTGCTCGGCCAGCTCCTCTGCCTCATCCGCCTGCTCCCTGTGGACCGCCATGGTCGACCCTCTGCCTCAGCCTGGGTGGCCCCTCAACCGTCTTCTGCTCCTCGGCACGGCAGGTCGGGCAGTCACGAGCCATTTGGCTCTGCCCGCCGCACGCGTAGCACTGTCTGCCTCTCGAAAGACTGGCTCTGCACTGTGTGTCCCGCACTGCTGAGCCAGTGTCCTGAGGTCATCTGCCTGAGGGTCTGGTCTACCTGGACCCATGAGTCATCCATCGACTGCCTGCTACAGAATACTCTGCTACATGCCGCCCTCCGGTGGGTCTCGCTGCTGGTGTAGACTCAGCAAGAAAGCTCTCGATCAAAAGGGCTTGCTCTAGTACTCCTGCCTGAGATGGAATGATGAGGGAGATCAGCAATGCCCTGATCTCATTCCTCAATCCCTGCTCAAAGGTTCAGGCCCGGGTGAATGGGTCACATACCATGTCTGTCGAGTAGCGCGAGAGATCGGTAAATCTCACCAAGTACTGGGAGATTGTCAAGATGACCTGCCGCAGATGAAGAAGCTCCTGGATGTGCACCGCACGGAGGGTGGCTGAGACGAACTCTGAGCAGAAGAGGATCTCAAAGTTCGTCCAGAGGAGAGATGCCTTATCGTGCACCTGGAGCATCAAGCTCCACCATCTTCCTGCTGCCGCGTGTAGTAGGCTCAATAAGAGGATCACCATGAGGTCTTCTGGAGTCCTCACTAACCTAAAACTCTCACCACTGCCTCTAGCCAGTCCTCGACTGCCTGGGGGTCCATCTTCCCACGGAACCTGGGCAGTCACTGGCACTGGAACTCGTGCAGTGCACTAAGGTGACGTGCATCGTCAGCGGCTGGGGCTGGTAGCATCGGTGGCTCGGTGGGTAGAGGTACCACCGATGCCTTTTCTATCAAAGGGCCCTGCACCGAGGCCTCGCCGCTCGGTGGGCTGTCATCACGCACAACTCTCGGAACCCTACCTGGCTACCGTCGTCGGGCCATCCTGAAAAGAAACAGGTGCTCCATGGTCAAACAATATACCTGGTGATCTGACATAATGTAATCACAAAGAAAACTTGAAACACACATGCAATCAATGTTTTTGTGCATTATGTCGGAAATCAGAAGTCAGGGTCCTGGTGTACGGATACATCGGCCGCCGCACCAACACTGGACTCCCTGAACTGATAACCACACCCAATATGCTTAACACTATTGCATCACATAGAAAAAGATCAGAGTCCCAAGTTCTGTGGTAGAACCGAACTCCTCTGATACCAATTTGTCACGACCCGTCATCGGGGCCCGTGCCATGACTACCCCAAGCCCGCCTTCCATAGGCCAGGGGCTGGCAACATGCACCAAGGTGTAATTACTAGTAAAAAGGGAAGGAATTGCCTCAAGAAAGTAATCAAACACCACAGAGCAAGCAAGCAGAAGAAGTAAACACTAAGTAAAAACTGAGTACAACAGTAAGTGCGGCAAAGTAAGTGGGCCAGTATACAAACCCAAACTGTAAGTAAAGTACAACTGGAAAGGGAAAATAGCAACTATAAAGTAAAGCCGCCACATCGAGTTGTCCACTGGAAATCCCACCTAAAGGGTGGGTACAGATATCCTCTATTGCTCCTCTGGTCCAGCCGACCGCTCCGAGTACGTTCCGCCCAGTGGTCCACCTCCAGGTACCGTCCTACTCCACAAGCCACAACCACGATCATCGCTATCTGTCATCTTCAACCAACACAACGTAGTGCGGGCATAGCCCGTGCAGGGGTGAGTATAAGCTACTCAGTAGGGACCCCGAGACCCCCGAAGGTCTCCCAGAATCCACAAAGGATAATCCACAAAGGAAAGTTACAATCATGAAGTAACATCCGACACTTCTTAGGTATATGACCATACATATACCTAAGTCATCAATTCTCGTTCAGCTCCAAAATCCGAGCCCAAGTACAACCCAGTCCACATAGGAAAGCAAAACGTAATCCACATAGGATAGCACAATACAATCCACAAAGGAAAGCAAAACATGATTCAGCTCACACAGGTATACTTCTTCGTATGATGATAAATATGATCAGATGTAGCCACTGATTCATCTAAGCCGTCAGACCCACAAAGGATCGATAGGTACTAACCCTCGCAAAGACCCACAAAGGATCGATATGTAACTAACCCCCTCAAAGACGAACACAGGATCAGACCCACACAGGATCTGTAGGTGCTGGCTCACACAGAACCGCTGAGCGCTGACCCACACAGGATCGGACCCACACATGATTGGTAGCACTGATCCACGTAGGATCGCTGAGTGTTGTAGTCGTCGCCGTCGAATCCACTGAGGATCTCTGTACAGTCGTCGTCATCACAGTCGCAATGCAACCAGCTCTAGGGTTCCTGCACACAACAAGCTCATTCGGGAGGGTCCGCTCCATGAGCCAAGAGGCTGATACATCAAGTGACACAATGTCCGGAGTTGATGTATCCAAAAGTTCCATATCGCCAACAGGAACTCAGCGTCGCAGACGGCGTGTCAATCGGACGCCCGGTCTGGAAGTTATTGGTTTTTTCGTCCCAGGGGCCCGGTTGGTTTTTAAGTCAAAACCAACCTGTCCGTACTCCACCTGCATTCAAACCTCGGGCGGAGTAAGCCGAAATATCTGTCTCACTAAGAGGAATCCAACAAAGTCGACAGCACGTCATTCGGACGTCCGGAGCTCAAGTTATGAGCGTTTCCGCTCTGAGGGCCCGGTTGGTTTCGTGTACGAACCAACTCGACCGAACCCATATTATTCCGAACCCTTGAGTACGATATACTGAAACGACCGTACTGATCCAAGGATCGTATCGCAACTAACAGTGCGTCGATCGGAGGCCGTTAGCACAAGTTATGGGTGTCCGAACGGAAGAGATTCGATATTAAGCGGTTCGGGCCCGGTCCGACCCGGCCCGATACCCACTGGGTTGGCCCGAACCGGGTCCGGGTCTGGCCCGCTTTGGTGCGGCCCAGCCCCGCCTGGGCATGGCCCGGCCCGGCCTGGGTGCGGTGCGCTGTCCAGGCGCTCGGCCAAACGGCCAAGCCATTGAGGGCGGGGGGGGGGGGGGGGGGGCGCCTTCCCCCTGGCTTTGTAACCGCAGCCCCCATTATGGGGGGCCGCTTGAGATGGCCTGCGGGGGTTCGTAACCCCCGAAATTCCCTTGTCCGGCCGGCCTACTCTGGCCGGTCGGCTTTTGCCGCCACAGACTGGCGATGGCCGGTCCCCCCCTATTCCGACCCCAGTGGCCCGGAACCGGCAGCGGCCTTGGTTCATCCGTCGCGGCGCAACGGCGCCACGCCCCTCCACCGCGGCCTCGCTCCGGCCGCGGTGTCTTCGGGTTTCTCCGACGCGGCGCGACGGTGCCGCATCCTTGTTCGAATTTCACGACACGGCGTGACGGCGCCGCGCTTTCCTTGCCGCACGATCCCGCGCGGTGCGAAGGCACGACGCCATTCCCATTTCAATCCATAATAGAAACAACAACATAGATAAGGGAGGAGGGTCAGCCATGTTTGTGCGGTCTGGCCCCCTCTCGTTAATCGTTAGCAAGTGGTCATATTTCACAAAGAATGTCAAGGTAGTAATCATGAACAAAATAAATAAACCCCCTACCTCGAGCATAGCTTGAATGGAGGTTCATCGAACGAGGATTCGTCACGGAATATCTGTCCCGGTAAGAGATGTCACGAAAGAAGACCTCGTCGGCGTCGCGGTATACGGCGTCGCGTAGTCAGTTTCTGAGGACTCGACATTCTTCGTCGGAGATCGATGTGTTCTTCGCATTCTTCATCGAATACGAAGAAGTTCCTCAAGTTCCTTAGCCTTTTCTCCCAAAGGCTCCACAACAAGATTCCAACCCTTAATTAAATAAGCCCACATTTATTTTATTAACTTGACAAATGTTTGAAATTCAAACACTCACATTAAACTCACTTCATTAATATCATATGTTATTAAAATTTAAGTTATGAATTTTAATTGTGAGTTAGGGAGTTAAGGAATGTGAAGGGGTGGGGTTTGTGTGGGCCCCACCACCTTCATAACCTTCCATGGGAAGTTGGATAGTTACCCAACTTCCACCCAAAGCTTAAATCCACTTAGAGAAAATAAAAATTATAGTTAATTTTTTATTTTATCTTCCACAATTTTTATCGACCTCTCTCATGAAAAAGTAACTTCGGAAAAGATGTTTCTAAGAAATAACCGGCGTTGCGGTTCCATAGGTGCCCTCAGAATTCGATTCTGAGCACCGGTTCAAAATTTAGAAATTCCCGCTCGTTCGTTCACTGAACGTACCTGAGCTAAACTTCAGTTAGAAATTCCGGGAACACCGGGCCTCAGAATCAAGTGCCATCAAAAACTGCGTTATTGTAAAATCCCAATGAAAATTAAGAAAAAAGTTTCCTTGAATTTTACGGGTCTTTACAATTTTAGTCACCGAGGTTAGTCTAGGATATTTCTTAAAAACTATTTTCATTGAAGGATCTACTAATATACGTAGAAATGTGGTTATAAAAGCTATAAATGAAAATTTATGAAGCCAAAATTCACAGTTGGTTTAACACCCCAAACATTCATAGTATGCTTATCTTTGAATAATAATATATATTGTGTTTCCTACAACATCGAGTTCTAGCACACCACAACAAATCAAAATAGATGTTATGAATAGTAACACCCTATTTTCGAAATTTTATAAATTTTATTTATCAAAATGGACTTAATTTTTTGATTCAAAATATCAAAATTAGCATAGGGTGAATTTTTGGTATTTTTATGAAAAATTTCAATTTTTGATGAATAGTGAAAAATACAACGTTATTGTTTAAAAATGACATTTTATTTAAATAATAATTTATTTATTTAAAATTTATTTTATGTCAAAATAGATACCTAATACCTATATTAGTTCAATGTAATTTACTGGAGTCATTTTATAATAAGGTTAGATGTTTGAAATTATATTGAAGTTTTTAACGTCTTTTACCCAACTTCTAGGCACATCTGCAAATTTGCATTAATTTTAATTTTTCCACTTTTGTGAATTCAATTTCAAAAATCTGGGAGACATGATTGACATCAGTATGTAAAATGTGGTTCAATAGGTTGGAAATAATTTTTTTGTGAAAAGTAACCTATGAATTTTATTTAACATGGTTAAAAATAAAAATGTTAATTGAAGGTAAAAATGATATCATAATTACCCTAACACATGTCGTAATTCTAATGTATAAGTGTATTTATCCCAAAATCATACTTAGGATTAAAATACGATCCACTTTGATCCACTTGGATTAGATTAGGACATTGAAGAGTTAAAATTGTAATATTCAAATTTTAATAACTAAAACATTTTTAATACAATGTTAGACATAAGATAAATTCGATAATAAATATTTATTATAAATATAAGAATATTTCATACATAATGGTATTTTATTTATAATTTTTAGACATTAAATAATTAAATTAATTTATGACACAATGATGAAGTTGTAATTACTTTATTAATGAAAGATTAACATAATTAATATTATAAATATAAGAATAAACGTAAATTGAGACATATAACGAATTCCAAGAATTTTATAGGTTAATACGATATTCCAGGATTGATCTAATGTATTTGTTTGGAAATAATCAAGTTTTTTTACTTTCCAAAAAACAAAAAACAAAATAGTGTCATAATTGACATAAATGAGTTTTTAAAACAAATAACATATTATTAAATGATATAATATTACTAAAAATATAAGGTTTGTCCAAAGGACATTAATAATGATATAAATGTCATTAATGAACCACTTGGAATTTTTTTGGAATTTTTTATTTTGTTTATTAACCATGTAATATAAATATACAAGAAGACATTTTAAAAATAAAACTATTTAAATAAGAGTTAAATCTAAAAGATAAGTTTAAAATGGTGACCTAAACATGTATAAAACCTATTGATTGAAATTATTTCGACCCATAACCTACCGAGACTCTAAATAAATCTATTTTGATAAATTATAACCGAATATGATTTTATAATAAAATAATATTTCAAGATTTTCCTAAGGTGACCCTCACCTCTCTTATAAAAGGGTACTTGCCCTTCTCTTAATTTCACACCTCCAAAGCCATTTTGCTCAACCAATACCTACTCAAATATCCTCCAAACAACAATAATTTTCCCTAGAGTTTTTACTTTTATCATAGAGCCAACCTTTTGAGCCCTTTTGTTAAAATCAAAAGACAGAACATGAAGAAGATGTAATAATTTCATCACCTCTTTCAAAGTTCATTTCTTTTTCCACTTTCTCATTCATTGATGTTTACATAACAATGTAATATCTCCATTACCTTATTCATACTATGATTTTATAATAAATATGGTAAAACAATATTCATTATTCTATCTATCCTATGAATGACAAAGTCACCATATGTGTTTACGTAATGATTATTGTCTCCACATTGTGGTATAGTTTTTTAATCAACACTTCATTAGTTGGATGAGTATAATAATGATTATAATTGTTCTAAATAATAAATATAACATGTTAATGATAATTTTTATAGGATATACTATCCAATTACATACTATTTCACCATCATTAGAATGATATTGTCGCTCGTGCTTACGAATGGATTACCGTCTCAATGAACACGATGAGATTCATTCCCCATCATAACATTTGAAGAATAATTTTCATTTTATGGTTAAAAATAATATTTAAGAACTTAATATAATTCTTCATATGAATCAAATACATCCAATCTGTAACAATCATAACTTATGTAACAAAACATATAAAGGAAAATGAATCTATTAAAAACCAAAACATTATACTACTGAAATATTATTAACAAAGAAATATTAGAAGATAATATATGATATCATATTTATGTAAATGGTTCTCTTATAATTTAAAAACAATTATTTAACTATTAAACAAGTGGTCAACATAATATATACCATTGAAAATCAAAAGGTAAGGGTTAATTTTACAATCTCTTTATTTTCTATGGTTGTTTATATGTGAGTATCTACTGGGACATCTATATCATCCACATCTTTGTTTCTTAAAAATGTATTTCCAGACAATTATTCTATTTACTAGATTATGGGTAAAATTAATTTATACCCTATTTTGAATTTTTATAAAATGTTTTAATATTAATATTTCCATCGCTTTCCAAACATTGTACATTATGACCTTTTTAACAATTTAATGAATTTTTTTTAACTTATACAGTGGGTGTGATTATTTTCCGCCATTATAACACCTTCGATTCATCTCTTATAAGCTTATAAGAATATTTTCAAAATAATTTCTATCATTAATTTTTAATTATTTCAATGTAGAAATATATATTTCCATCGAATATTTTTGTGGAATTATTTCATCTATGTCAACATTTGTTGTTTGGTTTTACATTTTTTTGATGTTGATTAATTATGATATAGTCTTCCCTACTATATTCAAGGATTTTTTATATGTTTGACTGTGGGTGTTCTATTTTTATACCATTCATGGTTTATGGTTAAATTAATGATATTTATTATGTTATTTTTAATACAAATTTTTGTATTATTTTTCATCCTTTTTCATATAAGGAATGCATTAGAATAAGTATGTGACAGATGGAGCCTGCTCTAGATCATTGATTCATCCGTAGTCCAAATGAGACTAACTAGTGTCTAGGCCCAAGTCCTTGAAAAAAATATTATTTTTAGTTTTAGAACGAGGCCATGACTATGTGGTTATGTTGTCTGGAATTATGCATTCCATAATTATGAAATTATATATTGATATTACATGTATTTTTTCGACTAGTAAAATATACACATAAACGATTAGAATGAATTATTTGATTTATCTCTTCCATATTATGATGAATTTTAACTTTAAAACCATTTTTAGTCTTATACATTTCCTTAAACTTTTAGGTTTATTTATAAAATATTTCACTATATTGTTATCCATACTAAGCATCTGAGCTCACCTCATTCTTATGTTTTATTTTTTCAAGGATGTGAAGAATTATATTATGAATGTCCTGCAAGGTTAGGATAAGGGATATGAGTCTGTTCTATGGAGATACAATGTTGTTTTTTAATTCATAGTGTAATGTAAAACCTATGTATATATCTTATACTCCCATGGCTACTAAATTAACCGGTCCTTAGGGATAATATTCCTTGAATCATTACATTTTTATGTAATAATGCAGCGACCCTGCGTAACTAGGGTCGGGGCGTTACAGTTTGTATCATAGAAAGTTTAGTACAAACACTGGAAACTATATTTAGTAAGAATTTGATTAGAGAACATTACCCTATGATAGACTTTTAGGATTTGAATATAATAACTTCCTATAATATTGTGAATATATATATTTTATTAATTTTCCAAACAATAAATTCTTGTCTAGATACAAGTAGTTAAAGGCATCACTGGAAAAGATTAACCTAGGAGTGAAAACTCTGACAAGGAGTTTCGGACATGACCCAGGATATACTGGTATATGATAGTGGGCCTTACTGCACTCTTGGCTACGAAAATCTCGGTGGTTATGGTTAGGATAATTATAATTTTATTTACAATCCATTATAAAGGATTTATGAGTAAATACCACCTCAAAAAACATTTTTATGATTACGGGGTTTATCCATAAACACTTCAATTTATGTTAAGTGATTTAAAAGTTTGGAATTATGTATTCTGATTCATAAACTAATCTACTCTATGACATTGTTTAGAAATGGCGCTGAGTGGATGGAATGGAAAACATATCAAGACACGTAATCCATGTAGGGATTTCCCTCCTACTCTAGATAACTATAGTGGAGCTGGTGATGCAACTGGTGCTGATTAGATTTTCACCACACTGGGACAACTCACATGGGTTATGAATTATTACCTTACCTGTATGGAGCTCCCTTATCCACAACATGGAGGATAAATGTCCTACCGTTTCATGAGGCAAAAAACAACAACACTCAACGGGACTTCTAATCCATTTTTATATGAGAAATGGTAATGTTCCTTAGAGAAAATATTTCCTACTTTGGGGAGTAGTGAAAGGGAAAAAGTTGTCATGGCAGTTTGTCGCCTCATGGGAGATGCCGATCAATGGTGGTCATTAATTCAAAACACAAATGTGGATGAAAAGGGATAAAATATTCAATGGAGTTTGCTTAAAGATCTTTTTATAGAAAAATACTTTCCATGTGCACATCAAGCAGATATGGAAATGTAATTTCATGAGTCTAAGGAAAAAGGAGGATGAGAATGTCGCAATGTATGAGTCTAACATTACATGGCTATCAAGGCATGTTGCAAATTATATACATAACCAAAGGAGTAAAATTTATCATTTCTTTGATGGGTTAAAACTATTTCTCTGTTGATCATTAGTCTCACAATCCTTCTCGACGTACGAAGATATACTATCATGTGCTATCAAGAGAGAAAAGGAATTATCTAATTATTAAGACTTTAATGTGTAGACAGAGAAGAAGTGATCTACTAAACACTCTGGGAATGTAAATTAGGGGATGAGGGGAAAATTAGAATTTACATCCTCTATATAATTTGGGAAGAAACACACCGGTACTTTCATAAAGGGAATGAGAGTCTATTATAAGTGTGATGAAAAAGGCCAAAAATCTCATGACTGCAATGGATTGAAAGTGGTTGTCAATGTTTAATGCTACATTTTTTCAGAAATGGTCCATTATGAAAATGAATATCCTAGGATCAAAGAAAAATTACCTCCGAAAAGGAAAGAGTTGAATGGCCAAGATTATGCAATCACTAACACTTAGGTTGCAGCTCCAAATTACATGGTGGGAGGTAATTTAATGGTTTCCACAAATTTATCCAATGCTTTATTTGATTTGAGATCATCACATTGTTTCATATCTTCCCAGTTTTCCAAGAAAATTAGGTATTTCTAATTTGATTTAACAATAGAGTTTTTAGTCAAAATTCTTAAAGAAATTATCATTGCAATAATTTTTTTGTGGATATTTTAACATTATGTCATATAATTGTCCTTTATCTACTAATCTGATTGTCATAACCATGATTGAATTTGATATAATCATTAGTATGGATTGGATTTTCGACCATGATGTGAAAATATATTGTAAGAAGAAGGTGGTTACAATTTTCGACGATGATAAAGTGTACCTTATCCTTAGAGTAGAAACACTGCCATATGATTCTTATCTTAATCCACCTCCAGTAGCTCTAAAAATCAATAATTATGGAGGAGGAATGTGAAATAACTTTTGGTGACGAAAGGAATGTTCAAATAGAGGACGTACCTATTGTTTAAGAATATGTTGATGTGTTTCCATAGGATTTACCTGGACATCCACGAGAATGATAAATTGAGTTTTCCATTATTCTAATTTTGGTTCAAGGCCCATATCAAAGACTCCTTTAGAATGGACAATGTGGAATTAGTGTAACTAAATAAAAAACTAGAGGAATTGAGTAATGAAGGATTTATTCACACAATTTTTTCTCTATGGGGAGACCGTTTTTTTTGTAAAGAAGAAAGATTGATCTATGAGGTCTTGCATTGACTACAGGGAGATCAATTCTATAACAATAAAGAAAAAGTTTCCCCTACCTCGCATTGATGATTTATTTGATCAACTTCATGTATCATCATATTTTTCATAGATTTAACATCAATATGGATACTATCAGTTGTGCGTGAAAAAGGAAAACATTCATTAGACAGCATTTCGAACCATGTACGGGAATTATGAGTTTACAGTAATGCGTTTTGGACTGACTAATGCACCCTCTATTTTCATGGATCTAATAAATATATTTTTCAAGGAATATCTTAATGCCTTTGTGGTGGTATTTATTGATGATATCTTTTTATACAAAAAAAGATATTAAGAACATGTAAATCGCATACGAATTATTCTAATTACTCTTTCAAGAAATGAATTATATGGGATGTTTTTAAAGTGTGAACTCTAGCAGCATGAGATTTTTTTTCATGTACATATTGTCTCTAAGGATGGAATATTTGTTGACCCTTCAAATAAAAGAGAAATACAAGAATGGCCATCACTGAAGATTAGAACTGAGGTATGCAGTTTTATTGGTTTAGTAGGTTATTATTGGAATTTCATCCATAATTTTTCCTTATTAGCTAACCCATTAACCATGCTCACACGTAAAGGGGTTTAATATGTTTTGACAAAAGAGTGTGAAAAATGTTTTGATGAATTTAGGAAAATATCATTCAATTGTCCTATATTGACTCTACCATCGGGGAATGACAGGTTTGTTATTTATAGAGATGCTTCAAATAAAGGTCTTGGTCATGTCCTTATGCAGAATGATAGAGTTATTTTGTTTTCATCGCGGCATCTAAAAAGTCATTAACAAAACTATCCCTCTCTTGATCTTGAGTTAGCAGGTGTAATCTATTCGATGATGATATAGAGACACTATCTATATTGTGAAAATTTTTAGATTTATACTGATCACAAGAGTTTGATGTATATTTTCTTTCAAAATGAACTAAACATATGGAAAAGGCGATAGCTTGAGATTCTCAAGGACTGTGATTGCATTATACAATACCACCTGGGGAAGGAAAATAATGTGGCAGATGCTTTGAAAAGAAAGGATCATGGAGTTTTGAAAAAGATGGTAGTTGAAAGGGATCCTATTTTCATGGATATAGTAAAAATGGATAAGGGAATAATCATGGAAGGTAAAACATCATTAATTTTTCAGATGGTGTCCAATCTATCTTTTCAAGAAAGGGTAAAAAGTTCTCAGACTGATGATGAGGAGTTTGATAAAAAATAAAATCTATGAATGATGTGAGATTGATCAACTTCATTTATAAAGATGGAATTTTGAAATATGGGGAGGGACTTTGAGTTCTTGATATACCTGATTTGAAAAGGTAATTGTTCGATGATTCTCATAGTTCCAATTTTTCTATACACTCTTGTATTAGTAAGATGTATATATTTTTTAGGGAACATTTTTTGTGGTACAACATGAAAAGAGAGATTGCTGATTATGTGTCATCATGTATTGTTTGTCAACAAGTGAAGGTTAGGAGACAACATCCTAGACAAGTAAAGCAACCTCTTCCCACTCCTAAGTTAAAATGGGATGATCTTACGATGTACATTATCATGGGGCAACCAAAGACTCTTAGAATGATTGAGGCGATATGGGACATTGTTGATCGTATAACCAAGTCAGAAAATTTATTTGTTATAAGAGAGGATTTACCACTTGAACGATTCTAAATACTATATATTAATGAAGTTGTTAGACTTCATGGTATACCCCTATTGACGGTTATTTTATCATGATCCATGTTTTACATCAAGATTCTGGAAAATTCATCAGAAATACCTGGAAACTAAACATCATTCGAGCACTACCTACCACCCTCAAACTAATGGAAATTTATAACGGACAATTCAAATCATAGAATATATGTTGAGAACATGGTCACTTGACATTCAAAGTATATGGGATCAGTATTTACCTCTTTTAGAGTTTTCCTATTACAATAACTTCCATTCATGTATTCAAATGGAACCATATGAAGCATTATATAGAAAGAGATGTCACATACCGACTTATTGGGATGATGTTAGTGAAAGAAAAACTCGTAGGCCCAGATCATTTTGAGGAAAAAATGGAAAAGGTGAAGATTATCTAGACTCACACCAAAGAAGCTCAAAGTTGGTAAAATAGATATGATGATAACTGAAGGAAGTATTTGGTATTTATTGTAGGGGGTCATTTTTTCCTGAAGGTATCTCTAAGGAAGGGTGGTATACTATTCGGTAAGAACGGTAAATTAAGTCCCTGGTACATCGGACCTTTCGAAATTCTTGAACGAGTTGGACTTTTAGCTTATCGTTTGGCAATGACGCCATGTCTCTCCAAATTTCATGATCTGTTCCATGTATCACTATTGAGAAAATACATGCCTGACCCAATGCATGTACTCACATATTATGAAATAAGACTGGAACCCGACATGTCTTATTGTGAAGATCCTATCAGGATTCGTGATACTAGAGAACAACTGTTTAGAAACTAGATGACTTTTCTGGTAAAGGTTTTATAGAGAAACCCTAAAATAGAAGAGGCAAAATGGAAACCCTATTTATATATGATGATGAACCACCCAAATCATTTTATGTATTAATATTATAGAAATTTTTAGGTTGAAATTATATTAATTTGGGAAGAATGTAACACCCTAAATTTATACAGTACACTTCTATTTAAATAATACAATATCTTGTGTTGTACGCAACTTCGAGTTCTATCACACCACGACCAATCAAACTAGACGTTCTGAATAGTAATACCCACTTATTGAAATTTTATAAATTTTAATTTTCAAAATAGAATTCTTTTTTAGATTTGGAATATCAAAATCACCTTAGAGTGACTTTTTGGTATTTTCTGAAAACATTCAATTTTTGATGAAGAGAGAAAAACATTGCGTTATTGTTTAAAACCGACTTTTTATTTGAATAATTATGTAATTTATTTAAATATATTTTAAGTAAAAATTGATACATAATAGCTATATTATTTCAATGTAATTCATTGGAGTCATTTTATAATATTATTAGATGTATAAAAGTTTATTGAACTATTTAACATCTTTTACCATCTTTTTAGGAACATTTGCAAATCTGTATAAAATATAATTTTACCACTTTTGTGAATTGAATCTTGAAAATCTGAGAGACACAATTAACATTAGTAAATAAAATGCGGTTCAATGTGATGAAAATAATTTTTGGTGAATAGTTACTTTGGAATTTTATTTACCATGGTTAAAAGTAAATAGGGTAATTAAATGTAAAAATGATATTATATTATAGCTTAACACATATCTTGATTCAATAGGATAAGTGTATCTATATAAAATTCAACCTTAGGAATAAAATATTATCCTCTTTGATCAACATGGATTTGATTAGGACATTTATTATTATTTTATTTAAATAATATTTAATAGTGTTAAATTAAAATATTAATAACTAAAACATTATTAAAATAGGGTTATACAAGATAAATTCAACTATAAATAATAATTATAAAGATGAGACAATTTCATATATAATGTTATTTTTTAAAATTTTTAGACTATAAATAATTACATTTATTTATAACACAATGATGATGTAGTAATTACCTTATCAATGAAATATTAACATAGTTAACATTATAAATATAAAAATAAATGTAAATTGAGACTTATGATGCATTCCAAGAATTTTTTTGGTTAATATGTCATTTTATAATTGATTTAATCTATTTTATTTTTCATAATGAATTTTTGTTAACTTTCACAAAAACCACATACTAAATAGTGTCAAAGTTGACATAAATGAGTTTTTAAAACAAATACTATAGTATTAAATGATATAATATTATTAAAATGAATGGTTCAGCAAAAAGACATTCATAATGATATATATTTCATTAATGCACCACTTGGGGTTCTCTTGGAATTTTATTGTATGTTTATTAACCATGAAATATAAAAATACAAAAAGACATTGTAAAAGTTAAACTATTTAACTAAGAGTTAAATCTAAATGATAAGGTTACAATTGGGACCTAACTTGACTAAACCCTATTGGTTGATAGGATTTAGAACAATACCCACAATATACTCGAAATAAATCCATTCTGAGACATTATAAACCAAATATTATTTTATAATCAAATAATTTTTCATGTTTTTCCTAAAGTGATCATCACTTCACTTATAAAAGGGTACATCGCCTTATCTTAATTTCACACCTCCAAATCCATTTGTATCGGCCAATCCCAGCTTAAATATCCTCCCATATACCCTCACCTCAACCAAAAGGTCTTACATTAATCAGAATGCCATCCAATGGAACACTTTTGATCAAATCCCGAGGAAGAACCAGAAGAAGATGTAATAATTTCATCATCTCTTTCAATGTTTTTTTCTTCTTCCACTTACTCTTTCTTAGTTTTTTCCATAAAAAGGTAATAAATCTAGTACATTATACATAATGTGATTTTATTATAAATAAGGTACAATAATATTTATTATTCTATCTATCTTATGAATGAAAAAGTCACTATACATGCGTGCGTATGACTTACCGTCTCCACGTCGTAGTGTAGTTTTTTATTCGACACTTCATTATTTGGATGGGTTTAATAATTTGTAAAATTTATTTAAATAATAAATATAACATTTAAATGATTCTATTTATATGATATAATATCCAATTAAATATGATTTCACCATTAATAGATGATATCGTCGCTCGTGCGTACGTACAAATTACCATCTCCACAAACACGATGAGATTCATTCCCCATCGAATTAATTTGAGTATAATTTTCATATTATAGTTACAAATAATTATTAATAACATAATATAATTCTATATATTAATCAAATACATCCTATCAATAACAAACATGACTTACCTTACAAAAAATATAAAGGAAAACAAATCAGTTAACACGTGAAATAATGATACTACTAAAATATTATCAAAAAAACAATACTAAATGATAATATATGTTATCATATTTATGTATATGGTTCTTTTATAATTTAATGACAATGATTTAACTATTATAAATGTGGTTAACTTACCCTTGACCAAGTAAAAGATCATGGTAATGGTTAAATTTACAATCTCTTTATTTTCCGAGGTTGTTTATATGTGAGTATCTACTGGGACTTCTTTATCATCCACATCAGTGTTTCTTAAAAATTTATTTCAAAACCTTTTTCCTATTTTCTAGCCTATGTGTTAAAGTCATTTATACTCTTTTTAATTTTTATAAAATGTTTTGAAAGGAATATTTCTATCTCTTTCAAAATAATGTACTTTATGACCTTTTCGAAAAATTAAGGAAAGAATGTTTTTTAACTTATACGGTGGGTGCCTCTATTTTCTGTTGTTATAACACCTTTGATGCTTCCCTTATAAGTTTATATAAATATTTTTAAAATAACTATTTCCATTACATTTGAATGATTACTAGGTAGAAATAAATATTTCATTTAAATAGTTTTTGTATTGATTTCGTCTACATCAACATCCTTCAATGGATTTTACGTTTGTTTGAAGTTGATTTATTATGATAATGTCTTCCATACTGTATTAAAGGATTTGTGATATGTTTGACTGCGGGTGTTCTATTTTTATACCATTTATGGTTTATGGTTAAATTATTGAAATTTATTATGCTAGTTTTAATGTGAGTGTTTATATTATGTTTTAACCTTTTCATTTGAGGAATGAATTGGACATCGTATGTGACGGGTGGAGCCCGCTATAGCTCCTCGATGCATTTTATGTTCTAAAGAGAGAAACTAGTTTATGGGAACAAGGCCTAGAAAAAATATTATTTGTAGTCTTCTCAGGAGGCCTTGACTATGTGGTTATGATGTCTAGAATTATGCCTTCCATTATTATGAAATTAGATATTGATATTACATGTGCCTATTCGACTAGTAGAATTTCTATATAAATAAGTAAATAGAATTATTTCATTTATCATTTCCATATTATGATGAATTTTATGTTTACAAGTTTATGTTTCAGTCTTACACATTTCTCTAACCGTTTATGTTTATTTATTAATTTTTTCACTATATTGTTATCCTTACTGAGCATCTGAGATCACCAATTTCTTATGTTATATTTTTTCCAGGATGTGAAGAAGTATATTATGACTGGCCTGCATGGATAGGATAAGGGATATGAGTGTGTTTATGGAGATAAAATGTTATCTTTTTCAATTCATAATGTAATGTAAAATTTATATATGTATCTAGTACTTTCAATGATTCTAAACTGATCTGTATTTTGGGACATGATTGCTTATATCATGTTAATGTTATATAATAATTCATCAACTCTGGGTAACTAGAGATGGGTTGTTACAGTTGGTATGAGTTTCATAAATCTTATCCTTAATTTGGGTCATCAAAAAACCCTTCGGTAATATCCATGGTCTTCCAATATCTTTTAATATACAATAATTGAATCTATAAAGGAAACCATAAATAGATCAAGAAGGTCTCTAAATACCATATTCATTATGTTCATAAAGATAGTACAGGAATTTGGAAGACTAAAATGAATCACTAAAAATTCATAGTTTTGATACCTTGTATTAAATTCCATCTTGGGCATATCCTTCTTTTTAACCCTTAATTGATGATATAAATAATAAAGATCAATGAGGGAAAAGTATTGAGCTCCGTATTGTTGATCAGAAAATTTTTAATACAAGAAATAAGATAAGTGTTCTATATTTTTATTTTTTAAACCTCTCTATAATCAATGAAATGATGAATTGAACCATAATTATTTTTAACATATAGAATAGTTCCACCCCAAGTTGATTAACTATGTAAAATTAAACCCATATCAAGATTCTCTTGGAGTACCTTCTTAAATTATTGAAACATTATTGGGCCACTCTATAAAGATTTTTTGAAATGTGTATTTCACCATGATTAATTTCCATTGAAAAAATAACATCATGATTTTGAGGATGTCCTATAAATTAATTGTGAAATAAATAACATAATCTTATTCAATATGTGTACGCTTAAATATTTATTTTCTCCCCAACCATCAGATATAGATGCATTTATGTTTAGGAACCCATATTATGGATGTAATTTCCGTTGTAAATTAATATTCATCCTTAAATCTATTATAGATTATATGTTCATTTATAATAAGATATGTGACTTCCCATCCACATTAATTAATATGGGACCTGTATTGGGAAAGGAAATCCAATCCAAGAATCTCATCCAAAAAGATGAATAATAATTTCTAGAAGCACTTTCCCAAACACATCAATAAGAGAAGAACTATAAACTTGAGATACAACCAATATTCCTTTATAAGACTTCATATAAATATCAAAATATTTTTTTGAAATGATATAGTGACACCCTTTTCAAATTATTTAGAAATGAATTAATGTGTGGATCCATAATCTCATAATAAATTTGTTTCTTTATAGTAGATGATAAGTATACATTTCACCATGTCATTCTCAAAACCCACATTGGTAGTCATGATGAAATGATATTTAACATTTTATTTTTTCATAATAAGTTGATTATTTTGATCATTAAGAATAGGTATATTACTGCATTGGATCGAATAATTATCATACTCTATTTATTTGAAGCATTGGATCATGGATTGTTCATTAGTCGGAATATTTTTTCCTCAATTAAATTAATCATCCTATTCATTTATTTTTATCATTAATGAGATTTATGAATAGCCTTTAAATATTTTAATCACCTATTGGTTCTATAAAGACACATCAATAGATGTTTCTTCCCATATTTATGGAATGTATATGGATGTAATTTATTTCCAGCATTTTATTTATTCAAATTTTCAAGAGATTTGATATTATTTTCATATCAAACCCTTGAGGATTGTGGGAATCTACAATGTACATTTCTAATTTTAGATCACATCAAATGATTTATTTATAACAAATTAAGTCACTTCAAACTAATTCATTTTTGAAACTTGGTTTTACGCCACTAAATAATCTATCAATTTTAATTTCAAGGATGATAATTATACTAGAGAAATACCAAAAATCCCTATAAAATTTTATTCATATATACAAATGGATTTGTCATCCTTTTTCTCCAACTCAATAAATTAATTCATTATATTTTTACATAGTATATGAATAAATTATTTACTGATGAATATCCCCATAAACTCATCTCATTCCATGGATTAAATTTCTTTCTCGCATCTCGTATTCTTTATAATATTACACCATTGATCTTCTTTTCCTTATAGATTATGAACATATTTGAAAACTACGTTAGGTACCCAGAATTAAAGAATGAAAAATATTTTCTCAATGCAATTAATTCACTACACTACCCAATGATGGATAGAGGATCTAATAAAAGAAGGTGAGGTCACTGCATGAAATGTTGAATAATACTTTGTTCCCACCATTGGTCATTTTAACCCTCAACGTGATTAATATCCCAATAATGTTGGGTTGGGATAATAATTATATTATTATTTCCATATCCCATAACATTTGGTTTCCCAGGTGGAAAATTATTTTATTTCCTATCACATTTAGTATTTACAAGATTCCATCAAGTTCATTCATTGAAGAATCCCAAAAAAACCTAGTGTGAGACACAATAATCTTTGTGGGAAACCACATTATTCTGAAAAATAATTAATATAATTTCTAAAAACAAATCCTTTTTCTATGACACATTAGGTATAACCAATTTCATTCACTATTATTACCAACACATTATGATTTTATCCTATATTAAGATCAATATCTAGATGTTTCAAGAAATATTTCTCACCCTAATATCAAAATATTGACTAAGACCTACTATGATACCAATTATAATGTCCCATGATTTTATGGAAATAAATTACATCTTTTATAATAATATTTACCACATAACAATAGAATCTCTTCCATAACCATAAATGTATAGAGTCTTTGGAGATTATAAATTAAAACTTCTTATTTAAGGAATGATCTTCAACATATCCCATATATATCATCCCACATTTTACTCATCATATGAATACCATAATAAAACATTAATGATAACATATGGTAATGAAACCTAGGAAAATGTGAGCTTATATTCCTAATAAGGTAAGACACGTGAGATATCAATTCATAATCATATGAAAACTGAAGATAAGAATAATGGTATGATATTTTGAACATGACATAAATGGATTATAATTTTTTAAAAAATAAATATAAAAAATAGATTATATAATAATACATCCTAATTTCAAAACTCATCAATCATATGAATGAGAATTGTTCATAACTCAATCATGAACCATAATTGCATATCATAAATTTTTGTGGCATCATCATATGTATAGAAACATTTTCATATGTAATGGTAAATTACCAAGACCATCAAAACAGTAGTTAAAACCATTTCCTACATTGTATCAAGAACATCAACTTGATTCGCATAACATATCACGTATATCAACTGGTTTCCCATAATGTATAAAGCACATAGACTTGTTCTCCATAGTTATCTCATGAGATATAGTACATTACCAAATTCATTATAGGGATATACAGGTACACCCAACACATAATTAAAACCATTAATCTAAATGTTTTAGGATCATAAATCATTCATCATGTGATATCCCATGAAATAAAATCGGTTTTATAAACATTTCAAAATTGATTATCCCAAGGAAATGAAAGGGGTTTCCTAAAAATTTATTCTTTTTATTATAAAAAGACACCATCCAGAGAAATAATAATCATGATATCCATAGATAATATCCTAAATGAAGCATAATTAACTTCATAGAATGTAATATTAGATAGAAAATGATTTTGAAAGATCACTTGGAATAATTCTAGAGGAAAATAACATTTCCATTTTAAAATCACGTCCCATTTTAAAAATATGCACAATTATAAATGAAAATGTTTATTATGAAATAATAATTTAAACATATAAAGGAATATTCATATAATTTGATGCATCCTTATATCAATAAAATCCTCTCATGTCATATAAGTTAAGAAAATATTTCTTTAATATTTTTTTTAAAGGTCAAAAACTACCTCTTTTGGAAAATGAAAAAAAATCCATTCCAACTATTTTGTAAAAAAAGTCAACATGGGAAAAAATGATTTGAATAAATTTTAGGAGAAAATTTAAAACCTTTTTTATTTTTTTATAAAACGTGTACTTGGAAGAGAAAATTTCCCCAGTAGTGACTTAAACATAAACAATCCTAAATAATGAGGAGATTGTAAAATAAAAGATAACCTCAATTCAAACCATTCATTATTTGTGTTCAAAAATACAATATAATAAATATAGATTAACTATAAATTTATTCAAAAAAATTATATCAATAATACAATTTATTATTAATTTATAACATATTATCAAATGTTAATTAATAAAATCTTTTTAAAATTACTATTTTGTGTGATAAATACTTTGTTTTACAAGAATGTTTCGGTTCAAAAGTCACATTTTTTATAATATGATCATTGTCCAATCCCTTAAGAAATCACATGCATGGTGTAAAAATAATATATATTAACTAGATACATATTTATAATCATTAATCATAATTAGAGACACAAAAATGTATTACACCATTTATGGGGATGGTAGGTCTTGTGTATGCATGAATTCTATTTCCATTTTTTGACCGATTGAATAATAGAAAGATAAATAATAATTAACCTTTATAGATTAATTATTCAATCATATATATATATAATATTAATAAATTTTATATTTATTTCCATCCATGTGAAATATAAATTAAAAATAAATAACATTGAATCATGGAGAGTGTAGTCCATTCGTATGCTCGTGCAATGATATAATTTTGAAAATGATTGGATGGTAAGAATGTAGACATGATAGAATCATTAAAAGAGTATATTTATGTCATAATTATCATTTAAAAACATTAATACCATCAAAATAGCAATCCAAAAAATATACTAATGAAAAATGAATTGTATAGCGACTTGGATATAATAAGTCGTATGTACACACTTGCGATAATTTCACTTATTGTATGATGGAAAAGAGGGTGTATAATGGTGTTTTAATTATCATAATAACACTTCAAAATAATTAAAATACTATTTTTATTAATTTATGATAAATATCATATATTTAGAACAATTAATTAGGATTATAAAACCAATATGATTGTTTGGAATGATTACATATTCTTCGAAATGACTCTTTTAGACCACCTATAAAGGGATCGCGGTTTGGTATTTTGAACACAGTAACCTATATAATGTGTATAGCGAAGTTTATAAGATAAATAGAAATAGTATGTTCAAGATATTAGGCTATAAGTGGTGAAAATAAGTGTTGGAGGAGGTGAAATTTTTTATAAATAATGTGAGAGGATCCTTTGGAATTTCTTAGAAAAAATAAAATATAATTATACTATTCTCGACAAAGATACTACTAAATTTTCATGAATTTGAACCTAGAAATAATTTACAAACCTGAGTTCCACACCTTGGTTCCCTAATCCAATTCTCTATATGAACTCAAGGGCGTCTCCCTGTACGATCGAGGCTACCGAATAACCACGAGGGATTAATGTCGATTGTGGGTTGACTATACCCTCTTTATCAAAGTAATATTTCATCAAATATAAATAAAAATTAATAACTAGAACATAGAACATAACCAAAAAAAAATTATTATTAGGTGTCCAAAACGAGAATTACATTGTCAATACTGAACCTCAGATATGTCATGCTAATGTAAGTGATATGTGTCAAAATGGAAACTGAAAACGAAATAGATTGAAAACTCCCAAGTTGGTCTTGAACCACGTATGGTTCCCCAATCCATGATCCATCCCAAATAAATATTATATAATATGACCATTGAACTTAACTAAGCATGAAACAATGAAATCTATTTAGGTACCGATCAGGCAGCCCGAGTAGTTTGTGTGTACAATAGAGAAGGCCGCCACCAACAGCTTCTAAAACAATATTATATCAATAAAAGTGTGAGAAATTGTATATTAATAAAAAATAAATAAAATAAATAGATTACATTTATTAATTTACTCTTTATTAACCATATAAAACCCGGGTTCTCGAGGAAACCATAACTAAAATCAAATTCTTGAATGACCATGTTACCATTCCCTATTTAATAATAATTAATTAAATGAGCATGTTACAATTCATAATAATAGGCCAAATTTCCATGTTATCATTCAACAATTAATAATAAATAATAGAATGAGCATGTTACAATTCATAATACATTTCCTAACATCTATGTTCCCATTCACCATTTAATAATTCATTATTGAATGATCATGTTACCATTCACAATACATGGCCGAATTTTCATGTTACCATTCACTATATAAGAATAAAATATTAAATGAGAATGTTACCATTTATAATACTTGATAAAATGTATATATTACCATTAAACATTTAATCATAAATAATTTAATGAGTATGTGACCATTCATAATACTTGTATGAGTTTCCATGTTACAATTATCCATTTAAAATAAATCATATCTCAATATCACATTAATTATTTTTTCAATTAATTAATAAAACTGAAAAATTTAATATTTACCAAAATTCCATTAATAAATTCAAATATTATATAATCTTAATAATAAATTTCATAATCTAAAAAATTAATTCAATAATTAATTATTCCCATCACATTCTTAATATCAGATAATTAATTCAAAAATTAATTTTTCAACTCACAATATCAATTTATCATAATTAATTCAAGAATTAATTATTCAACTCATAATCTAAACATCACAAATCTATTTCAACAATTAATTATTCATAAAAAAATCTCATTATAATATTATTAATTCACAAATTTATTATTCAATTTACAAACCTAATATAGAATAATTATTTAAAACATTAACTTTCCATCTCACAATCTCAATGCCACATAACTAATTCCACAATTTATTATTCAACTCACAATACCAATATCACATTATTAATTAAATAATTTATTTTTCAACTCAAAATACCATTATTTTATATTTAATTCATTAATTAATTACCATAATTAATAAATATCAATATCACACAATTCATTCAATCAATTAATTATTCCTGATTTACCAAGTTAATTCATTTACCAAATTAAGAAATTCACATAGAAAACTAAAGTTCTAAAATAACCCTAGATGTTATAAAATAAAAAACATGTAACTAAAATCATGTCTCTAGGATTGGGATCATAAACCACCTATATCAACATTTTGATGAAATATCACCCAAATAATGTTCACAATTTTAACAGAATATTGGCATAAAAGGGGATACATATCTTAAATAGAAATTCTAGAGCATTCGAATAAATATCACAAATTTATAGATCTAGATCTATAATAGTGTATCTATATCAAAAAATAAATAGGGATGAAAAACTATACAACATATGATAGAGGAAAGAAAAAGGGAATGGAAACCACAAGGGATGACTTCCATTTACTAGGAGGGTTCATGTATTTAATTCAAGATACACTATGCAAATAATATATGTGGTGATGTATTAGATGTTGTCCCAAAGGCTTCATAATAATGAAAAGTCCTTAGTGGATGAGTGGGGGACGATTTGGGTAAATATGGGAGACCAGGTATTAAAAAACTATATTTTGGGTTCAAATGATTCTCGTGAATGGTTTGTTGGGAGGAGGTGCATGATTTTCTCAAACAGTTTTCCCTAAACATGCACATATTTTGGGGTGCAATGTTTCTCATATTTGGGCCCATGGTTTGACATACCATGTCTCGACCATAAAAAACTTCTATATCTAACGTTTCATACTTTTCAGGACTAGGGTGAATGGTTATAAAAAATAGTGTGCCAACCGTGCACTGCCCACTTCTCGTTTTCTCAAATTTTCACCCATATACACCCCATGGTAAATCCAAAATATATTGTAATCAATACAAGTAAAGATACTACATGTAAATGAGCCTGATAACTCTCGGTAAAAGATAAGTATCATACAATATCCCCACCTTATAATAGTACGTCCTTGAGCAGTACTCCCAAAATTTTTGAGATTCAGAGTAGAAAAGATCCGGCCACTAAGCCCCCATATCTTATTCTCCCTCCATTATTTCCTCATGAACACAACCTTGTTTCCATGATACAAAAACTATTTGAATTTTCTTTCCCCACATCACTTTCTAACTATGATCCAACCCACATATCAAATACCCCTCAATGGAATCATTTATATCAAACTCAACATCTTCTACATCAATCAAAAGAGAATTCTGGGGTTGATGCCACCAAAGTTGTGACCCATGGAAAAATTCATTCATAGAACAATAACTCTATGAAATAGCCAATTAGTACACCACTAATCAAATTCTCTCCACAATCTCAAATAGTCCAATAAACCATTGCATCGACTTTCCCTGCCCCAATATCATATGGTGTCCCAATTTAGGATATACATGAAGGAATACATGGTCACTATCAAGAAACTCTAAAATCCATTATAGATTATCAGAACATGACTTTTATTTAATATGAGTTAAAGTGTAATGCTTTCAAATCATTGTACCTTCTAAGAAGTCTCCTACATGGGACTCCGTCCGAACAACTTTGACTCACCTGCCTTCATCTCGCATAGAGGTGACCTTAAAGGCCTACAATAAGGTTCCCAGTATCGTTCCATCTAAATATTTCCGTAGTAACTATTTTTATAGGGGGCTCCACCGAAACTAGGTTCTTCTACCAATACCCACCATATCCAAGAACAGATGCCTATAACATATCCTCAAGAACATGTATAATATGTTCCAAAAACCCATCTATATGAGGGTGGAAATCCATACTCAACTGAACCTGTGTACCAAGATACATCTACAAGTCATGACTGAAGTGTGAAGAGAAACATGAACCACACTCTAAAACCATAGTCCATGGAACCCCATGCCGACAACTATTTCCGAAACAAATAAATTTCCCATGTAACTCTACTAAGAATGTATCCCATATAGGTAACAAGTGTCACAACTTCGTTACTTGGTCCAAAATAACCCAAATAGTATAATTATTCATAGTTCGCCATGGGGGAACCACCAAAATGATCATGGTAACATCATCCCACTCACATTACGGAATGGTAAATTCATTCAGTAATCCTCCAAGTCATTGATGTTTGGACATAACCTGCAAATAGATGTTTCATCATATCAGGAACCCTACAATATTTTTTTCATGACCATCCACCAAAAAATCATCAATGGTCATAATATAATGTAGTCAGACCAAGATATACCTCATACTTCATGGAATGAAATTAATAGATCATCTCTTCCCACATTCTCATAGGAAAAACAACCTCATTCACTATATATATGATCACATCCCCATCCATTGACCAATATGAAGGTGTCTCTGCATTTTCAATTCATTACCTCGTGGTCAAGCATTATAGATCATCATACTCCCTATCTTGGATCCTTCTCAAAAGAGCAGGGTCCACAAAAAATGATATAAGAGTTATATACTCCTGTTTATATTGTACCACTTCATTCATCTCATCCATTAAAGTCATCAACTTCTACTCAGCGCTAGACTCCTAAACCATCTGAGTCTTTTCTTCCTACTTAAGGCGTGAGAAACATTATTCCCCATTCCAAGGATATTTTCTAGCTCAATATAAAATGGATACATATAATCAACCCACTAAAACAAATTGAGATTCAAATCTCATTTATAATGATATACATTAATCTATAGTTTTCTGTATATATAGTAAAACAATTTTCCAGCAAATAATTCCACCAACACTTTAATGTATAACCCACTACAGCAATCTAGAGTTCTTGTATGGGGAAATTCAATTCATGGGACCACGATTATTGAGACCCATATGCCACTACTCGATCTCTCCTCATATAATCAACCCACTAAAACTAATTTAGATTCAAATCTCATTGATAATGATATAATTTAATCTATAGTGATTTTTATATGTAGTAAAAAAAATTCCCAATAAATAATGCCATGAGCACTTTAAAGCATAACCCACTACAGCAAACTAGAGTTCTTGTATGGAAAAATTAAATTCATGGGACCACAACTATTGAAACCCATATGCCACTACTCTATCTCTCCACATCATTATTTCCCCACGTCAAATGCCAAAAGTGTAAAAAACCACATACTTATCACCTGGATTATGTGGGATCATGATCGGTGCCAATGTCAAATGCTTCTTCAGCTCCTAGAAAGAATTCTCAGAAGCTTCTGACCATTCATACATTGTCCCATTCTAATTTAGGAGTGAATGTGGAACTAAAAAATGATAAAAGTTAATTTTTAACCACTGATAATATCCAGAAAACCCCTATAAGTCTATGGATATAAAATATGTTTCTAAAATTCTCCCAAGATACTACTACTTGATCCTTATCTAGGTCAATTAACACACATTCCTTGGAGATCATGTGACCCAAAATGTATACATGATCAATCCAAATTTACCACTTAGATAGATTAGAATTTATGGAATTCACTCTCAGTGTAATCAGTATGATTTCAAGATGTTTGTCATGATCACCATGAGTCATGGAGTACAGCAATATGTCATCAACAAACATGACCAAAAACTGATCCATGATTTGATGGAATATTTTTTTAATCAAGACCTTAAACACTACTGAAGTGTATTTTACCACATACAACATTAATAAGAACTTATATATTCCATAACATATACTAAAAGTAGTCATAGGTATATTAAAAGTTAAAAATATCAACTAATGATAACCTGATCTCAAGTAAACATTTGGTAAAAAAAATCCCCCCTCAACGGTTTAAAGAGAACATTGATACACAGAAGATGATAACATCTCCCCATATGCATTCAGCTAAACATCTAGAAATCAACACATAATCATAAAATCCCTTCAACCATAAATGAAAACAAAACTAGTGTACCCCATGGTGATGTACATAGATGGATAAAACCCTCATCCTTGAACACATATAGATATGTCTTGAGATCTTGAATCATTTTCATTTATATTCATAATGGTGTAATAGAATCTGTCTCAATCTCGAAAATGATCTCTATTGTATATTCCACATCTCTCTCAGGTGGCATCCTTAAGAAGTCATAAGTAAAAAAATCCTGAAACTGATCCACTATAGGTTGAAAGGCATCTTATTTAAGAACCTCATCATCCACCAAAAGACTTGAAATTTGGGAAGTAATTTCCCATAGTATTTAATGAAATGAACCTACTCATCCCACCTTGATATTCATTTCTCAATGGTGAATGTAATTTTCACCCTAAGGAGACGTAAAGGACAATATCCTTTGGTTACATTATACCTGGGCTGTGTATGTTAATACCCCAAAATAATTCGATAAATCTTGACACGTTAATAATGTAAATATCCCATAGAAAATTTTAATCCACAACCACAAGATAACAACCTTTGCACAAAACTGATGTCCCTTGACTATAATAAAAGATGTGTTTATATAATTAACAACCCAGTCCCAAACTCCACTTCTTGGATCAAACCATTAAAAAGTTGTGCAGAAATAAAGAAATGGGAGGCACTAGTATAAAATAATTCAATAGCATTCTTTGAAACTAAAAGAATATTATCTAGCGTTATCGATGGTCATTCCACGTTTTCCAAAAGTGTATGTTGAACTACAAGAAACTTTAATTTCCCTATTCCATTTGATATAGTCTATGTTCCATGAGCATCACCACACTGCTGATATGAGTGCTCTTATTTATAAGATCCATGTCCACTACCTCTATTGATACGGTCGGTATACCTAGAATTGTCCGACTAGTATGGTGAAAATGATCCCACTCCTAAACTATGGTTTTGTATAGCTCCTTAATTGTTAACTATCCATCATGTGTTTCAACAATAATTCTATATATTTCCCATATTTCTACAAGACCATAACTCTATTAGTGGGTTGAGGTAATATCTTTGGATGTGTCTTGGCATACCACACAGATGAAGGATCATATGAGAAAGTCCTATATTACTGAACAATCCCCTTGGAACTCCTCTTACTATAACCATGGATAACCTTCTCATAGCGATGCTTCATTCTCTCATAAGATTTACCTCTTTAACATTCAATATAAAATGAAATCCATACACTGGAAGACCCCTTTTGGTTCCCCACTTTTATGAGGGCTTGATAAACCCATTCAACAGACATCTTTAACCCAAAGAGGTTAACTTGGTACATAATCTATCAATTAAGAACATTATAAAACATATTTATATAGTTTTTTGGTCACTTATTAACACAGGTGAAAAGTAATGAAGGTCTGTAAAGAATCCAAAAAATTCCATCATATACATGCTCCCCTGATTCAACCTCGTGAACTTAGCTTCTCTATCTTGTATAATCATCTCTTGATAGAAGTGATCCTTGCATGTTTCTATGATGTCCTTATATAACAATCTATCACCATGTCCATTCTATGTATAAATGTCCCACTAATTCATATCTAATTATTGTATCATGTAAGTAGTTACGTTGACCATATTCTCAGTAGGAGACTCCAAATGTTCAATTATAGTATGGAGAAACTCACATTTGAACTAATCTCCCTCTGGTCCACCCTCTCTAGTAAAAATAATACAGTGCTGCAACGGAAACATCTTCTTTAGTTTGTACAAGCTCTCCTCAACCCACCCTTGTTCTCATTCCCTGAATTATATGTAGTGAGAAAAGTTATCTCATCAATCCTACCCAACTTCATAAAATTGATCTATCAGGGACTTGGGTTACCCTACTAGTTGAGTATCTCTAGCCATATCATCTTGTCATTCCCTCAATAATTTTCTTCATATTGGTATACATATATATGATTAAAAACAAATTTCTTAGGACACCTAACAAAACACTATCAAATTTATATAAGATTAAAAAACAGTAATACACCATAAGTCTTTTCCCCGAGCCCCGCCACACGATAAAAAATGAGGTGTTATCATTACCATTTACCATCGTACAACTAGGTCATGTATAAAAAAGGTTAAAATCATTTTTATTAGGTTTCGTATTATACATCCATTTGTTCCCATCATTCATAATTTTAAAATTATCAATTTATTATTGGGTACATTTTGTTTAAATTTAATTATATTGGAAAAGAAAAACAAGTCATGTTCAACAACATATCCAAAACAAATATTTTGTACATAACTAAAATGTCACATGTCAAAAAATATTCTTCATTTTCATGAATGATGCATGAATACTCAACTCTAATGCCATACTAGACCATGAGAAAAATCTCTACAATTTTCAAAAAAAAACACCACATCACACTCCAAGTGAATCACCTAAGGTGAAATAACATCCAACATTAATAAAACTTATCAATAACAAAAACCCCACCATGGGTAATCGGTTCTCCCCTATACATGAGTTAGATACTTTTATGAATGAACTCATAACAAATCTCTACTCTTCTTAGTATCCTATCTAACATTCTTAACTAATTAAAAAATATAAAATAAAATGTTTTGATACCAGTTTTTAATAACCTGACCTTGTTTCCACACCACAATTTATTGAGCCACACTGCTACGTGACTTCAAGTACATATACTAATTGGACAGAGGCTACTGACTAGTAGTAAGGGTATAGTGATGATCATAGAGATACTATACCCCATTTATTTGAGTAATACACCAATGAGTTTAAATAAACAATAATAACCAAATGATATAACACAACAAAAATAAAAATGTATTACTAGATAAAAAAATATGTAAATACATTTTCATAAATGAACAATAGATATGCCATGCTAATGTATGTTCCATGTGTCAAAATGAAAAAAAAACCCTGATCACTCCCAAGTGGGTCCGAAACCATGTCTCATTCCCTCATCAATTATCCATCCCAATCCATCCATCTAATACATGTCCCTTTCTATAAACATGTACTCCTACCATGTAATATATTCTAGTACATATTTGGCATCAAATGTAGGCTATGCGTACAACTCAAAATGCCACTATAAATGGTGGATAAAATAATATATCTTCGATAATATAGTATAAAGTTCTATAAGAATAAAATAAATTCCATAAGAAATCGGTTTACATTTATTCATGTACTATTTATTTTTAAACATAACATTGTGGTTCCCAAGGACAACAAAACTCAAATCTTATACCAAAATGTGCATTTTACCATTCACCATTTAATAACACAAAATTTAAGGATCATGTTTCCATTCATAATACTAGGTCAAATGTCCATGTTACAATTCACTATATAATAATAAATAATTGAATGTGAATGATACCATTCATAATACATGGACAAATGTCCCTTCTACCATTCAACATTTAAAAATAAATTATTAAATGTTCCTATTACCATTCATAATACTTTTCCAAATGACCATGAATCTATTAAACATTTAATAATATATAATTGAATGAGTGTGTCAGCATTAATAATACTTGGATGAATTTCCATGGTTCGAGACATTAAAAAGTCCTCAAGCATGCTTCCCCATATACCAGAGTCTACTGACTAGTAGCGAGGGTCTATTTTCTATCATTGAGACATTATACTATCTTTATCAAGGTGATGGACTCCTCATGTACTACTCATGTTTTAATGATCACAAGTCATATTCAGCCTGGTTAAATCCTATAAATTATATCAAATAATGTGTATTAATGTTTGCAGTATTCTCATGCTTGAAGAAGATCCCTTCAAGATCTTAATTTCTCTACATTCAGTTTAATTACATTATACTATCTTCTGAATCACATTATAATGACTTAACTGAAAAATGATTACGTCTAATCCATTCTATGATCATCACTACTTATGTCTGAATACATTTATCTTCAAAAGTCTAAGACACCATGATTCTGCCACTGGTTATGTCTTTCTGGCACCATGAAGCAGACATCGTGAGGCAGACACCGTGAAGTAGACACAGTGAAGGAGACATCATAAACATTGAGACACCATGACCCTGAAACACCGTGACCACGCGACACTCTAACATTCAAACACCATGACCAATCCAGACACTGTGTGAAGGAGACACTATTTCCATGACATATTGTGACATAGTTTCCTAATATTTATTTGT
Source organism: Viscum album (assembly GCA_963277665.1). Classification (NCBI taxonomy): domain Eukaryota; kingdom Viridiplantae; phylum Streptophyta; class Magnoliopsida; order Santalales; family Viscaceae; genus Viscum; species Viscum album. The sequence goes on along the minus strand of OY728125.1, from coordinate 839,613,061 downwards.
TTTTCAATTTAATATATAACTGTCATATTTTAATATTTTAATGAAATGACATAATTAATGTTTCGTTGAAGACATATCATTGGACAGTATGAGGTACGAGGTACCAAATACATGGAACTTGTTATCCCCAACACGTGCTTTCCAAGATATAAGAAAACTACTTCCCAGAAATAAGACACACACGAGAAAGAAAACCAAGCAGGCGTGAGAACTATAGAAAAGGAAACAATTAGATAAAGTTTCAAAAGGAAAGGTGTATTGTATGTAAATTGACACTACTGAAGAACACACGAAGCATATTTGAATCTTTCAGAACATCTTCACACTTTCAAACCACACGAAGAACACAAGCTAAATCGCGATACTCTTTTTTACAGATGAGGACTCGAATTATGCATCTGCTTCATCACAAAATTCCAAAGCTGCAAAGACCAACACATAGGGAACTTATAAACATATCTCAATCTTTCTACTTTGATTTGTCATCTTTTAATTAACTTTTGAGCATTGCGTGTTTAGGTATAATAACACTCTGTCTCCCACATCAAACTGAAGGATATATGATATCCTTACTCAAACACTCATTTACCCTTGTGTATATCCACATATAAGTGTGGAAGAGCTCCCTGTGTGGCTGGGTAGTTTATTCCCACGAAGAATAGTGAAAGAGGTCCCTATGTGGCTTGGAAAGTCTTGTGTACTATTGTTAACCCTAATCCTAGGTGTGGATAAATGTTTATTTACATAAATTTCTTGGTGGTATGTGATCACCAAGTTAAGTGGATTAGGTCTCGGCTAGAAACTGAACCACCTTTTCATATCTAATGTGCGGGTTAATTTAGTTTTCTCTGTTTTACTGCTTTTCTTGATAAATCAGAAATCACAAAATTCACTTTGATATTTAGTCTTGGAAAGAAGTTAGAACTGTCAATTCTTAGTAGAATAAATTCAGAAGCAGTTTTATTAATTAATATTAAAGGTAATGAGAACTAATAAATCTTTTAAGAATTTATTTAAACAGTCAAACTTTTATAATTGTATAACCTTGATTAATAGATTTTTATCTAATCTTTTGGGGAAAACCTTTTAGAAATAATTTTTACAGAAATTTTTATAGTTACTCAATTCACCCCACCCCTCTTGAGTAATTTACTCTGACCAACATTTGGTACCATAGGTCGTTAATTAGGACTCTGTTTAATCTTATTCAATTGTGTTTGTAGTTAACTCTTAATGATCTGTAAATTTCTGTTAATTATAAATTTCAAGCTCTTTTTATGTAATACTTTATTACGGATAACAATTTGGAAGGTGCTGCAACCAACATACCACTATTATTTAATGTAACCAATTATACTCAATGGAAAATTAAAATGAAAATGCATTTAGAGAGTATGAGTTTTGAAATTTGGTCACCCATTATAGAGGAATATAAGATTCCTAGTACTGACAGAATCACATGGGATGAACATACAAAAATTTCCTACAATAACAACTATAAATCTATAAATTATTTATACTTCACCTTAAGATATGATGAATTCAATAGAATATCTTCTTGTAAAATTGTCCATGAAATTTTGGATACCTTTCCTGTCACACATGAAGGAACATCTTGTGTAAAATAAATGAGTCTTAATTCTTATACTATTAAATATGATAATTTTATGATAAAATCTGATGAACCTATCTCTAACATGTATCTTAGGTTCAATGATATTGCCAACACAATGATTTATCTTGTAAGAGAAGTCACTACCAAGGAACAGATCATGAGGATTCTTTGATGTCTGCCTAAATGATGGAGGGGACCTCTATGTCTGTTAGAGAATTATGTGACATCAGCAAACTATCTGTAAAAGAATTCATTGGGAAACTGATGATGTATGAGGAAGAGATGAAACTCAACAAGGAGGTGGAAGATGAGCCAATGAATAAATCTATTGCATTCAAGACCACCACCACTAAGCAGAAAGACAAAGGGAAACTGGAAGATTCTGTAGAAAGTTCCAGTGATGAACAATCATCATCTGATAGTGCTGAAGAAATCTCTAAATTAGATATATGATTTATGAAATTTTACAAGAATAATTACTTTTTCAGAAACCCTAACTTCAAGATAAAATATGACCAAAAAGGAAATTGGAAGTATGACTGGAAAAGAAGTGACAATACTGATGAAATTTTCTGCTATGAATGTAAGTGAAAATGAAATATCAAGGCTGACTATCCAATACTCAAATACAAAAATAAATATGAGGTCAAGGACAAGAAGTATAAAATGAAATTGAAAGAAACCTGGAGTTCTTATAAAGATATTTGAAGCGACTCAGAGACATCACATGATGAACAGGCTAACAAATCCAATATGTGTTTTATGACAAACACATCTGAGGTAACATTGGACTAGTCTTTATTTTATTCATACTATTCTGGATACTAGATTGACTCTGAAAATATTTCTAATGATGAAATGTTTGAATACTATATCATGATTGAGGAAACATGAAATGAACTAAAAGACCAATATAAATAATTAATGAAACAACATTCTCTTACTGTAACTATTAAATCTGAACTCACAACTAAAAAAGTGAAAAATTATCAACTGCTCAAAGAAAATAATGAATTAAAAATGTCTAATGAGCAATTAAATATTGAACTAGATAAGTTTACCGATAATAATTATACCCTTACTCAAATGATAGGAAAACAAATTTCCCATAAATACAACACTGGCATTGGTTATCAACCTAGAAAAAGAAATCTAGGTAGAAAAAATTTTGTTTCAAAATCTATGACATACTATTTTACTCCTAGTTCTGGACACAAATCATCTAGTTAAAATCATGATACATATTCTACTGTTTGAAGTTTTTTGGACCGAATAGATTCTATTTTTCAAATTATCTACGTAATGCTTATAGAACTCCTATGAGGAAAATATGGGTTCCTAAAGAATTTATCACTAATATTACTGGACCCAAACAAGTACGGGTACCAAAATCTATTTTGGATTAATATTTTTGTTGGAGAGATACTTAATGAGTTCCTGTAAAAGTATATGGTACTTGGAAAATGGATGTTCAAGGAACATGATAGGAGACTACTCATGATTCAAGAACCTGACAAATGTATATGGAGGACATGTCACATTTGGTGACAATGCCAATGAAATGATTATTGACCTCAGACAAATCGGTAACTCTAATTTAGTTTTGATTTCTAATGTACTATTTTTTGATTTATTAAAATATAGTCTTCACACTATCATATACTTTTTTGATGATGGATTTCATGTTAGATTTGAAAATTATTCTTAAAATATCTTTAATTCTAATGGTGAATTAGTATTTTCATTATTAAGAAGTGAAAATGTTTACTCGACTAACTTAGATTATTTAGCTTCTCAAAATGTTTCATTATTATGTGTATTTGATAAAGAGTCTTGGCTCTAGAATAGGAGACTAGGAAAATGTAATGTTCACTCCCTTATAAAACTAAATAGAAAAAACATAGTTAAAGACTTTCCCAAACTTGAGATTCCAAATGACAACGTGTGTAATCCTTTTCAAGAGGGAAAACAAGACAATGTTTCCTTTAAACCAAATAATGAAGTGTTAACTTCTCAACCTCTCGAACTAGTTCGCATGGATTTGTTTATACCATCTAGAGTTTCTAGTTTAAATTAGACGCACTATGTTTATGTTCTGGTAGATGACTTCTCTAGATATACTAGGACCTTCTTTTTTGCTCACAAAAGTGAACTCTGTTCTTATTTTACTAAATATGCCAAGTCTCTAGAAAATCATAGTGGAATTAGGATTAAATCATTAATAAGTGATCAGGGCTGTGAGTTTTAAAATCCATAGTTTGAATTATTTTACTCACATAATGGTTATAATCGTAATTTCTCTTCCCCTAGAACACCCCAGCTAAATGGAGTTGTGGAAAGTGGAAATAGAACCCTAAAAGATATTTCTAGAACAATGCATAGTGAATATGACCTTCCTATTTACTTTTGTGTTTATGTTGTCTATACAGCATGCTGCATAATCAATAGAGTGTTGATCCGATCTATTCTTAAAAGGACTACTTGTGAGTTACGGAAGAATAGAAAACACAAGGTTAACTACTTCACGGTTTTTGGTTGTAGAGTCTATACCCATAATACTAAGGAAAATCATGAAAAATTTTCATCCAAACGTGATGAAGGTATCGTTTTAGGATATTCTTTGTCTAGTAAAGCCTATAGAGTGTTTAATAAAACAACTAAATGTGTGGAAGAATAGTTTCATGTCAAATTTCATGAAACATATCCACATGAGCCTAAAACCATTCTATAAAACCTGGAGGATGATGTTTCAAATCTGAAAATTAATCCAAAATTTTCAAAACCATTCTATGAATGAATCTGTGAAAACATCAAGTTCTAGAAATTCCTTTGAATCAAGTCAAAACGAACCTGAATCTGTTGATGAAACTTAAATAACTAGTCCCTCATTATCTAGAGTAGTTATAAATCCTAAGAACCATCCCTTAGATATTGTTTTAGGAGACCAAGACAAAGTAACTCAGACTAGAGATTCTCTTAGAAATCAAGATGAACATCAAGGCTTCTTGTCACAACTTGACCCTAAAAGCATTAATGATTCAATTAATGATGAATTTTGGGTGTTGGCTCTGAATGAAGTGATTAATCAGTTTGAAATGAACAATATTTGTAAAATTGTTTAATGGCCTAAGGACACATTCACCATAAGCACTAAATGGGTGTTCATGAATAAGGTATAAGAAGCTAGTAACATAGTCAAAAAAAAGGCCAGATTAGTTGCACAAGGTAATAGTCAAGAAGAAGGAATTCATTATGAAGAGACTTTTGAACCATTATCTATACTTGAAGCCATAAGAATCATACCTACCGATGATGCACATATGACTTTCAAACTATATCAAATGGATGTTAAAATTGAATTCTTAAATGGGTATATAGCTGAAGATGTTTTTGTGGAAAAACCCCCTTATTTTACAAACCCCAATTTTCCAAATCATAGTTTTTAAAATATCAAAAGCATTATATGGTTTAAATCATGCTCCAAGATATTGGTATGATAGGTTGAGTACTTTCTTTATTTCTAAAGGTTTTACAAAAGGAATTGTTGATCCTACCCTTTTTATAAATATAATTTCTAATAATGTTTTAGTTTTTCATATCTATGTAGATGGTATTATTTTTGGATCTTCAAGAAATTATTTATGTGTTTATTTTTCTAAAATGATGCAAAATGAATTTGAAATGAATTTAATGGGTTAACTGAAATTCTTTCTTGGATTTAAAATCTTTCAAAATAATTATTTAGTTGATCTAACGTAGAGTAAATACACTAGAAATCTTCTAATGTTTTTTGGATTTGATAGCACTAAATGTAGTGAAACTCCCATGAGTTCTACTTGTAGGTTGGATCTTGATGAATCTATAAAATCTATTGATCAAACCACATATAGTGGAATTATTGGAAGTTTAATCTACTTAACTTCTAGTCATCATGACATTATGTTTAGTGTGTTTATGTGTGCTCGTTTTCAAGAAAATCCTATGGAATCAAATTTGAATGTTGTCAAGCGAATTTTCAAATACCTCAAGCATACACCCAATCTGTGATTGGTTTATCCTAGAGGACAATAATTTGAATTAGTTATTTATACTGATTCTAACATCGGTAGCTGTAAGTTAGATAGAAAAATAACCTCTAGAACATGTCATTTTTTTCCAAGTCACTAGTTTCATGGTGTAGTAAGAAATAAAATTATGTTCCCTTATCTAATGCAGTTGCTGAATACATAGTTGCTGGTAGATTTTTTGCACAAATTTTGTTGTTAAAACACACATTACTGGATTATGGATATCAATTTTGGCATGGACATATAAACTGTGACTACACAAGTGCTATTAACATCTTGAGAATCATGGTTTATATTCTATGACAATGCATATTTATGTAAGACATAACTTATTTAGAGATCATTATCAAAAAGGTTATATAACTTTGGAATTAATTGTTACTAAGTATCATATTGCTGATATTTTCAGCAAACCATTAACTTCTGAAAGAATAGACTACATCATACATGAACCAGGCATGATAAACCTCAAATAGATATCTTACTGTTTCATGTATTACTATTCAAAATCAAACTGTTTCATGTCTTACTATTTAATATCTTACTATTTCATGTATTACTCATCGATATCTTAATGTTTTATACATTTATATTTCATGATTACGGTTTCTCAGCAAGTGTTCTGTATTACTGTCTCACCGTGAAGTTCGTTCACTGTCTCACCGTAACTTGTGTTTACTGTCTCACCGTATTACTGTCCCACTGTAATGCTCAACTACTATCTCACCATAATGACCAGACATGGTCTCAATATAAAAATTTATTATAATTTTTTTTAAACCGGTATCGTGGTAATTATCCTTTTCACCATTTTTGTTTTCTCACACTTTTACTTTTTTGATGTTTGGAATTCCTAAATGATTAAATAATGAAAGAATCACTTTATTTTTCACTCAGGCTTTCTTCTATTAACAGATTCCAAACTATTATTCAACCCTACAACCTGTTTCTCTGTTTATAACCTTCGATGGATGCCCAGGATGAAACACTCTTCATCGTCGACTCCTAAAAAGCGCAGCTCGATGAAGAAGAAAATTACACCTAAGCTAGAACCCGAAGGACCTCTAAATAAAAATCTAGCAAAACGAGTGGTTGTACAAGAGAAAGAGGTTTTCCTTAATTGGATCTTTTCCAGTAAGTCTTTGGTTTTTAATGTTTTAGAATAGCAAGGCTGGTTAGATTGGTTTCCAAAGAAATACCAACCTATCTATCTGAAGTTGGTAGCTCAGTTTTATCAATATGTTCAGTTCCCCTTTATTTCTGAATATGGATATGTTGTGAGAAGCTGGATAAAAGGGAAAAGATGCTCATTATCTTCGAGGTTAAGGGTTGCATGCCTTAGGATACCTCAAGAAGGCATCTGTGAGGATTATCAGAGAGGAACCCCACCTTCAACCTATTTCTATGATCTGGATGATGATTTGAAAGCCTTAACAGGAAATGGAAACTATAGGAGAGCCATTGATGCTGAACTAGATGGAGAATCAAGGATTTTATTCAAGTTTATAAGGAATTTGGTTAGTCCCAGAAAAGGTTATTTTTCAATTTTGAAATATCAGGATGTGTTTCTGATCAACCTTATGAAAAATGGGCATAAGATCAACAAGTTCACGTATATATTACACTATATGTGTAAGCTGATGAACGTCACATCCAAGTCAAATTCCATGTTTTACTCCCGGCAAATCTCAACCATTCTTTTGGCCAATGGTATGTTTAGACCTAATGAGGGAGTTATTAATGATTGTGAATTATGCCTCTCAAAATACACTATCAAAAGAATGAAGATAAATTGGAATCCATAGAAAAAGGAATGGGTGGAAGACAATGATAGAATTTATGAGAAATTCAATCTAGGGGAACATCCATCAAGACTATTTAATATTTCTTATCCTGGTTTGGAACTAGATGAGATTGTTGAGTACTCTTCTAAAGAAGCATAAGAGGTTCTAGTGCCTCCAAAAGAAACTGTTTCTGTTGAGGAAGACAATCCTCCTATTCATCATGATGTTCATGAAGAATATGGACCTACTCTTAAAGATGATATTAATCTGGTAGATCAACCCGACCTTGAACCAGAATCAGTTACCAAAGAAATTAAAACGAATTCCATGGAAGAACCATAAGTTGAAGAGCTACCTATTATGAAATAAACTAACCTTGATGAACTCCCTATAGAACAATCTGTTCCTAAAATCATCCCTTTGGTTGAAGAGATGATGGAGGTATATTTTCAGTTGGCTAGACATGAAATGGGTGATGAACTACATGCTGATTTTGTGGAATTAGATCAAGATCTTGATCCTTTCAGACCAGATAAGGATGCAACCATTGATGGGGAGAAACCAACAAACATGGAATGTACTAAAGTACGAAATCAGGATGTTTCAAGTCCTATAGCCACTGAATTTATGTTCCTCATCTTCTATGATGTGGATGAATCTCCTAAAGTCTCTACAAAAGACCTTGATATTTCATCTTTGATCCAGCTAAAATCAGTCTCTAATATTGCCCCTACAAAGGAACCCGAAACCAGATCAGTAGCTATTTATGAACATTCATCAGACCAATCTTCCTTGGTGAGTAAGGAAGTTCTAAAAGACCTTGGTGCTACCCTCTAATTTGGAGTTTAGAAACTCTTGAATACCCAACCTCTTCCCGTGAAAAAATTAAGTGAGATAGAAGCCTCGTTGTTGTTGGAAAACATAATCTGGCATATTCAACCTAAAATGCATCATGATATTCAGGAAGTCAGAGTTGAAAACCAGCTACGTAGTGATTAGGTGAAGACTATGAGAGGTATGATTGAGGATATGATAAAAGAGTTACACAAGAGATCAGAGCTTGTTTCTTCTCCTATATAATCTACTATTACTCAAACCCCACAGGTTGTTGTGTCTCATATTTAACCTTATCAAGCTTCCTTAGTTGAAAATGTCGCTGAATGAAACAAATAGATCGTGATGGAGATGAGATATCTTGTTTTAAATATTAACTAAGTAACTAATGAATATACGGGATGTCTTTAAAAAGTGAGGAACCAACTTAAATCTCTTACCACCACTGTCAAATCTTCTGAAGCCTTTGTTCAATACTCTAAACCCTCTTTAGATAGTGGCCTGCTCAGAATATTAGTCAAAGAAGAGATTCAGAATGTATATAGTGGTTTCAATGCAGATTCTCACTCTGAAGTTATCAATAATAGTGACCGAGTTCCGGATCTAGTCCAAATCCACTCCAAAATTGAAAATGATGCTCAACAAGAGCTTTCCAAGAATGTGGATTTCTACTTCAACTGAATCTTCTCAATGACTGATATGACAAATCATTTCAAGTATCTTGAGAAAAAATTGAGAACTCCTCCTGTGACTCAAGGTTCAAAGACCCAAGTCCAAAATCTCACAGAGTTTACTCAATTGTTGGACAGGTGTCTGGAAAATAAGGATGATTTTGAGAAAGACATAGAGTATGGTGGGGAGATCATTGCGAATTTTGTTAAGCTTCTAAGGCCTTACCTTCATTTACAGAATACAAACATTGTTTCTCCTGTGACTGCACCTCTGAGACCTGGACTGTCTACCTTCACCTCTACCCTAGCCTCCACCACTATGTCTATCAGCCATGCACCGAGTCAGATTCGGCCTGGTATTCGTGATCAATAATTTCCTTGATCTTCTACTACTTCTACTATTGCTCTGTTGATTTCTGAAGGCCAACCCTTCCCCTCTCTATCAACAACCTCACACCCTTATTCTACCTCGACGTATGCTCCTATGACAACCTTTTCTACTACTACTACTAATGGTAAAGAGAAGGCCAACCCATGAATAAGAATAGTAGTTACTCCTTTTGGATAGGGATGCTATTGCTTTTGTTTTGATCTTTTACATTTGTACTGAACCTTATTTTCTTTAATGAACAGTGGATTTTTTTTCATGCCTCCTATTATTACATCTTTTGGGTAATCCAAAAAGGGAGAGAAATCTCTATATGATATTTGTTATAAATTTATCTCTATATCTCATATATACAATTTAACATTACATGATTTGTAATCATCAAAAAGGGGGAGATTGTTGGACTCCCCATGTACTACTCATGTTTTAATGATCATAAAAACTATTCAACCTGGTTAAATCCTATAAATTATATCAAATCATGTGTATTAATGTTTAATGTATTCTCATTTTTTAAAACGAGCCATTCAAGATCTTAATTTCTCTACATTCAGTTTAAATACTTTATACTGTCTTTTGACTAACTTTAAAATGATTTCTATGATAAATGATTATATATAATCCATTCTATGAAATAAATGCTTAAGTATGATTACAATTATCTTGAAGAGTCTATGACATAGTGAATCTGCCAATGGTTATGTCTTTCGGGAACTATGAAGCAGACTCCATGAAGCAGACACCATGAAGCAGACACAGTGAAGCAGACATTGTAAAAATTGAGACACCGTGACCTTGAGACATCGTGACCGTGAGACACTGTGACATTCAGATGCCATGAATAATCCAGACAACGTGTGAAGAAGACACTGTTTCCATGACATACTGTGACCCTGTTTCCTAATATATATATTTTCGTTTTCAATTTAATCTCTAACGGTCATATTTGAAAATTTTAATTCACTGGCATAATTAATGTTTCTTTGTAGAGATGTCATAGGACAGTACGAGGTAAGAGGTGAAAAATACATGCAACCTGTCAGCCCCAACACGTGCTTTCTATGATAACGAAAAGTGCTTCATAGAAATAATACACACACGGAAAAGGAAACCAATGGGGCGTGAGCACAAAAGCGAAGGACACAGTTACAACAAGATTAAAAAAGAAAGGCATATTGCATGTAACTCGACACTGCTAATGAACAAACGAAGCATATTTGAATCTTAGAGAACATGTTCACACTCTCAAATATCACAATGAAGACATGTTGAATCGTGACACTCTATTTTACAGATGTGGACTCGAATTCTGCATCTGCTTCATCTCAGAAGTCCAAAGCTGCAAAGACCAACACTCAAAGCACTTCTAAACCTATCTCAATCTTTCTTCTCTGATTGTGTATATTTTTATAAACTTTTGATCAGTGTGTGTTTCTGTATAATAACACACTTTGTCTCTTGCATCAAACTAAAGGATACAATATATACTTACACAAGAACTCATTTACCCTTGTGTATACCAACCGATAAGTGTGGAATATGTCCTTGTGTGGCCTGGTAGTTTATTCCCATGAAGAACTGTGGAAGTGGTCCCTATGTGGCCTAGACAGTTCTGTGTACTCTTGTTAACTCTGATCTAAGGTGTGGAACACTGTTTATTTAGATAAACTGCATAGTGGTAGGTGATCACCAAGTGGAGTGGATTAGGTCTCTGCTTGAGACTGAAAACTTGTTTCATATCCATTGTGCTGCTTATTTTAGTTTTCTCTGTTTTACTACATTTCATCAGAACTGAGAAATCACTAAATTCACATTGATAGTGAGTTTGGGAAAGAATTTACAGTTGTCTTGTCTTGGTTGAATAACTTCCAAATTAGTTATATTAATTAATATTAAAGGTACCGAGAACTAATCATTCTTCTACGAAGTTATTTAAACAGTCATACTTTTATAATAATATATCCTTTATTAACATGGTTGTATCTAATCTTTTGGTAAAACCGTTTTAGAGAAAAAAATTACATGAATTTTTATAGTTACTCAATTCACCCCTCCCCTCTTGAGTAATCTACCTAGAAAAACACAGAGTAATACAAGATCATAATAAAATAAACAATCAATCAGAAAGTTATAACATAACCAGAATAATACTATAATACAAGATTTCCAAAACTAGAAATACAATATCAAAACTAAAAAATAGAAATTCCATGAAAAAGTATGTACCATGATTCAAATTGAAAACCAACAATTAGTGACCCTAAAAAATCACGAGGGAGTCCGAAAATACTTTTGGTATCCCTATCTATGATTCAATCCAATGTCCTTTACCCATAACATGTCATGAAAACATCTAATCTATTCTTGTACTGACCAGGAATCCCATGTATGGTGTTAGTAAAACTCATATGGCCACCCCCAATAGGGTCTAAAAACAATATAAAATCAATAATAGCATATGTAGTTGTATAAGAATAATATAAAATCCATAATGTAAATTTTTTATTTATTCATTTACTCTTTATTTAACCACATAACAACAGGTTCCTATGGACACCTGAACACAAATAATATACCCAAATTTCCATGTTACCGTTCCCCATTTATAATACATGATTGAATGATCATGTTATAATTCATAATACTTGGACAAATTTCCATTTTACCATTCACCATTTGAAAATAAATAATTAAATGACCATATTACCATTCATAATACTTGGATAAATTTTTGTGTTACCATTCACTGTTTAATAAAACTAGGTTGAATTACCATTTTACTATTCATATTAAAAAGCTGAATGTCCATATTAAAATTCACCATTTAATAATACATAATTTAATTATCATGTTACAATTTATAATAATTCGTCACATTTCCATGTTAACTTCCACAATTTAATATCACAAAAATAACAACATCACATTAATTAATTCATTAATTAATTAATCTAACTCAACGGTTTCGTATTCATCTTTAATCATTTAATCAATTCAATAATTAATTAATTCTATTTAATAATATCAAAATAATAAAAAAAATTAATTCAAAAATTATTTATTTAATTCAAAATGTTAATATAACATAATTAATTCAACAATTAAGTATTAAACACACAATATCAATATCACATAATTAATTTAACAATTAATTTTTCTCAGAATTCCAATATCACATAATAAATTCAATAATAAATTATTCAAATCATAATATCATTTTCCCATAGTTGATCCAATAATTATTTATTCACTCCACAATATTAATATCACAAAATTAATTGAATTATTAATCATTCAACTCACAATATCAATATCATATAATTCATTCAGCAATTAATTTTTCAACTCATAATTCCGAAGTTAGATAATTAATTATTCAACTCAAAATCAGACTGTCACATAATTAAGTCATCAATTAATTAAGTCAATTCATATGTTTCAATATCACATAATTAATAAAATCAATTAATTATCATCGATTCACAATCCCTTAATTAATTATTTCACCAAATCAATTAATTCAATGGGAAAAATAAATTTCTTAAAAGACCCTAGAAATATAAAATTATGTACACATAATGAAATTCATGACTATGAGGTTTGAATAATAGTCCAAATACCCCAATTTTTTGTCGAATGAACACCCAATGAAATTCCTGAAGTTGAATAGAAAGATGATATAGAATGAGATCTGAATCTTAAACATATATTCCATATCATTTGAATAATTATCCCAGAATTCTAGATATGGATCAACAATACTATATCTATATCAAATGTATAAGGAATAAAACATGTACAATGGATGTGATAATAATGGGAAATATAATGGAAACCACATGGGATGAAATCCTCTTACTAATAGGGGTGCATATCATCAATATTGGCTACAGATCATGATGGAAGGAGGTCAGAATGTCATGGAATCTATTTTGGAGGCGAAAAAGCATTAAAATGCATTTTTGGTTGAGTTGGGGAGGATTTTGGGTTAATATAGGGTTTTGGGTAATTAAAAAAGTAATTTTTAGTTCAAAATAGTTCTCATTCATGGTTAATGGGGTAGACATACATGGTTTTCCCTAACCCTATGTCTGTTTAAGGGGGGAATGGTTAATCCTACTTGGGAAAACATAATAAAAAATAGTGAAATAGGCATCAAAAACCTCTTTTTCCGTGGTTTCATGGCTTTTTAGTCCTGGTTTCACAGTTAGGGAAAACTGTGTGCCAACCATTAACTTCCCTATTTCTCAAATTTTTCTCAAATTTTCTCCCTATCACACAACATTGTAAAACACAAAAATAATGTACACAACACAAGGAAAATGAGTACATGTAAATGAGCTCGATAAATCTCAAGAAATGTTTGGGATATTAATCTATCATAGGGAATTGATTAAATATCATCAACTAATAAAATTGTTTCTTGTTTAAGTTCTATTTTAAAAATTATCTTTTGGTTTAACCCCATAGTTAACCTATTTCATCATTAATCAAGGTTAAATTATTTTCACACTTAAAAGGATAAGGGATGAAATTTTAGAATTTATATTATCCAATTTTTCCTAATTTATGTTTTTATGATTATTGAATAATTTCAAAAATATATATTATTCATAAAAAATATCATTATTAACGATTTTAACATTATCCATTATATTTACTTTAATAACATGAACAAAAAACATAAAATTTGATCCAAATATTTTAACACATACTAAATTATTATTTTTCAAGTGGGAATTTTTTGGATCATCATAATTATCTAACATTAAAACACATTAAAATTCATATATCAATTTTTGAATTTCCCAATGATTGAATAATTACACCATCAGCATTGTAAAAGTATTTATGGTAATTATTTAACTCCTAAAATTTAAAAATAAATCCACATCCTGAATATAATTTATTTAGGCACAAAATTATTATAAATATTCATTCATAACTAATCTTTTTCCATATGCGAACACATAAATAATATTTAAAACAAAGCATGAAATTTTTTCACTTCCTTCAATTTAGATAATATATAAGTCATTTTCATTGACAGGTGTCCATTAAATAATTCAATTTCAACCCTTAAGTGTTAATGGTATAATTTTATTCATCAAATAAGAATAAAAAAGAATAATGACGTCCTTTTTACATAGTTTTAACCTAGATTTACATATTTTACCCTTTATCGAGGTAATAAATTTTACCATGGTTACTATTGATAGTGATAAAAAATAGAAGGGGATTTTTTTAAAATTTTGAACTACATAATTATAAATATTTAATTAATTTAACGTAATTAAATACATATAAATAGATGAAATTAATTGTAACGTGTGTGGGGGAAAATATGGAAATAAATTCTATTTTGGTAAAATGCATTTTTATGCATAAAACTGGATGTATTGTAATCTTATTCTAAGAAAATATTTTTTGAATGTATAAAAATTTGATCAAGTAAATAATATAAAAATTGCATTACAATAATTAACCAATATTAATTAATTTAATATATTTATAAAGAATTCATTGTATGAATAACATAATGTTTTTCCAAAAAACATTACTTTTATTTTAAATTAATTTTTGTAATTTTTAATTAAAATCATGATTTTTTTTTAATATATATACCTTATATTTTTAATAATTTAGTTATTACAATTTATACTATAAAATATGATGCTTAGGTGATAATGGAAACATAATATTTTATTAATGTTACGCAGTACATTTCAAATCAACATTGTGTGAAACAGAAGATATCGAAGAAATACTATTATTTAAAGTGAAATATTTCATAAAAATATAAAGGTGATGTAATATAGAATATTTTTATTTCCTTATGATGTTTTTATCACTTTTTATGTTAATATTAGAAGTTAGGACTCATGTATACATCCATTCATTCATCAATAATGTATTTAACTTGTAATTAGGTCTTGTTTTACTTTGTTATGCACCTTATACAATCTTATATGTGGATAATGGTGTTTGATGGAAATTTTTACACCCTAATGAAGTTTTTTATTTCCATCCTATCAGTAAACGTTGATGATCGTGGAGAAAATGTTTGAGTTTATTTTCAGACTGTCTTACATTCGGGGTAATATGGAATGGTATGTTATAGTCTATGAATAAAATGATCTTGGAACCAATTAATTATAACATCTCGTGTTTTTAGAAAACAAAACAACATATATTTTTTAAATTTTTTTATAGTTATGTTGAACTTTATCTTGAAAACTCTATCATTTTATACCATGTTTAGTTATGTCTTCTATCATTATCCCAAAACTCCCCCTACAGTTGCCTTTATAGAATCATATATCACCTAAAGTGGAAACTTCAAGTCATGATTTTTTATGAAAGAAAAAAATTTTAGAATTTATATGGTTAGGATATTTATGATAGTTATCATAAAATATGAAAGGAGTATTTTTATCCACTGATAAACATAATTACTTTTTGATTTAAGAGAATTTATTAATAAAATGCCTATGATAAATATAATGTCTATGGAAGATCCCAACATCTATAATGGAATTAAGGTTCGTAAATTACGAAATCACATTTACCATAGATGTCTGAAAATTAATCGATCTCATAGATGTTTTTTGCTAGAACTACCCCATTAGTGAAATTGAATTAATGTTACTACCAATGTAATATAAAATTATTTTTATAAATTTTTTGAAAAAAAGAATAAGGATCAATTGAAAACTCTCAAAAGATTTCCCCAATATAGAAATTTCATCCATTAATTCTGTTATAATTTTCTCAAAAAATTCTAAAACAAATTGTCCATCATACACCATTAAGATGTGATAATAGCACCGCAATGTTTAGATGAGTTTCACCAATAGAAATAATTGATAAATTTACTTCTAAAATAGGTTTTTTCATAGTCAATAAAAAATATTATAATTATATTATAACCCAAATATCCATCTAAGAATCTATAAATTTCTTTTAAAATAAACCAATTTAATATGTGTTCATAAAATTGCATATCAAATGGTCTTTTATACTAACTAATTTCAACATCCATTAATCAATAAAACCCTACATTATTTTACCTTTCAACTATGAACCATCTCATTAATTCCATTAGAAGCCATTTTGACACATTATTTTTAGGATCTATTTTTTTTTACATACCTAAGGCATATTATAAATATTATAGATTATTCCAAAATCTAATATCATGATTATAACATACGTAGATTAATAAATCTTTTTTTGGATTTAAAATTATTTAACTCTCTACTCTAGATTTGTTTCCAGGTTCTATTTAGAAGCAATTCATAAATAATTAATAGTATATACCGTAATATCATCAAGGATTATTGTGATAATAATACTAAACTCTTGTAATACGTTGAAAACCCATTCCTCTTGAGTTTTTTCTAATTTTATAAAAATAATCATAGGTAATGTGACACCCTCTCATAGAAATTAGTATTTTAGTCACAATTTATGGATTTATTCTATAAAATTTCTGTTTATTGGCGATAATGGAAAAATTATAGGCTCATGTAGTCTGATACCCTCAATTGGAGGATTTTATTTTCATTAGATGCTAGGAAATTTCTTTTACTCAGTATTTTCATCAGTGAATATTTCATGAAAGAACCTGGGTTGACCCTGAACCAGTCACTCGAGCATGTCCTTAGCCTGGTTTGAAGGGCATTCTTGATCCCCACAGGCTAGAAACCAGTGTCTACCCTCAAAATTTATTCACAAGGAATGATTTTTCCCATAAAATCGAAATAAATTAACAAGAATAATCAGAACAATAAAATTGAACTCTAGAAGCATAAAAATAAATAAATAGAAAAACTCAACATACCTCCATGTGACCTACTTGGTCATGATCAACCAAAGACAAACCTTCCTCCAATGATGAGAAACTCAACCAAGAGAACCTGCTATTATAAAATTGGCAACTGAAATGATAAAATTGGTGTGATCCTTCCAATGCTCGGTATGGTTTCCAAGACAATCCATAGAATCTAATGTCACCTTTCCCAGAACAATCCATTAACACAAGTTTGATATAAAATTATAAAAGAATGTTTTTTCATATTAAAAAATATGCAACATTTTTTTCTCATTTAAAAATCATTCACACACGACATACCATTTCTAAAATCATTTGTCATTTTAAAAACTAAACCCAAAACAAAGTATACCAAAGATGGATTGTTGTAGAATAGGCTAAAAATTGAAGATGGAAATAAACTAGTATAACTAATAGTAAAAAAGAATTAAAAATAATCTAATAACCATGGGTGATCCTAAAATTCCACAAGAAGACCCCTAGATATACTCAGTTTCAAAACCACCATTCAGTGTATCGTGAATTTCATATGTCTATAACCAAATTTAAGCCCTATAACAGACCAATCCAGTGGGAAAACCTGCCGAGCCTAACAACCAATCTAGGGGTACCAACCCTTATAAATGGGGTTGATTAGAAACCATCACTTGGTCATCTAAAGGATTCCCAAGAGACCATGGTGGTTATCATAAAATTATGTATGTAGGATACCCTTGCACGTATAACTCATCTCACTACACGTTCCTACCCAAAACACAAACACTCCATACTATAACCCATAAGGGATATCCCCCTATAGAGGTGCCTGAAATATATATATATATATATATATATATATATACGTCATATAATCACAGGTTCCAACTAGGCCATCATGACATAAAATCATTAAAACCATTTAATAACTTTTTCAAAATATTAATGTGCTTAAATGGGAATACAGTAATCGAAACATCATCATTTCAAAGAATCAACAAAAACATTACACTAAAGATGAAAGTTCCAAATGTGCCTTTGTGTCTGAATGTCTAAATCAATTTTCCAAAAACATCTTATCAATACCGCTTTTTTAATATATAAATCTAAATGGTCATGGTTATTTCCAAACTCACACCAAATCATGTTTCAAGGAAAAATGACCAATACATAAGGAATTCATTTAAAACCATTTTAAAAATCACACAAAAGACCCAACCTCCTCTAGAAGGCATGAACCATTTATAAAACCAAACATTCAAGGAAATGTATATTTAAAAGACAACCTTCATTTGACTACACATCCATGTATGAACCTAGTAAACCCATGGATGTTCCAACATCAGTGGCACCCCAACCATCCAAAGAGACACTCAGATGATATTTCCACAAAACATCAAATTCCTTTAAACCATAACTGACCTAACAATTTTTAAATAATTTCATAATCAACCCAAATAGTTTATAAATGATTTTATAAACAAGCCAACTATTTTACAATTTTTTTTGACCAATCCAACTAATTAATAAAAACTTTTATAAATAAACCATGCAATTTTATAAATTGACTAAACAATTTATAACAACATTATAAATGGACCAATAAATTTTGTGGAAACCCCCACTCCCACATTGAAGAACAACAACATTTAAAATAAACATCCAAGGTATTTTAACTTGGTAAATTCACACAATCCCCATCAAAAACTCATTTTTAGTAAATAACAACAACACAAAAACACTAATAACTTCAATCCAAAGATAAAATATAGATGAGATTATCCCTTAAGAAGAAATTGAAATCATGCAAGTGCCAATGAATCATTTTATAAAGGAAATATTGTAAACGCCTACCTGAAGGCCGAGTGACTATAACACCACTTCAACAAAAAGAAGAATAACCACCTGTAGACCAAAAACACACCTAAAAATGATGAAAACACTAGAATTGTGATTTTCACCATTAGGGTTTCACTATGGAAAAGATCCCTAAAAACTGACGTAAAAACGCACCTGCATGGGGGTTTGTGACCAAATATGGGTTGGTCGGGGTGGTCGCACATATGATAGAGGCCACACAAGGGGGAGGTGGACACTGGAGGGTGAAATAGAGTAGGAGGTGGTGCTGGATGGGGAGGTTGAAATGTTTGAGATGGTAAGCAGTGTGGGGTCGAAGCACAACCTATCCAGAGGTGCGGTAGGGCACGACAGTTATCCGAATATGCGGGCCAAGGTGGGCTGGGGCCAGCATGGGGGTGAGGCGAGCAGAGATCGTGAGGATATGGCGTGGATGGTGGTGTGGATGGTGGAGAGAGGCAAAGTCTTTTAGGGCTGATGGATGAGGGCTAGAGGGTTGATGCAGGTTGAAGGAACCGAGGGCCAGAGCTGGATTAAGGCTAGTGCTAGGAGAGGGTGAAGGTGGAGTTACAATGTTGGGTCGACGAGGCTAGGGAAAGCGCGAAGGGCCGATGGGAGTCAGGGAGAATGCAGAACTAGAGGGTGTGAGATGCGATGGAGACTAGGTGATGGAGATGGCCTGGGTGCACAATTGTTGGGTGTTGCACCGAAAAAAAAGAAACAGAGGGGAGGCATACGTGCAAGAAGTGAAAAAAAGAGGGGGCACCGGGTAATTAGGGTTCATATTTTTTAAATTTTATTATTATTATTATTATTATAACAACAACAATAAAAATAAAACAATATAAATAATAATAATAATATCATTAATATAATAATAAATGTTTTAAAAATAATTATTAATTATTTTTCGTAAAAAATATAACAATAGTAGTAATAAAAATAATATCATTAATAATATTAATATTCTTAATAATAATTATAATAATAATAAAAGTATCAACATGATTTTGTTATTATTTTACAATATTCATTTTAAATTTTATTCCATTTATTTATCTTATTTTGAAAACTGGGTAATCGCACAATCGTCGCATGACTTAATAAGTCACGCCTAAGTTGTTCACCTCAACCCAGATTACTTGGGAACCCATGCAAGAACCTGGGGTGAACTCACATTTTTCATTAACTATATGGTGCACGTGATCTAATCTGAAACCCAGAATAATGTTAAATGAGTGAATTTTTAAACCCGGACCCCGTTCAGACCTTAGATCAAGGACCTAAATCCATGAAATAATAAAATAAACATAAACATAAAATTAGGTTCATGACAATTCTCCTCACCACATACCCTTTCTTCCCCTATAAAGTCACCTAGATTAACAATTGAAAAATCATCATTCCATGACCAATTAAAACTAATAGAAACCTTAATATACGAGAACAAGAGAACACGAGAGGTTTCTCCCCACCACAAGAACCCAACTACTGCAAACATTTAACACCCACTCATACCACCCCGGGATGAGGGCCTATGCGGTAACTCCCAACTTATCCAAACTAATTATTATAAGGAGATAGAAAAAAACACCTCTATTGGAAAATGGAACCATCGGCCCAGACCAAAAACTCCAAACACTAGGGGAAAACCTTCGAGAAGAACTTACCCCATACAGTGAAACTGAGCATAACCACCAACATGGACACTTACATAGGCACTTACATCTCCAAAGTAACACTGGAAAACCAAGATTATCCAAGACAATGGCCAAACTAGCACTTAAGAAAATCACACTATTCAGAAAACCATAATCAGACAATCAAAACTATTTGGATTACAATAGAACATGTCATTCATAACTCCACAGTGAAAAATGAACTTGCCAAGACGTCAAAAATATAATGGTAGAAAAACAATAATGAAAAGACATAAAATTTTACACTTCCAACACTGAACACAAAACCCTGAACAAGACTTCACACCCCCAGAAACTCATGACTGTGCGTGAGCTATACCCCAAGACCTATGGTTGGGACTCTGATGGATGAAGCATCTCCTACCGGACAGTCAGGCACTAGAATCCTTTAGTCACAGCATATGATTCAGGGGATGCTTCTTACAAAACCAATCTAGATGAACCAAACACCTACAATGATAAAAAGTCTTATAAGGGATGCAACATGACGACTTCATGTTCCCAAACTGGCCCCACTGGTGGCACAACACAAAACTGTCCGATGAACTAGAATCCAACACCACTGTATATGACTCTTTAGAAAAAGTTCAATCTGGAACACACTGATTTCCAGATGGGGAACCATTATGAGCAACTGGATACGCTGGATTGCCAACCATATATGCTCTAGGGACTAAATCATCTAAATACACCTCATCAAATAGTTTCTCCAAAAGATGGTCCCTAGAATGGAGGACCCACTCCTTAATCTCTAAATGAAGACACCTGATAAAGTGGTAAGTCCAACTAGAATCTTGCATGGCTACCTATGAAGAAAAGGACACAAGTTCCTTAATATGGTCAATATAATTCTTCATCATGTGTTGTCCTTGATGAATACAATTGAGCTCTTCCATTTTCTTCATTGTGGCCTTTTCATGTATGAACCATCGAATGACGATGGATTTAATGACATCATACGTCATCCCAACATGCATGGATGGCGGGGCAAACAACTCCAATTCGTCCAAAGATGAACCCTCAATCAATAACAAAACAAATCGTACTCTAATAGACTCGAGAGTTCTTTACATCCAAAAAACAAAATCAACCTCTTTAAACAACATAACTGCCTTTAACAGACCCAAATCACCGTTAATGATAGAAAATGTCTGAGAAGGACCAAAATTGGGCATGAATTATTAGAGACCTTAGTTTCCTTTCTGTGTGATAGTTTTTGAACAACATATAAAACCCATATCCAAAACCAAAATCAAGGCAAAGAAACATCATTGAATGCACCTCCATAAAAAAACAACAAGCTCAAAAAACAAAAAAAAAACACAAACACAACCAAAAATTTCTTGTTCATTTTATTTTTCAAAATTACATTCTTTCTAGGACACAATCAAAATATCAAACAAAATTTTCAAACAAAGTAAAATTACCCAAATAATTTCTCCAATTTAAAATCACTATAAAAAAAATTTCAAGCCATAAATTCCAAGTACACACCCTATTAATCCCATGAACCATTTCCCATATCTTCAACTTCTTTCATCCATACACAACAACATGAATTACAATGCATTCCATCACATGTTGAAACGTTCATAATGAGTACCCAAGGTTTCACCCAAACCATTTCTCTTCAAATTCAAAAAAACACCCAATTTTCAGACCAAGATTTTTTAGTTTAAAACCCCATTTCACGAATTTAAATCCATTTTAAAGAAATCATATTTATTTCAAAAACTCTATTTCATTTTCAACAGTGCAATTACAATAACTAGAACCAAGACGACACTCAACATTCATCAATATACCGGAGTGAGGGACTTGTGGTTACTCTTTACCTGGCGACAAGGGAGTGGGCCATGCCCCATGTAAATGTCAACAACTAGGAGGAACTTAACCATGTACTCAGACTTCACATGGGTCAAAACACCATGAAATATCAACATATTACATTGGAAAACCTCTGTTTTCTCCCTCAATCTAAAACAAACTAGAACGAGACAAGGAATCAATTATCGAGATACCCCTAGTGACTTGAGGATCAGAACGGGTGAGGGATCATGTCGTCCTTCTAGTACGTATCACTCGAGTCCCGACAGTCCTAATATCCATCTACTGGACACCCTAAATAACAAGGGATCCTTTGATACAATTTTTTCATGATCCAACCCAAGTCGACACTAAACTGGTCACCTGAGAAGGTCCGAGGCATGGCCCAAAGTGCGTTCTCGATCCCTGCAGGCTGGAAACCAGTGTTGGTCATCAAAATTTCATCGCTTGGAACGATTTTCCCCATAAAAGAGAAATAAATAAAGTTGAATAATTGTAACATTAAAAAATAACACTATCAATAGAAAAATAAATCAATAGAAAAACTCAACAAACCTCCATGCGACCTACTTGGTCACCATCCAACCAAAGACCAACATTTCTCCAATGATGAGAAAATTAGACAAGAGAACTTGAGAAATGGAAACCTGCAACTGAAATTATAAAATAATAGTGAAAATTAAAATTCTCAGTAGGGTTTCTATGAAAAACCACATAATCCAATGCCCCCTTTCATGGAAAAATCCAATAGAAATAAGTTTGAAATACAACTATAAAACTAGGTTTTTCACTTTAAAAAATAAGAAACATGTTTTTCTAATTTATAAATCCATCACATGTGACGTACCATTTCAAAAATCATTGATCATGTTAAAAAATAAACCCAAAACAATGAATTCCAAAGCTGGGCTAATGTAGAATAGGTAGACATCGCGAGGTAGAAATATTCTGGTATACAAAAAAGTAAACAAGTAATAACAATAATACAGTAACTGTGGGGGATCCTTAACATTCCTAAAAGAAACCAAGACGTACTCGGTGTTGGAACCACCTACTAGCATATGGTGAATCTCTTAAGTATATAACCAACTGGTCGCACTTTAACTGACCAATCGAGAGGCAAATCCCACCGGTACTAACAACCAATCTAGGGGTACCAAACTATCTAATTGGGGGTGATCAGCAACAATCACTCAATCATATAAAAGACTCCCTGGAACCTCGGGTTGATATCATAATACTATGTAAGTTGAAGGCCCTCGTATGAGTTACTCATCTCACCACACTTTCCTACCCCAAACAAGGACACTCCATACGATAACCCATAATGGATATCCCCCCAATAGAGGTTCCCAAAATATATATATACATATCATATCATCAATGGTTCCAATTGGGCCATCATGCCCTAATATCATTAAAACTGATTGATACATTATTCAAAATATTAAATTTGTTAAATGGTCATATAGTAATAAAAATTTCGTCATTTCAAAGAATCAACACAGACATTACACTAAAGCTAAAAGTTTCAAATGGGCCATTGAGTTGACATGTCTAAATTCATTTACCCAAAACATCTTACCAATACTTCTTTTTAAATTTATAAATCCAAACGGGCATAATTCTTTCCAAACTCACACCAAAGCATGTTTCAAGGAAAAACAGTCAAACCTCAAGTAATACATCTAAAACTATTTCAAAAAAAACACAAAAGACCCTACCTCATCTGGAAGGCAAGAGCCATTTAAAAACCCAATAATTCAAGTAAATTTCAATATAAAACACAACCTTTTTTATCGACACATCCATGAATACACATAGTGAACCCATTGATGAGCCTACATCTAGTAGAACCTGAAACATCCAAAGAGACACATAGATGCTATTTCCACTAAACGACAATTTCCTTTAATCCACAACTCACCAATTTTTGTTTAATAATTTCATAAACAAACTAAACATTTTATAAATGATTTTGTAAACAAGAAAACTACTTTATAAAAATTATATAAAAAATCCAACCAATTAATTAAAAAATTTATAAAAAAACAAGAAATTTTATAAATAGACTAAAAAAATTTATAAATGGACCAATCAATTTAGTGGAAACCCACAATCCCACTTTAAAGAAAAAAAACATTTAAAATAATCATCCTCGGTATCATAACATGGAAAATTCAGACAATCCATTATAAAAACACATTTTTAGTAAATTCTAATAGAACAAAAAAAACTAATCACATCAATCCAATGATATAATAGATGTGCAATTAACCCTTAAAAAGTAATTGAAAACATGAAAGTGCGATGAATCATTTCAGAATAGAATGATTAGAAACACCTACCTCAATGGAGAGCGACCATGACACTACTTCAGTAGAAAGAAGAATAACCCCATACTAACCAAACACACAACTAAAAAATGATAAAAACATGAGAATTACAATTCACGCCACTAGGGTTTGGATATGGAATACGATCCCTAAAAATTACAAAACAACACACTGGTGAGGGGGTTCATGACATTATATTGGTCAGTCGTGGATGTCGCGTGTGATCATGAGGAAGCACAAGGGGAGAGGTGGCCACTGGATGTTGCACTAGAGTATGAGGCATCATTGGATGGGGGAGGCCAGGCTATCAAAGAATGGAAGCAATGAGTGGGATAGAGCACGACCTGGCCAGAGGTGTGGCAGGGTGAGGCGATTGGCCGAAGATGTGGGGTGAGACTGGATGGGGGGCCTATATGGGGCGAGGAGAGGGAGAGATCTCAATGTGATGTCTTAGCCGGTGGTGTAGAGGGTGGATAGAGGTGGGGTCCTAGAGGGAGGATAGATGAGGGCTGAAGCGTGGCTGGTGGCTGAATTCATGGAAGGCCAAAACAGGATGAAGGATTGCACTGGGAGAGGATGATGGAAGAGTGCTGTTGTCGGGTGATGTTGTTAGGGAAAGTGTGGATGGCTGCTGGAGGTCAGGGTGGAGGCAGGGCTGGAGGGGGTGAGAGGTGAGGGTGACCTGTCGAGGGGGGCAGCCTGTGTGTGTGGATGTTGGGTGGTACACTGTACAGAAGAAACAGGCGGAGGTATGTGCACTTGAAGAGAAAAAAAGGAATGTGGGGGCACAACAGTGTAGTTAGGGTTCATAAATTTTTATTTTATAACAACAATAATTATAATTATATTAACAATAACAATAAAAAAATAATACAGCAATAATAATAATACCATTAATATAATAATAAAAATTCTAATACATTTTTTTAATTTTTTTATAATAACAATTACAATAATAATAATAATATAATTAACAGTGTTTATGTTTTTATTACTAATCATAATAGCAATAAAAGTTAAAAAATAATAATATTATCATTAGTGAACATTTTTTTGAAATTATAATCCATTTTTATATCATCTTTTGAAAACTAAGTAACCTCGTGCTCGTTTCATGACTTTATAAGTTGTGCGCAAGTTGCGGGCCTCAACCCAGACCACCTTGGTACTCGCACAAGCACCTGGAATGACCACACTGTTGTCTCTAACCATGCGGCGCTAGTGCACCAATCTAAAACCCTTAAAAAATGTTAAATGAAATCAATTTTAAACTGGGACCTATCCCTGACCATGGCACGAGGACCTGGAGCCAAGAAATAATAAAATAAAAATAAACGTAAATGTCGGCGTGTGACAGAATAACCCCTCATATTCTATTTCCAAATAAAATATAAAAATGTGATTCATAGTGGATCATTTTTGATTTCTATATACTCTCCCTTAATATCATAGTATGAATACTTCCTACTAAGAATATCAATTTTCAATAAATATTTATCTATTATGTGTTCTTTTATATTTATTAAGATATTGAAATCCTCTATTTCTTCCCCAATATGAAAATTTTGTTTTCCCTTAGCTGCAATGAGGAAAAGCACAGTTTTTGTATGAAATCCTAATATCATGGTTAGGTCTTTATCACACTCTATGAATGGAAAAAATGTGATGTTCTAAAAAATCATTCCTAGTATAACTAATTGATCATAAACCCTCCCTAGTGGTTGATTTATCAACCAATCATATAAATAATGATTTATTTTTTTTGTATTAAATTTTTTAATTTAAAAAAATACGAATAGTGATAATGGAATCTGATTGAATCCAACTTCTATATTAT
Source organism: Viscum album (assembly GCA_963277665.1). Lineage (NCBI taxonomy): Eukaryota > Viridiplantae > Streptophyta > Magnoliopsida > Santalales > Viscaceae > Viscum > Viscum album. Next base: position 839,586,335 of record OY728125.1, on the reverse strand, counting down.
AGAGAAATATTTTGTTTTGGTACTTTTATCCTAGAATGTAAGGAAAAAAGTCCATAATATTAATGTTTTGGATGCATTTATTTTTGTAAAATATATCTACATTCTTCGGTGTGACAGATTATAAAAAATTCATTAAAACACTTTTTATTTTGGTTTAATATTTCCAAAACAATTATTAGATTGTGTTTTATCCAATTCAGTTATTAATGGTATATTTTCAACATGATTTTGAACATCTCAGCGATGTTGAGAAAGTTTGACTCATTGCTATATATTTTGATTCTCTATATGAAAAGGATGGGTAAATAAAAATTCCATTACTCATGAATTTTTTTATATTCTTCCTCAAATCTCTTATCATATTTATTCCACATCTATATAATTAAATTTTCTATTTAATTTAAATGTAAATAAGTTGAATTCAAATATTTTTTTCTTTCCATTCCCTCTATTCATCCAATAATTTTCTTATTTTGAAATTTTAATTTTATAAAATATCAATTTTTATCATTCATAATCCCATTATTATCATTTAATTATATTTTTACATGACTTTTAATTGTGAAAACAATTAATTTTAATAGGATTAGAGTAAATTATCCTTGGATGCTTCCTTTTATCAATTTCACTAATTTTATCCCTTTTCCAAAGCATCAATTCTCAGTTATGAGATCTTGATTATTGGGAATCCATGTGTAAAGAGTTCTCAGGTTATGACTATCATCTAAAATTATATTTTGAAGTACCATGGTAGTTTGGGAATTGGGGTCTTGGTCGGTTTTAAAAAACATTTAATAAATGTAACCTAATCAATCCATGGCATTTTTATGAAATTTGTTTGGGGGTTTTATAGCTAGGACTGTACTAATTAGAAAATTATAAAATTTAATATTATAAATTGCCAAAAATGCTTCCATTATTATGGGATAATAATGCATATAAATATTGAGACATAATACACCATTATTACCATTCATAACTAACTAAAAACCTTACCCCCTAAGTGAATGTTCACGTTTCTGAATTGAGATCATAATAATATTTTGAGATATATAATTTAAATGCTGGTTAATTAAATTTTATAGTTTATTCATTATTATTTTTACTTGAGTAAACATTCATTTCATTCTAGATTACTCTATAAAAATTCTTGACTTGTATTTAAAATATTATGCAATCATATAGAAAATTAACTCTATTTATTAATAAATATTGTGTTCATGAATGCGTTTGTTTAGATTTTTATACGGTGGGATATTTTTAATGTAAAGAAGGAGACTTTTCTACGGTGATTCTGAAGTACATTTTTTTATAATTTTGTAATTTTCTTTTATTATAAATCCATTGAATCTTATATTAAGTAACTTGGATCAATTAATGTGATGAAGATTCCTAAAGAACATGTCTATGTTAGTCCAAATGTTATTTGGGACTATTTGGAAGTGTTTAAAAATATATCACATGATATTTGATACTGTAGATTAAATAAAACCATAAAACATTAGATTATGTTCAAGTATGTTTTTGGTGTATTTATGTAGAAAATTATTTCAATATATATCATTCTTAAAATTACAATAAAATTTCATTATTTATATATAGAAGTGATGATTTATGTATTCGTCTTTATGTAATATATGTCATGACTCAATGGAGAATACATAATTTACATGTGCTCTTAATAATTGTTTTTTAGGAGATGGATATTCATTTATAGAAGTGGTTGCACCATGGTGGTTTTAGATTCATTAAAAATTTAAATTCTTTAATTGTAAAGATCATGTATTATGAAATCACACTATCCAATCAAACCAGAACAAAATGATTTAATAAAAAATAATTATTATATAAAGAAGAATAAATTATGGTTAAAAATAAGAATGGACCTAATATATTTATTATGTTACGATGTTTTTTATTTCTTCATAATTCATTTTTTAAGAGATTCATTTTCAATGGAAGATGAATGTAACTTCTTATTAAATGTATTCATTACAACATAATTTATTTTAAATTATTTTTATTTATGAATGGTTACCATTTTAAATTATTTTTATGAGTGGATATTTTTTTTGAAGTGGAATAATCTATTATTACATATAATATCTCTAAACCCAAAAAATGTTTTTTAAATGATATTGATTTATCTAAAGTATAAAAATAAAATATTAGCAGAAAAAAGTTGATATGTGATAAGGAATTTGAATATATAATTCACAATTCTAGAAAATTGATGATTTGTTTTAATAAGAGAGTTGAGGTCAGGTGCTAATCCAATTTCTTTTATTCCATATAGAATGGAAGTATTAGATATTCCTGAGGTTAAGAAGTTTTAGGGAATGTTGGAGGATAAATGTTATATCCTTATGAGTATGTCACCTTCAGTGTGCCCTTTATTATTCACCAAAAGTCATACATGCACATCTCATTGTTTATCAATTACTGGGATTTCAATCAAATGATAGCTAATAATTGATAACCAATCCATGTATAAATGATCTTTTCTAATAGATGAGGTGTGATGGTGTGTTCACCAATATTTTTTTGAGATCAGGATATCATTATCTGATGGTTATACCATATGAAATTCCATGTATGGAATTTATGAGCTGCTATAGTTTGTATTAGACATTTATAATTTCATTTGTGCCTAAAATTTCCCCTACCATTATTATGGATTTCATGAAACAAATCATCCTCCCATTGTTGAACTGGTTTGTGGTCATCTTCATGGATGAGACCATACTATACTCCATGACTCATGATGATCATGCAAAACATATTTAAATCGTCTTGAGTATACTATGTGAGAATTGACTATATTCCATAATATATAAATGACATTTTTGGATTGACAAAGAACCATTTCTAGGTAAAATCTTCTTAGAAGAAGGTGTGTTTGTATACCTAGATATAATTCATGTAATTGTTTCATAGGATCAGATCTAAATTGTTTTAAATATTAATATTTTCTTGCTTTTAGAATTTTATTACTGAATATTTATCATATAAATTTTTCAATTGGAAGTGCCTATCTCTGCCTTGGTCATGAATGGTGTAAATATTTAATAGTCTTGTGAATTTTACAATGCCTTCTGGAGTGGAAAAAAATTTGATGACAACACCAATTTTGATATTACCCACACCAGGGAAGGTTATACATAGTATTTTGATGCATTCAGGATTTTTCATGGGCTATTATTGATGCATGAGATCATATTGTTGAATACAGATCTCAAAATTTGTGGCCTCATCCACAAAACTACCCTATTAATGATATCATGTTGGTCATAGTAGTCTATTCCTTATAGTGTTTGTGGAACTATGTTTTTAGTTTAAATGTTTATTATGTTTACTGATGATAATACCGAAACAAAAATATTTTCCAATCATGATTTAAATCATCGGTAGTAAATTTGGTTTTATTATATTCAATAATTTTATTTAGAACTATATTATACATTGATAAAATAAAATGGTGATGTTGATGCTTTGATTATGTAGTGACATACTCAAATCATCCAATAGTCTAGTTCTGTGTGAAAAATGAGTTCTTTTTTCCTTAATATGGAACTATATATTCTTGATTAAAGGAAATAGATTAACCTTATGCCCTTATCCATCAATCCTAATATTTCGAGTCATATCCAGATGAGAAAATATGATGAACCATAGTGCATTTATATGATGGAAACAATGATGGATTGGAGAAACCTATAGATTTTCCCATCGATGTGGATGAGATCATACAAGGTAATGGTCATGTGATTGCACCAAAAATCATGCGAGATGATATGATGTATGAATTTCATGCCTCAAAGGGAGAGTCGCAACCTGGTTTGACCAAAATGTACAACGACATCCACCCAGAGTATTGGTGGTTAGGAATGAAAGAGGAGGATGCATATTTTATGAAAAGATACTAAACTTGTTAATATGTGAATGATGACCATCATTTACTGGAAGGTCTTTTATAACCTTCTCCCATTTCAAAATGGACGTGGGATGTGGTTACCAAGAATTTTTTGGTGGGACTTCCAAGGATGAGTTTATATAATTATAAAATATGGGTGATTTTATATTGGTTGAAAAAGGTGTCCCATTTTCTTCTGATTAGAGAGACCTTCACCGTTGATCATTTTGCTGACCTGAATGTTTGGAAAATACTATGTTTTCGTAGGGTGTCCTGGAGCATTTTTTCAGTCTATGAAACTCATTTTATTTCATGATTTTGGAATGTAATGTAGAATGAACATGGAATTCATGTGTTATTTATAGCAACATCCCAACCATAAGAAGAATTTAAATCAACATATATAATATAGGTGTTAGTGAAAATTATAAGGGCATGTGTCAATGATTTTATTAAAACCTATTAGAAGAGAATAACCATTTCTGAATTCACATTTAAAAATAGTTATCAGGATACTATTTTGATAGAACCATACGAGGTTCTCTATATAATTCCATGCAGATCACTATTGAGTTTGAAGGAAGTGGGAAAATCCGGTTTATTTGGTCTAAGGCTCATGCCAAAGATGTCATATAATATTTAGTTGATATGAAAGCGTATGGATATAACAATGTGTATAAATGAGTCATACATTGATAAATTTCATCATCCTATTACATTTTCATTAGATGACTCTATGTTTCTCTTTGTGTTTTCAATATTGGGTCACCATGTAAATCAGAAGTAGGTTAAGATGGAAGCAAGGTATGCTTGGTATTTTGAGATCATGGAGAATATCAAAATAGAAGCCTACATATTTTCAATTCAATAATAACATAGTTATATGCATCATGTTTTTGATGTTTCAGAGAATCATCTATATCACTCCAACCTTTTCATGTGAGTGATTTTGATTATGTCAAGATTGAGGTTGAGGCATAATTCTAAGAGAATCCATTTCATGTTGTAAATCAAAGTGAGAGAGATTTGTGGGTTATGACCACGTCATTGGACTGAGTGTTGTGGTAGTATAGTAACATTAAGGTGGGATCCTTGCAGAGGGATGATGATATGTGGGACTAATGGCATGATCTTTCTTCCTTAGAGGCCTTTTGAAGCTTTGGAATATGTATAGAGTATGAGTTTTGATAAGGTTTAGAGGGTGAAATATCTAAAACAACTAACGTGGTACGTATGATTTTAAATTTTTGTTAGCATACATTTTATATAGTGGATGCAATAATTCACATTGGCAGTGATGGTCTCTGGGGTGGCCCCTGGATTTGATAATTGAATAACAGGGGGAATGTTTTGATCTAGTGTATGGAATATTTTTGGAATATATCTTGGGTTCACCAAGTTTCATGGCCTAGGAGACCATGTGTTCTAGACCCAATGGACAACTACAGGTTCACAAACACCACAATGTTTTTCAAATATTGTGGGTGGCCTAGAAAACCATGCAGCCAGGTCCCCTCTTAGATAAGGGTTTCTTCATGGTTAGTGTGATGTTTGGATAAATATGCATGCAAACCAGGATCCTCTTAAAGGGTCTGATTTTACCATTTCACACCCTCATGAATTAAGGGTTATTACATGATTTTATTACCCATTTCACCTCTATTAGTTATGGATCCAAACTAAGAGAACCCAAACTATTCTACGGTGATTCTCCTTCAATCCATAGATAGTCGAATCACTATTGGATGAGAATCAAAAATCAAGGTAATTATAAGAGTCATATTCGTAATATTTTTTAAAAGAATCACGGTGGATGGTTTTATATCCTTTAAAATACATAAACACTAATCATCTAGTAGATTCTTTGGTTGGGTTTTTATGTTTTTGGGGATTGAATCAAGGTTTGTGTTCAAGAAAGTTGGTGTCTACAAGCTTGAGGTTTTTGGTCTAAAAGTTAATTTCTTATTATCATGATGTTAATATTGTGTATGGGGTTCATATAATTCCCTATAATATGGAACATTTATTTAATTAATTACAAAATGTAAATTTGGACACAAATTTATTTTTGATATCTTTGAAGATCCTCATCAGATCCATTGAGACTATTTAGCTCAGTCATATGTTCACCCATGCTGTGCGAAATGCATATGTTAATGCTTTAGTGGTTAAATGATGTTATAAAGGGTTTATGAGGTTGAACCACTATAAATTTCGATTGGATTGTTAGGATAGAATAAATGGGTTTCTTAATTAACTTGAATATGTTATAAGAGTTTTGTTTTGTTTTTGGGTATATATGATAAATAATTAAATGGTAGGGTCTATGATAGAAATGGTTTGAAAGGATAAAAATTGTTATATATATGCTTAAATAATAAAATTTGATAGTTATGGGAATTCAGTAATGTGTATTATTTAATGAACCATGTAAATGTGATCAGTGAGAAGATGCACTCCTCTTCCTATTGTAGGTTTAAATGGTCACTAATGTTGAACCTTGGAAAAAGTGATTATTATTATGTTTTGGACATCAGACTAAGGATACTCTCCCTTATTTCTATAATGACTAATTCTCTAGGAAACATTGATGTATTTCACGGTCGAGGATGTTATATTTATGTTCCAAGATCCAAACATATTGACCTGATATGCATACCTAGACTGATTCAACAAGGTACACTATTAAATTTAATTAATAAATTAATTCACATGTGACGTAAAGTTTTTAAGTCCCTCTATTTCTATTTCAAACATAAGGCATGGGCCATGGTGGCTTTACTAGTCATGTGTTTAGGTGGAACCCAATGGTCATAAATATATGAATTACTATATAATAGGAAATTTAGTTTCTTTAATATTCTTATTTATTATTCATAGAACTTCATCATACACTATTAATTTACTGGATATTATTTTACACACCATTGGTGGTGGCCTACTGAGTGACACTCACACCATTCTCTGGTCATGATGAAAATCTGAGAAAACTATATGGTTATAGATATAGACATGGGAAAGGGCCCTATGTTTGATGGATTACATGGGATGGAGTATAGATGTGGGGATCAAACATGAATTGTGAAACCATTTTTAGGGATTTTCCTTGATATCTTATTCTGGATTACATTTTTTTACTTTAAACACTCATTATTATAAATTTTTATTATAATCATTTATTTTTATTTTTGGAATTGAGTATATAGTATATGATGACTAGTTTTCTATTTTTAGTTCATGGTATCTTTTAAATGATTTCTAGTACTAGATTACATTGGTGAAGATTGTATAGTCTCCTCATGCATTACATTAGAATGTAATTACTTGTCAATAGACTCTTCCATATGGGGTGGCTTTCTTAAGGCCATGTGGTGAATTGCCTCAGGTCATGTGGTTGAATGTTACAATATTGATTATTTTAAAAGGAAAATATTTGGATGTATTGATTTTTTCTATAGATTTTATAATTGGTTATAAAAGTATTCCACAGGGTAACTAATATATTATATTATTTATGGAAGGTTAAATGATAACTCCTATAAATTAAAAGACCATATAGACTAATATGAATTCAAGGAATTCTATCTCATCCTCACTTTAAAAGATGGAATTCATAATTTTTTTGAGGCTCGAGACAGTGAATGAAATTTTTGGGAATCTATGAAATATTCACGAAGGTAATGTTAGGGTGAAAGCATAAAGCCTTTAAAACAGGTATTAAATATTTGAATACAATTTTATTCAAGACGTAAAAACACTATTTATATACTATAGTTAATAATGTTGTTATCTATATGAGAGGTTTCAATGAAAATATTAATGATTCAATGAATTTCAAAAATGTTATTTATATTTTAAATTATTGTATTGATGATAAAATTTTATTACCTAAATATCATGACTTTAATATATTTACACTGGATGATTTTCATATTCTATTAATCAAATATGATATTATTAAATATTATCATTTCAATAAAATAACTAGTAGAAATAAGAAAATCACATTGAAATCCAATAAAATTGAAGACTCCCCAAAATATCAAAGAAAATGAGAAAATAATATATCTGGAAAGAGATTTGATGATAAGTTTTTTAAGATCATGGTACTTATCTATAAAAATGTAAAAAATGGAAAAAATATATATACTAGAAAACTTCCATAATGTATTTTATTAGTGAAGGAATTATACATTTTTAATGTATTTTCCTATGATTAGGGATGAAAAGAGTGAAGATTAAGAGGGCCTAACAATGATGTTTTATAGAATAAAGGATATCAAAATTTATAAATATTATGACACTTTTTATGAATAATATGAATATATTATATTAAATAAAAAATATCTGTTTCTTTTCAAATATACTAGAAAAATATTATGGTGATAATGAAGGTGATAATGATTCATTACCTAGAGATCAGGATGAGAAATTATTGATTCATAAAATAATTTATGAGGATTTATGTAGTTATGGAAGGAGATAATAAATGGACATGGAATTCACATTGAATTAGTAATTCATATAATTTATTGTGAAGTTCTCCAAACTAGATAAAATAGAATATGATGTTGGGAAAAGTATGCCAAATATCAAATGAGGGCAAGGAAGTCCAATGTGAAAATAACTAGAATTAGTGAAATAAATTGAGGAATTAAATGTCTCACCTACCAGATAGTAGTGAATAAATTATGTTATTAATAAGAAATTTTAAAAAATAAAAATAAATTATGTATTTTTAGAAACAGTTCTAAAATATGATGATTAATTTAAAAAATTCAAGTATGATTTTGAAACCAATATACATTAATTTTTATAATGTTCAAAGATCAAAGAAAATATTAGTACAATATAAAAGAATAAAAGTTATCATTATAATCATAAAGAATATAATTATGTTGATTCATTAGGTTTTTATGTTATGTATATGTGGTATTAAGGTAAATAAAATAGAAATAAAAGGATGAACTTTTCCAAATAGGGGGAATTATAGAATTCTGGTAACGTGAAGAAATTTTCCAATAAGGGAAATGTAGAAAATAGAAAATAAATTTGATTTATATAAATGTTCATGTTAGGAACATCACAAAATTTCAATTCAAAAACTTTTTTGTAAATTAGTGGACATAAATTGATGGAATTAAAGTTTCTCACCCCTAAAAACAAGTAGGTAATGTAAAAAATGTTTTCATCATTCATTTATTTTTTCTATGATAGTAACTATGGGTATGTGTAAATGTTTTTATGAATTATTATATTTAATTTAACAAACTATTTATGATTCATAAGAAAATATTTCATGGCGACACAACCCAATCAATGGAGATAAGCACATGGGAATACTAAAAATTATTGTGATCAAGTGGATAATTGCTTTAAAATTGTGAATTAAATATATAGAATTTCTGATTAGATATCTTATTTAGTTGTTGAGAAAATAAATATTTTTAGTATAATGTAATAAAAATACCTGGTATGATCTATCTAATTGGTCACTATTAGGGTTACATCTTCTCCTACTCAATGATCATCCCTGATTGGTTTAGCTTCCTGCACATCATTTCATCAACTCTAGCCTCTAACTGCCAAGATACCGTGTTGCCTCCATGCTTAGGTTTCATTCTATAGTTTATTATTTTTTAGTTAATCCTAGTTGTTTTGATCGAGCTTTGTTGGGGGTTTTCAGTTGTTATGTGATTTTCTTCAGACCAATTTGATTTTCTTGAATAATGGAATCATTTTCTCATAGCTTCAAAAATGCTTTTTAGGATCTTTAAAAGGGAATCATATATTCGGGTGATCCTCATTTCATCGATGTATCACTTATAATACTTTTATTTATTTTATTTATTCATCACAATATTTCATTTTATTTATTCAATGTATTTGATTTATTCTTATTGTTTTCTAATGCATGTTTAGTTGTAGTTGCATGTGACAGCTTGGAATAATGTTTAAATTGGATCATTGATACCATGGTTCTATGTTTTTTATCTATATATATGAATCATTATAATTCATATCTTGACCTACTTGGTTAAATACCCTTAAGAGGTTAATTTGGGTAAACAAGATAAAAACAACCACCCCTTTAATCTTGTGTTTTTTTAAACAACACTCACTTATTGCATTATATTTTAACTAAAATATATATGTTGAAAATGTAACACAATATAAATAATATTTACACAGTTAAAAAGAATTGGGATAGCATAATATGCATACCATATATATTTATTGATGTTCTAGAATATACTAAAGTGTAAATTATTAAAATGTTCAATGAAGACTCACTCCCTCTGGTTTATAACCAATTTCACTTTGAGAGATAACTTCTCTCTCTACTAAAATTAATAAACTACTCCTCTATAAGAATTTTACAATGTTATGAATAATTTTATATTATGTTCCCACCTATGTAAGAGTGTCATGAAGTACCATTTTTATAATAGAGATGAAATCATTCTTAATATATAGAATTTATTCCATGGACAAATCCTTTTCCAAATTATACACTCTTTATATGGTTCTATATTTACCATGTGATTCCACTGTATGATTTCTACAATGTTATTTCCACCATATGATTCATTACATTATCTACCTTGAGTATTATAATTTTACAAACATCATCACATTGTCACTTTCAGCATGTGAGGACTTATAAAGGATGGTTATGTTGGATTCCTTATGTGGTTATTGGTCACTACATAATTATTTTTGAATTATTAAAATTAACAATAAATTAAATCCTCTCATTATTCTATTATCTATGTAGAGGATATAAAAAGTTGGACATTATATAGTAAAGGGATTTGAAAAAACCACTAATCACAAATTGATGTTCACTCCTTTGAAAACCCGATCCATGAAAATCCTTATTCCATATGACCATGAATAATATTATTCTCATTTGGAACCATGAAATCCTATCATGAATAGTTTTTATTGGATGATTATCCATGATGTTAGCCAAAAACATTTTCACTCCACCACAAACAATGAGGTTCAAATGTTGTCACTTGATTTTATTTCATTATTAATGGGATATAATATCATTTTCGTGAATAAATGATTCCTTCAAACTATTATAAATATTAATATTACATGGATAATGTGATTATATTAATTTTTCCTCTTTATTTATACCAAAATCATGTGATCCTTATTAAGAAACCATCCATTACCCATGATTTTTATAGAGAAAAATTTCGAAATCACATGGGACATTAACCATGATAAAAGCAATGTTCTGAAAAAATACTAGACCTTTTTAAACATGAATGTTTTCAAAAAAAAAACCAAAAAATACCAAAACATTACCTTTATGTATTTTTTTCTAGCATTCACTCAACCTCCTTTGATGGTTCCTCAGTAATAGTTATCAACATGACGGATTTTCCAGGATGTGACACTTATTTGGTTATAATAAACAATCATTTGGTCCAACATGTGGTGTTTTGGTTATTTAATGTCCAATCTCGGTCTATTGTTTATTTAATCATCAATTAACCATATTTTATCATTCATTCATGCCACCACTCTTGTTAAACACATCAGTTTACAAGGAAACTAGGGATCATGATCGTCCATCATGTGATAGTGGTTCCAATATTGAGGTTTTTTATTAGTGGATTAATCCTTTTTTATTCTTTCTAATCTCTCTCATATATCATTACATGTTTTCTATTCTATGGTCATATCATTATTTTATAGCTCTGGTAAATTCGATTAGGACTTTATAGCTTATATGGTGTCTTCATTATGGTGTTGGCCTTAGTAGTGTAGCATGTTATTAGGTGTAGTATTGGGATGAGAGTGTAGTGTTAATAAGCTGTGTTTATGTGATGGGTTGGGGTAGTAGGCGATGACATTATGGGGACTATGGGAACACTGCCTTAGGTTGGGTGTGGGCTTATTAATATATGAGCATTCTTTGCGTGATCGATCCATCTAGGGTTGTTATGTCCGGTTGTGAGGTTCCCCCTAAACAATATTTTAAATGGTGGTATTCAAAAACCAATAAATTATTATTTTTTAATAATAGAAAATATAAACTATTTTCAAATTTGAATATTCTATAAACAATGATCAAATAATTTAGAATAATAACGAGAAATGAAATGGGAATCTGGATGTGGTGGGAGTAGATTTGAAAGTATTTCAAAATAATTTATCATGGATAATTGAAAATGGGTATTCACCACATATGATTTGTTGTATGTGGTTTCTAAATTTATTCGATAATATTAAATTGGGTTACTCATATTTTTTAATTATTTGATGTCTCATAATCAAAGGATTTGGCTTCATAGAAATTGGAGAGAAAACATAAAAGTAAAAAAAATATTCACTTTCTTGATGGTTTTTAATGTAACCTTCAATGTTTTTTATAACTATGTAATGAATTAAATGTTGGTATAATTATTAAGTATTAATGTTTGGGAAATATGTTAAAATATTCATGTGTTTTGGAATAAGAATAGTGGAATAAAAGTAACATATTTCAAGTGGTAGAGTGTAAAAATTTATGTTTCTTGAGTGTGGAGGATAAGGATAGACAGTGACATAGAAAACTTGTTAAAATTTTCTAATATATCAAAAAAAGTATACAAAATGTGTAAATTTGCATAATTATCCATTTATAATAGATATAGAGAGATATTAAATGGGAATTTTTTTTTCTAAGAATGTAATCTTGTGAAATATTCACATAAAATGGTAGAGATTTAAACTCGTCATCCCTTGAAACATTTTCCATTTATATAATTTTCTACAAATGAAGACTAATTTAATTGATGGTGATAATTAATTTATCAAATTTAATGATTAATTTACTGAGATCATAAGGTTCATGTCATGAATCACAAATAAGAAGTGTTGAAGATGTATAAGCGTTTAAAAAAATTAAAAAAAGTAATGTGGTTACTCCTTAAAGAGGATCGATTTAGCTAATAAAAATAAAAATATATTTGAAAAATTTAATGTGTACTTAGTGAGGAATAACAATTTTCATCAGACTAATGAAACATATAGCCCATAAAAATAGTGTATAAGGGAGAAATAAAATAATTTTTATTGATATGGATTCAATTTTTTTTGGTTCAATACGGTACTTCTCATATATTTTAATAAAAGGTTATTAAGATAGTGGTTCCTAGTGAGAAGTAGAATTTATATTCCTTTAACTATGATATGTCACCGTATGATATGTCACCCTATGATATGTATTTTAAAAATACCTCATTATTGAAGTATTTTATAGTGTTTTGTAGTCCTTTTATTATCTAAGTAAATGTTTTTAATATGAGTACTTTTGAGGAGATTTGAGTTGAATTAATTATCATCAAATATCATCTAAACAAAAGGGGATATAATCTGTTTAAGAAAGGAATAATAATGATTGTTGAAATTAATAATGTGAATACATTATGTCACTCATTGGATTGGTTATGAATAACAATAAATTCTAACTATTGTTTATGGTGAAAATAATTAATTGGTTGGACAATAACCATATAACATTGTAAATCAAGAAAAATTAAGTGATGGGCATGAAAAAATTATAATCCATCCTTATCCCGTTATAAATAATAAATTAAATATAATTAATTAAATGTTAATAATGTAGTTATAGTAATTGGAAAACACCAAGGATAATGGAAAAATAGTTTAAACTAAGAGGTAAATAAGGAATGTATCTCACACCACATTGATTTGTCAAGTTCAAATGAGCAGTGTGAAATAATAATTGAAGTATCAAGAATAGATTCAGGATAGGAAATAATAATTGAATCATATTGTGAGAAAAAACCTGAGAGTTTTTTTCTAAATTGAAAAATATTAATTTTATTAAACTATGTGAGTTTTCTGTAAAAATAAAAATAATAAAGGAGAAGTTTTGAGAAGAAAATCAAGTATTATTATGATGTGTTTTCTCACATTTAAGGAATTCAATTTTATAAGAAGTTTTCACAATTTTCTTTTTCTGAAACCATTTTTAGTGTTAGGAGTTTTATTTTCATTATATTTGGTCTGATAAGTTGAAAAATACATTCATTTAAATATCAACATTTAAAAATAATTTAATTGTTTCATTAGAATAAGTTTTTTCAATGACTCAATTTTTTTAAATAATTTTTTAAATTATATTTTACTTTTAGTATTATAATTATTGATATTCAAATTGATAGAATATTTATAATTTCATATAATTAATTGATTAAAATGTTTTATCGCACATCATATGTATTTTTCTTTAAAATTTTCCAAATATTTGTTTACGTGTTTTAATGTTTAATATGATTTAATTATTTTTGTCTTATGCAAGACCATTATTTTTATATCCATTTTTTAATTAATATTTTCTATTTATATATTATTTATTGTGATAATTTTATTGATTGAATATGTTTTATAATGAAGAATTTTTATGTTTATATATATATTGGATCATATGTGCACTGTGAATATATTTAAAACCATTATTCTCACTCTTCATCATCATAGTAGATCCATATTTGTGCACCTTATTGCTTTAGTATCTCTTATGATCACTCCATCATTAAAAAAAATCATGGAAAACTTCACAAAATCAATGCATGGAAGGGGTCACCATATTTGGTTCGACAATAGTGAATGCCCGAAACAACTCTTGACTATCACTCCATCACTTCAGTAGCTTCCTCTACTTATCTATTCATAAAAGTACATCCATTCAATAACATACACATTTGAATGACTCTATATTTTGGGGGTCATTAGAAAATGAAGATCCATGTGAGAAGATCGACAGAGCATCCAACACAACATCCATATGACTCAACAACACACCTACACTAGCTCAGAAACATCACCAGTTTATTAATAGTTCACCCATGTGGGTAGCTATGCCATTATCTCTCTTTATTTTGGTTTCATTGAAGCAGTCGGAATCATCCAGCAGCTTCTCACTACATAAAACTACCATTAAAAGTCACTTTTATGACTTTTTAAATGATTACAAACTCATGCTTATTATTATATTGATAAGTTTCATTTTTTCTATAATTATATTACACTTTTAGATAGGTGATAAAATATTTCTAAGTATGAGACACCATTTTGGTTAAGACACCATCAAGATATCACACCACCAAGAATGACTCACTCCTAGAAAAGGTCTCACCATCAATAAGAACAAATATAAAGTTCTAATATAATTCACCATCACATATGATATCATCTTCCCTGAGAAACTATAAACTAAGACACCACAAGTATAAAACTTTTTCTATATAAATACACTGATAGAATATGACACCACTAGTGTAATACCTCTAAGATGAGACCCCCTTATCCTAATACTTCATCAACCAGATACAATTATTCAATTAAATTACTACAGACTCTAAGACACTTTTAGTATTGAGTCACCATTCCAATAATCAAAATCATTACTTTATTAATAATCTTTTTGAATTAGAAATTTATAATGTATATATTATTTAAGTTAATTATGAATAATTTTTAAATTATTGCCTCTAAAATGATCGGAAGAATGGATTTATGTATAAGTCATACATGTAGTACGTGGAATAAAAAAGGATCATGATTTTCGTACTTATGCTACTAATAAAATACGAAGATGAATCCAATCATTAATACAATGAGTTAATACACATAAAAGAGATTCACATGTCAAAATGAAGAAAAACTTTATTGAAATATCTAAAAATGAATACACATGACTGAGAAAGATATTGTAAATAATCACTTGAAGTGCCTTCCTATTTTCAATAACAGATATTTTCATAAATCTCTGTTTTACTGATGTTTACAAAAGAATCCGACTCAACCTACACCGCAAATCAAAATTAAGTGTCACTAGTTGCACATCCACATACTGGGAATTTATAAACCCTTGACTATAAGATTTATTTTTTCAATTTATCTATATTAATTTTTGAGTATTGTGTGAAAACTCACTTTTACTACACACATTTACTCCTTCATTAACTAGAAGATACCTAGATATCTTCTAGAAACCCTTATTACATTTTCTCACATAAATTAATATGGTAGAGGTCCTTGAATGACTTTTCTATTTTAATATCCACAGGTAACAATTGAAGATGTAATGTTTGACCTAGATAGTTGTATTGTACTGTAAAGATAAATCCTTGTTGTTGATCAAACTATTTATTTATATAATCATCGTTGTGACAGTTGATCGCCAAGTGGATAGGACTAAGGTTTATCTTGATACAAAACATTTTGTATTCAAAATTAGATAGTGTTCTTAATTTTTCATTATCTTTAATATATTTTAAAAAACTAAATATTGTTTTAAAAGAGAAAAATATATACTTTGATAGTTAACATTAATTATCATTTTTATATGATTTTAATTAACTAAATTGTTTCCAACTAATTATGTAATATAATATATTATTTTACATAATAACTAATAAATCTTCAACGAAATATTTTGAAATTTTTTAACTTATAATGATCTATGTCTTCGGTTACCTAGTCTATTTTTAAATTAAATGGGGGAATCCATTTAATCCATTTTAGAAAGAAAAAATTTTTGGGTACTAAATTCACCTCCCCCTCTGAAGATACTCACTCTGAGAAACATTTGGCATCAAAGGAAATTTTATTTGGTATTAATGTTTTCAAATATTTTTAAATATGATTTTAATTATGTTTTAATGATCTAAAACTTTTCTTATTTCTAAATTTAGTTATTTAAATTGATTCTATATAAAAAAATAAACTACATAAATACCCCCCTTTTAAATGTTAACAATTTTTATCAATGTAAAATCAAAATGAAAATGAATATTGAGACTATAGGATTTGAAATTTAGACTTTTATTGAAGATAAATATGAACTGCATAAGGATGCTAGAAGTACCAGGGATGGTTCTTCTATGTTATCTTTCAATAATAATTGAATGAATTTGTATTTCATTTACAATACACTAGTATATGAAGAATCTAATAGAATATATACTCGTAATACTACCTATGAAATTTTTAATACTCTCTGTATTTCACATGAGAGAAAAACTAATATTAAGATGATGAGGCTTAATAGATATAATATTACGTGAGATAACTTTAAGATGATGCATGATAAACCTATTTCGAACATGTACCTTAGGTTCAATGAGATTGGGAATTCACTGAGCTCACATGGGAATCTTGTATTAGAATAGAACCCTATCATGAAGTAATTAATATGTCTATAAGAAAGTTGGAGAGGCACATCTATCTATATTATAGAGTACATTAATATCATCAAGTTTCTTGATAAACAGTTGATTGGTAAGAAGATTATGTATGAATAATAGTTAATGGTTATCCATTACGATTATAGGGATCCAAAAAACAAAATATATAGCCTTTAATACCAATAAATCTAAATAAAATGAAAATGATAAATTATAAACTATGAGTTTATGTCAAAGTGAAAATCTATTAGACAGTGATGAAGAGATTTCCCATCTATCCTGACTATTGAATTAATTTTGGAGGAATAATTTTTTTTGGAATCCCAATTATAATGGAAAATGTCATTCCAAATAAACTGGGAAGAAATACTTGAAGAAATATGAAAATGATTTTTGCTGTTATAAGTGTTAGTGGAATGGGCATGTAAAGGCTAATTGTCTAATGTGGGAATAAAAAAGAGCTTTGATGAATGGTTAATAAGATATAGGAATGAAATGAATGAAACATGGAGTTCTTTATAAGATAGATCTAGTGTTTCTAATTCATCATATGAGTAAAAACCAGACGGAGACAACATGTCCTTTATGACAAAAGGCGATGACATATTTAATGCTTCTAACATTTTATATTTATATAATTATTATATTTCATATAATTTTTAGAATGAGCATAATGATGATGATGTGCATTCATAGGATATGTTTGAATATTATATAATTATTTAAGATACATTTAATGGAAAAAAAGGCTAATTAAAAGGTTTTAAAATAAATCTTTATTTATCTACAAACATTATATTTGATCTGTTGGTTGAAAATCAAAATAGAGATCAATTAATGAAAGAAAATTCTGAAATCAAACACTGAAATGATAAAATAAATAAATACTTGAATAATTCACTATTGGTAGATAAAATATTACTATGATTCAAGAAAAAAAATTTCCTCTTAAATATGTTTCTATTATTCGATATTGACCTAGTCAAAGGATAGTAGTAAAAAGTAATTTTTTACCTAAGTCAAAACATCAATGTTTTGTTACTACATAAATTTCTAGAGTAACAAATAAATTTATTTATTTAAAAACCAATTCAATATATTTATAGTAAACCTATCCAATAAATTTGGGTTTCTAAAGATTTAATTACAAAAACTTTTGGTCCTAAATTTTTTTGGCTACCAAAGCCAATTCTAGCATAATTTTTTTTGTTGGAAAATAGTCTGAGAAACTACTATAGAAGCATATGGTACTTGGATAGTGGTTGTTTAATACATATTAAAATGGATTATTCATCATTTAGGATCCTTATTAATGTTTATAGTGGTCATGACACCTTTGGTAATAATGAAAAATGAAAAATCATTCGGCTTGGCCAAATCAGTATTAGATAATCTATTTAAATTTCTACATTACTATATGTTGATGGATTCAAATATAACCTAGTTATTATTTCACAATTATGAAAAAATATTTTCCATGTTAAATTTTAGAACATTATGTGTAATGTTATTTATTATAAAAAAGCATTAATTTTCAATGCTTTATTGAAAAATAATATTTATGTTGTTGATCCAAATTCATTAATTTCTCAAAAAGTTTCTTACTAGAGTTACATTCACAATGAATCATGGATTTTGAATAAGAGGCTTGGACATTGCAGTATTTACTCACTTAATAGGCTTTCTAGGAAAGGGCTAGTTAGTGATTCAACAAATCTTGATTTCCCAAATAATAAATTATGTAACCCCTTTCGAAATATGAATATGCACAATATTTATTTTAAATTTAAAAAAATAAGTGTCAACTTCTCATATTATTATGTTTGTTCTTCTAAATTTATTTATGCCATATAGAGATGCAATTTTATATAGGATGAACTCTGTTAATGTTGTTATAAATTAATATTTTAAGTGTACTTGTGTGTTCTTCTTAGAAAACAAAAGTGAAGCACATTATTATTTCACCATGTATTCCAAATCTACAGATAACATATGTGGTCATAAAAGCATGACCCTAAAAAATGGACCTGAACATGAAGTTGAAATTGAATATTTTGAATATTTTTTTCTCATAAAATGGACATTTTCATAACTAATTTACACCTAATACCCTATAGTAGAATGGAGTTATTAATGGGAGAAATATAACTTTAAAAGTGATAGCCTAAACCATGTTAATTGAGCACCACCTACCAATCTATTTCTAGGAAGAACTTTTGAATAAATCTTATCACATCATAAATAGAGTGTTATTTAGAAACATTTTGATGAAAACTATTTATCATGTTTTGAAAAATAGAAATCATAATGTTAATTACAATAGTGTTTTTAGTTTCCCAGTTTTTATTCATAACACTAATGATTATTGGGACAAGTTAACTACCAAAAGTGATGAATAAATTTTCAAAGGGTTATTAAGTTTCCTTTAAAGCCTATAGAGTATTTAATAAAAAGATCAAAACTATAAAAGAATATGACCATGAAAAATTTGATTAATTAGATCCACTTGAGCTAAATACCTATTAAGAAATCCTTGAGGATGATTTATCTTCTCTAAATTTATATTCTAAACCTTCTTATTTTGATGTGAAACTATCAAAAAATAACTCAATTCTAAATAATTTCTAGATGTTCATGAACCCAAAACTGTAGAACAATTTGAAGATATGAACCTTACTTATTCTAGAGCTATTAATACTCATAATTACCACAACATAGATGTTCTTGATGGAGATCTTGATTGATTTACATATACAGGATATTCTCTTAGAAATCATGTTGAACATCATAAATTCATAAATGAGCATCATCCAAAGAATATTAATGAATAAATTAATGATGAATTATTAGTTATGTCAATGAAAAAAGAATATTAATAAAGATATTAATGATGAATTCTTGGTGATGTCAATGAAAAAAGAATTAAATCAATTTTAATTAAACAATGTCTGGGAACTTGTAGATAGACCAATGAACACCTTGACTATAGGCACCAAATGGTTGTATAGAAACTATGTAGATTAGTTAGGGATAATAATTATCAATAAGTAAATATTTGTTTCACATGGTTATAGTCAGGAATATGTAGTATATTATGATGAAACCATTCTACCAGTATCTATAATTGAATTAATAAGAATCATGCTTTTCTATGTTGCTCATTTATTTTTAAAAATTTATCAAATAGATGTCTAGAGTGAATTATTGAATAGTTTTATAGTTAAAGTTGTTTTTGTAGAATAACCACCATGTTTTAAAAATACCAAATTTACCAATCTTGTTTTCAAATTATCTATATCTTTATATGGTTTGAAACAAGATCCATGTTCTTGTTATGATAGGATTAACAACATTCTTATTTAAAACGTTTTTCTAAATGGTATAGCTAATTAAACCTTTTTTATATAACTAATTTCAAAATATGTTTTCGTAGAAAAAAATATGTTGAGGATATTATTTTTGGATCTTTAACAGATTTTCTTCGTAATAATTTTTATAAAATGATGAAATTTTAATTTTAAATGATTTTTATGGGTGAGATCAAAGTCTTATTTAAATTTTATATTTTTTAAAATAAATAAGGAAATATTTTAAATCAACTTAACTATAAAAAAATCTTTTCAGATGTTATAACATAGAAATAACTAAGAGTAGTGATATCATATGAGTGTCACATGTATGTTGGATCTTGATGAAACAAGGAATCCAGTGGGTCAATACAGTTATAAAGGTATGATTGGAAGTCTTCACTACCATACTGCTAGCTAACCTGATATAACATTTGGTGTGTGTATGTGTAATCATTTTCCAGATAATACAAACATGTCAAACATTTTTCCTATTAAACGAATATTAAAACTATGCAATTATGAAACCAATTTAGAATTTCTTTACACAAGATGATAAGCATTTGATCAAGGTAGTTATTCTAATGCTGATTTTTAGGTATGTACGTTATATAGAAAATGAACCTGTGGAAAATTTCACTTTTTTGTAATGTATCTAGTTCCTTGGTGTACTAAGAAATAATTTTTTTTCTATTCTCTTATGAAAATGATAAATACGTAGCTTCCTGAAGTTGTTGTGCACACATTTTGTAGATAAAACACATTTTACTAGACTATGAATATCAATTCTGAAATGTCCCCTTAAGGTATAAAAACAAATGTTTAATATTTATTTCTAATAATACATGGTACAATTCTAGAAAAAAACACATTGATATAAGAAATCGGTTTTTGAGGTACTATTTTTAAAAGGGGCAATCAGTCTTGACATTATTGGTATAGAACATCAAATAGCTGATATTTTTAAAAATCTTTTAACATATGATATAGTGAAATATATCAAACATTAATTAGGAATGACTAATTTTGGTGATGTTTAATTTTATATGGCACACCATTGGGTATGACACACCATTTGGTATAAAACACCATTAGGTATGAAGCACTGATATATTGGACACACAATTGTGGTTGTCTCACTAAAGTGTTTAAATTACCATTGTGGACCTAACACCATTGATCTATCTCACCATTGGTTTCTTTCCTTTACAAATATTCATTTATTTCTTATGTTTTTTTGAACTACCATTTTTTATGTTTATTGTTTATTTTTTCAAAACGTTATGATTATTTTTCAACATAAATAATTTTGATTTTTCAGTATCATTTTGATTTTAATTTATCAAAATAGCTCGAACCCAAAATGATATGATATAGATATTTTTCTAGTTATAAAACACCTCTACTTTTGTGACTTTGTCTCTAAAGCCCAGTGAAACCCTTATTTTACAAAACATTCAAACCATTAACTTTTCTACCTTCCCATTCGATCGATAAAACTGAACTGATCTATATTCTAGGAATAAAGTGTACTTCAGAGTCATTACTATCATAGTTGTGATTATCTAATAGGAAAAAAGTTGAACCACATGTTCTAACAATGGTTGAACTAGTGAATTGAGGACATTAAAAGGGGATCATTTTACCCAAAAAAGTACGTGGAAGAAAAGTGATTATTGTAAAGTAACACTCTTGAGCTTGAAGTCATATTGATCCATCGATGGATAGATTGGTTGTACTCAAATGAGAGACTTTTATACCCAAAGTTGGTGAATCAATTTTACAAGAACATTTGTTTTTGATTTTGTAGTGATGACGAATACTTGATGAAAACAAGAATGAATGGTCATTAAAATGTTTTTTACTCATGGAAATGGCAATAATATCTGGGTGTACCAAATTAATGATTTTTTTAAATTCCAAGGCACCATTCCTACAAAAAGTTAGTAGTTTGTATATAAGGATTCTTTTTTGGAACTAACTACAGTTGGAAAAACCAATATACCAGTTCCAACCGTGTGGGATAGAGAGTACATATTTCTATTCACAATTATTCATCATATGTTATGACCAAGGAAAGGGGAATTATCCACCATAAGATACAAATATGTATGTCTTATTTCTTTATGAACTAAGGATATAAAATAAACATGTGTAGGTATCGAAGAGTGCATATTTATGAGAAGATAACACCTACATTGAGAACTAATTATTTGATTTATCCATAAATGATTTCTTCCATGTAAAAGGAAAAAATGAAAATTTTTAGATGATGAGGGAATAGTTTTTGATTGTGGTGGATATTTTATTTCAAAATAAATATCTTAAAGAATGAGGATCAGTTGGAACCGTTCTAAGAAAAAATGATTATATTACAATGAGAATATATATATTGAGTCCAATACTATTGATCATATGACTGGGTGAACATGTAATTTTGATCTTGGTTTGGAACTAGATATAATATAGGAGTATTCCGATGAAAGTTAAGAAGATTTTATTATTGAAAAAAAGAACATGAATATCCACTTGATGAGGGGACTAACCTAGTTTTTTTTACAAAAAAATATTATCCCATTTCATATGGTGATCCTAGTCCTCCTATGAGCCTTCCAAAATATAAAACATTGAAAAAAGTGATGAAGAGTAAAATTAATTCTATATAGAGACACAATTTAAAATTAGGTCAATGTCTGATGATGATGAAGAAAATTGAGTTCAAAAAGAAGAAGAAGAAATGTAGATTATATAAATGGAAATTCTGATAGTGATGATGATGATGATGATGATTAAAATTAATAACATGATGGTTCTTGTATAAATATCATAATGAATGATGTGGAAATGCCACCTGAAATTTTCATTTCGCATGGTTAATCTAAATCCAAATTAATGCCAATATTTTCTGAGAGTTTGCACAGAACTCCTAGAAAGTAATGAAATTATTTTATTTAGGGGGACCAATCACATACATGAAGTTATTGATGGAGTATATTTTATTTATACTATTGGTTATTAGATAGAATATTATTTAGTTATTTTTTAATAGATGAAGAAAATAACTAATGTTGATAATCATGTTGTTTAACAACCAAAGAAGGATGTTGGTGAGGGGAAATATGGATATGAACATCAAGATGATCCTCAAATTGATAGTCCCGTGGAATTTGAATCAAAATTTGTTGTTTATAAATGTCATAATCATATATTAGAAGCCCCTAATTCTAGAGAGTATGTTTTTGTTTCATAGATCATAGATGTTCAAAAACCAGATGAGATCCCTATTGTTAAGTATACTGTAGATGGGTAGATTCAATATTGTTAGAGAAGTGTTGAAACTGATGTATTTGTTCCTAATTTTATGATTATTCCTACCTCAGTATATATTATATCAAAGGATTATGATATTTGGGATGCTTGTAGGATATAATAATGGGATAGATTTATTAAGTGTCCACAAAAGGATGGTGGACCCAAGGTTTGAAAAAAATGAGATCCTGAAGAATCTATAGTGGTTCAGATTTATTTTAGTGGTCTGTTGAAAAACTTTTCTTCTAGGAGAGATCCTACACCAGAACCTGTTACTAAATATCCTCCTATTATTCCAGTTGGATTAGCCACGAAATGTGATTTAGACACATTGGGTAAAAAGTGACTTCTAGATTTTGATAAGCCTTTTAAGAGTCAAACACATCTTCAGAAAAGGTGATGTGAAAATAATGAAATATATCTCTTTTAGTTGGTGGTCCAACACATTCAACGTAAAATGATGAATTACATCAATGTGATAGATATTGAATATAAGAGGAATAATAGTGAATTGGAATCTATCATGTCTTTTCTTGATGATTTGAATTGTTTTTTTGTTTCTTCTTTTGATAGAATTTTGAAAATCCTTAATAATGCCACCTCAGAAACGTAAACCTCAACTACATCACCTAAAATTGATATTGATCAGTTTAGATCTATGTTATTAGAACAAGAATCTTCATTTTATAGTGATCCCGTTATTGGATAACATGTCATACCATGGAATACATTGAGGATTTTTGAGTATAGTAATCAAAATGATCATATAATTATCAGATCATATGCCAATGATATGAATTCTGATAAATAGAAAATATCCAAAGCCATAAAATTTGATATCATAAAGATTTATATCATGAATTTCTTGGATAAAATC
Source organism: Viscum album (assembly GCA_963277665.1). Classification (NCBI taxonomy): domain Eukaryota; kingdom Viridiplantae; phylum Streptophyta; class Magnoliopsida; order Santalales; family Viscaceae; genus Viscum; species Viscum album. The sequence goes on along the minus strand of OY728125.1, from coordinate 839,561,669 downwards.
ATGAATTTTTTTATAAAAACTTTTGGACGCCATTTGTGACCCAGGATTTTAGGAATAATGGATGATTATTAAAATACATTAACCCCATGTTGAAACAGTCTATGGGAGAAAAAGAATATTTCATTAGTGCGATGGAAGGAGGTGGGAATATTATAAGGGAATTCATTAATATCAGGAAAAACATCAATCATGGGCCTGGTTCTACATTTTTTAATCAGGAAGAAAGTCATATTACACATGAGGAATATCATAGAGCATTAGTTTCTGGAGATCCTTATGCACGTCTACCTACTCAATTCCAAAATTTTCCACTTTATCATGCCCATATTATGAGATAACTTTAACGTATTGTTTTTATAGAGAAATTTCTTCCTCGATCCGTAACTAGAATCACAACTGGTGTTCCATCTACCCTTCTAAGAGACCCTTCATATCCTGCTAACTAAGATCCTCTTAAAGACAAGGATAAAGGAATATTACTGATGGAACCTTCTACAAAACATTAACTTTTTTTGTCTTAGACATTATATTTGGATGGGATCTTTTATTTCTAGTAAATTTTTCATTTAATCATTCTATATTCCCTTTGACTATATTTATTATTATGATATTCCTATTTATTTATATCATATTAACTATTTTCTTGCGATAATATTTAACTTTTTGATAATCTCGTAAGGGATATAATTATTATGGAATACTTATTTTGGTTAACATATACACATACTATCATTCATTCCCTTTGATACCATCTAAATGGCATGTCTTTATTTTTTTATCTTACTTTTTTTATAAATCGTTACCTTTGATGCTGTAAATTTTTTATGATTCCATGATTTATGATCTTTAAAAAGGTGCATATTTTTTTCCTCCTTATATTAATGATAAAAAACTAATGATTATTATAATATTAATAATATTCATTTTTTCTGTATGTATCTCATACTTTGAGACAAGTGATGAAATTTTTTTTAATAATGAGACACCGTTGTTGTTAGGAGACCAGAAAGCTGTCATAATTCCATGACCAACTCAACCCCAGACAAGGTTCCACTATCCGCATAAAAAATGGAAAACCTGGAAATTAGCCACCATCACATATGATATCCTTGTCCATGAGACACCTTTAGCTGAGTGACTGCTAGAAATGGAATTTTGGATATGTACAAAACACCCCCCGATTAAGACACTACAAGTGTCATACTGACATTGCAAGACATCATTATCTTAAGACACCATCAACCTAAGAAACCCATAGAACTAAACCCCACCAAACTCTAAGACACCTCCAATATTGTTTCTCTATTCCAATACTCACCATTTCTCTTCTATTACTTTTCGTTCCAAATTAAATTATTATAATATCTATATTTTTGAAGTTATTTCCAATTGATATTTTTATGAATGTATCTTAAATTATTGATGAAATATATTGATGTAAGTGTTAGACATATTGTAAGAATACTAAGATAAGATGTAGATATTCATTCTCATACTGATAAAAGTGTATGTGGACTTCTCCTCATGAATATAGTGAGTTAATACACATTGAATAGATACACTCATTATCTCCAAGCTAAACTAGATTTAAATATCATACATTAATACACTTTACCGAGGAAGCATAATTACATCATCACTTTAAGTCACTTCATATAGTAAAGAACAATAGTTTTTATGACACTCTGTTTTACAGAATGTTTCATAAGAATCTGACACTAGCTACACTGAAAATCAAAATCAAGAGTTAATAGATGTACAACCACAGAATGGAAATTTATAAACCCTACACTATAAGAATATTCTAATTTTTTATGTTCAATATTTTTAGAGCAGTTTTTGTAAACTAAATTTTACTACACACAATTCTCTTTCGTTAATTGAATGATACATAGATATATTCCAAAAATATTCTTACACTTATACGCTCACATATAACTATGTTAGAGGTCAATATGTGACTTTGTTGTCAATACATCCATGGATAAAAATGGAAGAGGTAATTTGTTACATAAGCAGTTGTAACCTATTGTATTACTCGATCCAGGTTACAGATCAAACTGTCTATTTTTATAAACTGCTTGGTGGCTGGTGATCACTAAGTAGACATGAATAAGTCATAGATTTAACTGGAACTCTTGTATTAAAAATTCCATTGTGTGTTTTATTTTGTTTTTGATTGAATATATTCATTAAAAATAAATTTTTCTTAAAATGATAAGAATATATAATTTGATAATTAACATTAACTAGTTATTTTATGTGATTTTAATTAGGTACATCGTTTTCAAGGGATTAGGTAATATTGAAGTTTATTTTATCTGAAACCTAATCATTCTACAAAGAGATATTTTGGAAAATTAAATCTTATAACGATATATTGTTTGGTTTAAAGGTCCATTTTTAAATTTAATAGAGGAATTATTTTAAACCATTTTTGATAGAAAATTTTATTGGGAAACCAATTCATGCCTTCCCCCCCCCCTCTCGAGACACTAACTCCAACCAACACACATCAAGTAAATGTGAGGTTTTGTTTTGAGTAAGTACCATGAGATTTTTAGTTATTGCATAGTTTTTTATATGTTTTTTAATATTTATTTAAAAAATACTATATTAAAAATATTTCGAAAAATAATGAGGAATATTGACTAAATCAATTGCTCATTCCTATTATGTCGAATTGTGGCATCAATGATGCTTCCTTTTAGTACAAAAAACTTATTTTAATTATACATATTTATATATTAAATAAAATAACAATTTTAAAATATATATGATTGTATATATATATTGTGTTTATTTTCCTTTGTTTAGATAAATATGTATACAAATAAATTCATAATAATAAAATTATTATTAGTAATTAAAATTTTTTATATTACTATTGTAATAGGGATTTATTTTAAAAATAACTTGTTATGTACATTGTTAATTATGTTTTTAATTATATGTGTACATCATTATTAAGATTTTTTATTTTAATTATATAACTAATATATATTAATAATGTAATTATTAATATTTAATTATAAAAACATAATTAAAAATACTTCATAGTAATATAATTAATAATATAATACTTAATTGGAATTATGACCATTAATATTTGAATGTGAAAATGTTATATTTTTATGCAATAAAATTTGGGATATGTAAGTTAAATTTGTATAATTATATTTTTGAGCATATTTATTTTAAATAATTTTTTATATATTAATTCTATTATCAAATATCATTCAGATCATATTTGAAATTCATAATTTATACATTTTCAAAGTCATCTACATGAAAAATAATAATGTTTCAAGTTGGTGGAATTTAAATTCTTGAAATAATAATGTTATAAAAAAATATAAATGATATTTTGACACTTAAAAAACTTATAAAAAATATTTGGAAATAAAAATAATTTTAAAAAAATTAATGAAAAGTAATTTTAGTGGCACAATATATTGTTGTTTTAAACAAATAAATATGTATTTAAATTTTTTTTACATCCCTTTGATTTTAAATTATATATTATATGTTTAGTCAATATTATAATTTTTTTTTATTTTAATTATAGTATATTGTCTTTACATCTATTTCTAATGTTTCATTATCATGTTTTTAATCAATATACTTTGTTTTATTTAAATTAGGGTTTTTATTATATTTATGAAATTATTTTAATTTTCATCATATTCTTATATTTTTAGGATATGTTTTATCTTTTTTTGATTAATTTCATCATTTATATTTTATAAGGATTTAAAGGTTCATATCTGGAATTTAATAATATTTCCTATGATTCAATTAGTCGACTTTGAAATATTGTAAAATATAAACTGTAAGTAAAATATTAAACAATATTTACACATTGACTAAATATATAAAAATGGTTGATATTAAAAATAATTTCATCAATTTAATAGATAGGAAATATTATAAGGGATACCAAATATTTTTGTTTTAAATTATTTAATTTATTAGTGTAAATATGTATAAATGTGTAAACTGTGAACATACTATGATTTAGTTACAAAAAGTGGGTATTATTCCAAATGATGGCAAAGGTGTTTTTCAGTTACCATGAAGAGAAACTTTACAACCTATCGTAAGGTATTGGAACATACTATAAGTTTTTTAAGATACTATATGTATTAAATTTTTTATCTTCTACATGAATTATTTTTGTTACCACATTAATAAGAATTTCTAACTTGATGAGTTATTTTTTATTTAAGTGAACAAGAATGTATGTAATGAAATTATTATTTTTTAAATCCACCATATGAAATTGTTTTTTCATAGCCAGTATAACTACCACCAAAACAATTTTTTTCAAATGGTTTGTTTACCAACCACACATGATGGTACTGTAATTGTGCCAACCATATGGATTTTTATTCACAGAATCAGTTCTTTACATTGTTTTTTTTTCTTTAGAAATTAGATTTTAGAGTATACTCTGTTATTGAAATATTAGTATAAATTTACTAATTGAATGAAAATTTAATCTGTTTTATGTTTTATATCTCTTTGAATATTTAATTTATAATATAAATTCCATTTTATAAATAAGTGAATATAAAAAATATAATTAAAATAACATTTTTCATAATATTCCCTAGATACTTTGTTTTTATATTTTTTAAACTATTAAATTATTGAAATTATATCATAGTGATTTTTTTCATTTTCATTAATTAAATAATTATCATTTATCCTCATGAATATATCATAATTCTTTAAAATTAGTTTTATGCAATAATTAATGCGATTCAATATTATTTTTGAATATGTGTTAGGTTTTAATAGTTAAGGAAATATTGGTATATTTAAAAAATATCTAACTCTTTATATAGTGATGATGATTTTTATGAATCTCATGCCTGAAGAGATATGAAAATGACCATGAGTGATTAGTTCATAAATTGAGAGTAGATCATGTAGTGCAGATAACTCTTAATGATATTTGGAATACATGGTATTTTTTGAATACTCAATGACAAGAATGAATTTGTTGGTAATTGATAATGTTTTTTGGTGACTACTATTCAATTACTTAAATCATTAATAAAATTCAATTATTCCATTCATTAATGCTAAATTTATAGTATATCATTGTGCGTCATCATCTCCAATATCTTTTTATCCTTGCTGGTGTGTATTACATTTTTAGTTTTCTATATTAGTTTTCATAATTTTAACTCATAGTAATCAGAATATTATTTCTAAAATAAAAATCATGTTTGTATTTTTTATTATACCAAAAAAATAAAGGATCTATTTTTGTGACTCATAATGAAAAAATAGGTAATTTTAATTGATGACTCCCAATAAAATTCAGGTCTGGCAAAGTTGTGACACTTGTAAAATGTTAGGGTTATGCATTCAGGTATTTTTATATAAATAGTCTTTTAATAGGTTATCACTCCTTTTAGAGTTATTTTGATTAGTTGTTATCTATCAAATCTAAGAGTAGAGAATATTGAATAGTGTACGTGGATCGTTGTTATATAAAACAATCCAAAAATACTCTATTATTATTTGTTTTTCTAGTGCACTATATTTTAAAAAATATAATCATTGATGATTCATTAAATAATATAATCTATTTTTTATTTAGATTGAAATAATTAGGAATACTATTTAAAACCCTCTTTTCATTATATCCATCTATATATATTTAATTTTGTGTCACATGGTTATTATTTTATGGTTAATCAAAATATTTGATTGTATTATTTTAATACAAAATAATTGGTATCAGAGGTGGTAACCCTTTCTAGAATAGATTCTCTTGGATTTTCTTAAAATTTTATAGCCTATATATCATAGAACAAAAATCATAAGAAATAAATATTAGTTCATGAATATGGAATTTATTCTAGAAAATGATGACAAAATACATCAAAAGAGCACATTTTTTATAGAAGTGACTATAATTACTAAAAATATTTAATGGAATATATCATGATGTAGTAATGTGTGGATAGTTTTACTATCATTAAAAAGACATAAGAGCTACTAAAATTTGATCTAGAGACACTTTTAGGTAATAACACAAACAGCTACAAATCGAATTATAATATAAAAAAATATTTTAGAGTGTGCTATAAGTAGGAGTGTGTATAGACAAGTTTTAGGATGTAAGATACCCATGTACATTTATATAATTCATTAGGTTACTCACTATGTGATTGAAAATAATAAAAGAACAAATATCAGAATGAATCGAGTAGATTTAAAGGATTTTAATATGGGAGATATAAAATTAGTTAACTGAATGCCTCATATGATTACAAGAATTAAAAATGGAATGGGTGCTCTAAGAGAAGTACTAGATATTTTGGATATAGTTGAAAGATAACATAGATTATTAAAAAAATAGATGTTGAAGAATGTTTTAAATGATTAATGTAATAATTGATAAGAGTACACTTTATATTAATTAATCATCATTTCATGTATAACTAACTTTAGTTGAAAAAAATATTGAAGAAAAACATACAAGGAAGAATGGAATTTCATTTATGGAAAACATAAATGTATTACCAAAAATATTAATTTGAATCCCAAAAAATATATAGGATCCTGACTCAAATAAGATGAAATGATTTCAAATATATGAAAAACAATGTTTTTAAGAATATTTTTACAATGATGAATGATAAAAAAATACAAAAAATTTAATCCTATAAAATTTAATGAAATTATAGATATATCATGTTATGAATTCATAAATAAAGGTCACATCATTCTTGATTTTCGCAATCAAAATAATTATAATAATCAAATATATATATGAAAAATAGGAAAAAAATATTTTTTAGACGATAATACTATTCAGGTTGTTCGGATTTAAGCAGCAAAATGATAAATGAAACGGAAAAAGGAAATAGTTCTCTAATGTGTGTATAATTTGAGGTACCTGACTCATTCTTTATCCAATTAATAACTCATAAAAATATTTACTCTAATTAAAAAAGTGAATATAAAAAAATATAGATTCTAATTCATGTTTTGGTTCTAAATTGTTGAAATAAAATATTAACTAATTGCTTAAAGAAAATGATGAATTAAGGAATGATTGTATCAAAATGATTGAAAAATATACATAATTAAAAGGAAAAAATAATAATTTGGTTGAATAAATTATGAAGCATAAAAATGAATTATAAAAATGAATTTAAGTGTTTCCTGAAATGGAAAATTTAAAAACAATAATGATTTTGAGATATTGAAGATCAATGAAATAAATTACAGATTTAAATATTTACTTAGATGGAATAGTAAATTTTTGGAATGAATGATTAATTCAGAATTAAGGTATTTTACTAATGTTGAGAATATTTACATGAGACTTACACAAGAAAATAAGAAACTTATAAATACAATCATTATTTGTAATTTTAAAGTCTATAATGATTAGGAAGCTATTCAAAATGAGAATATTGATTTGAAAATTAAAATTTATTAACTTAATGAAAATTTATCTACTATTGTCCATGGAAAACATAAATGTGATAAAATTATGTCTATGATGAAACCAAAATATAATAATAATAGTTTTGGTTATAATCACTTTTCACCAAAATAGAATATAAATAATATTATCAAAATCATTAAAGGGAGTGTTTCTAGTGTAACATGTTTCAAATATGGAATGTATGGGAATTATTCCATTGAATGATCGTTGAGATTAAATCAGTAATTTTTTATAATAAATATATTTTTTTATGAGAAATTATTTTCAGAAATATGAAAAATAATAGATGTTTGAAATATTTATGGGTGGCCAAAGGATCTACTATCAATTTGGTTGAATCAATGAAAACATGTGTACCAAATTAACATTACTCAAATTCTATTAGACCTGAACATGTTACCCTTCCAAGGTAAGTATTTTTTTTGTTTTCTAACATGAACACTATCAATTGTTTCATAATCTGGTGTGTTGGCATTAATGATATCTAATATCTTTTAACATGTTATTTTAATATCTGAATTTTCTTAATGTATAATTGCTTTTTTATGTTTTAGAATGTAAGTATTATGTATCTTATATTGTTAACAATTTCAATTTCATAAAGTCATATTAATTAATGTATATTTAATTTAAAAAAAATTAACAAATATATATATATATTATAAAATAATAAATTTAGGGAGAGTTTCCCCTTTTCTATTATATTAGTTAATATCATGAAATATGAGTTTTAAATTACTATTTAAATAGTTATTATGTTTATAAATTTAGATATGTTTAGTCTATTTGAAATACTTTTCCACAAACAATTTAAGTTTTAGTAACACATTAATGTTATCTTTATTATCATCTTACAACTTGTTTCTGCACATTAGTACTAGTGTGTTTTTTTGATAAATTAATCACCCACCTATTTCTTTAAAAGTTATTTTCTTATTGTGGTTTCTTGAAAACAAAACTCCATCTCTAATGATTCAAGGATGTATTCTACAACATTTAAATTGATTTTTTGTAGTACATTTAACTTTTCCTAGTATAAAATACGGATGAATCATAAAAATATGAAAATACAAATCAGTTCAAATTTTTAAATTTTTATTAAATTGATTTGATTTTATAAATAAAGAAACATACTTTATGGTGCTTGAAATTGATAGAAATTTAATACAGTAAGTTAATTATTTAGACATATTGTAGCTTTTTTAATTTATTTTAATATTTAAAATGATTCAATTCTATTGAAAAAAATTTGATTATTCATTTTTTAAAATTGACATTATTTGATTAGATTTTTTATATTGTTATATTTTGAGGAAGATTATTTTTAATCCATTATTTAAAATTTCTTTATCATATTTTAGAAAATAGTATTTAAGAAGCATTATATTTTATTTGTAATATGTTCATGAATGTCCTTTTATTTCTTGTTATAACTCATATGAATTTTTTTTGAAAAATGACTATCACAGATTTTTTAGGTAACAATTGATTTTGTAATATTCATGTGTTTTAAAAAATATTAAATAGATTGAATGTTGTTTTTGTTTTTTTAATGAGTGTCAATTTTTTTTATTCATAAAATGAAAAGGATAATTTCCAGAGAATTATTTTTTTATCATTTTGATAGATAGTAAAAATTTGTAGAACATTTGGGTTTTTAAATTAACAAATCTGTTTGATAATTTAAAGAAGGGGGGGACTTTTAGTGGTAAGAATTTTATTTTTATTTTTATTTAATAAATTTTGGACAACCATTCATTTAAACATATTCATTTATAAATAATTTTATTATTCCATTTTGAATTATTTATTTACAAAATATCATTTCATTTTAATAATTATTGGAATTAATGGTTTATTTTTAGTATTTATAATTCATTGATTTCAAATTTTCTAAAGAAATTTATTTTCAAAATGGTAATTAGATTTTATTTTTCTCAAAAAATAACATTTTTTTAATATTCTAAACATTTCTAAATGTTTTCGGAAATTTAATATCATTTAATTATTTTTGTCATTTGAAATATCATATTTGTTTTATACATATAATTTATTAATATTTTCTATTAAAATATTATATCCTCATTTAATTTTAATATTTTAATGTGTTTTATAATTGATCATTTTAAATGGTTATACATAGACACGCACACAAACACACACAACCCACACACAAAAATATATATATATATATATATATATATATCAGTTTCTATAATAAAAAGGCAAAAATTTAAATGAAATACTCTTATTCTTCATCAGTGTAGTACTCGTAAACAACCACATTTTCATGCTTTAACATCTTCACATGTCAATCCATCTTAAGAAAACATCATTGCATGATCAAATAAATCAACTCGTGAAACGAAATACCTCTCAGGTTCTACATCCACAAATTCAAAACACACTTATCCTCTTCGACTTCAGATGTTAGTCTCTTCCCCCAGTTCCTCATTCGTGATAGAATATCATTACATGCCACCTGAACAACAACATTGTAGCATATTAAGGGTTACATCATGATGTGATGGTCCATATGAGGATCTCAACTGAGCATCATGCACACCAACCACCTTCTATAAGGACACACCTCTAATGGTTCTGTGAAAACTCCAATTCATCAGCATTTCATCCCTGTGAGTTATTTCACCTACCACACACACTGTTAAGTTTTCATATCTTTAGTAAGCATTGGCCAATAAATTTCCACTTCATGAGCATACTATCAAGAGTCCCTTAAAGTTACTACGATGTTTCTATTTGAGTAGCTACCATTTGTTTTTAACATACATAATGTTATGAAATTTAATACATGTGGTGAACCAACATACCATGAAGTTCAATATATACCTACCACGAGATAGTTCCAACAAGTCATTATTATAGGAACCTACCACAATTCCATGTTGAAAATAATGTAAAGAGGCATTTTAAAACATACCATCAGGTATTTTAAACTAACGCAATCGTTAAATTTTTTAGATACCACATGAATTATTTTAGTTACTTAATAAATTAATTAAATTAACTCCATAAGTTTTTTATTTAAGTGATCTTGAAGGTTAGTTATTTCATGATAATTTTTATTCTAATCCACCACCTAGATATTTGAAGTACATTGTAAATACACATACCATATAAATTTTTTTAGAGTCAGTATACCAACCCACATGATGAAACAATATGTATAATGATTTCAATGCTTTTTCCTCCCATAATCTGTTCTTTACTTTGTTTATTTTGAAAAATTAAATATATTTTATACAATACAATTTCTTTAAAATATATTTATTAATAGATTAACATTATGATTATTTATTCATATTCAAATTTTATATCGATTTTTAAATTAAAAATGTATTATGACAACCATATTGTTGAAAAGAATATATAAAAAATATCATGGAATTAGTATATTACATAATATATACTTTATACCCTATTTTATTCATTATTAATTACTTAATTAATAAAGGATTATGATATAAACTATTGAAATTTTAATTATTTGAATAATTATCAATTATTAAAATGATTGTACTAGAATTGTTTTCATGAGATTAATACATGAATTAAAGTAATTCAATATTATTATTGAATATACATGAAGTATTATTATGTAATGACCTATTTAAATACATTAAATATTTCTTTCCATTTTAAGGTGATGATATTATGAAACTCCTTAAAAAAAGGTAAAACAATTTTACCTTTGGTTATTAGTTGGTAAATTGGCACCAAGGCATGCTATGATTATAAATCATGATTATGTTTTGAATTGTTCTTTAATTTTTGAGTACTCAATGATAATAATGGTTTTTTGGAAACATAGACAAGTTATTCTTTGAATACAATTCCATGTCTATGATTGTAAATAATAATTAATTTTTTATACATTAATAGTGACGTTATGAATGATCATTAATCCACATCATCATCAACATCTTCCGATCCTTAAAGGATTATACATTTTTTGTTTTCATCATATTATTATTTATTTCATCTATTTGTAATCATTCAAATTATATTATTAATTTCCAAATCATATTCAATTTATTATTGTTTATTCTAATAATAATAAAAATTCCATGTGTTATTACCCCTGAACAAATATATTATTATGTTGGGTTCCGAGACCCCAACAATGTTATGTTAGGCTAGGTTGTGATTCCTTTAAAAGTTATATTTGTGCCTATCTGTATTATAAAATTATGAGTATGTAATTATGTTATCTATCTTTTAATATTGAGTTTCTTAGTTGGTAATGGTATTCTCTCAGAATATAGTTGATTTGACAGCTGACTATGATCTTAGTGATTTCAACCCATATAAAAATATTGTGTTTGGAAACTATTCTACACCCGAGTGATAAAGGGTCCTACTTGGAATTAAAAGGCCCCATGATCAAATCTGGGTAGGGGTTGAATTTCTAGGTTATTATAGTAGTATAGTAGAATGTGTTGTAGTATGTACTATATAAGTTTCTATATCAGTAGATCTATTTAAATTATTTCTGCCTACAAGCCACTGAATTGGGCCTTTCGGCCATAGGGAATTCAGAAAAACAATGTCCATTGGGTCATAGGGCCTCTAGGACACCATAGAGAAACAAGATTTTTAAAAAGTTCCTAGAGGATTGATGTAACGTATCATGTTACAAGTGTAGCTTATATTTAAGAAAAATCACTTGGTGGGCAGCTCGAAAGAGCTATATGTGTGTTAGAGCCTATCATTTGGACCACTAATCTCATAGTACAGAGGGGTTCTCTTCCAAGGAATTGAAAAGGTTTACACCATGTGATGTTTTTTGGTACTGGGGGTGACACATCATGTGAATGGTGATGACCAAATTGGATATGTGACACATCTTAGTGGCAGCATGGCATGGAAACATAAAGGCATTGTAGGGTGGGAATATTGAATGATAAATAAGTGCATTGGCCCACTACCAAGAAGTAGTATCAAATAGTGGTGATATATGAAGGTACTCAAGGTTCGTAACACAATGAAATAGGTGATGGTAAGGGGGGAGTCGCAATGATTCGATTGGGATCATGATGTGAATCATCACTTCTTAGATTGGGCCTTAGTGTCATGGGGCCTTCATGCCATAAAAAATGTAATGGTATTCCCAGGAACTAGGCCATAAGATTATGTATTGATTATATATAAATCCTATTAAAAATATGGATACCATTCCTTAACAAAATGGGTTTTCCCACTATAATTTTTTAAATATAATATTTATATTTTTTTCAATGATTTGTTTTCATAATAATTCACTCATTATTGATCAATTCAATAATATAATGTTATTTATTATTTGATTTAAATGTTTTAAAATACAATTAACCCCCTAAGTAATTATTTTCATATAAATACATATATCAAGAAAATTGTATTATAGGGTGGTTCCATAGATGATATTCAGCATTGATAATTGTATTAATATGATACCAAATAAATAGTAGTATAAGTGGTAACATTTTTTGGTATATATTCAATTGATTATTTTTTACAATTATGATAACGTAATGATAAACTACCTAATAGTATAAGGAATAATTATTAGTTTTTTAACATGGTAGGTATTAATTAAAATGATTCCCAAATACCTCAAAGCCCCAATTTGTTTAATAGAAGTGACTATGGGTGTTGGTATGATTGAAAGATTTACTACCTAAAGTACTTAGGTGTAGATCATTATACTATAAAGGAGAGTACATTAAACATACCCAAAAGTAATCCATGGATACGTATAGGTAATTAAATAGTAATGAAAGGTTTTAATAAAAATTTAAATAATATTTTGTACTAAACTATAAGTAGAAGTGTGTATAGCCATGTTTTTCTAGTAAAAATACATGGAATTCTAGAGATTCCATAAAGTTACTCACAATGTCACCAAAAAGATTAAAAAATAGACTTATTAATGATTCAAGTCAAATTAATGAATTTTAATATAGTAAAATAATAATCAATAAACCAAATTGTTCATTAGTTTACAAGCATTGCAAATGGTATGGGTTCTCTTGGATAAGTACTAGAAAATTAAACTATAGTGGAAAGTGTATTGAGAGAAATTAAAAAAATATTTCATGATCAGAAAGTGGTGATTGATAAACATAATAATTTTAAAGTGTATAATATAGATGAAGTAATCATGTCATTATTTTAGTATGAACCATAGTTGAAAAACATTTCGCAAGAGTAGTCTGCAATGAAGATTGGTATTTCTTTTATGTCAAAAATAAATGTATTATCTTACTATTTTGAATCTGAGTCCCAGGAAAGTGATTGGTATGTTTCTAAATTAATAATTAAGGTGTTCAAAAATATGAACGAAAATATTTCAAGAATCATTTCTAAAGGATGAATTAAAAATGACGGAAGAAATATAATCCTATATAGAGTAATAATTTTCTTGATATGAAATATTATTTTTAACATAATGATGGTCACATCATGCCTAATTTCACCGAACTCAAACAATAAAAGAATTAATAATATCAAATGGTAAAGAAAAATTAATATTAATTTTGGTGGATGAGATTGTTCAGATATTTTTTATTCAAGTGGTAATCCGGGATGTGAATTGAAAACTACTAACCTTGCTCTCATGGGTGTACAATGTTAGATACCCAATGTATTCTTTAGTCAATTAATAACCCTAACAAATGATGATCAACATGTTTCAAGTGAAGAAAAAAAAGATACTTATTATGATTCATGTTTTGATTCTAATTCTATGAATTCTAATGTTATGTAATTTCTTAAAGATAATGTGGAATTAAAGAATGATATAATTCAAATGATTGAAAATATAAAGAATTTTATTTTAAAACGGGTAAATTTTTCAAAGAAAATAGGATACATATAATGGAATGTTAAAATATGAATATCAGTGTTTCCCTAATTGAGGAATCTAAAAAAAATAGTGATTCTGAGATGTTGAAACCTTAAGAAGACCTTAATAGAATGAAATATTTTATGGATGTAAATAATAATGACCATGAATTAAGGATTCATTCATCCTGTAAAGATTTAATTATTTTGAAAATATATATAGGAAACATAAAGTATGAAATCAGAAACTGATAAATAAGTCTTATAATTATAATAAAAATTTATATACTAATTTAGAAGATAATAAAAAGGAGAATGTTGATTTTAGAATGTATATTTAATCTTATGAAACATTATGTACTTTTATCTGAGGGAAATTTAAATATGATAAAATTATGTCTATAATGAAACAAAACTATAGCAAGAACGTGTATGGTTAAAACCTCTTTTCACAAGGAATGAATATGGAAACTTTTAGTAAAATCATAAATTTTATTATTTAAAGTATGACATGTTTTAAATGTAGAGTATGAGGCCATTATTTAAATAAATATTTAATGAGATTTACTCAAGACATTTTTAATATAAGAACTATTTTATTTGAGAATTTATTTTTAGAATGTACCCAAAAATTGATGTATAAAATCAATTTGGGTGGGAAAAATCTCTATTATCAATTCGGCGGAATGAATGAAAATATAATTACTAGAATAATTATACTCAAATCCTATTATACCTAAGTTGATTATCATGTATGGATAGGTATTTTTTGTGGGAAAACATGCATATTATCTACTATTTCAAAAAATGGTATGCTGACATTGATAATATCTAACATCCTTTTTTGTGTTATTTTAATATATAGAATTTAGGTATGTTAATTAACATCTTCTTGTTTTGGAATGTAAGCATGGTGTAGATTATTAAGTCAAAAATAATATTTTCATATGCACTGATTATATGTTTATATAAAACATTAAAATAGTTTTAGTTTATAAGTATATCTTTTAGACAATCATGAATTTAGGAGCTATGGCTGATCCGGCCTCCCCCCTTCAGCATCGCAAGAGTTTCCTAACGTCCTTATCCCCGTTCTCTGATCCATCCCTCCACCCTGAATTCATTCGAATTCACCTTCTCCCTAAAGTTTTGGCCCTCCACCGTGGGGTCCCTCCGCTTCCTCTCTCTCCCTAAAGGAGTTCTCGGAGGCGACATCCCTCCATGGTTTCTCTCTGATATCTCGGTTCGGTCGGCGAAACCTTTCTCTGGAAAGCTTCGATCATTTCATCAACGGTTCTTGGCACCTGAATGATCGTGTCATCCTCGGGCTTTTGGATCCGCACCACTTTCTTCGGCAGTTCGCAAATTCTGATGATTTTGTTGCGTCGTGGTCCAAGGGCCTTCGTTCTTGCGAAGGGTATTTCTTCTTCCTCTTCAAATGAAACTACAACTTCCATTGGAAGCGGGATTCCCCCATCATGGCGATCTGGGTGAGCTTCTCGGGTCTTCCTCTCCGTTTTCAAAATCCTGCAATTCTTCAAATGTTAGGTAACCTTGTCAGGTTATTTCAAGTATTTGATGAATGTTTGAGGTCTGTGTGTCATCCCATTATGCTGCAGATTTGTGTGGAAGTCAATGTTTCAAAGCCTCCAATTGAAGAAGTTTGGTTTGAGGTTGTTAAAGAACTCTGCTGTCTTCAACCAGTGGCATTTGAGAACTCGGTTGATTTATATTTATCATGCTTCCTCTTGGGACATCTCCAACAGAATTGACATTAGTCACCTCGAATTCCTTTAATTATGGTTGAAAACAGCTTAATCCCCTATGGGAATGAAACTATGGGTATCTCGGGCCATGCTGTTTCAAGTGTTTCACCTCAGGAAAAGGATGGGTCTCGCATTGCCTCTCCCATTTCCGGGCCCCCATGTGAAGACGTCACGGTTCCGAAGCCATCTCTAGCTTCTCAGGTTAACCCAAAAGTCTCTGACATTTTGCATTAGCTGAAATGAGATTTGGGTGTGACATGCGTGTTCGAGGCTGTCTTTGTGCCTCTATGTGACAAAGAGAGGGAGGTCCACCTGAATGCTACAATAGTGATACCGATGGTTTCACCAAATAAATCCAAAGAAACTGCAGTGACTAAGGGGGTCAGTGAGGACAAAGACATTGGTGAGGATTCCCAGTGTCTGGTTCTGGAGGACACCGCAATGGAATTCCAATTTGTTGAGGGGATTTCCCCTACGCGGGAGACAATCCTCACATAATAGCCTCGATCTATTTGGGTGTTTTGGTTTGTTAAAATCCAAAATGAAAAAATGATTTTTATTAACTGTTTATAACATAAAAACTGATAAAGAAAAAGCATAAAGTTCTTATTGCAATCAAAACATCATATGAAATAATCAAATGAAATCCACATCTAATAGGTAGTGACATTTACAACAGCATTCAAGCATTGCAGCTAAAATTACATGGCATAAGCAGCGATGACAAACCGAGCCCAAAAAAGGCTCAAAACAGCTTCAATTAATCCATTTAAATAGAAGACATCCTTTAACAAGTACTAGAAGCATGTATTCAGCGGTATACAGGTCGATTAAAATACGGAAACAGAAATCAGTAAAAGGGACACCAAGGATTTACGTGCTTCGACCATATGACCTACGTGCACGGGCTAGGATCATCACAGGTATTTCACTATGCAATAACAAAGGAGTACCAAAGGAAACAAAGGGCACAACAACACACAAGATAAACTGAACAGAAAGCAGAAATAAGACGCGACAAAAAAACAAACAAAATGCACAAGCTTATAAATAATCGACAAAGAAAAACTATAACAGGAACGATACCCCCTTACTAGGGTTAGGCCAAACCTTTGTCGATGCAGGAGCTTGTAAATGGGTGCTGAAAACGTCGTCGCGGAGTCCAGCAGGTCTGATCCTTCATGACAAACGCTGTTGTCCAGGTTCGTCATCAGGGACCAGTTCCTCTATCAATGAACAGGTTTCCTTATAGGTGCAAGAACAAGAACCCTTGACCAAAAGGGCTGAATCTAATGAGATATTTCTGCTATCCGAGGTTCCAAGAACAAGCTGCAATGACCTATGGCTATCCAGAAGTTCCAATCCCATCTAGGTCCACCACTACTATCCAAGGAGCTACCGGTGAGGAGTCCAAGTGGTACATGGGTCGCCCCACCAAAACCCTCACATCTGAAAAGAATCACCCAAACATAGAGTTTCATCCATACTTATGGTGGCATCTCCCTCTTATGCTTCCCAACGAACCATAGAACACACAAATCCCAGAGTACTCCGATGAACATCACCTCTCCGCTACAATCAGAATTTCAAGAATGAGAAACCCTATCCTCGATGACCCCACTATCCAATTCCACTTGTATCATAGATTAAGCAAGAACATATCTTCTTGGGGTCCAAGATGAACCACCTACATGCAGTGTCAATTCACTATTCCTCCACTGCTATCTAGGTTCGACCTAGAATAAAACACGCACCACCACAATCTTAATCTGATGCGAGCCAAAGCCTGCACCACCAGACACCCAGAACTATAAGATCCGGAACCATCATCGCCTGATGAGGCCTCCTATTCACCTATAGAGATCTGAACATGCACCTTCTCATGGATGAAGAAGAGCATGCTCATGTATGAAGAAGAGATCCTTGCCCTTATGCCTGGAACAGGGTCGCAATGACCCTGTGAAGAAAACAAGGGGTCCCAAAAACCTGATATTCACTCCCTTACTTCTCTTGGAATGGAGCCGCTGGGCATTCTCACTCACTAATCCATCGTGAGGTAGCCCCTCTTAAGGTCCCGCATCAGATCGGACATAGTGGAGACAATTGTTGGGGAGGGGTACATGGACGGTGGAGCATGATTGGTTGGTTCCCCTTTCCCACCTATGTAACAGAAATCTCAAACGGCAAAATTAAATTATGCGTTTAATTAACAATAATATAATGGAAATAAAAAATTCACAAATCTCCATCTCAGAAATTAAATGCATGAACAAATTTAATATCCCACAACAACATACTCTCCACCTTGCAAATTAAAACCTAAATCACATGATGATTCTGAACCACCTAACATCATCAACTTGAGCATATCCTAAATGGAAAACAACCTACGGGGTATGACCCAAACAATCCCCCTAACCATGAATCAATGTGACACATGTCGGCCAAAGTTTAATGATATTATAAACAACTACTATACATGCTAAGAAAAAATGACTCAAAACATAAACAGAGCACATACATGTACTTAACTGACTCTCACTCTGAGAGGATTCCAACAAGGAAGAAGGGACCCTCAAATCACATGTCAATAGGTCCCTGAATCAGCTCACATCTGCCTGCAGAACAAAAATAAATAGAACAGTACCATCCTTACAAAAAACATTGCAAGAAACAAAACATCTTAGAATTTCACAATGAATGTAACTAGGAAATAAAAAAGGTCAGAACAAATAAGCAGCAAAATACACAAAGCTCAAATGAAAGAAAATCAATCACTCAACCTGAATCTAAAATAGACTTAGAAAACTATCCACCCAAAGAGAAGACACTGCCTAGAACCAAGCCAACAAGAGAGGTTACTCAACAACAGTGTACCACTGCAAATCCTATGCAGTCCTAGGAGTCCTAAGGGAAAACTCTAGACTCACGAGAACACCAGCGATCCAAGGGCAGCACGCTACCGACCAAGAAAACCCATCTCATTCTAGCTTTGTAAAAATATCTAGGAACTACCTAGTATCGCTAAATAAATCCCAACAGAACCGCCATGAAGCTCGATCGTCACTGAACCTATTCACATGAAACTATCACTCTAAACACTACCCAGGCCCAATCACCACTTGTAATGGGTCACAACCTAGAAAAACCAACCCAAAACTAGGACATACCAGAGGAACAAACCTAGAGCAAATTACCAGCTTACTCTCCCAAGGATATAGGAAGAAACATGATAAACACAGAGAGGGGAAGCATGCGTAGTAAAGAAACAACACAATGAGGTCTCCACCCGATTCCATAAAAACACAAGAGGACCGAAGCACCTAGCATCATCGGTTTGAAGCCGAGACACGCCGCCAGAAAACTCTAATAGGAAGACTCTCAATGAAAGGAACCAGAAGATCCTATAAACATTGATTCCGAATTTCCACCCAAGGAGAATACCGGCTAAACAAAATCCAAAAGGTTACAACCTCACACAAAAGGAAACTGCAATGACACATGCTTGTAGTCCCAACATCCTCTGACAACTCTATGACGCGAGAACAAAAGGCTGGAGCTAGATAGAAACTATGGGAAACAAGCTGCAAAAAGGCCACACATCCTAGTTTAGTCTTACTAACGGAACACGGTTCCCGGGAAACCATACAAAGCTGCTAAACAGGGTCAAACAGTAAACAAAGAGGCTTGGTGGCCAACCAGGGGACACTGCACCCACAAGCTACCCAAACCTAAACACCAAACTTGCAAGAGGACCATACCCGGAGCAAACATTCCTAAAGGATGTGGAGGAATACAACAGAGCTAACATAATCTCATCTCCTAGGCAAAAGGCAGACACTATAGACACAAGATCCTGCCAAAACCTTACTGGAAACCAGCTCTCAAACATAGGCAAACCTCACACAGGACCCATTCCTACCCCAAAACCATATACAAAAATAGGTAGCAACTACCAAGAGGCATCTTTGAGGTTCAGATAGGAAAATAAAACAGTAAAATAGTGAGGAAACAAACTACCAGAAGTAGAATGAAATTACAGCCCTAGAGAGCTAACGACTTAACTGAATAAGAAAATCAAAGCATGCTGCAACAGGTAAAAGCCACTAAAAAAATCATTTGAAAGCAATGAACAAATGATTTCATGTTTTAACAACTGAAATAATTAAAACCAATTAGGCTCCAATACCACTCTGTTTCGGGGAGCGCCCCAATGTGAGAGTCAATCCCCACATAATATCCCAGATCTATTTGGATATTTTGGTTTTTTAAAATCCTAAATGCAAAAATGATGTTTAATAACAGTTTATAACATAGAAACTGATAAAGATAAACCATAAAGTTATCATTTAAATCAGAACATCAAATGAAATATTCAAATGAATTCAACATTCATGAACAACACACTGATAGGAAGTGACATTTACAACAACATTCAAGCATTGCAGTTAAAATTACTCGGAAATAGAAGCAACGACAAACAGAGACCAAAAAAGTCTCAAAACGTCTTCAATTGAACCATTTAAATTCAATACATCCTTGAAAAAATACAAGAAGCAAATATTCAGTGGTATATAGGTCGATTAAAATTTAGAAACAGAAAGCAGTAAAAGGGACACCAAGGATTTATGTTCTTCGGCCATATAGCCTACGTGCACTAGGCATGATCATCACGACTTTTTCACTATGAAAGAATAATGGAGTACAAGAGGAAACAATGGACACAACAACAAACAAGCTAAACTGGATAAAAAACAGAAATAATAGGCGATGTAAAATCAAACAACACGCACAAACTTATAAAAAATCAACAAATAAAAAAATAACAGGACCGAGACCCTCTTACATGGGTTCTTCCAAACCATTTTCGATGTAGAAGCTTGTAAATGGGTTATGAAAACACCATCGCGGAGTCCAGCAGGTCTGATCCTGCATGATCAACGGTGCGGTCCAGGTACTTCATCGCGAACCAGTTCCTCTGTACATGACCATGTTGCCTTCTTGGTGCAAGAACAAGAACACCTGACCAAAAGGGCTTCAGATAATGAGATATGTCCACTTTCAAAGGTGCCAAGAACTGGCTGGATGAACTATGACTATCCAGAAGTTCCAATCCCATCCAAGCCCACTGCTACTATCAAAGTCACAGCCGGTGAAGAGTCCTTGCAGTACATGGGTCACCCAACCAAAACTCTCACATTCCAAAATAATCACCCAAACAGGGTGTTCCAGCCAAATCTAATGTGTCATCTCCCTGTTATGCTTCATGAAGAACCAGAGAACACACAAATCCTAGAGTACTCCCATGAACATCACCTCTCCGCTGCAATCAGAATTTCAAAACTGAGAAACCCTATCCTCGATGACTCCACTGTCCAATCCCACTTGTATCATCAATGAAGTAAGAACAGATATTCTTTGGGTCCAAGATCAACCACTGACTTGTGGCGTCGATTCACTGTTCCTCCAATGCTATCTAGGTTCAACCTAGAAAAACACACGTGCAACCGCAATCTCAATCTGATGCGAGATAAAGCCTGCGCCACCACACACCCATATCTGTATGGTTTGGAGCCGTCGTCGCCTGATGAGGCTTGGTGCATGCCTATAAAGATCTGAACATGCTTCTGCTCATGGATGAAGAAGATCCTACTCATGGATGAATAAGGGATCCTTTCCCTTACGCTTGGAATGGGGTCACATCGACCTTGCGTAGAAAACAGGGGTCCCAAAAACCTGATATTCGCTCCCTTACTTCGCCTAGAATGGATCTATTGGGCACTATCACTCACTTATCTATCATGCGGTAGCCCCCTTTGAAGTCCAGCATTAGATAAGACATGGTGGAGGTGATTTTTGGGGAGGGGTACGTGGAAAGTGGAGCCCGATTGGGTGGTTCCCCATTCCCAGCTGCTTAACAAAAATCTCGAACGGTCAAATTAAATTATGCATCTAATTAACAAAAATAAAATTTGATTAAAAAAATTACACAATTTATGGGCCGAGGCATTGAACATGCAGGATTTTTAGATATTCCAATGCAGGTCATACAGAATACACTTTCTTATGCTACGAAGGTTAAATATGGGGGATCGAATTTGAACTATCAAAACCGATTTGCAGTGTTAGGAAAAGGGGACAGCCACACTAGTGGGGAAATACAAGGGGTAGAGGTTACCCACGGATAGGTCACCTAGGTGGTTTTGGAAGCCTCTCAAGAAGAAATGGACGATGCTTGAGACTCCCTTGCTGAGTCCATGGAAGTGGTCATTGCAGAGAACTATCTCAGATCCTCTTCGCGGAAGGGAAAGAATACTATTATGGATTCTAACGACTTTATTTACAATAACCGAAGGCCGTGATGTAAAAAGGAGTACTCTAACCTACTTATTCCTCCTATTACTAGATCTGCAAGTAAGGGAATGCTGCCCCCAAAGGCACCTATTACTGCTGGCAACACCCCCATGGGCAGGTGCGAATATAAAGAACCAAACTTTACATACATTATTAGTACGTAAAAATTGAATTACACTTATTACAACATATACGGAAACCATGAAAGGAACATATAGGTATAGTGTCTTTAGAAACTGGGAAACATAAACAACTGGTTTATAAAGCATCTACACTGTCTCCCATTTATTTCATCATATCTAGAGTCCCTTTTGGCATATCCTACTTAATAACCTTCTTCCTGAACTGGGGAAAGAAAACATACAAAATGGTGAGCTCAAATTCTCAGTAAGGGTAAACAAAAGAAATATCAATCACATCATATTCATAAGAACATAACATTTTGGAAATCTTAACCTGCAAAAGAGATCATAATTTCATAACATGAGATAAATCATAGTAGTGAAATGTGATCCCAATAATCATAACTTAAAACATGAAACTTTGTGGCATATACACATAATAATAGATAATCATTTCTTATTTGTCAAGACTCATTTCCAAGACTATCTTAGCAGACAAAGTTCATTTTTGAACTGAGTTCATTCTTCGTTTCAGTCATGTTTCACTAAACCGGTTTAACCTGCCGTTCCATCCATGTCTATCTCATGACATCTAAATATTTATCAAATGCATTGGAGGGAGATATAGTTCCCACCCATCTCATAATGAAACCATTATTATGTGTGCCACAAAATCATAAATCATACATCATAGCATAAACCATGTAATAAAAATGGGAATCTTAAACATCATGCCATCATAACATAATCCATATAAGATAAAATGACATCATAAAAATAATTCCATCATAACATAATCAAATCAATGTAAACATAGGGATAGAAACGGAACCCTTTATTATCTTATATGGAAAATAATTTTGATAAAACACTTGAACTCCATTCTTGAGGAAAATATCCTTTATACTTGAAAAACATTTTTCATTTATTAACATGTCATACAATTTTAAACTAAAATGAGTTGATTAAAAATAAACTTGTAAAGTAAGCTTCATGGAAATAATGTTCTAAAATCCATTCAGGCCATATAAGTTAACAAAGAACATTCTTCTCGTACTTTGGCTGAAAAAAGTCAAAAAGTACCTCGTACAAAAAACGACAAAAGATTCATTTCATATCTGTTACTAAAAACACACCAACGGGTAACATTGGATTTAAACAATTGTAGGTGGATGTAACTAATATTAAATATTGAGGAAACATGTATGTGTATGATAAATATTCCCCAGTAAATTATGAAGTATAAACAATCTCAGATAAAAATGAGATTGTGATATTTTCCCTTACCTTAGGTCCGATTTGCTTCGTAAGAGTCCGAACCTCCTGTATAATGATTTAAATAATGTCATTGAATTTTTCTAGAATCATAATCATTGTTATGATATCATATATGGTCATATTCTTAGCTTCTTATTAGTAATATTTCATTGCTATTTGTTATTCGGGTGTTTATTACTTTTTGTTCTTATGTATGTTTTGTCGAATAAATTCTTATTCTTATATTTAGGTTATAGATGCCTCATTTCCATAATGGTATTAGTGTAATAAATATCATATTTATTCACTCAATTCATTTATGTAATCATTATGCAATGAAAATCATGTAGAACGAGTCGCATCACATCGTGGAGACGGAATTCCGTACGTACACACGAGCGATGATATCGTTCCCAGGATCGTGGAATTGTATTTTAGTGTATGTATACTATTTCAGAATCAATATCACTTTACAATAATCATATATAGTTATTATTTACACCATTATAACAATCCAAGTAAGGTGGTGGTAGAAAATAGATTACACCACGGTGTGGAGATGGTATTTCGTACGTACGCACGCGCGGTGATTTTATTTTCCGTAGGATGGATAGATGGTGAAATAGGGTAGTTTAATACTTATAATAACATATCAGTATATGAGTGATACTAATATTATTACTTCATAATGAAACAACTAAATAAGAATAAGTGCAAGAATAAATATAGTTGAAAGAATCGGTAACGGGCATTACCTCTTTTTTGAAGCGCCTCTTTGAGACCTCCTCTTAGGGCACTAAAAGTGGTCTTTGAAGAAGACCAGGACCTCTAGGATGTTTCTAGGGAAGTTGAAAAGAGAATTTGTCCGGGTTTGGCTGAGCTTGAAGGCGCAATGTGGTGTGAGGAAGAGAGGGAGGAGGTGCCCTTTTATAAGGGATGAGAGGGGAACCTTTGGAAAAACTAAAAATATTATTTTATTATAAATTAATATTTGGTTTTTAATAGCTCCAAATTGATTTATGTAGAAGCTAAGGTGGGTATGGGTCAAAATCCTCTCATCCAATAGAATTTGGACAAGTATTGGTTACATTTTAACCTTATAATTTAGATTTAACTCTAAGTTAAATAATTAAACTTTTACCGTGTCTTTTTTGTTTTCTTACACTATATGATTAATAAACTTACTATAACAATCCAAACAAACCCTAAGTGGTAAATAATCAATATATATATCCTTATATAAGTTATTTGGAAGAATCTTAGATTTTTAGGAATAAAATAACAATTAATAATATAATATTTGTTTTAAAAAATATTTTATGTCAATTTTGACACTATTTGGTACTTGATTTTTGTGAAACTCCTAACAGAATGATTATTTCGAAGAAATTTCCTTAAATCAATACTAACATTTCATATTAACCAATTTTTTTTTTAATTCATAAAAAGTCTCAAATTACATTTATTTGGGTATTTATAATATCAATTATTTTAATATTTCATTATTTAGGTAATTACTACATCACAATTGTGTCATAACTAACATAAATTATTTAATGTCTAAAAATTATAAATAAAATACCATTAGGTAGGAAATAGTTTTATCTTTCTAATGAATATTTATAGTTGAATTTATATTACGTATAACCTTATATTAAAAATTAATTAGTTATTAAACTTTGATTTTAACTATTTTAACCCTTCTTTAAATAAATTAATAATAAATGTCCTAATCTAATCCAAGTGGACCTAAATGGTCATATTTTATTCCTAAGGTTGTTTTTGATCGAATTATACTTATCCAATATAATTAGGACATGTGTTAGGGTAATATTAATATCATTTGTACCCTTAATTACTCTATTTACTTTTAACCGTGGTAAATAAAAGTAAAAATTTACTATTCACCAAAAATTATTTTCATCTCATTGAACCACATTTTAGTAATTGATATTAATAGTGTTTCTCTGATTTTATAAATTCAATTCACAGAAGTGGTAAAATTTCATTTAAATGAAAAAGTCAGTTTTTTTAACTACCACTATGTGGTTTCACTATTCATCGAAAATTAAAGTTTTTCAAAAAAATATCAAAAACTCAGCCTAAGCATTATTTGATATTCCAAATTCAAAAGTGATGTCTGCTTTTCCAAATTCAAAACATAGAAGTGGCATTAATTAATTTTAAAATTAATTCCCGTTATCAAAACAAATATCGTGTTTTAAAGAAACAAAAACTATCAAAAGATTGATACATGTTTATATCCAATTTCAATGTGAAATTAATTCCAATGAACAACATTGGATTAAATGGTAAACATATATTATAATTACACTTTAAAACCAATTAAAAAGATAATCTAACCGAATAAATTATTTGGATGAAAACAGTTGTTTTTAATTAAAATATAGCGTGTTTTTACTATTCATTAAAATATAAAATTTATCAGAAAAATATAAAAACTTTATCCAATGTAAATTTTTATTTCCTGATTCAAAATAATAAGTCTATTTAGTAAAATTGAACTTATAAACATGTCAAAAACTAGATTTAATGTGGGTGCGCCATCAAATTGCGGCAAAACCGCATTTTTTTGAAAAATACTTATTTTAACCAAAAATATTTATTTTTTTCTTATACCATGTTCTATAAAATGTGTATGATGAATAATAATGTTATAAAATTTAAAATTTAGTTAATACTATTCATAACGTCTATTTCATAATAATAATATATCGTTGTTTAGTAAAACCCGGTATTGCGTACAACACACGCTATCGGGGAAAGTCCTGAATGCATGTAATGCAAGCCAAGTCAGGGTTGTGTGTAGTGAACGACTCCTTTATTGTTGAGAATAACAAAATCCAACCATATTTCATTAATACATTGAATATATATATATATATATATACTCAATGTTGCGGAGAATAACTACTATAAAACAAACTTGAAATTGTGTGTAACACAATCCAAGATTAGTGTTGTGTATACTGCAAGCTAATACGGTGTTGCGTATAGCGCAAGATAATCTTGGTGTAGCGTAAAACAGAAGATATGAAATATATTAAAATGAATATATCTTATAAAATCTTGGTTTTTTACATTCTAACCCCCTTAAAATGAATTTCGCCTTCAAAATTCATCGGGGGTATAAATCGTTTTCTATTCATAGAAACCCACATCGTAAAAAGGAATACTAAAACTTAATTTTTAAAAATAAAGTTTGAAATGAAATGATTACCCAAAGAAACTCATCACTGGGTTTCTATATTTGAGAAAATAGGTGAAAATATGGATATGGAAGAAAAATATATCCATCAAGTTCTAATGGAGAGTGGTAGAGAACATAGCTATGAAAAATCCAACAATCCCAATGCCATAAATTTGTGATGATCTAGGGTACCATCTGATTCATTGGATATAAGAGCACTAGGACAACATTTTTGGTTTTCAATATCATTTCCCTAAAGTTGAAAATTTTGAATTAGAAGGAATACTTGCTTGATTTTGGTTCAATCTCACTGTTGTTCATGCTTTGAACAATTTCCACTTCATCTATGAAAGAAATGAAGTTGAATTTGTTATTCGTGAAGTGTTAACAGATCATGTGATAGAATTATGGTTCATTCCATCTATTTCAAACAAAAGGTTAGCAAAAGATATCAAATATACATAAGTCCATCTATGGTGAGTTTAATCATATAAGATTCCAAAAATGAACTTATATTTCATATATCCTACCGCTAAATAAAATAAAACTAGTTTATACTAACCAGGGAATTCCTGTAGGCTAGTGGTAGGAGATAAAGGCCACTCTCACTTCGGTTGTGGGTTTGATTCCCACAACCTTGTCCGACGCGATGGGCTGTCACCCGTCCTGCAGGTTGTCCTTTTTCTAAAACTACATTACTATAACATCCCATCAATATTTTCGAAAAAAGTTCTATCCTTAAACAATACTAACTTATGTCCAACATAATCCATTCCAATCTTTAGGTTTATCTAAAATACATTGGTCTAATCTCATAGTATAAAGAAATTTTTTACTTGAAATGTCAGATAACAATCATGTGAATGCCATCATTTATCCCCCATATATCATAAGATATATCTTGTTGGTAAAATTACAAAATGTGAATACCTTTATCATGTATTATCTTAAAGAATGAATACCCATTCAACCTTAGTGAAAACATGAATGTTGTTTAATTTTAACACTTTCCACATACAAAAATCCCAAAAATTCTATATACTCAAACCATAATATCACTTAGTCGTTATATTAGTCATGTGCTCATGAATACAATCAAACATCTCATTATCTTCTTATCCCTTCATTATGCAAATATCATCTACTTTCCAAAAATATCTGAATAACCATTCATGGTTACCAGTACCATTCACCATATACATTCAAATAATTTAGGAAAAACAATAGTGTAACAATCCTTAGATGATTCTTTATTCCATAGTATCATTAACTATACAACATAACTCTTGATAAAAATACAATCATCCAACTACCTTCTTAAACAAATGAATGTGCTTCAACACTTCTTTCATCTCATTTATCATTTGTAGTCTCCTTATCATCATCCACATAAATACTACCCATATGACCATGCTGATTCTCTTCATGAGATTTTCCCTTAGGGAATTGGTTTCCATAATGCCCGTACATTCCTCATTTAAAACATATAATCATTGTTTATGTCGTAGCAATACCATTATCCTTCTCCATGGTGTTAACTGATCCTTTTCCATTGCACTTACCGGATTTGTATCCTTATTTTCCACACCCAAAGCATCTTCTAGTTCCTTTGAAACATTCTCCTTGATGCCTCTTCCCACATGATTTACATGAGGGGAATTGAACTTTATTTCCACTATGATCATCATGAAACTCCATCTTTCTCTTATTATCTGAGTCAGGAAACTTACCAAAGTGGAGATTATTGATCATATTATGAGATTTCTGATTAGGCATAATAATTATGTTTGGACTTCCATATCCCGTTTCATTTGGTTACTCATGAAAAATATCATTTCATTGTCCATCATATCCTCCATTATCGTGAATCTTCCTGTTTCCAGCCACTTTCTAAAACCCAAAAAGAATTGTGTGAGAGGGAAAAAACATTCTAGGGAAAAAACATAGTAAAGTGGGAGTACCGTCAATATCTAACATCTTAGGTTAAATTCTATGATCGTTACCGTAGTTCTAGGACCATATCCTATACCTATACTTATCATTAGGGACATCCCTAGACATTCAATAGAAATATCTCTAGGGATCTCACTATCGTTTTTGCATCCTAGTTTCCAATGGTTAACTAAACCTTTCCTCTGATACCAACTGTAGAGATGTGAATCTTGACGTACATAGAAATTACATTACTTTTGTGGAATACTTAATACATAACAAAAACAGACACACAAGGACCGTAATAGTTTAGTGTCTTTGGAAACTCAGAATATAAACTTCTAATCATGTTGAAATATCTTCAACAACTCCCATAACAATCTTCCCCTTTTTGTTTCCTTACCTAAAACCTTTCTTTATTTCCTGGGGAAAATAAAACATAAAAAGGGTCCCTTTTGGAAAAGAATAGAGGAAACTGGTTCATAAAGCATCTACATTGTCTGCCATTTATTTCACCATATCTAGAGTCCCTTTTGGCATATCCTACTTAATAACCTTATTCCTAACCTGGGGAAATAAAACATACAAAAGGGTGAGCTCAAATGCTCAGTAAGGGAAAACAGAAGAAATATCAATCACTTCATATTAAAAAGAACATAACATTTTGGAAATCATAACTTACAAAAGAGATCATAATTTCATAACATGGGATTAATCATAGTAGTGAAATGTAATCCCAATAATCATAACTTAAAACATGAAAATTTGTGGCATACACACATAATCATAGAGAATCATTTCTTATTAGTCAAGACTCATTTCCAAGACTATCTTAGCGGACAAAGTCCATTTCTGAACCGAGTTCATTCCTCATTTCAATCTTGTTTCACTGAACCGGTTTAACTTTCCGTTCCAGCCATGTCTATCTCATGATATATAAATCTTTACCCAATGCATTGGAGGGAGATATATGTCCCACCCATCTTATAATGAAACCATTCTTATGTGTGCCAGAAAATCATAAATCATACATCATAGCATAACCCATGTAATAAAAATGGGAATCTTGAAGATAATGCCATCATAACATAATCCATATAAGATAAAAGGAAATCATAAAAATAATTCCATCATAACGTAATCAAATAAAATGTAAAAATAGGGATAGAAACAGAACCCTTTATTATCTTAGATGGAAAACAATTTTGATAAAACACTTGAACTCCATTCTGGAGCAAAATATCCTTTCTACTTCATAAAAAATTTTCCTTTCTTAACATGTCATACAATTTTAAAGTAAATGGAGTTGATTAAAAATAAACTTGAAAACTTGTAAATTATGCTTCATGGAAATAATGTTCTAAAATTCATTCAGGCTGTATAAGTTAAAAACGAACATTCTTCTCGTATTTTGGCCGGAAAAGTCAAAAAGTACATCGTACGAAAAAAGACAAAAGATTCCTTTCATATCTTTTACTAAAAACTCACCAATGGGAAAAATTGGATTTAAAAAATTGTAGGTGGATGGAAATAATATTAAATATTGAGGAAATATGGATGTGTATGATAAATATTCCACTGCAAATTCTGAGGTATAAACAATCTCAGGTAAAAATGAGATTGTGAGATTTTCCCTTACCTTAAGTCTGATTTGTTTGATAAGTGTCCAAACCTCCTGTATAATGATTTAAATAATGTCATTGACTTTTTCCATAAACATAATAATTGTTATGATATCATATATGGTCATTTTCTTAGCTTCTTATTAGCAATATTTCATTGCTACTTGTTATTCAGGTTTTTATTACTTTTTGTTCTTATGCGTGTTTTGTCGAATAAATACTTATTCTTCTCTTTAGGTTATAGATACCTCATTTCCGTAATTGTATTAGTGTAATACATATATTATTTATTCACTCAATTAATTTATGTATTCATTATGTAATGAAAATCATATAATACGAGTCGCATCACATCGTGGAGACGGTATTCCGTACGTATGCACGAGCGATGATATTGTTCCCATGATCGTGGAATTGTATTAGAGTGTATGTATACTATTTCAGAATCAATATCTCTTTACAATAATCATATATAGTTATTATTTAAACCATTATACCCATCCAAGTAAGGTGGTGGTGGAAAATAAATTACACCACAGCGTGGAGACGGTATTCCGTACGTACACACGCGCGGTGATTTCGTTTTCCGTAGGATGGATAGATGGTGAAATAGGGTAGTTTCATAATTAAAATAACATATCAGTATATGAGTGAAACTGATGTAATTACTTCATAATGAAACAACTAAAGAATAATAAGTGGAAGAAGAAATAAAGTTGAAAGAATCAGTAACATACATTACCTCTTCTTTGAAGCGCCTCTTTGAGACCTCCTCTTAGGGAACTAAAATTGGTCTTTTAAGAACACCAAGACCTCTAAGATATTTCTAGGGAAGTTTAGAAGATAATTTTGCAGGTTTTGGCCGAGCATGAAGGCTCAATGTGGTGTGAGGAAGAGAGGGAGGAGGTGCCCTTTTATAAGGGAGGAGAGGGTCACCTTTGAAAAAACAAACAATATTATTTTATTATAAAGTCATATTCGGTTTTTAATAGCTCCAAATTGATTTATTTAGAAGCTAAGGTGGGTATGGGTCAAAATCCGCTCATCCAATAGAATTTGGACATGTTTTGGTTACTATTTTAACCTTATCATTTAGATTTAACTCTAAGTTAAATAATTTAACTTTTACCGTGTCTTTTTTGTTTTCTTACACTATATGGTTAATAAACTTACTGTAACAAGCCAAATGAACACCAAGTGGTTAATTATTAATATATATATCCTTATATAAGTCATGTTTCCGAACCTTATATTTTTAGGAATAAAATAACAATTAATAATATAAAATTTGTTTTAAAAACTATTTTATGTCAATTTTGACACTATTTTGTACATGATTTTTGTGAAAATCCTAACAGAATGATTAGTTCGAAAAAAATTAATTAAATCAATACTAACATGTCATATTAACCTATAAAATTAGTGTAATTCATAAAAAGTCTCAAATTACATTTATTTGGTTATTTAAAATATCAATTATTTTAATATTTTATTATTTATGTAATTACTACATCACCATTGTGTCATAAATAACATAAATTATTTAAGGTCTAAAAATTATAAATAAAATCCCATTAGGTATGAAATCATTTTATCTTTCTAATTAATATTTATAGTGGAATTTATATATTGTGTAACTCTATATTAAAAACTAATTTGTTATTAAACTTTGATTTTAACTATTTTAACCCTTCTTTAAATAAATTAATAATAAATGTCCTAATCTAATCCAAGTGGACCTAAATGGTCATATTTTATTCCTAAAGTTGGTTTTGGTCGAATTATACTTATCCAATATAATTAGGACATGTGTTAGGGTAATATTAATATCATTTGTACCCTTAATTACCCTATTTACTTTTAATCGTGGTAAATAAAAGTAAAAAGTTACTATTCACCAAAAATTATTTTCATCTCATTGAACCAAATTTTAGTCCTTGATATTAACCGTGTCTCTTGAATTTTTGAAATTCAATTCACAAAAGTGGTAAAATTTCATTTCAATGAAAAAGTCAGTTTTTTTAACTACCACTATGTGGTTTCACTATTCATCGAAATTTGAAGATTTTCAGAAAAATATCAAAAATTCAGCCTAAGAATTATTTGATATTCCGAATTCAAAAGTGTTGTTTGTTTCTCCAAATTCACAAAATATAAGTGGCATTAATTAAATTTAATATTAATTCCCGTTATCAAAACAAATAGCGTCTTTTAAAGAAACAAAAACAATCAAAAGATTGATACATGTTTATATCCAATTTCAATGTGAAATTAATTCCAATGAACAACATTGGATTAAATGGAAAAAATATATTCTAATTACACTTTAAAACCAATTAAAAAGATAATCTAACCATATAAATTATTGCGATGAAAAAAGTTGTTTTAAATTAAAATATAGTGTGTTTTTACTATTCATTAAAATATTAAAGTTATCAGAAAAATATCAGAACTTTATCCAATGTAAATTTTTATATCCTGATTCAAAATAAGAAGTTTATTTTGTAAAATTGAACTTATAAACATGTCAAAAAAACAAGATTTAAAGTGGGTGCGCCATCAAAAGGCGGCAAAACTTCATTTTTTGAAAAATACTTATTTTACCCAAAAAAATTTATTTTGTTCTTATACCATGTTCTAGAAAATGTGTAAGATGAATAATAATGTTATAAAATTCAAAATTTAGTTTATACTATTCATAATGGCTAGTTCATAATAATAATATATCATTATTTAGTAAAACCCGGTATTGCGTACAACACACGCTATCGAGGAAAGTCATGATTGCATGTAATGCAAGCCAAGTCAGGGTTGCGTGTAGTGCATGACTCATTTGTTATTGTGTATAAAAAAATCCAACTATATTACATTAATACATTAAAGATATATATATATATATACTCAATGTTGCGTAGAATAACTACTATCAAACAAACTTTAAATTGTGTGTAACACGATCCAAGATTTGTGTTGCGTATACTGCAAGCTAATATGGTGTTGCGTATAGAGCAAGATAATCATGGTGTAGCGTAAAACAGAATATATGAAATAAATTAAAAAGAATATATCTTATAAAATCTCGGGTTTTTACATTCGACCCCCCTTAAAATGAATTTCACCCTCAAAATTCATCGGGGTTATAAATCGTTTACTATTCATAGAAACCCACATTGTAAAAAGGAATACTAAAACTTAATTTTAAAAACTAAAGTATGAAATGCATTGATTACCCAAAGTAACTCATCACTGGGTTTCCATATAAGATAACATAGGTGAAAATATGGATATGGAAGAAAAATCGAACCATCAAGTTCTGATGGATAGTGGTAGAGAACATAGCTATGAAAAAGACAACAATCTCAAAGCCACAAATTTGTGATGATCTAGGGTACCATCTGATTCATCGGATATAAGAGCACTAGGACAACATTTTTGGTTTTCAATATCATTTCCCTAAAGTTGAAAATTATGAATTAGAAGAAATACTTGCTTGATTTTGGTTCATTCTCACTGTTGTTCGTGCTTTGAACAATTTCCACTTCATCTCTTAAAGAAATGAAGTTGAATTTGTTATTCGTGAAGTGTTAACAGATCATGTGATAGAATGATGGGTCATTCCATCTCTTTCAAACAAAAGGTTAGCAAAAGTTATCAAATATACATAAGTCCATCTATGGTGAGGTTAATCATATATGATTACAAAAAGTGAACTTATATTTCATATATCATACCACTAAATAAAATAATACTAGTTTCTACTAACCAAGGACTTCTTGTAGGCTAGTGGTAGGTGATAAAGGCCAGTCGCACTTTGGTTGTGGGTTCAATTCCCACTGCCTTGTCCGAAGCGATGGGCTGTCGCCCGTCCTGCAGGTTGTCCCTTTTCTAAAACTATTTTTCTTTAACATCCCATCAATATTATCAAGAAAATTTCTATCCTTAAACAATACTATGTTATGTCCAACATAATCCATTCCAATCTTTAGGCTTATCTAAAATACTTCGGTCCAAGCTCATAGTATAAAAAAAATTATTACTAGAAATGTCATATTACAATCACGTGAATGCCATCATTTATCCCCAATATATCATAAGATATATCTTGTTGGTAAAATTAAAAACATGTGAATACCTTAATCATGTATTCTCTTGAAGAATGAATACCCATTCAACCTTAGTGAGAACATTAATGTTGTAAAATTTTAACACTTTCCACATACCAAAATCCCAAAAAATCTATATACTCAAACCATAATATCACTTTGTCCTTATATCAGTCATGAGATCATGAATACAATCAAACATCTCATTATCTTATTATCCCTTCATTATGCACATATCCTCTAATTTCCAAAAATATCTGTATAACCTTTCATGGTTACTGGTACCATTCACCATATACTTTCAAATTCTTTAGGAAAAACTATAGTGTAACAATCCTTAGATGATTCTTTATTCCATAGTATCATTAACTATACAACATAACTCTTGAAAAACATACAATCATTCCACTACCTTCTTAAACAACTGAATGAGCTTCAACAATTCTTTCATATCATATATCATTTGTAGTCTCCTCATCATCATCCACGTAAATACTACCCATATGACCATTCTGATTCTCTTCATGAGATTTTTCCTTAGGGAATTGGTTTTCATAATGCCCACAAATTCCACATTTAAGACATCTAATCATTGTTGATGTCGTAGCAATACCATTATCCTTCTCCATGGTTTTATCTAAACCTTTTCCTTTGCACTTACTAGATTTGTTTCCTTCTTTTCCGCACCCAAAGCATCTTCTAGTTCCATTGAAACATTCTCCTTGATGCATCTTCCCACATGATTTACATGAGGGAAATGTAACTTTCTTTCCTCTATGATCATCATGAAACTCCATCTTTCTCTTATTATCTGATTCAGGAATCTTACCAAAGTTGAGATTATTGATCATATTATGAGATTGCTGATTAGGCATAATAACGATGTTTGGACTTCCAAATCCCATTTCATTTTGTTTCTCATGAAAAATATCATTTCATTGTCCAGCATATCCTCCATTATCGTGAATATTCCTGTTTCCAGCCGTTTTATAAAACCCAAAAAGAATAGTGTGAGAGGAAAAAATCATGTTAGGGAAAACAACATAGAAAAGGGGGAGTACCGTCAATATCTAACATCTTAGGTTAAATTATAAGATCGTTACCATAGTTCTAGGACTATATCCTATACGTATACTTATCCTTAGGGACATCCCTAGACATACCTTAGAAATATCTCTAGGGATCTCACTAACATTTTCGCATCCTAGTTTCCAATGGTTAACTAAACCTTTCCTCTGATACCAACTTTAGAGACCCGATGCTTGACGTACATGGACATTACATTACTTTTTCAGAATACTTAATACATAACAAAAACAGAAACACAAGGACCATAATAGTTTAGTGTCTTTGGAAACTCAGAATATAAACTTCTAATCATGTTGAAATATCTTCAGCAACTCCCATAACGATATTCCCCTTTTTGTTTCTTTACCAAAACCTTTCTTTATTTCCAGGGGAAAATAAAACATAAAAGGGTCCCTTTTGGAAAAGAATAGAGGCAACTAGTTCATAAAGCATCTACACTGTCTCCCATTTAATTCATCATATCTAGAGTCCCTTTTGGAATATCCTACTTAATAAACATATTCCCGACCTGGGTAAAGAAAACAAACAAAAGGGTGAGCTCAAATGCTCAGTAAGGGTAAACAAAATAAATATCAATCACATCATATTCATAAGAACATAACATTTTGGAAATCATAACTTGCACAAGATTTCATAATTTCATAACATTGGATAAATCAAAGTAGTGAAATGTAATCCTAACAATAATAACGTAAAACATGAAACTTTATGGCATACACATATAATCATAGAGAGTCATTTCTTATTTTTCAAGACTCATTTCCAAGACTATCTTAGCGGACAAAGTCCATTTCTGAACCGAGTTCATTCCTCATTTCTGTCCTGTTTCACTGAACCGGTTTAACCTGCCGTTCCAGTCATGTATATCTCATGAGATATAAATCTTTACCCAATGAATGAGAGGGAGATATAGGTCCCCCATATCTCATAATGAAACCATTCTTATGTGTGCCACAAAATCATAAATCATACATCATAGTGTAACCCATGTAATAAAAATGGAAACCTTAAACATCATGCCATCATAACATAATCAATATTAGATAAAAGGACATTATAAAAATAATTCCATCATAACATAATCAAATCAATGTAAAAATAGTAATAGTAACAGAACCCTTTATTATCTTAGATGGAAAATAATTTTGATAAAACACTTGAACTCCATTCTTGAGGAAAATATCCTTTCTACATCAAAACATTTTTCTTTTCTTAATATGTCATACAATTTTAAACTAAAAGTAGTTGATTAAAAATAAACATGAAATCATGTAACGGAAGCTTCATGGAAATAATGTTCTAAAATCCATTCAGGGCGTATAAGTTAAAAAAGAACATTCTTCTCGTACTTTGGCCGGAAAAG
Organism: Viscum album; assembly: GCA_963277665.1. Taxonomy (NCBI): domain Eukaryota; kingdom Viridiplantae; phylum Streptophyta; class Magnoliopsida; order Santalales; family Viscaceae; genus Viscum; species Viscum album. The sequence continues at coordinate 839,524,527 of OY728125.1, read as the reverse complement.
TCAAAAAGTACTTCGTACGAAAAAAAACAAAAGATTCATTCCATATCTTTTACTAAAAACTCACCGATGGGTAAAATTGAATTTAACCAATTTTAGGTGGATAGAAATAATATTAAATATTTAGGAAACATGTATGTGTATGATAAATATTCCCCAATAAAATCTGAAGTATAAACAATCTCATATAAAAATGAGATTGTGAGATTTTCCCTTACCTTAGGTCCGATTTGCTTCGTAAGTGTCCGAATCTCCTGTATAATGATTTAAATAATGTTATTGACTTTTTCCAGAATCATAATCATTGTTATGATATCATATATGGTCATATTTGTAGCTTCTTATTAGTAATATTTCATTGCTACTTGTTATTCAGGTGTTTATTACTTTTTGTTCTTATGCGTGTTTTGTCAAATAAATTTTTATTCTTCTCTTTAGGTTATAGATACCTCATTTACATAATGTTTTTAGTGTAATAAATATCATATTTATTCACTCAATTCATTTATGTAATCATTATTCATTGAAAATCATGTAGAACGAGTCGCATCACATCGTGGAGACGGTATTCTGTATGTACGCACGAGTGATGATATCGTTCCCATGATCGTGGAATTGTATTAGAGTGTATGTATACTATTTCAGAATCAATATCACTTTACAATAATCATATATAGTTATTATTTACACCATTATACCCATCCAATTAATGTGGTGGTGGATAATAGATTACACCACGGCGTGTAGACGATATTCCGTACATACGCACGCGCGGTGATTTCGTTTTCCGTAGAATGGATAAATGGTGAAATAGGGTTGTTTGATACTTATAATTAAATATCAGTATATTAGTGATACTGATGTTATTACTTCATAATGAAACAACTAAAGAAGAATTAGTGGAAGAAGAAATAAAGTTGAAAGAATCGGTAACAGACATTACCTCTTCTTTGAAGCGCCTCTTTCAGACCTCCTCTTAGGGCAGTATAATTGGTCTTTGAAGAAGACCAGGACCTCTAGAATGTTTATATGGAAGTGGAGAAGAGAATTTTTAAGGTTTTGGCCGATCTTGAAGGCTCAAAGTGGTGTGTGGACGAGAGGGAGGAGGTTCCCTTTTATAAGGGAGAAGAGGGGCACCTTTGGAAAAACTAAAAATATTATTTTATTATAAAGTCATATTCGGTTTTTAGTAGCTTCAAATTGATTTTTTAGAATCTAAGTTGTGTATGGGTCGAAATACTCTCATCCAATAGAATTTGGACATGTTTTGGTTCCTATTTTAACCTTATCATTTATATTTAACACTAAGTTAAATAATTTAAATTTTACCGTGTCTTTTTTGTTTTCTTACCCTATATGGTTAATAAACTTACTATAACAAGCCAAAAGAACCCCAAGTGGTTCATTATTAATATATATATCCTTATATAAGTCATTTGGATGAACCGTATATTTTTAGGATTAAAATAACAATTAATAATATAATATTTGTTTTAAAAATTATTTTATGTCAATTTTGACACTATTCGGTACATGATTTTTGTAAAAATCCTAACAGAATGATTAGTTCGAAAAAAGTTAATTACATCAATACTAACATGTCATATTAACCTGTAAAATTAGTGGAATTCCTAAAAAGTCTCAAATTACATTTATTTGGGTATTTATAATATCAATTATTTAAATATTTCATTATTTAGTTAATTACTCCATCACCATTGTGTCATAAATAACATAAATTATTTAATGTCTAAAAATTATAAATAAAATACCATTATTTAGGAAATATTGTTAGATTTCAAATTAATATTTATAGTCGAGTTTATCTTATGTATAATTCTATATTAAAAATTAATTACTTATTAAACCATGATTTTTACTATTTTAACCCTTCTTTAAATAAATTAATAATAAATGTCCTAATCTAATCCAAGTGGAACTAAATGGTCATATTTTATTCATAAAGTTGTTTTTGGTCAAATTATATTTATCCAATAAAATTAGGACATGTGTTAGGGTAATATTATAATCATTTGTACCCTTAATTACCGTATATACTTTTAACCGTGGTAAATAAAAGTAAAAAGTTACTATTCACCAAAAATTATTTTCATCTCATTGAACCACATTTTAGTCCTTGATATTAATATTGTTTCTCGGATTTTTGAAATTCAATTCACAGAAGTTGTAAAATTTCATTTAAATGAAAAAGTCAGTTTTTTTATCTACCACTAAGTGGTTTCACTATTCATCGAAAATTAATGTTTTTTAGAAAAATATCAAAAATTCAGCCTAAGCATTATTTGATATTCCGAATTCAAAAGTGATGTCTGCTTTTCCAAATTCAAAACATAGAAGTGGCATTAATTAAATTTCAAATCAATTCCCGTTATCAAGACAAATATCATGTTTTAAAGAAACAAAAACTATCAAAAGATTGATACATGTTTATATCTAATTTCAAGGTGAAATTAATTCCAATGAACAAAATTGTATTAAATGGTAAAAATATATTCTAATTACACTTTAAAACCAATTAAAAATATAATCTAACCATATAAATTATTGCGATAAAAAAAGCTGTTTTTAATTAAAATATACCGTGTTTTTAGTGTTCATTAAAATATGAAAGTTATCCGAAAAATATCAAAACATTATCCAATGTAAATTTTATATCCTGATTCAAAAAAATAAGTTTATTTTTTAAAATTGAAGTTATAAACATGTCAAAAACTGTATTTAAAGTGGGTGCGCCATCAAAAGGTGGCAAAACTGCATTTTATGAAAAATACTTATTTTACCCAAAAAAATTATTTTGTTCTTATACCATGTTCTAGAAAATGTGTAAGATGAATAATAATGTTATAAAATTGAAAATTTAGTTAATATTATTCATAAATTCTACTTCATAATAATAATATATCGTTGTTTAGTAAAACCCACTCTTGCGTACAACACACGCTATCGAGGAAAGTCGCAATTGCGTGTAATGCAAGCCAAGTCAGGTTTGCGTGTAGTGCACGACTCCTTTGTTGTTGCGTATAAAAAAATCCAACCATATTTCATTAATACATTGAATATATATATATATATATACCCAATGTAGCTTAGAATAACTACTTTCAAACAAACTTGAAATTGTGTATAACACGATCCAAGATTAGTGTTGCGTATACTGCAAGCTAATACGGTGTTGCGTATAGCGCAAGATAATCTTGGTGTAGCGTACAACAGAAAATATGAACGAAATTAAAAGGAATATATCTTATAAAATCTCAGGTTGTTACAGCGAAGGTTCTGACAATCATGTGGTGGCACACACGTCCAATGACCTAGTGTATGCAGGATGTGAGGCTGCTGACCCTGCCACTCCTATGAGTGGTAAGGAGATGATGGATCCTGGGCAGAAGTGTGAGACAAAATCCACTGAATACCCTCAGCGACAGATAGACTCGGTGTTGGAACACATGGATATATGTATTCACTCAGATGAATAAATGGAATATAATGTTCTGGATATCAAAGTATTGAAGAAGATGAGAAGAACACTTCGTGTGACCACTACTAAGGAGTAAGACGAGTGGATTGATAAGAAAGACCACATTTTGCTTAGAGACTATAACAGGAGGAAGATTAACATGGAGGAATATAGAAAATATTAGGACAACATGGAGCATCATTATGAAGGCATTTTAAAGGGCTACCCTAACTCTCAGGTAAATTATATTACCTGGATATTGTTTTGGGAGAATGATTATAATCGCCTCAAACTATTATTCAACAAATCTATCGTATCTTTTGGTGTTTAAACTGGTATGCTGTTAGGGTTCTCATTTTCCCCTTAAATGTGTTTAAAAAAAATTCAAGTAGAGGCATGAATTTAGGGTGAGTTACCCCTTGTGTGCAAGTTTAGATAGTATGTTGAAATATTAGTTTTTAATTAGTGTGGAAATATTTATAATATTTAGAAATTAATATTTGATTTGTATGATTTATATATTTTTCAACAACTCATTTATGATTTTGGAAATACTACTACAAAACATGGGTTAACCATCACTAGGGATTTATTATAAGCTAGCTAAAATAACTTTTATAGACCCCCTTTCCCAGTGCTAGAAAAAGCGTTGATAAAGGGTGCCTTTAACTGCGCTTTATCGGTGCTATTAAACATGATCTTTAATAGTGCTAAAAAAGAGTTATTAATGATGTATATTTATCATAACTTGTAAAAACGTTCGGAAAAAGGTCCCCCACCCATTATCAATAATCATAAAAACTCTCATAAAGGGTTGGACTTTATGAGCACAAGAAAAAAATCACACACAAAGGCCACACATATCATCACTTTTTAAAAAGCACTTATAAATGACCACCCTTTATCAGCTCAGTTTTCCAAGAAATGATAATGCATATATTTTATAAATAAATAGTTAAAAATAATATATTTATATATAAATATAATTATATACATATACATATATTTATATTTATATAAAAATAATATATATTTTTTCAATATGTTTTATATAATGATGAATAGACATTTCAAATTAATATATAAGATATTTAGTAAAAATGCATTATAAAATAGTTAAAAAATATTATTAATTATTATATTACTAATTATTATGGAGTATTAATCATTTAATAACAACTAGATCATAAAAAATCCAAAAAATTGTAAAATGACTAAAATAAGTTGAAAACATATCTCGGATGTTAAAAGGGCATAACTTTTGATACGACTTTCCTTTTAGGATCTACCATATATAAAATTGAATTTTATGATGAGCTATACACCATAGTAAGTTTGGGGGAACCTCCAATCATGTTTTTTAAGGACGGAAATGCCCAAAGGACTCTAAAATTTTGTTTTTAGTTAGGGTAACACAATTTTTTTTAACATTCTAATGATTTTAATCCTCGTTGAAGTGGGTATTATAACCTTTTTATGGTAGATGCCAAATTTATTCCCAGATCTTACATTCATATTCAAATTATGGTTTTAAAATTTTATCATTTTTATACTATACTCGTATTTGTAATCCTCTATATGAAAATATATACATATTTTTTATAGGTTGACACTTAAAAAATTATTTTTTTAAAAAAATTCATAGATATATTTACTTATAAAATATATTTCTCAATATACAAACATTTTCTAAATAGAAATTAATATCAATTTTATTTAATATAAAAAATGTATGAATATTTATATACTAATAAAATTAATGTATATATAACTTTTATATATATTTATTCATGTGCAGGTATTTACAAATAAATATATATATTTATCTGTATATTATTATATATATATATTATATATGTTAATATAAATAAATTTGTTCAATTATGTTAATAGACACACACACACACACACACACACTCACATATATATATATATATCCCCATTTTTTGCACTTTTTTATTACTGTTGAAGGGGTCATTTAAGAAAATTTTTTACAAACACTATTATAGACAATCCATTTACATCACTCGTATTATCATCACTTCTATAACTCTAATAAATTTATATTACTTGCAGTTTTATTGATAGATTCGTCTTGGTGAAATACATTATGTTAATTTTATTATATTTGAACAACTTGTTATTATAAATTATTATTATGATGTCTTTATTATTCAAAATTTGGAAATAATCTATAAAAGAATAATTTTTTATTTTCTATCTATTCATGAAATTAGTTAAATTTTATCATATAAATCATACTAAATTGTTATTTTTGATAAATGGCTGTCACATATTTTTTATTCAATAAAAAATATATTTTGTAATATTTTTTTGGTTAATAATATCATAATTATATAGAATGATATTTAATATTTTTTAATGTGTGTTAATTTTTTAATATTTGTTTATTATTTGAAAAAGATTATTTATTTCAGAATTTTTTTATCTTTTTAATAAATTTTAAAAAGGCTGAAAATTTTGGGTTTTTAAATTAAAACTTTTGTTTTCTGATTAACATAATGTGGGATATTTATATTGTAATAAATTTTATTTTTATTTTCTTTTAAATTTAATAATCTATTCTTATAAGTATCTCGGTTTAAAATCATTTGATTTTTAAATTTGAATAATTTATTTTCAATGTTTTAATTTTATTTAATTATGTTTTTGAACTAAATTATTTATTATGATTCTTGGTTTCCACATTTTATTTACAATTATAAATTAATAATAATTCACTACAATGGTTAATCACATATCACATGTATTTTCATTGAAATTTACTACTCATTTTTGGGTTGTATTATTATTTCATATACATTAATTATTTTTATCTTATATAATAGATTTGTTGTTTTATACATTTTTATTGTTAATATTTTCATTAAAAATATTAACTGTTTTGTTATTTTTAGTTCCCAAATATGTTTTAAATTTGAGAAATTTTTTATTGGTTTAATACGCACACACCAACACACACACACACATATATATATATAAGCTCATATATGATGTATGCCTAAGTAATATTCTTTTACTTTTTTAGTTATGTAATTCCATGCATGTAGTGATTCTATATTCCGTATATCTATATATCTATATAACATTAGTTAACATCATCACATGATCCACAATAGTGATTCATGGTTTCAGCCTCCCTCACTTGTACAACATTCACACATACACAATGTGCCTCTCCAATCTAGTTACAACAGTTCTTCTACTTACCCTTATTTTCCAATCAAGACAATACCACTATGAACATCACTAACTTTTCAGTTTTACTTCATCTTCTTGGAGACATAATCATGATTGATCAACCCACACACCAACCACCTGATTCAGCCACACAATTTCTCTAGTTCAGAAAGAACTCTAGTTCACTGGTATTTTTTCTAATAAAGAATCTATGTCAGCCTCCTCTCTATTTTTTCATATCACCAGTTGGAACTATCCAACAACATCACACTGTTTTAACCTACCATGTCACACTCTATTTTTATACTTTTTTAATTGTCAAATTATATCATATTTATAAGATTTATTTTTATCATTTTCATTATTTGAGTAATTCGAATTTATTCAAACAAATATATTATAATTTTCTAATAAGTTTAATGTAATAATTTAAGAAACTCAATATTATTATTCAATATGTAAGAATTATTAATAAGTAATGATGTGATTATATATTTTAGATATTTCTAACCACTGAATAATAGTGAAGAGTTTAGTAAACGTCTACATGAAGAGAAAAAAAGAAAATTATTGGTGATTAGATGATAAATAGAGACTAACGAATGCATTGACAATAAATCCCAATGAGTTTTTGAATACTGGAAGTATTTTACAATACTCGTTGATTAGAAATATTTTCTTAATACTAGAAAAAGTACTATAAAGACTACAGTTTATGTGATCCTGAAGAAAAATAAATTGTGTCCTTCATTACCAGTGAAGTGATCAGTGATCATCATGATATATCATCTTTAACATATTTTGATCCCTAATGGTTTATATTGTTTTTTATGTTTCATCATATTAGATTTCCTTTCACCTATCTATAGTTTTAATATCAATTTATTCTCTTCCATATCAAAACAATATGGGTATTGATTGTTATACAACTAAAAAAGGTGGCTCTTATGTTCTGACTATCAATAAATATTCAGGTCTTATGGGTTTGTGAGTCTAAAAAAAAGTCAGGTTTGGATACGTTGCGAATCCGATAAATATCTAGGCTTGAGCCTCCGGGTATTGTAAAAGGAAGATTCTATAAATAGGATATCACTCCATTAAAAGTGTATTTATATAGTGGGTAACAATATTATCTTGTAGTATAGAACATTGAATATTGGTCTATGATCTTGGTGATGTTAAACACTAAAATAATACAATTTTTATATTTTTATTTCTATTTCATTACATTTTAATCCTTGAACTCTCTATTGATTTATTCAATAATATAATCTGATTAATTATATGCTTTAAAAGACATAAAATACTATTCATCATCTTCTAGTCATTATTTATATATATATAAATCTGAAAAAATATGTTTTTTTTATATTATCACTTCTCAATTAATTTATATGATTTCAAAAAAATATTTAATGTCACCAGTCATCAAGGGTTAACATGAAGTGGAAGTGTAAATTGATTAACCCATAGACATTTTTCTTGGACAATATAGATGATATCATTACATGAAATAGCCTAATTTATTTTTATAAAATTCTCTTTAGTAGATCCTCATTTTTTATTAATTTGTCTTACCTTTAATATGGATTTTAAAAATGGAAATTCTTAATTTTATTATTATAGAATATTACAAAATAAAAATATTGATATTATATTTTAAGAAATTTATGTTGAACATAATTTTGAAAATTATAAAAGGAATAGAGAAAATGTAAATTTGTTTTTCATTTTAAAAGTATTAATCCCTTATATAATCAATATAGATCATATTTCCATGTATAACCATGGAAACAAAGTAAACCATTAGATATATAGTAGGAAATATAATTAACTAAAATGATGAATAATGTTTAGTGATATATTGAAGCTTATATTTTGTAATAGAATATGGAAATATGATTTTTGTTTATATATAGACAATAAGAATATATGTCCCATGAGGATATATAGATTTTTATTGTATACATTTATTTGGTATATAAAAATCCCTTGGGTGAAAGTTATTATTTGGATAATTTATAGTTATTGATATGGAGAGTAGAAAGGGAAGTAATCAAATTGTAAAATTTATATAAAACTAAAGAATCTAGAATTACATGTAATAGAAGAATTTTATATATGATATTTGTTTAATCTTGGAATATAGGTAGTGACACATGAATTTTCCATTGACCAATCTCTTATAGATATTCAATATTTGTGGATTGATTGAAATATTTTTTGAGAGAAGCCCATTCTTCTGAGCATCACAAGGAGATAAATGAGTCAAATATCAACCGTTGACTACCACCATTTATTATATCAACATTAATACTTATAATAAGTTCATTAATTTTTTATAGGTTTTATTATTTTATTAACATGTAATTATTAATCCAAAAAATGATATTTTTAAAGATATATTGTATTATTAGTATTATTATGTATATTTTCATGCTTTATGTTTTTTATAATAAATTTCACATTTAAATAATGTTTTTATTAAAATTTATTATACATATATAAATGATTTTACATTTATAACATGATTACTATTTTTATGAAATAATTATATTTTTTATTATTTTAAAATTAGTTTGTCTAAAAAAATTCGATGGTGTGTGTTTTTATTTTGATGTAAATTTTCATCAATATCAAATATTTAATTTAATAAAAACATTAATATTTTTAATTATAATAATAAAATTATAGAACATGTTTATTTTCATATTTTAATATAAAAAGTATGTTATGAATGTAAAAAATTTCAGTTATGATTGTTCCTTCCAATGAAAAATTCAATCACACAGTAATGAAACAAATAGTGTTATGTTAGGGATGAATTTATTTTAAAAGGTATAATATCATTGATCCTTTACCAGTAATATTTGATAATTATAATTAGTTCAAATAGTTGTAGGTCTTGTTATTGCACATTTATTTGGGTATTATTTCATACTCTTTGACTCTTTTAAATATTTAAAAAATATTTGGGGATCATTCCCAAATCATATCATTAAACTGGTTACCCCTATTATAGAGTTTTGTTATTAACGTGTATAGATGTAAACATCTGCATGTATTAGAGGTATTCCATTAATTCGAAAATATGTATGCATTAGTTATTCTCTATAGATGGTACCATCTTTATGTATCTATGGTTAGCCATACGATTTTTTTAAATATTTTTTATATTTTAGGAAATGTATTTTTAAGATTCATAAGTAATAGATAATTTTTTTATTTCTTTCTCGGGATATTATATTTTTTATGGATTTTATTGTATTCCCTTTAATGGGGATTCTTATGAACTGCTATTATATGTGTAAAAATGCATGCAATTCAGTTCCATTTAATACAACACATAATGCCTTTTAATGTTGTTTGACATGGAAAAATACATGCAATTTAAAAACTTATAGTATGGATGAGTAGCTGAATGATACATAGTACTTGTCGATGTGGAAATTACATATGATTGGACATTTTAAATTGTAATCCTTGGTAATATGGACTAATCACAATATGTTGGTTTCACATTTAATGTGGCCATGTGAGGTAAGGGGTGGGTTTGGAAAGTTGGATAATGACCCATAGAGAAGAGTATGGTTTCATCTAGAATGTGGTCCATCAATGGAAATGTGATGATTTCTATAAGTAATATGACCATCTAGGTGGGTTCTGGTTTCATTAGAAGTATTTTTTGATGAATAAAAAGTTCATATGGAATGTGGCCCTAATGAATGTATATTGGGGTCTTAGAGGGAATATGACCTAATGAATAGGGACTTCGAAGAGAATGAAGTATATAACTAAAAAAAGGAAATGGATGGTCTTCTGAGTAATATATACCCATGATGAAGGATTAAAATGGTTGATGATGTTGGGATAGAACCTCTATGTTACATCCTATGTATCCTAATTAATATTTTTTAAAGCCCAATTTGCTAATGTTTCAATGTTTAAAATTTTGTGTCAAGACCTTTCCCTGATGTTAAATTTCTTACGGTTTGTTTTTTTGTACAATTTTATATCATGATAATATGATGTTATAAACAATGTTTAGTTTTTTTATATTGGGATTTCTATATTTTTAAAGGTAAAAAATAGAGGATTATGCATGGTGTAAACATATGTTGATTCCTTTAATTATTTCCTTTTCCCATTGAATATCTGAAGTGAATCCATCAGAAATGGAAATTTTTTTGGAGAATTATACCTAAATTTTACTCCAATTTTTAGTTAATTTTATTAGGATCTAGCATGACAATGTTGACCATGGGGAGTTCTCAACAAAATATTTATGATTCGGATAAAATTATCAAGGTAATTTTTTTTAAAAAACCAAATGGGGACCATAAAATTGATAGGACTAGTGTAAGGATCCATTTATCAAGGGAATGAATTATTGGTGGAGGAGATGTATCATGTTATTAGAATACTGGTTATATATTTTTTGTGGATTTGGATGTTCTCTATATTTGGTCTTTTTTTGGGTTTCAACTGTGGAGGAAGGATTCTATAAATGCATTTTTGATAAAAAATGCCCCTAATATGAATCATGGGTGAAGGGATAGTTGTGATGGATTTTGATTATATAAAAAATTAGTTTCTTTAATGAAACATGGGTATGTATTAGATCACTAAAAAAATTACCATTTCAAATACATGTCAAGTGAATTAGCTGTGATGCTTAAATGAGAGAGCATTATACAAAAAGACGTTGGTGGGTAAAAACCAACTTTAATTAGGTGACCAGAAATGGTGGACTTCATAGAACGGAATAACGTTCCAGGCTTCATGAGGAGTCCTGAAACACTGGTGTTTGTGAGATCCTCTAATTAATTTTCACTTTTGATATCTCTTCATGAGGTATACCGTATGAGATGTCATTTTAAGTTCACCTTCATCTAGTTTCCATGTAAGGCGGATTCAAAGGTTCTCTTTAAGAGGTGTATTTTTTTTATGTTGCCATGATATTAATTCATTAAGGTTCCATACATTGTGGATTCATGATATCTCCATTACAAGGCCATATTCTCTTTTATGTCTCCATAAATTTTTCCTATATCAAATATATGTTGAGTATTTCTAAGAGATAATTGTTAAGATAATTTACATCTATTTCGATTTTGGTTCTCCTGGATGCCACCTTCTGTGTCTCTATTTATCTTCCTAGATGTTAAACATAGTGTATTTATTGGAATGGAACAAGGAACTACTTTTTAAAATTGTAAGACATGACAGATTACACATAGTCATAGAGAGGGTCAGTGATAACAAAAGGAATTTACAGACAATCCTTGTGATATGGGGTTAATTCACACTTTGAAACCATGAGTTATAGAACTTTGTAAGATAATGTATCTCACATGAATTCTTTACAGGGTGATGGCATCACATCTGGAAGGTACTGTGAGATCCATCTATAATAACTACTATAACATCAATAGGTTTGTTTCCATCTCATGGGTTTTATAATTTCGTGGGTTTGTTTCATGGATTTTCATTTTGAGGGTTCTATAAAAGGTTGACACATGATATCTCTATAGAAGGTTTCTCTGTGACAATACTCCATGATGTTTCTCTCAATGTTTTCCCCACAAGGTCACTCTATGAGATCGCTCTGTGAGGTTACTCTGTGAGGTTTCTATATGGGTTTTCTTATTTTCTTATATCCTATATGGGTCATGAGGGTTCGATAGTGCTTAATGAACACCCTTCATGTGTTTCTATAGTTATTTGTTTAACTATTGTTTTTTCATATTTATAATTGACAGGATCAAAAAATCACCATGGTCTAAACAATAATTATTTGATTCTAAGGATGTAAAAATTATGTTTTGGTTCCATTAAGTCCAAAAAATGGTAGGGACCAATATATAAAGAAGAGAATCTTCTTTACCTTTTTACATTTTTAATAAACCTAACATTGAAAATATTTTGGGAAAACTAATTCCATCTCATGAATGGATTTCATTCCTCCCAATACTCAGTAAGAACTCTATGCGAAGAAGATTCCATGTTGTTAGATCATATTTCATGGGATGTCCTTAAATGTGTCATGGTGATCAAATGTCTATCATGAGGCTATTACATTCATTTTTAAAAACAAGAAGTTATTATTGTGCCTTTTATGTTCATTCAGTCAATTATGCAGTTCTCTTGGTTTACATTCATTTTGTGTGTCTAACAACACAGTTCCCTTGGTGAACATTTTTATATGTGAAAAAATATGTAGTTCAGTTGGTGACCTCACAAAAACCAAAATTATAATCACGTGAATGTTAATCCATTTTTTTCACCTTATAGAAGAAAAATCTAGAGCATGTTTCCCAAAATATTAAAGTTGGAATATCTATGATATTTGAAATCATTAACGCCTCCAAAAATATAGTTAATATATATGTTAGGTATACAGTATGGGGACAAAATAATTAAGCCTACAGATGTAGAGTTTTGAAACCAAGATCTCCTTAGCTATATGCCACGGGTACAGTAGGGGAATAACCACTGAACATGACCCCATGGTGATCCCAATATAAAATTATTTTTAAAAAAAAATCTTACAAAAAAATATAATGTTATTATGATTTATAGATTATATATTTTAGAAAAACAACTGAAATATACTCTTTCATTAATAAATAATGTACGCATTCTGGCACCATGATCCATGAATCTTCCAATCGGTTGGATCCGTCATCATTGAGAAAATCATTGGACGAAAAACTCCCCAATGGGTCACTTCAACCAAGAAGAGAAGTTATACAATGGAAATAATCCAGGGTACTCTACCATTGCTATAGATGGGGGAATGCATTTGATAGATGAGAAAATAGATAGCTATGGGTCAGTCATAAAGAGGTTAATATCTTATCATAATTAAGACAAGGTTCCCCATATTGGATTATATCAATCTATTTGGATTTCAGTGTCCCTATACCACTATAACCAAAATATCATTCCAAAAAAAATTAGCTTCTAAATCTCAAATACAAAAACATTTTATTGGATGAATAGAGATGTTAGGAAAAGCTTCTAGGATGTGTGGATGATCAATGGATCCAAAATCCATGGCGATATGTATGATAAATTTTACCATACTACCTCTTTATAGAAATATATGAAAGCTATTCTATCACTAGAAAGGTAACTATTAAATATGGTATAGGAAATTCTAAAGGAAAATTTTTACCTAATTATTAAAATTCTTTTTTGTATTTAGGGTGGATATTTTATATGTTTAACTAATCATAATCAAAATTAAAAATGAACAAAGAATTTTCTATAGCAAAATTATTCAAGAGTAGAGGGTTTATATTATATAAACTTATAAGAAGTGAATTACACAACATGGGGTTGGGAATTTTTTTTAGGTTTGACTAACTCACCTATATGATAGAATCCAACATAATGTTCTTTAGTAGATATAATTTTGAAGTGAATTAGTCTAGCATTAGATTTAGAAATGGAAAATTTTCAATGGTAGCCCATCCGGCCAAAAATAATTGGGCTTATTTGTTGGTTACAAAATTGTCCATGTCATACCATCTTCTGGGACATGTTTATATGGGGAAGTCACCTTTCATGATTATAAAACCCATTAATATTTCCTTCGGTTGGATTGAAAAATTTGTGGGAGGCTATGAATTCATTAGTGGATAGGTGATCCCAAATTCTTAGTGCAATACCAAAATCTATTACATTGGAGGTGTAACACTATATTATTTTTAAAATATATTTTTTAAAATATATTTAATTTCATTGACATCTTGCATTACACACAATAATGAGTTGTAAAGAAAAAGAATATAATATTAAGAATATTATTATAAAATAGATGTAAAACATTGAGATATGAATATGAATAACTTATTTTTTAGAATTATGTATGTTGGTGTTATATTTGTTATAAATATTGATAGATAAGTACATAATTTTTAATAAAATATTTATATGCTCTAAAAATATTTCATCTCAAAAAAATGTTTTTTATTTAATTTGTAGAAAAAATAATAAAAGTTAGTATTATCAATTTTATAAAATGTATTTTAAATAATAATTTTTTTTAAATCAAAATCATAAAATTATATTAGTTTGAATTTTTTATAATGTTTTAACTTTTTTATAAATAGTTAAAGTACTGATTTTTGTTGAAAAAGGAATATTAGTTTAAATAATTCACAAAGATACATTAATTTTGACAAATTACATTTAATGTAATATTATTAGAATTAGAAAAATTATATTATTATTAATACAATTATTTTATTTTTAATCAAATTCATTTTAATTTTTCGTATAAAAACTTTTTTTTTACTTTTGAAAATGTTTTAATTGGAAAATTGTTTTTCCATATCATCTTTAAGTTTAATACTAAATTAAAATATTCCAATAATTTCAATTAAATATGTAAAATTTATTGTATATTTGGAATTATAATAATTAATTTGATCTAATAAGTTCAAATTAATTTTTATCTCCAATGAATATTAAAAATTATAAATATTCATTACAAAATTTATGGTCAAAACAAATTTATCAGGGGTAGTACGAAATGATACGGGTTTTTTTGCTTGTAATACTTGTATAAGTTATATTATATATATATATATATATTTTTCATTATTATATACCTAATTTAAATCTATTTTCTTATTAAAGCATTTTAATGGTAATTATTATATCATTTTGTACTGTTTTGGGAAATTTTCATGTTGTTTAAATCTGGATTCCCTCCACCACATATAAAAAAATACCCTCTATCCTCTTCTATTCACACATACATAGACATTTAGTTCAGAAAATCCCAACCAAAATCAATTCATTACTTAACTAATAATTTTCTACAGGCCTTAATTTTACTAGGAAACCCTTCTATGAATGATTTTGTTGCATACATGAATTGGTTGTCCAATGATGTTATAACATTCTTAAGAGAGTTTTTTTATTTAATTTCTTATTCCAACTCATAAAAATAATATTCAACCATAATTATAAAATAAAACAATTACCTCTTATATGATTATATATTATTATAGAAATGGAATAATCTCCATTTATATCCTCTTCTGTTAAATGAAAAAAGAAATCGTGAATCACGTATAACGTAGACTACAACCTCATGAACTAATGTAATTTGTTTTCAATCACCACATATGATAGATGGATATAATGAAGGATTTAAATTATATATCATATATTTATGACATAATTATAACTATTAAATTATCATTTCACGTATACATTGTTACTTTCAAATCCATTTAAAATCATTAATGTCACTTGGGCGTACCAGTGGACTACCACCTCCAAGAAATGATACGATACAATTATCATTTTATTCAATTAGATCATAATAAATAGAGATATATTATATATATATATATATATTATTAAATTAAAAATTTAATGGTTAGTTAATATTTACCACTCTTTGGTTTCATCTGTCGAAAAATGGAAAAAATGTTCATGCATATATATATCTTACCATCTCGATGAATGATGCAATTAATTTTCTATATATAAATAATATGGATGACTTTAAATATATATATAATAATGTTATATTATTTTTATTTAAATATTAACATTCTATATAATAAGTAACCATAATTAAATTACATGAATCAAAACTACTGAATGAGAACATTCCTTAAAAATGTAATTGTTGTCAATCGAAATAGTTATTTTTAACAAGAATTATTAATAAATGGGTAGTAAAAGGTCTTATGTAATGTATATTTAGTATGATATATATGATTATTTATTATTAATATATTAATAATAAATTTCTATTTATCAAAAAATATTTTTTAACATGAATAGAATAATTTTAGATTCTTGATGAGATATTTTTTATCATTTTATTTACATGAGACACATTCTGAATTATCCTGTTATTTTTTATGGGGTTTATAGAGTTCCAATTAATGTATGTTATGACTATTTATAGTAATTTTATGTTTATTTACAAATTTATATAAGGTTATTTATTAAATAGGTATTATGATTAAAAGTTTCTGACATGGTAGGGGCTATATTTTACAATCTCATTATTTTTCAGGATTGTTTATGAATTTGATTTTGAGGATCAAATATTTTTACGTACCTATCAATAAACACATAATATTTATCCATATGTTATTTCTAGAGAATAAATTTTCTTTTCTTTTTCCTATATTTTATAAATAATAGGGATCAAAATAAAATTTTTATGGAAAACTGAATTTATTTATCTCTTCGTTAAATAATCAGTTCCCTTTAATGTCATTGTTTTTAAAAGGATATCAAGATATTTTATTCTATTAAAAAATGATTTATTAATGACATTTTCAACATTTTTTAACATTAAAAAAATGGGTTTAAATAAATATTAATTTTTTCATAAGGGGGTTCTTTATGAAACTTCTTTACAATCACTAGTGGAAATATATATTTGAACAAAAAAAATTTATTTTGTAACATTGACTAAAGAATGGTTTTTATGTAGGAAAAGATATCAATAAAATTATGCCATTAGATTTTATATTAACTGATGTTTAATTTAATTTTACTCTAATAGTGAAAAACTCAGAAATTTTTTTATGTCAGTTATATATAAGAAACTGATATAAGAAATACATTACAGATACTTTATATGTCTGTTTGCACAATGAACGACATGGAATTTTGGCTTTATGTGTTTGTTTTGGGGAATAACTGACATGGAATGTCAAACACAAAGAAATTGGATGTTTGTTTTTAAAAAAATTGATGTTTAAAGTTTATCACGAGGATGTTCATTGCTTGTTTAACAAAAACCCGTTGTCGAAAGTCCATCTATAAGACATTAAAATTTTATTTTTATAAAAAAATTGTTGAATGTTTGTAATAGAGAAATTAGATGTTGGTTTTTGTAAATATCGTTGTTAAAATTACATTGGTGAGACTTTAAACATTAGTGTTCAGAAAAATCAACATTTAAAGTACATCAAAGAGACAATTTATGTTGGTTTTAAAAAAAAATGATTTCAAACGATAATGTTTTATAAAAAAATGAATTAATTAAAGGATAAAAAATCTAAAATACTGGTAAAACAAAAGACAAAACCATTCCAGACCATAAACTATTGAGAAAATATATGTAAAATCATACTTAATTTAGAATCTAAAATCAATAAAATATAATCAATTTCAAGTGGTTTTATATTGACATAAAATAAAAAATTATATATATTAATAAATATAATATATGGAACTAGTAAAAATAAAAAAAAATATAAATAAATAAGGACCAAAGTATAGTATAATTACTGATTTTTTAAACTTTAGCTAAAAAATAATTACCTGACCAATTTGAATGCTT
The DNA here is from genome assembly GCA_963277665.1 of Viscum album. Classification (NCBI taxonomy): domain Eukaryota; kingdom Viridiplantae; phylum Streptophyta; class Magnoliopsida; order Santalales; family Viscaceae; genus Viscum; species Viscum album. The sequence continues at coordinate 839,506,519 of OY728125.1, read as the reverse complement.
GTTTAGTATATAAATTTTCTCATAAATAAATGAACCTTTATACAACATATAAAAATACAGTAAAAATAAATATAATATTCCATCATTAATAAAAGTTACTATCTAAATAAACATATTTCATACTTTTATTAAAATAGAAATACCTGATAATTTAATGATAAATCATACATAAGAAATAGGTTGGAAATAAAATGAAAATATGGGTAAGTTCGTCATTTATATAGGACTTAGTATCATTGAAAACCTACAATAACAATTAATGATATAAGATTAAATAAAAGATTATTTTTATATAAACAAAAAATAATTAATATAACTTACCTTACCAAATTTAGTAGATAAATATTTTATGATTATTTTATACAACAATATTAAAACATAACCACAACATTCAACACATCCTTTTTGAAGATTTCATAGTGGTCATAAAACAATGAACTGAAAATAAAAACCAATATATATATGTGTATGTAATTATATATATAACAAAATCCAAATACGATCAAATATAAAATATATATACCATTAGGTCCATGTATTGTTTGGCTACTTTATAGAAAAGTGATCATTTGTAGACTTTTTCCATGACCATTATTTCCTTATATATCAACTAATATTACATGAATGATTATAAGAATTAAAATTAAAGTAATGAAAAAAATAAAACAAAATTTGATAAAAATATTCTAAATTATTTCCAAACATCTCATAATATAAAAGAATAACCAATACAGTTTTCATTATTTGGGGTATAATATGCCTAACATCAAATTATCTATACAATATAAAAATTTCATAATTAATAAAATTATAATTAACATTACATCATAATAGTCCCAGTTTTCTTACCCATCTAGTAATGGAAAATAGGCGCACCCAATCTCTATATTTGATAGTCACTCAGAAATATATAGATTTCTAGTGAGAGATTTAACATATTTCACATCTCATGAAATTATTTCGATATCTATGAGACTATAAAAACCTGTGGTCTCATTTCATATATGATTATTATGTCGATACATAGTACAATATGTAATATAGTATGTATTTTGAAATAATATTTACTTAAACAAAGAAAAATTTGGAAACAAACTGCCAAATAGGAATACTAACCTCATAAAAATTCACCAGATCATTGATATATGTTCTCAATATTCTTAATGGATTGTCTCCTCCACATATATTAGATGTCATTAAAACTCATAAATATTATACCAGGAAGAAGGTTCCTAGGATAATATATTTATTCCCTTAGAAACCTCAGAATTATCTAATGTTGTTTGTGTCAGAACATATTGATTCTTTTATACTAATTCTTTTTCTAATATATACTCCTATAAAAAATTTATATCATAGATCATTATAAGTAATTTTTAATCAATTTTAATTATTATTTATAAAAATGCGTTCCTCAAATGTCAGATAACAAAGAAAGTTAGATAGAAAATATAATAAACGACACATACAGTCTCCAACTTTGTTATCCTCCATGATAGGGAATGGTATTCAACTATTTGGATAACTAATATCATGTAATTATAATCTTACCCAACCCAACTTCATAGGTTTTTGATGTACCTAATCTTAAAAAAAATTATATTTCTTTGTACATTACAATATCTGCATGGGGATATCAAGCTTACTAAACATAGTATATGGTCGTGTTTGAATGAGGAGTTGGAGGATATGAGTAGATAGGTTGGGTAGACACAATAGGCTGGGCATTCATGGTTTGCTAAATAGGTTATGATTTTCTCGTTAATTGTTCAAACAGAGCCAATAAAACAAATTTAATTTTATCCTCTACAGGGTTATTCATGTATCTTAACTATGATTCTATGGATTCTTTTTATGGATCTTCTGATTTCTTACTTTGAGGACCAAAAACATTCCTAACAAAAACAATATCTGTTTATCCTCTTACATGGATAGTGTGCTATGGACTTCCAAAAGTAGTATGAAGAATTTCATTTATACCATAAGGGAATAATTTACCCTAGGTCCATTTCTCTATATTTTCATTCCTTAATTAAAAATTAAAATATTATATTAGTTATTTCGATTTAAAAATAAAAATATTCAGGAAAAAATTAAATTAATTTCATTCAATTTTTTAGCTACATAATTAGATTGATCTATAAGATGCATTTCATTTTTTTCTCTCACTCATTTCCATATTTAAGTAAATTGAGTTGAAATGGGGACTAAGCTAGACCTCTAAAAAACCATTACTAGATTTATCTCTTAATGAATCAAAATTTGCCCCAATTTTTTTCTACTATAATAATACTCATGAACTCCATATTATGTCGTTGATGTATAAATTTGGTTTTTATATTTTTCACTCAAAAAATAAATTTCTTCAGCAATGACCTTCACACAACAGTTTTGAAAATTAATATTTTAATCTTGATTTTTTGTTTCAAATGTTTCACTATTAATATTCAAACCAAACCATGTGGTCACATTATGAGATGGTCCCCCTACCAACAATTTCAATTGCTCTGATTTAGATAAATCTGTGACAAAATTCTCTTTAAACCATGAAAAACATTATTTTTATACTCAATAATAAACCATTTAAATTTATCTTTAGATATAATAACTTAAATTTAGAAATATGTGATGATATATATGGTTGAAACTCATCTGTGTTGTTCAAAATGTATAATTGTTCCTACAACATCTCATCATGTAGAATAACATTTACCTTTAAGATTCAAATACCATTATTTTATTGTCAAAAGTCATATAATGAGGCATAGGAAGCCCAATATGATCCACTTCATATAGATAATCAATAAATAACTCAATTACAACATCAAATACATATTTTTGAACCTAATAGTCTTCTAGAAAATGAGTCTTTGTGACATATACATTCAAAAAATATTATATATCATCCGAATGTTTATGTCCAATCTAAATAAATAGGCCCAAAATATTCTTATCTCACTCACAAGATGAATCGCTAAATGAACCATTATATCAAATAAATATAGGAGTGAAATACATTTCTAGTTGAATATGTTAAATAGAAGCTTCATTATTAATTAAATATAAAAAAATCAATCAATCAATTCACTACAAATGGATTTGAAAAACATACATTCCCAATTGATTATATTTTTGATAGGTGTCGAAAAATATATCGTGCAGTGTGACCGGTAACAACTGTTTCATCAATTCATGGATTCTATGAGATTTGGTTCAAATTAATTAAAAATCCATCAATGACACAAAATTATTCACTTTTTTAGAATACCCACTGGGTACATTAATACCATGAAGACAATAAAAATTTCCATCTTCTCACTCTTTATTAATGTGTGGGAAGACATAGGTAAATATATTATGTTTCCTTTAATAATGGGAACTAACAATAAATGTATTCTGATTGATATATAGTCCAAACTATTATGCAATCCATTTTTTTATTTCCTCTTATATATAAAAATTTCTAATCAAATTGTCACATATGATTTTATCAACAAGAATAATGTTAATGATATGTTTTATCACTAAAAATTTCTAATTATTTATTTTAAAAAATCATTTTTTCCTATATATTTTTTTATTACTAGAACCTACATTCCTTCAAAATTCAAAATCATTAATTTTAAGTGTCATGAATTGGATCTAGTCGCCACCAAAACCAGCACCAGACCCAGCCCGTGCCATGGCCCGAAGGGCGTTCCCTATCCCCATGGGCTGGAACAAGTGCCCAGGTATCATTTATCTTGGTTTGGGAATGAGATACCTAAATATGTATAGATAAAACACCAAAAAGATTTGATAAAATGAATCTGAAAAATACATACCAACAAGGTTTATAAAAAAATCCAGAACTGGATACATAAGTTCAAATGATATACAAAAGGTCCAAAGACACAATGTAATAGAAACAAAACCGCCCCATGGACTCCATATGACAAGGGTTCATCACCCCCAAGTCGTCTGCACTACTCTGCCCCAAGGATGAGGACTAACACCCTGAACCGCCATCACCCTTTTCCTTTCCTTGACCTGGGTCAAAAAAAGGTCTAATTACAACCAAGGGGTGTAAGTATGGTGTGAGACTAAGCCCAATAGTATACCACCATATGATTCCAAGGTGCATGCAATACAAGGTGAAAAAGCAAGCAGTTTTAATATGCAATGAAAAGCGGTGACCAATTTCAAGAAATGCAACTTTAAAAGGAAAACATTTTCCAAGATAAAACTTTTAGAATGTTAACACATTTAAATAGGAATGTTAGATACTACAATATAATTCCAAAGACACCCAAATACATGGGAAAATACCAAAAATACAATGAGAAACAAAATCGGGAACACCCCTCGGCACTAGATAGTCTCGGGCCCCATGTACCTCGTACCTCGGTGTAATGTAACCATAGTAAAATCTGTTCTCATGCATGATCCACTATTAGGTAACATACACATAACCTAGTGGTCTACAATAATCATCCATATAGTTTAGTTAGAGTTTTCTTTATCCAAAATCTAAGTGAAACAGGGACAAAACCCATCCGGTCCACTAGCTGTACTTCTACAAATCCGCCCCACCTAGGTACACAGGCTTCCCCCTTTGTGCTCAAAAATTTTTAGGATTTAACACATATCCATTTTAATGTAAAACACCAATACAGGTCACATACACCAAATACAATAGCTATCAAATTTTATACCACTTAAAACACACAATAAACACTTTTAATTTGAACAAATCAATTTCTCAAAATCCCATGTTGTTTTGTACAAAAAACCCCTTAAGAAACCCACTTGTATAATATGTTCACACTTTTAAGTTTCCAAAATAGTAAAGGCATCCTAATAAATTTCAATTAAAATAACAAAACAATTTTTGGGCATCCCCATGTTAAACAAGAAGTGTTAGCTTTGTAAAACCTTCATTTTCACAAAAAAGTGGAACCAAAACATCACTTTCTTTACAAACACAATTAAAACCCATTTTGCAGAAATAACCAAAGGGGATAAACATTATAATCAGTATTTTATGCCTTATTATAGGTCAATAAAAACAACTAATTATTTATAGGGTATCCCCAAATAAACAAATAAAACATTTCTTTGGAAAACCCCCAATTTCACACGAAATTGTCATTTAAAATTCAATTGCAATAGAAACATCATTAGAACCAATTTTTGCAGAAATAATAAAATGATATAAATCTGAAAATATGATAAATACAGCATGATAATACACAAATATTGCCTCAACATTGGAATCATCTACCAAATCAAATGAAAACATTGAATCCTTTGTGCGAAAACAGAAATGCACCACCACCGCACCTCAAGATGGGTAGATCAAACCTAAAAATAGAAAATTGGACCAAGAAAACCCATGGTTAAACCTTATCTTCGAACCACTACCCCTGGTCATTTTTCACATAAAATAAAAGGGAGGAAACCCTAATAAATAAAATGAAACCCTAATAAATTTGAAAGGGGAAATGAAATGGACTAACTTACTTGAGAAATCTTGAATGAATCTCCCCAAAACACCAGTATCTGAAATTTAAAACGTCCAAAACTCAGGGGATGTTCGCATAAAAATTGGTAGGTCATTTAGGAACTGGAATGGAGGGAAAAGAGTATGAATGGAGAGAGTTATTATTGAATGAACATACCTCATCAAATCTGGTCAATTTTAGAGACCCTAAGATTTTCATCCCTAAATCGCGATTCCTAAGAGATCCAAAGAGGGGGTAAAGAGGCTAGGGGCGCGACTGGGTGTAAGGGGCGCATGTAAGTCTTATAATCACCGAAAAATATTTAACATTGAATATGTTATTAATTAAGTGAAATTAATTTTCAAAAAAGGATATAGGCTTCCGGGCAGGCTCAATCCCTTAAATAAAAACCAAAATAAACCTTGGTTATGGATTTCCAAAGGTTCCAAATTTTAATTGTGGTGTTAATATATCAGGGGAGGACATTTAAAAGTTTGAATGAGTAAATAATATTAAAAAGTGAAAAAGTTATAAAAGAAACAAAATTTATTTTTAAATCTGGAATTGGGCTCACAATTTGGCCCAATTCATGAAAACTCACTTATTCCCCATAAAACCTATGGAAACCCCCCAAAAAAAGATTTAATGGAAATTAAAATAAAAATAAATTTAAAATAAACTATGTATGTAAAAATTTTCCCCACCATGAAAACATTATTCCCCAGAAAGTCACAGCAAGGCAAAAGCAACAACCAAACCCAATTGAGAAACCAAGAGGTACTCCCTTGCCGGGTTTCTCCCCCAAAGGCCAAAACACCTCCAGTGATCAATGAAGGAAGGAATACTCTCACAAACCTAACTTACACAACTTTCCTGATACAATCAAGCACATTCATACTTTATCCCAAAATAAACCTCCTCAAACACTATCTGAACAAGACTCAAGCAATTCACCCAAACGAACAACAACTTTGAACAATGTTACATTTACCTTACATTAAATAACCCATTGTGCGCTCTCCAGTCCCATTGTTTACTCAAGAAAGATGTTGGTAGCTATATAGCTTCGAACGAGACTATCTACACCAAGACATAACCATGTAGAAATCTATGTTACTGGTACGAGGGGACACAAATAAGCTCCCCACCATAAGAGACAACCAATAATTTTTTTTCCGAGACAGAATCAGGACCCTAACAGGGGGAGGCCTGAACGGACTCCCTGGTACATAGGTTAGACTTCCAATCAAAATTTCTGAAAGACCATACATGAGAATCATAGTGGTTCTTCCTACCATAAGAACCAACCATCATAACCGACCAGCATGGGCCAACACAGAAAAACCCAAAAATTTCAAGATTTGGGAAGGTCACACGATTAGTCCGCACAGTTTGTGAAACCATGAATTAACTGTGCTGATCAATCTTCCTACATGGATTCCAGGTACACATTCACTCTTAATCGTTCAAAAACCATGCGACCATCCTGTCTAGCCATATATCCAACCATTCTCCAAAGACTCAATAGAAACCAAAGGGGGAGGGAATGACATTGGGAGATGACATGGGTACAAGGCCCTCCACATATTTCCACCAAATGTGAACAACAGAAGAATGATGATGATACCAGAGGATTAAACCCTTCTTATCATTTATATTTAGGATAGTAAATTGTACAAGGGTTTAAATGACACCATTATTTCCCTCGACTACAAGCCAACTTCTCTCTGAGACCTATGGCTGTAGCTCAAATGATTGAAGCATATTCGGCCTCACAGTTAGTATTTGGAAACCCACGGAATGAAAATTCTTCTTTCGGTGCCACCAAAAACTACACCGCATTCCCATATAAGTTTTCCAGAACAAACACATTCCAAACTCACTTTACCCTTTCCCAATATTTCACTGAAACAAGTTCTTAGAAAATGAACAAACATCACACCTTGTTTCTTCGAGTGAGAAACTATACAAGTAAATAAAACATATAATCACCTTACTCTAAAATGGATGATTTTGAAGTATTTCCAAGGGAGAAATTCTCCCAACATAAAGAGACTCTCAAAGGATTGCACAACATTCACCTTTAAAGTCAATTGGGTGCACGAAATCACATGGTTTCACTGAACATGACCATTACGACTGATATTAACAATCCATGGAGTGGGACCTTATACAACATCCCCAAACAACAAACAATTCTAGAAAGTGGCCACGATATCATCTCAGGACCAGATTTCCCACACTAGAAGTTTATTGTGAACTCCTTCTTCGAAGAGACTATGATGGACTGAGAGGACCTCTTAGAAACCATCTAGATACTCATCCATGATAACAACCCCAGACCACTTCCACCTTCAGAAAATCTAGAAACATAAGAATCTAAGGTCTCTTTCAACCTTCCATGATAACTCTCACACTACATGTGGATACACAAAACCAGGAATGGAAAGGGTGTAGACTCAATCTAAAAATCTTAAAAAAAAAATTTCCTTATATTGATAAATTGTAGGGTCTTCGAATGGAGAAACAATCTGGGGTGCACTTCAGTTGTGCCCTAACCTTTAATGGGGGTACCTTATCTAACGATTGAACCAAAGGACCCAAGCAAGATGGTCCATCGGTCATGATATACCACAATGTAGATCCAAACACATGAATGGAACCACCACAAAGGCATCTCAAAACATTTTTCAAAACAGACCGCTAACTGTCCCTACAACACAGCTCACCGACCAAACACAAAGCCAAAACACAGTTCAAACAGGAGGGGTTCTTGGACTCAAAACATCCCACAACATAAACATTATCAAAAACACATAATACAAACAATACCACACTATTCATCAAGACATCATGTTTTTCTTTAAAACCATTTCTTTGAAAACAAACAGTTTAACAGTAAGCATATCCACCAATGGTACCCCATGGGCCTCACACGTGCATGTTTTTGTGCCACCCCATGAACCCTCCTCATATCCGTCCCGACACTCATAAATTCATGCCATAAACCATCCAAAATACCATATAACCCCATGCATGTGGTTACTCACTGAAATACCAAAGGTTAAAACAAATATTATTTCCACTTTTCAAAACCAAAACTGTCAACCAACACATCTTTTTTTTTTCAAAACTGCTAACCAGGAGATCAAAATCCCAATTCAAATATTACTAAAATTTTCAGAAAGACACTAAAATTTATACAAGAACACAATTTCAATATATTCACATCAATTTCAAATCATCTCATCCCATTAAAACACCCTTTTATTGTTTAGAAAAATATATTGGAAACACTTTCCAAAACCAATATCAATATAGTTCCTGCTTTTGAAAAGAGGTGTAAGCACACCATTTTCCATTTCAAAAAAATACTGAAAATTTAGTTCCACAATTTCATTAACAAAACCATTCCCTCATTATTTGAAAATCATTTCAAAAAAAACTTTACGCTTCTTAAAACCAAGTCACTTTCAAACCAAAGTCCAAGATTTCAAAACAAAATAACACAAGACAATGCAAGAGGAAACTAGTTTTAGTGGGTGAATTGGACATATGGTTGGAGACCATACTCCAATGACTTCAATGTCACGAAGAGTGTACTAGGGAAGATACTTGGATCCACATGGCTTGCTAGGCCCTGTGAGATCACTTAGACCATTAACCCAACTCTCTTTTCATTTCCCCTAACCATCATCAAACCAAGAAAACCAAAGGACTTAGATAAATCCAGACTTCCCATAGAAACTTGAATCATATCATGAGGTGTGGCGATCTGGAACACTACCCATAACCGAACTACCATGTCCCAATAATCCTAACTCTAGATTATCCCGATTGTTCCCTAAAAAACATGACACAAAAAGTTGACCTGAACCTCCTTTGATACCATTTTGTCACGAACCGGATCTGGTCGTTGCCAAAACGAGCACCAGAACCAGCCTGTGACAACACCCGAATGGTGTTACCTCTCCCCAAGGGCTGTCACAAGTGCCCGGGTATCATTTATCTTGGTTTGGGATTGATTTACCCGAATATGTATAGATAAAACACCAAAATTATTAGATAAAATGAATCTGAAAAATTCATACCAACAAGGTTTATAAAAAAAATCAAGAACTGGATACATAAGTTCAAATGAAATACAAAAGGTCCAAAGAAACAATGGAACAGAAACAAAATAGCCCCATGGACTCTATATGACATGGGGTCATCACCCCCAAGCCGTCTCCACTACTATGCCCTACGGATGAGGACTAACACCCTGAACCGCCATCACCCTTAGCCTTTCCTTTACCTGGGTCAAAAAAAATTCTACTTACACCCAAGGGGTTTATGTAGGGTGTGAGCCTAAGACCAATAGGATACCACCCTATGATTTCAAGGTTCATGCAATACAAGGTGAAAAAGAAAGCAGTTTTAATATGCAATGAAAAGCGGTGACAAATTCCAAGAAATGCAACTTTTAATTGAAAACATTTTCCAAGATAAAACATTCAGAATGTTAACACATTTAAAAAATGCATGTTATATTCTATAACATAATTCCATAGAAACTCAATTACATGGGAAAATACCAAAAATACAATGATCAACAAAATCAGCAACACCCCTAGGCACTAGATAGTCTCGGGCCCAATTTAACTTGTACCTCGGTGTAATGTAACCATAAAAAATATGTTCTCGTGCACGAGACACTAGTGGGGAACATACCCATAACCTAGTGGTTCCCAATCCTCTTTCACATAGTTTAGTTATAGTTTTTGTTATCCAAATGTTATGTAAAATAGGGACAAAACTCATCCGGTCCACTAGTCGTACTAGTACAAATCCTCCCCACTTAGGTACCTGGGCTTCCCCCTTTGTGCTTAAAAAATTTCAAGATTTAACACATATCCATTTTAATATAAAACACCACTACTGGTCACATACACCATATACAGTATCTATCACATTTTATACCACTTAAAACACACAACAAACACTTTGAATTTGAATAAATGAATTTCTCAAAATCCCTTGTTGTTTTGCACACAAAACCCCTTAAGAAACCCACTTCTACACTATGTTCACACTTGTAAGTTACCAAAATAGTAAAGGCATCCCATTAAATTTCAATTAAAACAAAAAAAAAATCAATTTTTTGGCATCTCCATGTTAAACAAGAAGTATTGAATTTGTAAAACCTTCATTTTCACACAAAAGTGGAACCAAAACTTCACTTTCTTTATAAACACAATTAAAACCCATTTTGCAGCAATAAACAAATGGGATAAACATTATAAACAGTATTTTATTTCTTATTACAGGTCAATTAAAACAACTAAGTATTTATAGGGCATCCCCAAATAAACAAATAAAACACTTCTTTGGAAAACCCCCAATTTCACACCAAATTGGAGTTTAAAATTCTATTGCAATAGAAACATCATTAGAACCAATTTTTACAGTAATAATAAAATGATATAAATATGAAAATTTGATATATATATAGCATGATAATACACAAATATTGCATCAACATTGGAATCATCTAAGAAATAAAATGAAAACATTGAATCCTTTGTGAGAAAACACAAACGCACCACCACCGCATCTCAAGAAGGGTAGATCAAACCTAAAAATAGAAACAAATTGGACTAAGAAAACCCAAGGTTAACCATAGGTTCAAACACATACCCCATGGTAATTTGACATTACAATGAAAAGGGAGGATACCCTAACCAAATAGAATGAAACCCTGAGAATTTTGAAAGGGGAAATGAAATGGACTAACTTACTTGAGAAATATTGAATGAATCTCCCCACAACACCAGTATCTGAAATTTAAAACTGCCAAAACTCAGGGGATGTTCGCACACAAATTAGTAGGTCATTTTGGAACTAGATTGGAGGGAAAATAGTATGGATTGAGAGAGTTATGATTGAATGAACTTACCTCATGAAATCTGGCCGATTTTAGAAACCCTAATATTTTCATCCCTAAATCGCGATTCCTAAGAGCACCAAAGAGGGGGTAAAGAGGCTGGGGGAGCAGCTGGGTGTAAGGGGCGCATGTGAGGCTTGGAATCATATAAATATACTAAAACATGAATATGTTATTAAATAAATAAAATTAATTTTTAAAACTAGATATGGGCTTCTGGGAAAGCCCAATCCCTTAAATAAAAACCAAAATAAACCTTTGTTATGGATTTCCAAAGGATCTAAATTTTAATTGTGGTGTTAATATATCAGGGGATGACATTTAAAAGTTGGAATGAGTGAAAAATATTAAAAAATTAAAGAGTTATAAAAGAAACAAAATTAATTTTGAAATTTGGAATTGGGCCCACGGTTTGGCCAAATTCATAAAAACTCACCTATTCTCCATAAAACTTTTAGAAACCCCCAAAAAGCATTAATGTAAATTAAATAAAAAAAAATTAAAATAAGATATGTATGTGACATTAACCCTTTCATAATTCGCATGTGGGGTAATATTATATTCTTATAAACCATTACTATTCTTTTTTAGTCTATGATAAGGATGATCAATTTGTAAAAATATATAATGTACCAAGAAAATAATCTTCCTTGAATTATATAATTGATAATACGAAGTCTCTTATTCACAAAATAGTAATTTTTTTATGTCCCTTAACATTTTATATAGATTAATATTCATATGAAAGAAAGTAATTTATATTGAACATTATAATATAAAGAAAAATAAAAATATATTTCTTTTATACATCATAAACTATAACACTTTTCTCCCATAGAAGTCTCAAATAATCATTCAATGGTGAACGATACCCATAAATATCATTTCCTAGATCATGTGGTCTAGAAATAACTAATCTCATAATAACCTATTTTTCACCATATAAATCTATGGGGATGAGTTTTAAACTACCCAAAAGCAGGCCATGTATAATTTTGAATACACAGAATCCAGAATAAACTCATTATATTTGTGCACAATCCCATTCTATGATTTCTATCAACACTTCCAAAATACCGATATTTATTATAAAAATATTATACTTTGGTGAATCATCAATGGGATGTAATTTACCATTAGAGATGAATCAAAATAGGAATTATTGGAATTTTATGATAGATGTATAATTATCCATTTTATCAAAAACTAAATTTCAAAATTGACTCTTAAAACAAGGAATTACCAAAAGTTACCAAATCTTATTAGCATCAGGGTTGATTCGGTAACATAAAAATTGATAATGGTTGAATTCTTGGAATTATTGTAATAAATATTCGGAAGATACCAAATTGATTTAGCATTAGGATATATTTTAGTAACTAATAATGAAATAGTGTGTCATTTTGAATAATTCTTATAGCATAAAGTCCCATATTTAAGACATTTTAAAAAATATTTGTATTCCATCATATACAAAAAAATCATTGTCAAAAAATGTATCTTTTTGAACCCTAATACCATAGTTAATAATATTTTATCTTCCTTATAATTATAATCAAGAATCCCATTTCCATCTCGATGTATAACTTTTTTAATGTTCAATAAACTCCTAGATAATTTTATTGCCCAACCCATTTTCCTTCTTCCAAGTTAATTAATATTCGAACTACTAATAAAACTATATTTTTATTGATATCTAGGAAATATGGTCTCTCAAAAATTTACATACAATCATTATAAAGTTTATGTTTTTGATGGATTAAATGCCAACATCATGATTTTATTCTTAAATATAATCCTAAATATCATTTTGAATATTTTTAAAAAGATTAGTTGTTGAGTTTTCCATTATTTCACCATACTTGATCCAACATGTTTAATTATGTCTAAAACAAAAACCAATGTGATGATTCTTGATTTCTCTAGAGTTTGAATTTTTTATATTTATACACTTATTGAACGGACATTAAATAAAATCCATGTTTTGAAGATTTCCCATAGAAAATTCCAAGGAATTATAAACTCCATTTTCATATTCATTACTAGTTCTTCATAAATTTATCCAATTACGATCAAATAAATGCCTCAAATAATAATATAAATGGTGAATATTTTAAAACATATCAACATTTAAAATTATATATAATATAGATAACAAAAACTTATAAATAATTCTAAAAATTTAAAAACTATATAACTACCAAAAAATTATCATAATCAAATATTAGCATAAAATTAATTATAGAAAACAATTATTATAAAAATTAATGAAACATAACTAAATAACTTACAAACAATTACAAAAATTATGCCCTAAATTTGGAACAATTTTAATAACAAATATGGAAAATATAATATGTACAGTTATACTGAAATAACATACAAAACATTATTGTAACCATTATATGAATAATTATATGAATAATTTTACAAACAGTTATTAATAAAAAACGTAAAAACAATTATAGAAAAAGTTTCACAAAATATCTAACATAAAATTATTATAAAAATATTTATGATAATAAATAGTTTAACATATAAACAAAAACAAAAACAAACACACACACACAAATATATATATATATATATATAGTTTTATAGTCAACCTTATAAATTAATATTCACAAACCAACTTCACACATAACATAAGATAATTTTGTTGAGTCAAAATGCCATGACCACAACCTTTTAAACCAGTCACATTCTCCTAAATCTGACATGTTCTGGGATAATCCATATATATTTATATATATATATATTTTCAAATATCCACTTTATCATTTTATAAAAATTTATGAACTTAGTGACTAAATTATATCTTGTGTAATATGTTTTCTGATATCAATTGAAATGTAAATAGTTGAATATTTTTTTATTACATTTATTATATACGTCATATTTGGATATAAAAATAAAAAATCATTTGAATGAACGTCATATATTATTAATCAATCATCATTGAATATCATTTAAGATTATTTCTTCATTTCAACTAATGAATCAACTATAATAAAAAAAATGTAATATTCATGATATTTAATAATGTGTAATTAATTTATCATAGTGATATCGGAAATAAAAAGGCTTTAACATACATAATAAAAAATATAGATATGTTGACTACTAATAATGGAATAACTTCTCCACTGCATCACTAGATTGGTTAGAATGTTTTTGTGAATCATAAATCATTGGTGTGTGATCACTTGTGTTACTTAAGTAATATTAATTGGGATTGTCTTAAAGAACTTTATATGCTATGATATCATTTACTCTCATCATTTAATAACATATGAAAGTTACATGTTCATTCTTATATATTAAATAAAAAATAATAAAACATAAAAACAATTAATAAATTACCAACAATTATGATAAATAAATAATTAAACACAATTTAATTTCAAAAATAAGAAAACAGACAAATTTCATAGAATGATAAAAAAAATTTCATATGATTTCAAATATACTCTATCAAAGTCTATGTAGACAGAGAAAACGTTGCAATATTGATGGAAAATGAGTTCAAAAAAGAAATAAAAAATCAAAAAAACTCAATTATAAGTTATGGACTAACTATAAAAGCTCAAGGATCATCAAATAAGTAGAAAGAACCAAATATCCAAGATAAGTAAGTCAAATATTTGATGAAAATAATATTTAATAGAAAATTAATGTTGGTTGAGGACCATGAATCCATCTATGCTGTTGTCAGTTGAGATTCAATTGAAAATCCGTCAAGATAGGATTTAAATAGATAGAAGTAGATGAAATCTGGATGAAAATTGTTTTGAAGTGAGAATTATAATTTTTCAAGGATATATAATCCTTCATTAGCAGAGACTCAAATAAGGGATAGGGTTTTAGGAGAATGATAAATAATGGTATGACTGTTAGAATATTTTTCAAAATGTTTTATAAATCAGTTTTTAAAAACATCGAAGCTTTTTTTTAAAATTCATTTGTAACATTTTTTTTCTAAAGAAATAAGTTACAAACAAAATCTATGATATTGGTGTTTTTTAAAAACCACTTTCATAGAGTTTAGCTTATAATTTTAAATATATTATTTTATAAAAACAAAAAAAAATAATTTCCCATTCTTTTAATGTTGTTTTCAATGAAAACCAATGTTAAAATATAATGTGATGTATTTGTAATGTAAGTATTAATAAAAACCAATTTTAAATCCTAAAAAATAATCAATAACATCAGTTTACATAAAACAGACATTAAAATCATAACATTTATTCCACATATTATTCTAATGAATAATGTGAAATTAATGTTTTACTTTAACTTATAAATAATTAATATAATTTAACACTAACACAAATAACCAATTTTTGGAATCTACCACTATTATTTTCCAAGGATATTATCAGAGAAAATAGATTTTCATAATATTATGTAATTTTTTAGTTTCAAAAAATTTTTTTTTTTCAAAAAAAAGTGATATTTTCCACATGAATATTTGAATGATCTTTTTATGGAATTTCAATTAACCAAAGAAAAAAAATTTTTGGTTTTCTTATGTTTTACTAGGGTTATGATCCAATGTTACCATCCTTATTATTTATCTAAATGATTCATGATTATGATGATGATATTTGTATGAAACCCATTAATTTTATATGGGTTATGAAATGAAAAAATAATGAAATGTGTATGAAAACCGATTTATTTTTTTGGGTTATGATATTATGATATGATAAATGATAATAAATTATGTGGCACAAATTGCTATGATGTTAATTATGGGATGGTGGAAGTGAAATAATATTGATCTATAAATAAAGAGGTAATGATTTATATCTCACAAGGTAATAATGGGAAACAATTCGATGTGCTTGAACTGTTATGATAAATAATATTATTTTATTGAGTCACTATGGGAATTAAGACTATGTGAAAGATCTATTATGGGAAACATGTTAATTTTATTTATACAGTATAGGAAATAGGTGTTCATTCAGGACAAATTTTCTATTTTATTGTCTCATTAGTTTACCTTGACTTATAAAATTTTTTCAACACTTATGGTGCCAAACTTATAAGATAAGAACATACTATTCATGGTTTATTAATGATTTTTATCACTATTATGAATCATATGTTTTGAAATGATAATTTTTTATTCAAGGAATCATGTTTAAAATATATGATAGATTGGTTATTAACATAGTAATTTATTTTGATGATCATATACCCTTATTCTTATTATATTCTTTTGTATGATCATTGATTAATGTCTCCCATGATTTTCCTTAATGAGAATCAGAAATCACTCTTTCTTATGTTTCTTTTCATTGGGTTATTAATAAAGGTATTATATATGATTTGTCTAATAAGGGTTCTGGTTGTGAGTAACATAGGTTTAGATGATGTAGTTCACTTATTAACTAGTTTTTTACCGATCTATATTTCCAATGGCACCAAACCCATATGATTATGGAATATATTATTATATAATATAAATAATATTACGCTATTAAGATGTGATAACTATGTATGAAAATAATTGGTCGCCACTATTTATCACAGATAATGGGTTAGTTTACCTTAAAAACAAGAATGAGAAAACTATAGTGGTAACCCTATGGATAATTAAAAGTATATAATTTTTTTTGGGAATTTTGGTGAAGCATAGAGAGAGTTTTTTTAAAGAAATTACATCCCTATATACAAAATAATTTTGGATGTGGATCTAACATAGTTAAACCTCGGAGTAATAATACCAAAAAATGGAAATTGGACATTACCTCAATCATTTCCTAGTGCAAGACAATTGACCTTGATACACACAAGGATCGACACTCCCAAGGGATATTTTATGGAAATTAATAAACTATATAAGAACCGTAATGATGGATTTGAATATGTAATTTCCATGAATGACCTACTTAAACCAAAGGTGTCATATATTGAAAATAATGTGTAAGGATTTGAGATGGTATATAAAAGATTTTAGATGATTATATAGTATCCCATTATGATTATAGTTACACACACAATGTTTTTTGGATTTAATAAATAGATAAAACACAAAGGAACCATTTAAATACTAAATGTTATGATTATTAAAATTATTTTCATCTAATGTAACCAATTTTTATATGACTGGGAATGAAAAATAACATTAATATTCTCATAAAACATTCATAAAATATAAATCATATTGAACTTCCTTATGGGAAATGGTAAAAAAACATTCAGTTGAGTCCTTCATGAGGCAACTCCCACGTTCATTTAGTGGTTCCACTAATATACTAGATAAAAAAGAAATGTATCATCA
The DNA here is from genome assembly GCA_963277665.1 of Viscum album. NCBI lineage: Eukaryota > Viridiplantae > Streptophyta > Magnoliopsida > Santalales > Viscaceae > Viscum > Viscum album. The sequence goes on along the minus strand of OY728125.1, from coordinate 839,488,815 downwards.
CCACTAATATTATATTTTCTATTATAGTGTATTCATATCATTATTAATAGATTTCATCTATATATCATTTGGAATTTGAAGAATGTCCATGATGGGCTCTTTTTAATAACACAATGCAATATGATGAAATTGACTATATTGAGTGGGATGAGTTTAATAGATTATTTTTCAATAAATAAATTCCATTTATTATTCATAATAAAATATAGATGGAATTATATTAGATGAGGTTCAAGGAATAGGAATTTGTTGATATAAATGGTGAAATGTTTCCATTACATATGAGGTATGGTTCTAGTATTATCATCCAACATTAAAGTAATGTGGATAAATTATTTGGTGTCCTAAAATTATTTTTCATAAATGTGGTACATGTAAGATACATTAATATCTATGTATAAATCATTAACATTGAAATCAATATAGAAATTTAATGTGGAGATTCGTATAACTTCCATTGTATTGATAAGAAAAGGGAGATCGATTCTCATGAATAGGAGAATAAATCACACAGTAGAATAAAATTGTATCCATCCACTAACCAGAAATGTGGCAATAAAAATAAATAGAGATGCATAAATTTAACTATGTGTTTCATTAAAAGTGGAATGGAGGTTCAGAATGACAATGAATTTTAAAAGGTAATGAATGGTCAAGTTAACACAATGGAATGGAAGAAGACAACCAGTAACGAACCAACCATTATCTAACACTGTAAACTCATTGAGTAAAGGATTTATGTTAATTTCTGGTAAATTAAAATGTTAATTATGATGATATAAGTCACTAACCTCTAACACTGAGAGAAAAATAAAAATATCATGTGATCACTATTTATAACGAGAGGTATGATAATGACATAGTGAAAGGTACACTTACCATCCACTCAAGAACAAATAATGTCTTAATTGACTCAATATTTTCGACACATTTATATAAAAAATATTTAATAAGTTTGTCTAAATGACACCCAAATGATTAGATGTCAAATTATCATTGAAAATACTTAATTGTATGATTATCACAACTCAAGTCTATGATTCTTCTCCCATTGAAGTTTGTGGAAATATACTTCTTCTATGATGTATTATCCCGCATCTAGTAAAATTTGATGTTTTATTAGTTATGTATTGGCTTTATCCATATAAATCTCACATTAATTACAAAGGATGGTAAGTACTGTTTGATATTCTAAAAAAAATTAAGTCATATAGACGTGTCATGATAAATTTAATCTTTTGATGGAAATGAAATACATTGTTTGATTTTTGATTCATAATAAAAACGGGTGTTTATCTAATATAAATAGTGATAAAATAAACATTGACAATAATCCTATTTTTTAGGGTATTATTTATGTCTTCCTAGAGTATTTTTTGAGTCTTCATTTTAAATGTGGTGTTGAATTCCCAATAGAACTCATACCTGGTGCCACACATATTTCAATGAATATATATAGAATGGAATTTATTTAGTTGAAATAAATAAATAAAAACTTTATGAGATGCATGATAAGATATTTATTTAGACCATTGTGTCACTTTGTGGGGGAAATAATTCTTTTTGTTTAGATGAAAGATGGATCAATGAGACACTATATTGACTATTGGTTGATGATCAAGATCATAATTATGAACTGGTATCCCCTACTCTTATTTATGACTTGTTTAATCAACTATGTGGACGTCAAAACTTTTCCAAGATTTAACCTTATTCTGGATATCATTATTTAATGGTTTAGAATAAGGTTATATGCATGAAAACATTCGGTACAAGGTATGGAAACTATTTGTATATAGTGATCATATTTATCCCTACTAATGACCCTAATTTTATCATATATTTAATTAATATAATATATAAATAATAGATCGATTTGTTTGAGGTATTAATTATATAATATAGTCTTTTATATTCAATGATCAATGAATAACATGAATATCACATAGGAAATATAATAATTAACCTAAGAGAATAAGTAAATATATTAAAATTTTCAAAATTGTTAATTTTTGATATAAAAGGTTTCATTTTTAGTTCATATAATCTCATGAGAGGGTATAATGGTGGGACCATCAGAGACATAAACTACTGAACATTGGACTAGACAATCCATAGTGACTGAGATCTATACTTTTCATTGTTTGGTGGGTTATTGTCAATGAATTGTAAATTTGTTTTTCCAAGTTATCCCATTCACTCACCAAGTTTAAATGGAAGGGAGTCTTATTCCTCTACACAAATGAATGCAAATAAAACTTCAAGGAACTAGGGAAAAAAGTGAGTGAGCACACATATAATTACATTACAATAGAGTCGAGAAGGGTTTATAATATTTAGTAATGAATCAAGGTAGGGACTATGATATATTTTCATGAAAAATATCATGGTAATAGATTAATCCTCATGACAATTGATGGTTCATCATCTAAATCACCCAATACATGAATTGGAGTTAGGTACGATATTTTTTCAAATAATGATATAGAGGCGTTATCTTAATGTACAAAGGTGTGATATACATAATGATTATAACTGTTTAAATTATATATTCACATAAAAGGAGTTTAATATACTCCATAGAATATGTTTGGAACTGATTAATGATTATGACTTTTCAATACATTTCTACCATGAGAATTTGAAAAAAGGGGAAGATTCTTTGAGTTGAAAGGACTATGTTATATCATCAATGTTGTGGATAAAATGATCCAATATTGTAGATTCTAAATGTATGGATCTTGAAATATTAGTGGAAGGGGATAAATATTTTCTGCCTCAAATGAGTGTTCAACTATCTATTAAATTGAAGACTAAATAGGTGTATAAGGAAGATACAGAACTACATAAGAAGTTCATAAATGATATTACATTTTACCTTAGTAATGATGGAATGATAGGGTTCAATAACCCTGTATGCATACCATTTATATCGAATATTAAGGAGTTGTTGGAGGTGGCTCATAGTTCATCATTTAATATTCATCAAGGAAGTTCAAGTATGTATCGAGATCTGAAAGTGAATTTTTTATTAGATAACATGAAGAGAGAAATTTTAGATTTTATTTCATGGATCATGGTATGTCAGCAAATTATGTATGAGGGAAAAAATATAAGGTAATGATACAACCATTACACATACCAAAATGAAAATAATAAAATATCACTATAGATTTTGTCATTGGACTGACCAAAAAATCTAAAGGGCATAATGATATATAGGTTATAATTGATATTCATACAAATTTAGAACACTAAACTACTATCTCAGAAAATTTCTCTGAAACATCCCAGGTAAATAAAGAATATAACATTTTCATATTTATTAATATTTTTGAATTTGATATTAATTTTACTTTAAAGGTGATGCTATGATTCGGTGGCATACCTGATACGCAACAATGGGTTACTTTTAAATCTTATGTTGCACACAATGGTCAGTCATACGGAAAAATAATAATATAATATTATTATTTTAAATATTTGTTAACACCTATCTATTATAATGGAAGTAATGAACAGAACTAACTACAGTATGATTATTCATGTTTTTTAAATGTTTTTACATTTATTTAATAAATTCTAGTTCCTTAAAATAAGAAAGAATCCAATTTTAAGAAAAAATGCTCTAATATTCATTAAAAGGTCGATTTACCGCTGTTTAATGGTGAACCCTCATTAAATCTTGTTTTGGTCACTTTTCTATATTCTTGTTGACAAAAAAAAAAATTCTTCTTTAGACTCAGGACATCAAAATTCACTTTGGGTACAATTTTTTTATTTTTTTGACAAAATTCATTTTTTAATGAATAGTGAAAAATACTGTATTTTAATTCAAAACTGCATTTTAATCTGATTTATTTATATTGTTAGATTATCTTTATATTTTTTGTTAAAGTATATTTAGGTTATATTTTTACAATTTTATCCAATTATGGTCATTGGAATTAATTTCAGTTTGAAATTGTACATAAACAAGTGTCAATCTTTTAATAGTTATTGTTTCTTAAAAACACACAATTTGTTTTGACAAAGATAATTGATTTAAAATTAATTAATGTAACTTCTATATTTTTAATTTGGTAAAATAGACATTATTTTTGAATTTAGAATATCAAATATATCTTAGGATTAAGTTTTGGTATTTTTCTGAAAAACATCAATTTTTGATGAATTGTGAAACCACTTAGTTGTAGTTAAAAAACTAACTTTTTCATTTAAATGAAAATTTACCAATTCTGTAAATTGAATTTTGAAAATCTAATATACATGGTATTTATTATTAAGTAAAATTTTCTTTAATTAGATGAAAATAATTTTTTTGAATATTAACTTTTGACTTTTATTTACCACGGATAAAGGTAAATAGTGTAATTCCAGGTAAATATAATATTATAATAATACAAAATTATATTAAAACTTGTATTAACCTTATTTTATCAGTCATGGCCGACCGTGGTCATCCTTGGGAAATTTTTGGGACCCCATGGAGCCACTTAATAATTATAATGACACTTTATAATAATTAACTTAATGTAAAGACAAAAATTACATTAACAAATAACTTTTAGTATATAAATTTTTACCTGGTGTTATATAAGTCTTATTTTCTACTATAAGTATTAATTTTAAATTTAATAAGATTTCCTAAATCATGGTTTTTTTTATAATTTTTAGACATCAAATAAATTAAATTATTTATGACACAATAATGATTAAGTATTTACCTCATTAATAAATGATTTAAATAAATATGATTATTAATATTAATAAAATATCCAAACCCTTTCGAATTATTATTGGATGGTTTTATTTCAAACATTAGTCAAATTATATTCTACTTTAATGAGTTTTGGTCCTTTTTAAACAGAAGATTAGTTTATTATAAAATAACATTTTCAAACTCTCTTAATAAGCCCCTCCTCTCCCTTATAAAAGGACACCACTTCTAACCCATTCCTCAAAAATATCAAGCCCATTTGACCATAAAAAATGAGCCCCCGTAATCTCTGAAGATCCCTCTACTCCTCTTAGAATCCTTTCCATAGGTATAAGTCACTTCAAGAAGTCCTTTTGGTTCAAACCAAAGTAGGTTACCCAAATTAAAGGTAACGATTTCTCTTAACATATTTTCTATTATTTTACTTATCCAACCCATAAACTCATTTAATTACTTTATAACACCACCAGGATCCTAAAAATACGTGGATGTCTTAATTAGAATTATTCATACTACACAAACACACCACCATCTAATGGGTGGGGAACATATTGTTTCTGTGGATTGAAAACTAACGCCTCATGAAGCAAGGATTGTTCAATTATCTTCTACCGCCTCTCATGGTGGACATTAAGATGGAAATGTATTTTTATATGATATATATTATGTTTAATTTTTCTCTATCCTTATGTAATTTTTATTTACAAACATACCTTTATGATTTCCAATACGTGTAAACATGATAATTACATTTGAGGATGTGCGGACTACCGCCCCTCAAGGTGAAATGATTTGTTTATGAAATACATGGAATGCATAAAATATGGAGTTAATGAAACAATGTAACATATATATCATATTATATTATACTATAATTATAATATACCAACGTTTTATTATGTTTTCATCCCTTTAAATATAAAATAGAAATGGAAGTAGCGTTCAAGGGTACATACGGCTTACCGTCTACATGAACTGTGTGTTTCATTTCTTAACTCCAAATGATATGTAATATTATAAATACATATAAACAGGATATATATGATATATATTATATCTAAATCATGAATATAATTATTAATATAATGGACTTTTGACCACATGGTCAAATTGTAATTATATCATGTTCATTTTTACTGAAGTACTGAACATTGACCAAATATCTGATATGAACTCAAATAATTAACTAATTATTATAGCAAGGTAATAAGTGATATAAAAGAAATAATAAAAATTAAAAATGGTCTTAATGATGTATAAATTAACTTACGTTTATTATTCAGGAATAACATGGAACATAAGAGGAAAGTCGGACATGAGGTAAGGGGTTTCTTATCTCAATTTTAATTCCATGAGATTTCTATTGTTCGCCACTGATTTATTGCATGTGGTGTATTATACACATCCATTTGATATATATTATCATGGTTCTCTTTATTTTAATTATAATTTGTGATTGATCTTCGGGTTATTATCTTTTTTTCATATGGATCAATTGATTACAATGTGGTAAAGGGTTTTATCTCACTTTTTATTCCTGTGAGAGTCATGCTATATTTGACACTATTTCCTTTGTGTTGTGTATGTACTACCAATGATTTGTACTCTTTGTGTAATATAATTTCATTTATGGGTATTTACATCTTCATTTAATGATCCTTCTTTCATGTGTTGTATGTTTCGTTAGTTACCAAATCATTAAGGCAACCTTTTAACCCAATTTTAATTCCTAGGGTTAATATTATTATTCATAATTGTTTCATGCTATGATTATGTGTGGAATCACTATTAGATTATTTGTGTTGAAATTACCACTCACCTATTTGTGGATATAATTTTGACACACATATTCACTCTATTGATAATTTCTCAAGTCATCGATATAAACTTGATAAGAGTAATTTAAACTCAATTTCCATTTATTGAGTTAAACATCTAGGTAAATGGTTTTGTCTTAAAAAGAACATGTTTGAATGTACTCTAATTGATTTAAACTGAATATTCAATCATATTGAGTGTATATATATTTTATGCACATTATTATGTAATTTATTTATACATAATCTAAGTATACTGTCTTTATAAGGTACTTCGTCTCAATTTACATTCCATTGAGACTTCATTGTTTTTATGAGCTAATTCACTCTTATATGGTTGATATACTATCCTTTGGAATATTATATCATAAATTCCATTATTCTCATGATATTTTAAAGTTTTGATTGAATTTTATTCCTCATTTATTTGTATTCAAGCATATATCATTTGGTTAAGAACTCTTTAACTTAAATTTTTTTTTTAAGATTTATTCCTCTAAATATTTCTCATTAATGTCCATGTTTTAAAAATTGTTTTTAGTATTTCTTTATATGGACATTAATGTTTTAAAATTTTAATTCCATTAAAATATTCAAAGTGTTATGGGTCACTTTGATTCAAAAAACTCTTTATGAAATGTTTTAAGTGGTTTTGAATATGGTTTGATAATGAATTGATTATTTCAATATCTTGATTTGATATATTGGAATGTGGAAATGTTATATTTCCATTATATTTGTGTAATGTGTTATGATTATGTAATGGTTATTGGTCATTGTTTTTGTATACGGGTGGTTTTGTGATAATCCTAGGCTGGTTGAGCCCGAGATAGCTCTCCAATGCATTGGGTAACGTGATGGATGAAAATATTAATGTTTCTCCTAGGAAATTTAGGGAATATACTATGATGGATATTCTAAATGTGACTCCCTATGTAGCTGTGATATCTATAATGTATGTATATTATGAATTCCATATGTTTCCTTTATTATTTATTATTTTTGTGTTTTATTCATAAATCTTATGATTTTATAAGGTTTTTTATGATTGAAAATTATGGATTCATTGATTTTTATTTATTGATTGGATACTATTTTAACTCATTATTTTATAGCCCTTACTGAGCTTTTTATTCTCATCCCAATTTATTGAAATGTTTTCCACAGGACATAAAGATGAATAGGGTCAAGGATGGGATCAATGAAAAGTCATGCGGCTAAAACATGGAAATAAAATTGTTTCTTTTTAAGTGTTTTTATTTGATGAAATAAATGGATACTGAGTAGTAGTGTCTACATGTAATATTCAAGTATTTATGTAATAGTTATGTCCTAATTCTCAAAAACTCTAATCCTAAAAAGATTCTCAATGTAAATTCTTGACATAATTCAAGATTATGTAATGTTTAAGTCCAGGTCCTTGTTGTTGGTATCAGAGGTATGTTTAGATAACATTTGAGGTTAGGGTGTTCATTAAGAATTAGTGACATTACCATAATGGTTAGGATTTTAGAAAGAGTCGTAGTTATTTTAGATAAAGTGAGCGAGTTTTAGATAACATGAATATTTATATCTTAGTATTTAACCTCCTTATAAGATATTATATAATGATTTTACTGATATAATCAGACATAGTTTTTGGTTCTAGTAAATGGTTGTATCAAGCAAGAACCAGCGTAAAAACATGTGACTGAAACTATAGTGGTTTTCTTAATGAGATACTAAATGAAATGGGAGATGCAATGAGAACTCTTGTGGATAAAATATGTTATGGTTATTTTTGAGGAATTTATCTCATTTTTTGGAATGTTACAAAATTATATGGTTTTAGAAAAAGGACAACCTGCATGAAGGGTGACAACCCATCACATCCTGTAAGGTTGCGGGAATCAAACCCACAACCGAATGGTGACAAGGGCGCATCACCGACCACTGGCCTACCTGATTTCCTTGGTTATTATTACTAATAATTTATGAGTTAAATTATTTTATATATAAAGAATAAGTTGATCTTATGTATTATAAAATAGATATCCTTATTATTGAAATGAATTGCTGGTTAAGTGTCAAATGTTATTTTGGAAGACATTCCCTTGTTTGGGAAATAGTATATACCTAAGGAGAATAGAATATTATGGGATTTAATTTGGGGGGTAATGGTTGAAATGTTATTTTTGGATTAATATATGTTTTATTTTTGATATATGGATATGTGGGTTATTTATGGAAATGATTAACCAATCATAGAGAATATGTGATCAGGTTAATTACTTTTCAATATGAGAATTTAAGAGTAACTAATGTTATTTGGAGATAAATGTTAAGATTTATCTTGGAAGACTATGTGATTAAATCCTTATGATATTTGGTTTTCCATCTTAGTTTTGATTACAATGATTAATTTTATGGACACTTATTTATTAAATGTTATTTGTTGAACTTTGGGTATAGTTTGACAAATTTTGGATATTAAGAGTAGTTTTTCTTTTTGTAAAAGATTATCCTTTTTGGGGATTATCTGATCTTCTACTAACCATTTTGGTTTTGGTTAATTTCTAATGACATGGAAAACATATAGTTCATTTTTTGTGGGATATTTGATTCTCAAGAAGTTGATTATAGCACTTTCAATGTGAACAAGGCATATTGAATACTCATTATTTGAAGAAAAAAATGAGTTTATGGTAGGAATTTAGTAAAGGATTAAATTGAACATCACAAGTAAGTATGTTTCCTTATATTTTTTTAGTTATGCTCATAAATTAATTCATCAAAATTATAAAAAATAACTTAAAAAAATAAAATTTTCTATTAACTTTTCTGACTAGGGAATCAAAGGTTGTTTAACCCATCAAAAGTTTGTGATTTTCTGGAGGATATCCTTGTCCTAATCATGTTTACTATCACTCTCCATCAGAACATGATGTATTGTTTTGTCCTCCATATACATGATTTCATGGAATCCTAGTATCTTTTGTCTTGGGTGACATTTTTTGTTATGTTTATTTATTTTAATGTGATATTTTTATTGAATCTTGTTGGACTCCTCATGTTTTAATCATGTTTTAATGATAAAAAATCATCCTTAATCATGTATTAATGATTCTATATATTATTCAATCTAGATCATGTGTATTTATATCAAATGTTTTCTCATACTTTATGTAGAGCCATGAAAGATCTTAATTACTCTATATTCAGTTTACATACATTATGCTCTCATTAATGTACTCTCATAATACCTTCTTTAACAAATGCTTAAGACTAATCATTTCTATTATTATATTTATTTATATCTGCACATAGTTACTTTGGAAAGTCTAAGACATCGTGTGTCTTCCACTGGTTATGTATTTCTGACACCGTCACCCTGAGACATCGTGAACAAGACATCGTGGCCCGGAGACACCGTGAACAAGACACTGTGACCCTGAGACACCGTAAAAAAGACACCGTGACCCTGAAACACCGTGAACAAGACACCATGACGGCGAGACACCGTGACACTCAGATGCTATGATCAAACTAGACATCGTTTGAAAGAGATACAATTTCCATGACTTACTGTGACACTGTTTCTTAAAGTAATTTTGTGTTTTTAAATTTAATTTATAATGGTCATATTTTATAACCTTAATTCACTGACATAATTAATGTTTCATTGTAGACATATCATCGGACATCACAAGGTATGAGGTGCAGAACACATGAAACCTGTTGGCTCAAACATGACCATTCCATGTTATAAGTGAAGTGTGACCAAGAATCAAAAAGCATGATACAGAAATAAAAATTAATGGAGTGAGGAAAAGATCGAAGAACATACTTGGAGGAAGTTTTAGAGGAAATGAAAACTACATGCAACTGGACACAGCTGAACAAACAAAGCATATTTGAACCCTAAATAACATATTCACTCGACTGAACCTCCCGGAGAACACAAGAAGAATCGTGACACTATATTTTCCACACAACATCCAGATAAGGACTCAAAGCTTCATCTGCATCGATACAAAGGATTCCAGAACTGCATCGACATCACACAAGAGCATTCTAAACTCATCTCTATATTCGTTCTCGACTGTGATCATCCTTTTCTTTACATTATGAGTAGTGTGTGATTCTCTCTATTTGAACACACACAGAATCCTAAGAAGAAATGGAGGATTTATAAATCCTCACTCAATCTTTTACTTACACTCTTTTATCCCACTGTGGATAGTGGTAGAGGTCTAAGGACCTGGACAGCCTGTGAACTATTTTTATTATTTATTTCCCACGTAGAAATGTGGTAGAGGTCTGATGACATAGATAGTATGAGTAATGTTGTAATCCCGGATCGAGGGTGTGGATAAAAGTTTAATATAAACTGTTTGAGAGGAATAAGTCTCAACTTGAGTCTGAACCTCTTGGTTAAAACTGTTGTGCATGATTATTTTAGTTAAAACTATTTTGATTATTTCGCTGTTAAGTACATTAAATATAAATCTTTTTTAAAGTTAGTTTTATAGTTAAACTAGCAAGTGTTTTATTTATTGTTAACTAGTAGGTTAGTTTCAAAAGCTAATCTAATCATTAGATCAGATTAACTGAGATCTAATCAATCTCTTGAGATCCTAACTGAACCTTTACTATATTAAGAATTCACTATAATTTAGCTTGTTATTTAAATTGGGGATTTCAATATAAATCTTTAAAACCTAAATTTTAGATTGGAACTCAATTCACCCTCTATTGATTATCCACTCCGACCAACATTTGGTCTCAGAGGTTTGTTAAAAGTTTTTCAAAACACAGTATTTTTGAAATGTTTTCAACTGTGATTTTAGTTGTATCTTAAAGTTCTCAAAATTTCTATTATTTCTAAAATTTATCTCTTTAGATATATTTGATAAAATCCTGTTATGTATAATAGATTAGAATGTGTAGATACCAACATGCCACCTTTCTTTAATGGTGTAAATTATGCCCAATGGAATATCAAAATGCAAATTGATTTAGAAAGTATGGGAATTGATATTTGGACTGCTATTGAGACTCAGTATAAGATTCCAGAAACTATTAGAACTACTTGGGATGAACCTACTAAAGCTACTTATAATAATAATTATAAATCAATGAATTCCATGTATTGTGCTTTAGGAGATGAAGAATTTAATCGAATATCTTCCTGTAAGACTGCTTATGAAATATGGGATACTCTAACTGTTTCTCATGAGGGAACAAATGATGTTGAGGAAATGAGTCTAAATACATAAACAATTAAGTATGATGTTTTTTAAATGAAAGATAATGAATCTATTTCTATTATGTATCTTAGGTTTAATGAGATTTTTAATACAATGAGCTCACTGGGGAAAGCTATTCCAGCAAAGGATCAAATCATGAGGATACTAAGATGCATGTCATAAAGATGGAGAGGCAGATTGGTTTCAATAAGAGAATAATGTGACATTGGAATGCTACCTTTCAAAGATATTATTGGTAAGTTGATGATGTATGAAAAATAATTGAATGTAAACAAAGAAGAAGATGATGAACCAAGAAAGAATCTAGTAGCCTTCAAGACCTCTTCTTCAAAAATCAAGGACAAAGAGAAAATTCCAGCAGCATGTGATTGTTCTAGTAGTGAAGAGAGTACATCTGATAGTGATGTTGAAATGGATCACATATCCAGACAATTTAATATGTTTTATAGGAAAAAATAAATTTTTAAAAAATCCAATTAAATGGGAATGTATGACAATAACGGTCATTAGAAGAAGGATTGGAAAAGGACTGATAAAAGTGATGACATAGTCTGCTACTAATGCAAGAGGAAAGGACATGTGAAATCTGACTGTCCAAAGTTAAAGTACAAGAAGAAATATGAGTACAAGGGAAAAAAATTCAAGAAAGCTATGAAAGCAACCCTGAGTGCTTTAGAAGACAGTTCAAGTGATTTTGATTCCACTCAGGATGAAAAATCCCAAATGGATAATATGTGTTTTCTGAAAAACACATCTGAGGTATCATTGGATACTCTTGTTTTAAACTCTTATTATTCAAGAGATGATTCCGATTCTGATGTTCGAAACCGGTCTAGTAAAGAATTATTTGAATGCTGTAATATTCTAGAAGATACATGAAATGAGCTAAAAGACAAGTATAAAGCCATAATGAAAGAAAATGCTTTAATTAGCACTTTCAAATCTATTCTAGATTTAGAAAAGGAAAAGATTGCTCAACTACTCAAAGAGAATACTAAATTGAAATTGTCTAATGAGAAACTCAAAAATATTTAGAAAAATTTACTAATGGAAAGGACATGCTTACACAATTTCTAGGAAAACAAGTAGCACCAACATATACTACTGGTTTAGGCTATCATCCTAGATAAAGACAGATTACAAAGAATAGATTTATTCCTAAATCTGGACAGTATGCTGCTAGTTCCAGTTATGGAAATTCTTATGTCTCAACTAGATACTCACATAGTTATAGTCCAAACAAATTTTATCTTTCAAAATCTTTTAAAACTACTGACTATTTGAAACCCATTAGAAAAATCTGTGTACGAAAAGATCATCTTGCTAACCTATCTGGAACTAAGATAATGTTGGTACTAGAATCATTTTCTATCTAAACTTTTTTTGTAGGAAACATTCTCAAAATGTTCCTGTAGGAATTCATGGTATTTGTATAGTGGATGTTCAAGACACATGATATGAGACTTTTCATGATTCAAAAGCTTAATCAAGGATGATGGAGGATATGTCACCTTTGGGGATAACTCGAAAGGAAATATCATCGGCTTCGTCCAGATTGGTAACACTAATTCAATCTTAATATCTAATGTTTTATTTGTTGATGGAATAAAGTATAATTCTTTAAGAATCTCTGAATTGTGTGATTATGGTTTCAATGTTAAATTTGAAAATGATTCTTGAAATGTATTTGATTCTAAAAATGATCTGGTATTTACTGCACTAAGAAATGAAAATGTTTATGCTATAGATTTTAATTCTTTAGCTAAAAAAAAATATTACATGTTTAATTGCCTTTTTTAAATAATCTTAGCTATGGTATAGAACATTAGAACACTGCAATATACACTCACTTAAAAAACTGACTAGGAAAAACTTAGTTAGAGACCTACCTAAACTTGAATTCCCAACTGACAAAGATTGTAATCCCTATCAAAAGGGAAATTAACATAATGTATCTTTCAAATCAATGTAAGAAGTTTCTACTTCTCAACCTCTCGAGTTGGTTCACATGGATTAATTTGGACCATCACGAGTTTCTAGCTTAAATGGGAAGCACTATGTCTATGTTCTTGTAGATGATTTTTCTAGATACACTTGGGTATATTTTCTAACTCACAAAAGTGATGATTTCTCTTAATTTATTAAATATTCCATGTCTGTAGAAATCCATAGTTGACTTAGCATCAAGACCTTGAGAAGTGATCATGGTCGTGATTCTGAAAATCAAGAGTTTGAATCTTATTACTCGCATAATGGCTATAGTCACAACTTATCTTCTCCTTGAACACCTCAACAGAATGGTTTACTAGAAAAAATAAATAGGACCCTTCATGAGATTTATAGGACAATGCTCAATGAATATGATTTACCAATTTACTTTTGGGCTGAAGTAGTTAATACAACTTGTTACATTATCAATAGAGTCTTGATTAGACCAATTCCTAAAAAGACCCCTTATGAGCTTGGGAATAATACGAAACCTAAGGTTAACTATTTTTGAGTTTTTGGATGAAAAGTATTTTTCATTAATACTAATGATAATCTTGACAAATTTTCTTCCAAAAGTGATGATGGAATTTATCTTGGTTACTCAATATCAAGTAAATACTATGAAGTATTCAATAACAGAACCAAATATGTGGAAGAATATTTACACATGAAATTTTATGAAACAGATCCACATAAACCTAAGACCCTCTTGAAAATCTTGAATAAGAGGTGTACATTCAAGACCTTAATGATAAAAATAGTGAACATATTGTTAAGACAACCAATTATGGAAATGTTTCAGAATCTGCTTCTGTTGAGCCCAAACCTGTAAATAAACCTAAACTTTATATCCCTATCTTTTCTAGACTAACTAGGGCCCTTAAAACCCATCCTTTAGATGCTGTAGTAGGATATTTATATTGAGGGACACAAACTAGAGCTTCTCTAAGAAATCAGGTTGAACATCATGATTTTCATTCACAGCTTGAACCTAAAAATATCAATGATGCAATCAATGATGAATTGTGTGTGATGGATATGCTGGAAGAATTAAATAAATTTGAAATAAATAAAGTCTAGGAATTAGTAGATAGACCTAAGGACACTTTGACCATAGGCACTAAGTGGGGTTTTGGGAATAATGTTTATGAATCTGTTAACATAGATAGAAACAAGGCTCGAATAGTTGCAAAATGCTATAGTCAAGAAAAAGGAATTGACAATGAGGAGACCTTTGCACCAGTAGCCAGACTTGAATCCATCAGAATCCTGCTGGCCTATACTGCACATCATAATTTCAAACAATATCAAATGGATGTTAAGAGTGGATTCTTAAATGGGTATATAGCTGAGGATGTTTTTGTTGAACAACCACTTGGATTTACAAACCCTAATTTTCCAAATCATATTTTGAAACTATCAAAATATTTATACGGTTTAAATTAAGATCTAAGAGCTTGTTATGATAGATTAAGTACTTTTATTGTTTCCAAAGGATTTAAAAAATGAATAGATGATCCTACTCTTTTTATAAAAATAATTTCTAATGATGTTATAGTTGTTCAAATTTATGTAGATGACATTATTTTTAGAACATCAAAAAATTCATTATGTGTTGATTTTTATAAAATGACGAAAAACGAATTTGAAATGAGTTTAATGGGAGAACTCAAATATTTTCCTGGATTTCTCATTTTTCAAAATGAATATGTTATTATTTTAAATAAAATTAAATATACAGAGTATCTTCTAAAACGTTTTGTATTTGGATAACACTAAAAGTAGTGACACTCCCATGAGCAATACTTGTAAGATGGATCTTGATGAAGATGGAAAATCTGTTGATCAAACCACATTTAGAGGTATGATTGGAAGTTTAATTTACTTAACTACTAGTCTTCCTGACATTATTTTTATTGTCTTTATGTGTGCTCGTTTTCAACCAAACCCTAATGAATCTCATTTAAATGATGTAAAGAGAATTTTCAGATACCTCAAGCATTCACCCAATCTAGGACTGTTTTATCCTAAAGGACAAACATTTGAGTTAGTTTGTTATTCTGATGAAAACTTTGTTGGATGTAAGATAGATAGAAAAAGAACTTCGGGAACATGCCACCTTTTATTCAAGTCACTATTTTCATGGGGTAGTAAGAAATAAAATTCTGTTGCATTATCTACTGCAGAAGCTGAATACATAGCTACTGGCAGTTGTTGTGCACAAATTTTTTTGGGTGAAACACACATTACTAGATTATGGATATAAATTGAGACATGTGCCTCTAAATTGTGACAACATCGGTGCTATTAACATCTCAAAGAATCCTGTTTCACATTCTAGGATAACGTATATTGATGCAAGGCATCACATTTTGAGAGATTATTATCAAAATGGTGATATCACCTTGGAATTCTTTGGTACTAAATATCAACTTTCTGATATATTCACTAAACCATTAAATTCTCAGTGAATAAACAACATCATACATGATCTAGGAATGATAAATATCAAATAGAGACCTTACATGTTATTGTTTTAGGTCTTACTCTGTGATATCTTACTATGTTATACTTTACTATTTCATGATAACAGTTTCTCAGTTACTGTCTCTCATGGTTACTGTCTCACCGTAATGTTTTATGATTAGGGTCTCACCATTAGAATTTTGTACATACGGTCATACATTTACTGTCTCACCATAACGCGCACTGAAAAGTTCACTCATAGTCTCACCATGAAACTAACTCACTGTCTCACCGTAATGACCACTCATGGTCCCACTATAAAAAATTATTTCTGTTTTTCTTAAACCTGTATCATGGTAATTATTATTTCACCTCTTTTATGTTTCCGATGTTTTTATTTTAGAGATGTTTTTTATTCCTAAATTATAAAACAAAGAAAGTATCACTTGATTCTTCACTTGAGGTTTCTTCTCCCTACTCTCTTCGAACCCTTCTTCATCCTTGAAAACTTTCTCTTGCTTGAAACATCGGTGAATTCCAAGGATGAAGCATATTTCATCATCAACAACTGAGAAGCACAGCTCGAGGAAGAAGAAGATTGCACCTAAGCTGACACCTGAAGGGCCTTTAAATCCAAATATGGTAAACCAAAGTGTTGTACTTGAAAAATGAATTTTCCTCATGTGTCTTATGTCTAGTAATTCAATGGTAATGAAAGTTTCCGAACAACAAGGTTGGTTATAATTGTTCTCAATGGAGGATAGACCCATATATCCTAGGTTAGTGGCTCAATTTCACCAATACGCATAGTTATCATTTGATTCTTTTGAAAGTTAGGTTGTAAGGAGCTGGGTCAATGACCAGAGATGTTCTTTCTCTTCGAGGTTATGATATTCATGCCTTATAATACCTCATGAGGATATTTATGATGATTATCAGAGAGGACCTCCACATTCAACTGACATCTTCGATCTAGAAGATGATCTGAAAACCCTAACTAGAAATGGAACCTAGAGAAGAGCCATTGCTGCTGAATTAGATGGAGAAACATGGCTTCTGTTTATGTTTGTACAGAATTTGGTAAGCCCATGAAAATGTGATTTTACTATGTTAAAATATCACGATTTGTTTTTGATTCACCACATGATAAATGGACATAAGATCAACTGGTGCAATAATATCATTCAACACATGTGTGTGTTGATCAAAGTCACATCCAAGTCAACATCTATGTTCTACTTTCCTCTTATATCAGCCATGCTTCTTGAAAAATGTGTGGTTGGACCTAGTGAGCAAGTGATTATAGACTGTGTGTACTGCCTCTCAAAAGCCACCATCGAGGGAATGAAGATAAACTGGAATCCTTTGAAAAAGGAATGGGTAGAAGAAAATGATATAGTTTATGAGAAATTCAATCTTGTGGATTATCCCTAAATGCCGAAGGATAATTTTGATCCAAGTTTGGAACTAGATGAGCTTGTTGAGTATCCTGAAGAAGAGGAAGAAGAGGCTAAAGTTCCACTTAATGATGTTGTTGTTGTTGAGGAAAATAGAACTACTTTTTTTGATGATGTTATTGAAGAAGAAGTTCCTACTCTTGAAGAAGTTGTTAGTTTGGAAACTCAACCTGAGGCTTTAACAGAATCAGTTTCCATAGATTCAGAAAAACATGCCTTGGAAGAGCCTACAATAAAAGATCATATACTGGAATAGTTACCAATTTTGAAATTTGTCAATCTGGAGGAACTCCCTGTGGAACAATCTATTTCTGAAATCATACCTTCTACTGAAGAACATATGGATCTATCTTTTCAGCTAGCTAGAAAATAAATGAGTGAGGAACTTGCAGCTGAGTCTGTGGATTTAGACAATGCTCCTAGGCCTCTCAGTCCTGAGAATGGGGCACTGGTTGAGGGGGAGCAAACCCCAAATCATGATTATGCTGATGCTTCACATCCAACTGAGTAAAGTCCTGTAGACACTCAGTACAAATTTCCCAGTTTCTATGTTGTGAATGAATCTCTATATGTTATAGCAACTGGTATTGATATTTTCTCACTATTTCAGTTGAAAACAATCGAAAACATTGCACTTGAGAAAGAACCTGAACATAAAACTGTACCAGTTCCTACTCCTGAACCCTTAGCTGAACAACCATCCTTTTTCAGTAAGGATGATCTGAAGTAATTTGAATATACTCTCTTATCTGGAGTTGTGAAAGTCATGAATACACATCCTCTTCCAATGAAAAATTTAAGTGAGAGATATACCTCACTATTATTGGAGACGATTATTTGGAAAATACAACCTATGATGCTCAATGAGATTCAAGAGTTAAGAGTTGAAATTAGACTACTCAATAATGAAGTTAAGTCCCTAAGAAGTACAATTGAAGACATGCAGAGAGAGCTGCATTCAAGATCTGAATCTGTTGCTCCTCCTATAGAACCTACTACTCCTGAAATCCCACAAGCTGGTGTGTCTCATATTCAACATTATATTGCATCCTTAGAAGAAATTATTGCTGAAAGGAACAAGAAAATTGTGGAGGAAATGAAAGAGCTTATTTCTAACCTCAATAAACTCACTGATGAGTATACAGGATGTCTTCAAAAGGTGTTGAATCAACAAAATTCCATGACAACAGCTGTCAAAGAATCTAGTCATTCCTCTAAACCTTCCTTGGACAGTGATCTACTAAGATCTATAGTTAAAGAAGAACTTCCGAATGTCTTCAGTGGCTATAATGTGACTTATTTATCTAAAGTAGTCAAAAATAGTGATAGAGTTCTTGTCTCATTACAAATCCACTCCAAAACTGCTAATGATTCTCAATAACAGATTTCCAAGAAAGTGGATTTCTACTTCAACAAGAATTTTCTCCAATACTGATTTGAAAAATCTCTTCATTTACCTTGTAGAAAATCTGTGGATTCCTCCTGTGACTCAAGATTTCAAGAACCAAGTCCAGAATCTCACAGATTTTACTCGTTTGTTGGACAAGTTTACAGAGAACAAGGATGATTTTGAGAAATCCATGAATTATGGTAGAGACATCATTACAAATTTCATCAAACTCCACCGGCCCTATCTTCATGTTCAGAGTACAGCTATTATTGCTCCAGTGGATGAACCTCCCATACCAGGGATTCCTACCTTCACCTATACCCTATCCTCAACCACCATGCTTGTCGAACAATAACTCAGTCAGATCAGGCCTGTGATTCTTAATCATCAACTTCCTAGATCTTCTACAGCTCCTACAGTGGCTCCCTCATTATTTGAAGGCCTTCTTTTACACTCTTTATCAACCACATCCCGGTCTTCTTCTACCTCAACCACTGCACCTATGTCTTCCTCTTCTACTACTGCAAAAGGCAATGAGAAGGCCAACATTGAAGAATAACAGTGATTACTCTTTTTGATAGGGATGCTATTGTATTTGTATTGATCTTATTATGTACAATCCCTTATTTGATATTAATGGACTATGAACCTTTTGCACCTCTCTTATTTCATCTTTTTAATAATCCCAAAAGGGTGAGAAGTTTCTATATATTATGTTAACAATTTATCTTTATAGTTGAATATAATAAGAACATTAATAGTATATGATTTATGATCCTCAAAAAGGGGGATATTGTTGGACCCCTCATGTTTTAATCACGTTTTAATGATCAAAAACCTTACTTAATCATGTATTAATTATTCTATATCTTATTCAATATAGATCATGTGTATTTATATCTAATATTTTCTCATACTTTAAGTAGTTCCATGCAAGAATTTAATTTCTCTATATTCAGTTTTCTTACTTTATGCTCTCTTAAATCTACTCTCAAAATACCTTCTTTAAAAAATGATTTAGTCTAATCCTT
Source organism: Viscum album (assembly GCA_963277665.1). Taxonomy (NCBI): domain Eukaryota; kingdom Viridiplantae; phylum Streptophyta; class Magnoliopsida; order Santalales; family Viscaceae; genus Viscum; species Viscum album. The sequence goes on along the minus strand of OY728125.1, from coordinate 839,468,696 downwards.
TATATTATTATATGTATTTAAGTCTCCACATAGTTACTTTGGAATGTCTAAGACACTGTGAGTCTACCACTGGATATGTATTTTTGAAACTGTGACCCTCAGACACCGTGAACAAGACACCATGACCCCATGACACTGTGAACAAGACACTGTGACCCTGAGACACTGTGAACAAGACACCGTGACCCTGAAAAACTGTGAAATAGACACTGTGACCACAAGACACCATGACACTCAGACACTATGATCAACCAAGACACCGTGTGAAGGAGGCATCATTTCCATTACTTACTTTGACACAATTTCTTAAACTACTTTGTTGTTTTTAAATTTAATTTCTAACGGTCATATTTCATGAATTTAATACACTGAAATAATTAATGTTTCATTGTAGACATATGATCAAACAACACGAGGTATGAGGTACATAACACATGAAAACTATCGGCTCCAACACGTGCATTCTGAGTTAAAAGCGATGTGTAACCAAGAATCAAAAATCACGGTATAGAAACAAAAAGTAAGGCAATGAGGACAAGATCGAAGAACATACTTGGAGGAAGTTTCAGATAAAAGGCACACTACATGAAAATTGACATGGCTGAACACACAAAGCATATTTTAAGCCTACAAAACATCTTCACTTGAATGAACATCACGGAGAACACATGAATAATCACAAAACATGGTTTTCCACAGAACATCCAGAGAAGGACTCAAAGCTTCATCTTCTTCGATCCAAAAGAGTCCAGAACGACATCGACATCACACAAGAGCATTCTAGACTCATCTCTATATTATTGCTCGACTGAGATCATCCTTTTATTTACATTATGAGATGTGTGTTCTTATCTCTGATTGAACAAACACTGAATCCTAAGCATAACTGAAGTATTTATAAATCCTCACTCAATATTTTCCTTACACTCTTGTATCCAACTGTGGACATTGGTAGAGGTCTAAGGAACAGGACACCCTGTTAGCTGTTTTTATTATTGCTTTCCCACGTAGAACTGTGGTAGAGGTCTAAAGACCTAGACAGTCTTAGTACTATTGTAAACCCCGATCCAGGGTGTGGATCAATGATTTATATAAACTGTTTGAGAAGACTAAGTCTCATCTTGAGACTGAACCTCTTGGTTAAAACTGTTGTGCATGTTTATTTTAGTTAAAACTATTTTCAATATTCTATTGCTATGTAATTTAAAAATAAATCTATTTTAAATTTTCTATGATAGTTAAAATAGAAGGTGTTTGTATAAATTGTAAACCATTAGGTTAGTTTCAAGAGATAATCTAATCTATAGATCATATTAATTGAGAACTGATCAATCTCTTGTGAACCTAACTGAACCTTTACTGTATTACAAATTCACTACAGTTTAGCATGTTATTTAAATTGGGGATTTCAATATAAATCAATTAAACAAAAATTTTAGATTAGAACTCAATTCAACCCATTCTTGAGTATTCACTCTGACCAAAAACTCTTTTTCTGATGTGGGACATTCAATGATGTTTCGAAGCCAATTTTTAAAATTCTAAGGATGAAATTCTCAAAAAGGATGAAGGATGTAACATCCCAGGTAAAAAAGAATATATCATTTTAATATTTATTAATATCTTTGAATTAAATATTAATTTTACTTTAAATGGTATTTTATGATTTGATGGAATACACGATACACAACATTGGATTTCATTGAAATCTTACGTTCCCACAATGCTAAGTCATATTGAAAAATAATAATATTATATTATTATTTTAAATTGTAGTTAACGCCTAGCCGTTGTAATAAAGAGAATGAACATAACTGACTACAATAGTATTATACTTGTTTGTTAAATGTTTTTACATTTATTCAATAAACTCTAGATCCTTAAAATAAGAAAAAATCTAATTTTAAGCATAAATACTCAAATTTTCATTAAAAGGTCGATTTACCACCATTTAATGGTGAAACCTCATTAAATCTAGTTTTTTTCAATTTTTTATTTTTTATTGACATAATTAAATACTTTTTTAGAATCGGGTCATCAAAATTCACTTTGGGTAAATTTTTTGTATTTTTCTTATAAAATTCATTTTTTAATGAATAGTGTAAAATATGGTATTTTAATACCAAATTGCCTCTTAATCTAATTTATTTATATGGTTATATTATCTTTATAATTGGTTTTAAAGTGTAATAAGATTATATTTTTACAATTTTATCCAATTTTTGTCATTAGAAATAATTTTACTTTGAAATTGTACATAAACAAGTGTTAATCTTTTGATAGTTGTTGTTTCTTAAAAACACGCTATTTGTTTTGACAACGGGAATTGATTTTAAATAAATTAATGAAACTTCTATGTATATAATTTGGTTAAATAGACAATATTTTGGAATTTGTAATATCAAATATATCTTATGTTGAAGTTTGTGTATTTTTTAGAAAAACATCAACTTTTGATGAATACTGAAACCACATAGTAGTAGTTAAAAAACTATATTTTTCATTTAATTGAATTTTTACTGCTTCTATGAATTCAATATCCAAAATATTACATACATTGTTTTTATTATTAAGCAAAATTTTATTCAATAATATGGAAATAATTTTTTTTGAATAGTAACTTTTAACTTTTATTTACCGCGGTTAAAGGTAAGTAGGGTAATTCAAGGTATAATGAATATTATAATAAAACCAAATTATCTTAACACTTGTCCTAACCCTATTGGATGAGTCCTGGACGACCATGGGCATCCATGAGTCTATTTTGGAACCCCATGGATCCACTTAGGAGTGATAATGTCAAATTATATTAATTAACTTAAAGTAAAGACAAAAATTACATTAACAAATATCTTTTAGTTAATCAATTTTTACATGGGGTTATATAAGTCATAATTTTGTCTATAAATATTTTTTTGAAAGATAATAATATTTACTGCATTATGGAATTGTTTTATAATTTTTGGACTTAAAATAAATTAAATTATTTATGAAACAATAATGATGCAGTATTTACCTCATTAATAATTGATTTAAATAAATAAGATTATTAATATAAAAACAATATCCAAAACCAATCCAATTCTTATTGTATGATTTTATTTAGAACATGAATCATCTTATATTGCACCTCAATGAGTTTTGGATCTTATGAAACAGAAGATATGTTTATAATAAAATAACATATTAAAACATTCCTAAAGAGCCTTTCCAATTTCTTATAAATGGACACCACTTCTAACCAATTCCTCACACCTCTCAAGCCCCATGTATAGTCCAAGACATGCTAAACAAATCTCTCAATATGACTCTCCTCATCTTAGAATCCTTTCTTTAGTTATAAGGCACTTTAAGAAGTCCATTTTGTTCAAACCAAAGTCGGTTACCCCAATTAATGGTAACATTTTCTCTTAACTTTTTTTCTTTTATTTTACACCTCCAACCCCTAAACTCATTTTATTAATTTATTTTATAACAAAAACAGTATCCTAAATAAACTATTATGTTTTTATGAGTATTATTATAACTAAACTAAAACACACCTCCATGTAATGTGTGTAAAACATACCATATCTGTAGAGGACAAACTAACGCCTCATGAAGTGATGATTGTTCAATTATCTCATACCGCCTGTCATGGTGGCCATTAAGATGGAACCATATTTAAATATGATATATATAATGTTTATTTTTTCTCTAATCATCATAAATTTTTATTTCAAACATACATTTATGCTTTCCAATATGTGTAAACAAGATAATTTCATTGGAGGAAGTGCAGACTACCGCCCCCCTCAATGTGATATGATTATTTTATGACATACATGGAACATATAAAATATTTAGTTAATAAAATTATGAAACATATATATCATATAACTATTAAACTATAATTATCATATAACTATTTATTATTATTTTGTCATCTTTTTAAAAATAAAATAGAAATGAATGTAGCGTTCAAGCGTACGTACGTCTTACCGTCTCAAAGAATGGTGTGTTTCATTTCTTAACTCAAAATGATATGGAATATTATAAATACATATAAACTGGATATATATTATATATATGATATCTAAATCATGAATATAATTTTTTAGATAATTATTGTTGACCACATGGACAATTTGTAATTATAACAAGTTCATTTTGACTAATGTTCCGAACCTCGAACAAATCTCTGATATAAACTCAAATAATTAACAAATTGTAATAGAAAGGTAATAAGTGATATAAAATGGAAAATAAAAATTAAAAATTTTCTTGAGGAAGTAGAAATTAACTTTTGTTTATTATTCAGGAAGAACACGGAACATACGAGTCAAGTAGGACACGAGGTATGTGGTTTCTTATCTCACTTTTAATTCCATGAGATTTCCATTGTTCGCCACACATTTATTCCATGTGGTGTATTTTTTACTTAAATTTGATATATATTATCTTTATTCTATTTATGATCAGGTTATTATTTTATTCATTTGGTGTTTATTAACTTTTTTTCATACGACTCAATTGATTACAACGTGGTAATGGGTTTTATCTCACTTTTTATTATTGTGAGATTCTTGCTATATTTGAATCTATTTCCTTTTTGTGGTGTACATACTGCCCATGCCTGGTAATATTTATGTAATATAATTTCATTTATTTGTATTTACATCTTCATATAATGATCCTTCTTTCATGTGGTGTATGTCTCGTTAGTTACCAAATCAGTAAGGGAACTTTTTTACCCAATTTTGATTCCTAGGGTGGATCTTATAATTTATAATTATGACATGCTATGATTATGTGTGGAATCACTATTTTTTTATTTATGTTGTAATTACCACTCCCCATTGTGTGGATATACTTTTGATATACATAATCACTCCATTGGTAAAATCTCAAGTCATCGATATTAACTTGATAAGAGTAATTTTAACTCAATTTCCACTCAATGAGTTAAACATCCAAGTCATTGGTTTTTTCCTAAAAAGAACATGTGTGAATGTCCTATGATTGATTTAAACTGAATACCCAGTCATATTGACTGTGTTTATATTTATCACACCTTATTATGTAATTGATTTATCCTTAATCTAAGGATACCGTCTTTATAATGGATTTCGTCTATATTGACATTCCATTGAGACTTCATTGTTGTTAGGCACCAATTCACTCTTACATGGAGTATATACTGTCCTTTGGAATATTATATCATGATTCCCTTTATTATCATGATATTATAAAGTTTTTATTTAATTTTATTCCTCAATTATTTGTATTCAAGCATATCTCATTTGGTTAAGAACTCTATAACAGAAATATTGTTTTAAAGATTTATTCTTCTAAATATTTCTCATTAATATCCATGTGTTCAAAATGGGTTTTAGTATTTATTTATATGGACATTAATATTTTAAAATTTTAATTCCATTAAATTCTTCAAAGTCGTATTGGACACTTTGATTCATAAATCTCTTTATTAAATGTTTTATGTGGTTTTGAAAATGGGTTGATAAAGCATTGAATATTTCAGTATCTTGATTAGATATATTGGAATGTGGAAATACTATCCTTCCATTATACTTGTGTTATGTGTTATGATTATGTTATGTTTATAGGGAATTTCTTTCATATATGAGTGGTTCCTTGATAAACCTAGGGTGAGTGAGCCCAAGATAGATCTCCAATGTATTGGTTAACGTGATAGATGTAAACATTAATGTTTATCCTAAGAGATTTAGGGAATATAATGTGATTGAAATTCAAAATGTGACTCCCTATATAGTTGTGATAGCTACAATGTATGTATGTTATGAATTTGATAAGTAAACTTTATGATTTATGATTTTTTGTGTTAATCATAAATCTTATGATTTCATAAGGTATTTTATGATCAGAAAGTATGGTTTCATTGATTTTTATTTATTGATGGGCTAATGTTTTCCATCCTTGTTTTATAACCGTTACTGAGATTTTTATGCTCATCCCATGTTTTTGAAATGTTTTCCACATGACTTAAAGATGAATAGGGACAATGATGGGATCAAGGAAAAGTCTTTCTGTCTAAAACAAGAAACTAGAAATGTTTATTTTTTTAAAAATAATTTTATGAAAAAAGTTGATACTGAGTAGTAGTGTCTACATGTAATATTCAAGTTGTTATGTAATAGTTATGGCCTAATACCCTAAAACTCTAATCCTGAAAAAATCCTCAATGTTAATTCATCACATAATTCAAATTATTTAATGTTCAGGGTTGGGTCCTTATATTCTATCTATATCATATTTATTTGATATATGTTAAAGAGGTTTTAAGGCGGTATGATGTTCCACATTCTATTTTATCTGGTTGGGATCTGAGGTTTACCTCAATGTTTCGATGAAGTCTTCAATAAGATCTACATACAAAATTGAGATTCAGAAAAATGTATCATCCTAAAAAATATGGCCATTCATGGAAGTCACATCAGACCACAGAGGATATACTAAGGAATGTTTTCTATAAATATTTAGAAGGTGTTTGGGATTGACACCTTCAACTAGTAATGATTTCCAATGATAAATGCTTTTACTCGATCATTTGGATGGGTCCATATGGATCCCTTTTAAAAATGAAGTTTATAAACCCATTTTTCTGTGTTGAAGTTGTAGAAAGAAATGTATTTGGACATGAACTAGCTTAGTAAATGGTAGAGATACCCATAGATATTCAACAAAACATCAATGAAGATCGGAGTCAACAAAAATGATAATCTGAAAATTGTCAACGCGATCTGGAGTTTAAAGTTAATGAGATGATTTTCCTATGAATTTAAACAGGGAATAAAGTTATGAGATTCAATAATAAAGGGAATATGATCCCTAAAAATATTGTAACCTTTTAGATTCTTGTTCTTGGAGGGAATTTTTCTTGTCCCTTGTAAATTCCACCGAACCTTAGTCATGTCAACGGTTTATTCCATTTATCACTCCTAGGGAATTACATTCTAGAACCTTGAGATGTATTGAATTCAAATGTTATACCAATTGATTGGGATCCTTAATTTAAAGAAAATCCTATGGAGATTCATTGTGAATATTATTTTCTATGAAACAAGACCACTCACCTCATCAGTGTTTTTTGATGAAACCACCCACATGAAGAAGCTACATGTGAACTTGTTGATATTATGAGGAAGAAGTATCAACATATTTTTTGTATCAAATTGACTTAATTTTGAGGAATAAATTCATATTCACATTGTATAAATTAACACCCCAATACTTTATGAAACATTTTTCCTCAAATATATTTAATTTTCAATATATCTTCTCATACACGCAACACTGAGTCTTAACGAATCAAAAAATACTACTTAAAATGTTATTATAATAAATAATTTAAATAGAAAAGTATGAATATGATTAAAAAATTGTTGAAAATTTTGAATTAAGGGTTCAGATAAATAAAATTATATTCAAATAAGTACTTTATAATATGTAATGTCTTTATACAGTTGGAAAATTATTTTTCTGTAATTTTTATTATATCATTTGAACAAATAAAAAAAAAATTTCATCCTTTAAAATTTTTATTTTTAAAAAATAATATTCATTTTTGGAATCATTCTCTCAAAATTATCTTAGAGTTATTTTTTTATAATTTTATGAAACAATTAATGGTTTCAATGAGTGGTTAAAAATACTGATTTTTATTTAAAAAATCATTTTCATTTAATGCATTCACAATGTTCTATTATTATTAAAATTCAAAAAAAGAAATATTCATTTAATTATATTATTATTAATCCATTTTTTTCGTTTAAACCAATTTATTTTTGAATTTTGATACGATTTTTTTATTCTTATGGAAAATCAATTTCTTTGGAGAACTCATTTTTTCATCATGTCTGCGTGTTTAATTTAAAATTAAATTCATCTACATCTTCATGTTTAATTTGGTAAAATGGATTCCATATTATGAATAAAAATATTTAATATTATATAATATGTTTCACTTAATTTTTATTCATAATGAATCAAAAAAAGTAAAAAAATTAAATGCTATTAAGGTTAAATTTTGTTTACAATGTGTGTTAGACCAAATTTCGAGGGTAATGTTTATAATTAAATATATCTAAATCATCTTTCATATCCATATTTTTACCTTTTCCTATCCCAAATTCTAATATATTGCCATTTAGATGAATTTGTCTTGGGAATGACTATATCATTTGTAGTATTTAGGGAAATCACTACGTTGTTTTCATGTGGGTTGCCTCCCAAATCAACAATAAACAAGCATCAACCTAATCAGTAATATACCTAATTTGTCTTCTCAATCCTTATGGCCAGTGACTAGTTCCCAAGCATCAAAAAAATCTATAGGGAATGCTTTCTTACAACCTTAAATATATTTAATTGAATATATATATACCTGTAAAAAATAAAAAATGGACTAAAACCTAGAAGAAGGTATATTCCATATCTAAAAGGTGATAATTGAATCCACATAACTCTCAATAGTTAGAACAAACCCAAAGGTCAAGTACAAAAAGTAAATGGAAACTAATAAAAACTTACCAATAAGTTGTATTATATTGAAAACATCCCATCAACTCACAACCAGCTATCCAAACCTAAATAACATAAAATTTCACCACCTCACTATAGATACTTTCCTTTTTCATTAATAAAAATACATAACAAGTTTTACACACTATCAAGGGAGAGTGAAGTGTGTGAGCTAAACAGACTCTGTAGGATCCCGCCGAAGTGTTATATATCATGTTAATATACAAATAATAATATTATTCTCATATTAAATAAGCCGTGGAATAATAAAATAAATATAGTTATATATAAAAATATTGGAAAATATTTTCAATTTTTCATAGTTCCAAAATAAGTCAGTTAAAAATAGTTACATAGAATTATTTTCATAATCAAATCTGAACTGTATATAGCTAAGAAAATGATAAATAATCCAAGGATCACATTAGACCATGCTACAAGTCTACTTATACAACAATCAATGACTAGTGTGCACTAATTTCCTTATAACATTGGCTCGTGTAGTAAAGTAACAACCATTGAGTGAACCCCTCAACGATTCTGAACAATGTCCATATGAAACCCAGACAATGGAGTAGAGGACCATCCCCACAGTGAACCCATTTTAAATAAAATGGATTATGGAATAAATATATGACTCCCACCTATGTACTTAAGGCTTTCCATGATATTTATTTCACAAATAACATCAAAGGGTCCAACATTTCATGAAAATTTCCAAACCAATTATTCCCAAAAAATATACTATGAAGACAATAATTTTCTTTACCCAAACCCTTAAAAAATTATGTTTTATGGAAATATATTTATCCATTAAAATCAATCATTCCAATAAATTTATATTTCATTTTAAAAAAATAAGAGCAATATAGTTTATTTAATATAGGATAGAGATGTAACCTCCTTCCTCAAACTTAGGTTACACATGCCCACAATGGGATCCATCTAGATAAAAAATAATGAATAGATGAAAATGATTTCGCTAAATGAAATTGAATCTACCAAACTATAAACAATAGAGGATCATCCCTAGATGTAGATCAAAAAATACATTTCCGAAATAATCCAAAAAAACGTCTCCATAAGATCAATGAATATAAAACACCTTGCCTCACAAATGTTGTGACTAATGGAAATGAAGAAACATAAATGTCACATACCATGGATAATGGACACAATTTCCACAGAGATAAACCATTTAAGGAAGGAAATCAGAATTAGTGGAGACTAACAATAATATTCTAAAGCTACGTAGGGTTTGAAAGATATGGGTTGTGTCCTGACCCGTCCCCTGGGACCCATTCCATGACTACCCCAATCTCGCCTCCCAAGGGCTAGGGGATCATGACTAGCACCGAGTAGGAATATCCCATAAATGGGAGAAAATTTCATAAGAACATGTAAACACGCACCCATATCGAAGAATAGTTACTCAAACTGAAAACACTGAGTTAATAGATATTCACTCCACTATTACAACCAATAAGAGAGATAATAAATAAAACCGAAAAGTAAATGGGGGTAGAATACAAGTCCAAATGAAATAGGTAAGTTCAAGCTCCTATATCTCATCTTCAAAAAACTCTAACTAATGGGTAGGTAATGTAAGCCGTCTCGATGTCGCTGAAGGGTAACATGTCCCTCAGGTCACCCAGAAGCACCACTGTCTCTAGACAAACAAGGAATTTGTAAATGTTTTTGATCATCATAAAAATATATGAAACATATGGGAGAATCCTATACAGGGGTGAGTAAAACAATACTCTGTTGGGACCCCATACCACAAATGTAACCCACGATGAATGACACAGGGCAGACTACCAAAGAGGTACACGATGGGTAGCCTCTAAGAAGTACAATCATATTAGTCACTGGAGTCATATCACACCTGGATACATATAAAAATAATGTCTAGGCATATCCAAATCCACTGAGATATATATTCTTCGCATGATACCTACTCAACATCTATGTATAATACCAACTCTACACCCTTACACGAGACCTACTCCCCTCCATCGCAGGAGACCAAATACACATATTTGGAGGAGACCAACTCCCCACCATCGAAGGAGAACAAATTTTCATCTTTGTAGGAGAAAAATTATATGTCTTCCTAGGAGGCCAATTCTGCATATTTTCCATATCCAGTATTAGGATTCCTCTTTTATTGTTCTCATTATGAAAGAACCTACTCATCGAGCCAATAGTTCAAAATCCAACCTATACAAAATATCACTTAGAATATCCAAAAAATACAAACTCATCATGAGGGTCCCTACTCTTAAAATGGCTTATCAAATGGACACAATATTTGATGTTTATGGGAATTTTCTTAAAAATGGGTTGGTGGGGTCTGGGTCTAACCCGACCTGGTCAGGTCTTGGCTAGCCTAATCCATCCTAGCCCAAAGGCCAGGCCCCATGGGCCAGTCGAATGAGACCCACTAGGTTTCACGGTCAATCCCATCTACCTTCCTTGATTTCTAGTTTCCTCTAGCTTATCCCACTTGTGTGGGATGTCTCTTCTAATTGGGAAAGGAACACGGGCCATGCCTCTCTCACCTAGTAGATGTAGTCTAGCGACCGCGTCTCACAATCAATGGTGCCATCCATATGATGGATGCTCCTCCATCACATGGTTCATGAGACCATGTATCTGCCAACAGATGTCTTTCCCCTCCATGACACTGGTCCTCACCATCGTGACTCACCCTAGCCATGGCTCCCGGTCACAACCCGCGGCCACGATACCACATAACCCTTCGTCGATGGCCGTGAAGTCAATAACCTCATATTTCCAAGTAGTCGCACTACCGTGCCCCACCGACATCGGCCCCACTTCTATAGTCCACCACCCTCATCGTCGTGGTTTGTTCTTTTAACAGGTAATGTCATTGGAAAACTGTGGACATCACCATCACTTCCCTAGGCTCATGATCATCTTGTTGTCACTCCTGTGGTCCAGTCTCATTCGAAGCTTCTTAGAAAATACCGACGCAACCATGTGGGTCCGTCAATAAAGAACTTAAGGAAGGGGTTCGAAATGGCCCCACTAACACTTGTGGGATAAATTCTGGCCATGTTCATTTTTGGAATTCATTCATCTTGTTATTAAAAAAGGTAAAGGATTAGTAGGATAAACACCATTTTTTTACCATTCAAAACATCGCAGTATATAACCCATCCCGCATGAACAATTATCCCTTGGATCAAACAATTTGTGTGTTCTTCCACATTCATGACTCGGAAACATGTATGGTGAAATAATTCACATGGAAATAAACCTCCTACCTAGAAAGTGGATCAATTGGAAGAGATAATTCTTCATTTATGGAGATCAAACCACAAACATTCTCAATCTGTTTTTTATTAGTGATCTTCATTCGTCGTTGCATGATATGAGATCTGATCTCTAGACCATCGTCACTAGTGAGAATGCTTCCTTCTACTTTCCTCAAGGAATCATGAGGGATATAGGGAAAATTATTCAGTGATATGAATTCTAGCATTGGTCCCTACCTCAATTTAATGGATGAAATGCATTAAATCATTTCATTATTTCCATGACATTGCATTGCAACATTGCAGGGTCACTGCATTTTAGTGCTACTGATTAACTACGTAACATTGGGGAAATAAAAGAACATAACTTTTTAAGTATATTTTAATTTTCACTTAAACATCTAAAAAGTATCTTTTTCAGTTGAACCAAGCTGGCTGATGATAGGACCCTCCAAGGTTAAACTCGTTGTTTTGAGCCCAACTATGCCCTCAGATTTTATATCCGAGAACCCATTCAGATGTTAAAAAAACGACACATGCGTGCTTTATTTAACAAACATAAATATAGTACAAAATTTTTTCTGGGCACCCCAAGCCTCTAATTCATTTTTCTTCTTAGTTATAGGTCTAAATGTAACACCATATAATTTTCAAAAAATAATCATGCATAATCTAGGATATTAAATTTACCCCACATTAGGGATTTACATCCCCAAAAGTGAAAAAATGTCTAAAAACAAATCGAGATACTATGCAAGAATCTGAGACTCTCACTACAATGTTCAGTCTTGGATAATCTCGTTCTTCCACCTAACATGCACTAGAGTAATCGATCAACCACAGAGGGTCCTCTCATGTCAATACTCAATCTCCACCAGTAACTCTAAAAAAAGTCTCCATGTCGTCCACGTTCACCTCACCCGAGTCAATGATTTGTGATGGGTATTGAATGTATCTCCTCATCTCAGATACATGGAATATTTCATGAACCTGGACTCACTATGGCGGTAGTACCAAGTAGTAATCCACGTCACCCACTCTACGTAGTATCACAAAAGGCTTGATGACCCTTAGATTTAACATGTCGCCCTGACCATATCTATGTATCCCACATCGAGGAGAGTCCCTAAAGAAAACGTGGTCTACCTGCTTTTACTCCAACGTCCTCAATTTGCAATCACCATAGGACTTATTATAGATCTTTGTAGTCTTCATCCACTTTAGGATGACCTACACCTCTTATGTAGTAGCCTCCACTAACTCTGGCCCAAAGAGTGCGGACTCTCTCGGGTCTGTTCAACAATGTTGAAACATATAGGGTCACCCATACAAGGACTTGGATAGTTCCATACCTATGATGGAGTGGTATATTTTGTTGTATGCTAACTACACCGGAGTTAGGTGATCCTAGCAACTGTTTCCAGAATCAAGGATGTAAGAATGTTGCATGTCCCCTTGGACCTGAATGGTCAACTCCGTCTGACCGTCTGTCTACGGGTGGAAAGTTGTGATCAATCGCAGATGAGTCCCAAAACCTCCTAAAATCCCACCCACAACAGTGATGTAAAATGGGAATAATGGTATGAGAGTATCATCTATGTGACTCCATTGATCCTAACTATCTCTTCTACATAGAGGCATCCAAATATCTCTACAGAACCGTGTTCCCAAATCGCTAGGAAGTGGGCCTACATGTTGAGGCGCTCAACGATCACCCCGAATATTTTATTCCCCCTGGATGTACATGGTAAAATAGTCATGAAGCCCATCTATATTTCATCCCATTTACACTCTATCACCTCAAGTGGTTCTTTCAAACCCACTGAAACATTGTGTTCATCCTCTACTTGTTCACAAGTGTGGTATCTAGAGACCAACTCTTGCATAGCCTTCTTCATTCTTGGAAATCGAAACTAATGTCAAAAGTCTTAATACATCTTTTACACACCAATATGTACCAATAAAGGGGATTTATAGAACTCACTAAACACCTCCTCTCATAACTTCACTTGTACAATCGTATGTCCTCTAAAAAAAATGACTTGTTCCCAACATTGTGAATATAAATTATGGAAATTCCCTATGGAGATCTAATCATGTGTAATCTCACATTTGGTATCTCTAATTTGTTACATCATGTATCGCTATAAATGTGGTGGGGTAACTAATATTGACTAGAGATAAGCTTCTCCATCATTATCCACAAAGGATACCTGTAATGGGGCCAAATTATCTAATGCATCGTACTGTATCTGTGAACTCAATCTCATATCAAGAGAATCCCCCCCATATTACATTAACCATGAGTTAGACTATCTGTAGTTCATAGTATATGAGGAAATCTAGCCAAAACCTCAATGTCATGTTCATATCCTTCTTACAGAATATATACATGAAACCTTTGTGGTTTGATTATATGATAAATCGGTCTCCCATAAGGTAGTGTTGCTGCATCTTCTACTTGATGACTACCACTACCAACTCCATATCAGGGGCCGTGTAGTTCTACTCGTGCGGTCTCAAATGTTGTGAACCACATGAAATATAATCATTCCATTGCATTAATACACAACCTAGCCTGGTCCCTCTTGGGTCATATAACACCACATACTCATCACCCTACTCTTGAAATATCAGGATGGGAGCGCTCATCAAACTTTTCCTCAGCTGCTAAAAACTCCCCTAGAACTTCTCCATCAAAACAAATGGTATCCCCTTTTGTTTCATGGAATTACTGGATGTTTCTACTGTAGAAATGTTGGGCATTAATCTTTGATATTACCCAGACAACCCAAGGAAACATCTCACCTTAGTGATGTTGTTATGTGGCTCCCAAGAAATCATCACCTCTATATTTTTGGATCCATAACAACTGGTACCTCCAAAAAGATGTTTCATAGAATTGGGTCCTATCATATCCAGAAATAACACTTTTAGAGCTTTCATTAAGGCTGTATCACTCAATGTAAGTCCAGAACCATCCTATAGTGTATCATGTGCTCCTCCTCAGACACCGAGTACACCAAGAAGTCATCAAAAAAGACCACAAAAACTAGTCTAGGTACGTCTAGATGATCTTATTCATGTGTCCCATTAACACTTCTATGACATTAGTTATACAAAATGGAATCACTACGTACTCATTGTTGTTGTAGTGACATCTGAAATCCATCTTTGGAATGTCCTCATCCTGCACGTGAAGCTAGTGATATCCTGATATGAGCTCTATCTTTGAGAACCATCTTGCTCCATTCTACTGGTCAAAGAGTTCATCAATCCATATTAGTGGATTATTATTCTTAATGGTCACCTAATTCAGGCACCAGAAGTCCACACATAACCTCACTCTCCCATCTACATTTTTGGAAAACAAAACTTGGGCTTCCCACTGTGAAATATTGGGCCTCATGAGGCCCTTAGAATGAAATTCCTTCAATTTTACCATGATCTCGTGAATCTCTACGGGAACCATATAAAATGCTAGTATGGATATCAGTGTCATCATGGGGTACACGTCAATTCAGAAGTCCACCTCCTTGTGAGGAGGTATTCCTAGAACATCTTATGGAAAGATTCCATCATACTTGTCCACCTCTACAAGAATTTGAGGACTCATCTCATGCACTACATGGAGGGTCATGCTATCATATTAATGTATGATCGGCTACACCCTCTTACATGCAAGTCCATGTTGCAATTCTTATGTTTCACTTTAGAAGAAAAAAACATTTACCCATATCTACAGACACACCGTACTATGCACCTAAAATAGTTGAATTGATCATGAACTGTGGATAACAAGCCCATACCCAAAATGACGGTGTACGACCCCAAAACTACCACCCAAAGATCATAACCAAAACTCTCTCCCCCAATCGCAACGGTAAGTTGTTATCCCCATTGGTTTATTGTTAAATATCCTCCCATATGAGGGTCTGTGCATAGGGATAGAGTCAATGGTTCCACTGGAATTTCTACGTCATGAACAAGGGTCATGGTGAGATAAGATTGTACGTCACCCATATCTTTAAAAACAACAGTGAGGGTGGAAACGAAAAAGGTCATACTTATAATCATTCAAGGAGTCTTGGGATCAAAAGCTTCCATAACATGGTGTTGGCATCAATCGTACCCACTTACTCTCAGAACACATGGTGGACCACCTGGGGGGTGGTAGTACCTTGAACCTTAGTCTAGCACATGCCTCTCATCCTGGTCCATTTCCTCATACACTAACTAGAGGACCGCAATGTTCTTGTCTCCACTGTTACTTCAATGATCCATTGACCATCTCCTGATTGGTCATACGACTGGTTAGACAATCTCTAGCCATATGTCCTCAACCTCCACATGTGTAGCACATCCCTTCTTTCGCATGACTGGATCTACCATGAAATATCTGCACCAATGATCCCATTTCCTAGTGTAATCCCCTAGAATATTGGGTCTTCCAATGCCCCTAAGTTAGATTTTAGCTACCTAGTACCAAACACTCAGCTACCTGACACCCAGTGGTAGCTCGCACCACCAGTTCCCACTTTATAAGAAATATCTTTACTATTAGAGCACTCTCCAGCACCCCCATATGCATAGGTATACTAATGGATATCATAGAGACCCTGATCTCCCAGCATAGTCATTTATTGAAGGTACATGCTCTGAAGAATGGGTCTCACACCATATCTATAGAGAAGAGAGCAAGATCTGTGAATCTTGTGGAGTACTCTACCACCATCCGGCTTCCCTACCATAGATAAATGTTCTACTGTATATACATAGAGCATAATTTCATTATAAATTACTCCACCTTGAAGCGATGAAAAAATTGTATCTAAGAGAGGGTCACCTACTTGTGAGTCTGGATTGTCAATCTCTACCATCTCCATGTCGAGACTTGTAGAATAATCTCATCTAAGAACACTATCTGGTCAATAGGGATCCTCAATATGCAGAGAACTCCAGTAACAACATCCAACCATTCCTTTTCTACCTAAAGATCTATCTCACCTCAGAACATGGGAGGTCTCTATCTCTAAAAACATGGAATGGACTGAGCCTACGTGCAACATCTACTGATAACACTATTAAGAACAAATTATCTCTGGGTGGTGGCTTCATTGGGCCACCACTATGTGGTGTTATCTCTAGCAAAGGTCCCTACAATGATTCCTCATCGTTCGGTGGACCGTCCATGTGGTCTATCCCAAAATCCAAGACAGCTACCAATGTGGAAGCATCCTGAAATCGATCAATATGTACTACACTCAATAGATAATAACTGGTGTGCTAAATATGACTTAGAATGGCATGAGAACACACAATTATTATATGATGCATGAAAAATTGATTTCCCGAAAAAATAGAGTTTTTATGTACCGATTTATATGGTATAATTCTATGTCCTAGTTTATGGATGTGTTGGCTGCCACACCAACACTGGGTTCTCTATCATTAATGCCGAACTCAAATCCCTTAACTTGGTTTCCCCAAAACAAAAGTAAAATAAACCTCCCTATGATACAACTCAGTCACGACATGTCCCCTGAGGCATGTTTTGTGACAACCCAAATACCACCTTCTATAGGCCATGGGGTGGTGACTAGTGTGGAGTAGGAATATCACACAAAGGGGTGGAACTTTCCTATTAAAACTATACCCATGCTCCCATCACCAGGAAAAAGTAATAAAACTAAAAACAATGAGTAATCTGATACTCACCCAAAAAATACAAACACTAAAAGTAATAGTAAAAACCTAAAAATTAAACAGGACAAAATTCAAGGCCAACTGAAACATAAAATAAAAATCTCTTGGATATCATCCACATAAAACTCTACTTGGAGTGTAGGTACAGAAAACTATCTGGATGTCATGGAAGCTTACAACTTCTATCGGTTCACCCTAAAGTACCACATGTCTTTGTCCCACCATGGAATCCGTCAAAGATGTATATCATTTGTGCAAGACACAACACATGAAGTTGAAGTTCGTGCTGGGGTGAGTAAACCAATACTCAATATGGACCCAAAACCACAAATGTAAAATACAATGAAAGACACAAGGCACACTACCAAAGATGTACATGAATTGTAGCCTCTATGAAGTATAGATAAGAGAATCACCAGAGTTATATCACACCAGGATACATACAAAAACAAATCAAATGCATATCCAAATCCAACAAGACATATACTCTTCATAGGATAGATACTTCCCGTCTCCACAAGAGACCTGCTCTGCAACCACTCAAGTGACCAACTTCGTGTCTTAGAAGAAGTCCAACTCCACATCTTCACAAGAGACCATCTATACATCTTCATATGATACCAACATTGTGACTTCACAAGTGACCAACTATGCATCTTCACAGGAGACAAACTCAACCACTTCATAGGAGACCAACTTTATATCTTCACCAATATCAGTCACATGATTCCTCTCTTAGCGCAGTAGTTCTGGAATCACCAACACATTGATCCAATAGTTATTATTACGAAATCCACATAAGTTTATGTATAGTTTCCCAAAAGGACCTCCAGATTGTGAGGGTCCTATCATCGTAAACGTCTCATCAATTGAACACACAGTATGAGAGTTATGGGTATTTTAGTAAAAAGGGGTCAGTTGGGTCTGGGTCCCACACAAACTGACCCGATCAGGTATGGGCACGACCATACTATCCTAGACCAATTTCTAGGACCATTGGACTATACATTCTTGCAAGGTGGCCCGGTTTCCTCTATCCTAGCACAACATTGTAGGTCATTCGTCCATCTGGACACATCATGTGGGCCACACCCCTCCCACCTAGCAGACACGATAGAGTGTTCGCGTCGCTTGGTCAATGCGGCTAGCCATGGGATGACCACTACACCCGCACAAGTTCCTTGGGACCCACTACCACTAGCCATCAATCGAGTGGCCTCTGGATTCTGGGTGGCCATGCCTCCACCGACTCCTCTTCTAGGGACTGCCACCATCGTTTTGTTGCTCCGTTCTTCGAATTAGGAATTCTGTTGGAAACCTCTGGTCATCACCATCACTTCCATGAGATAAATATCATCTTTTCATCACTCTGGGGGTCCAGTAATGTTTTCAATCACTTGAAAAATCATGAAATGACTATGTGGGTCCTGTGATGAAGAAGGAAAGGATGGGGATAGAAATGGAACCATGAACAACCAAAGGAGGAATTTCAGACATGTTCATCTCATCCCTCATTTATCCCATTATAAAAAAGGGAAATGAACAATTGGACAAAGACCACATTTTAAGCCTTTAAAACCCGTAGTAGATAAACCATCCCAAAATGAATTATCGACCCATGGATCCAAATGTTTGTTGGTTTTTCCAAGTTCATTTTTGGGAAACAACAATGGTGAGAGAATTCACATGGAAATAAAAACCCTACCTAGAAATAGGATCATTTGGAAGAAGGAATTAGTTTTTGATAGTTATCCATCCATGAACGTCCTTGGTCCTTCATTCGTCAGAGTTTGTCATTCATCGTTCCATGATCTGATCTCTAATCACCAACCATCACCACCAGTGAGAGATCTTTCTTCACCTTAACTCAAGGAAAATTTGTGCTCTAGGGAAAATTCTCTAGTTTTATGGATTCTTTAATTGTACCATACCTATATTTAATAATAGAAATGTGTTAACATGTTTAATTGTTTCCATGAAGCTGTGTTATAGTGTCGTTGAGTCTCCCCATTTCTGTGATGCTAAGTTGCGGAATAACGTTGAAGATATATCTTAAAATAACTTTTTGTTTGTATTTTATTTTTCACTTAAAATGTTCATAAATTATGTTTTATGGAAAACCCACGTTCGATGATGTTAGGCACTACATAAGTTAAACTCATTGTTCGGAGATCAATGATGCCCTTAGATTTCTGATTGGGGAAACCGTTTAGAACATACTGAAATGGGACACGAGTTCTATTTTTAATAAACATTAAAACAGGTTGAGACTTTAATCTAGGAACCATGGGCCTCAGAATCACATTTCATCTCTTCTCCTAGTGTCAAAATAATCCAATATTAGTTTCAGAAAATTCATATGGAAAATTCAGTACATTACAGGTTGCGGGATGAATGATAAAAACATCAGTTGTGAAGAATGATATAACCTACTAGGATGAATGTGTTATGTTGTAAACTCATTGTCTATGGCATAAAATCCCATTACTCATATATTCCTAAAAAACATCACCTCATGTTAAATTTACAAGTATCAATGATTTTATACAATAAAGCGGGGTCCTAAAATGTAAAATGATGTTGCAGAGTAAAAACGTATTTTATGGATTATAATATTCTTGTTATGAAAACAATGTTATAGATGATTCCATGTAAAGTACATAAGTCATAAGATATCACTTCCAATTGTAAAATTATCTAGTAAGTAGTACGCACCCTATGTTTCATAGAAACACTAAAAAACAACCCTTATGACATCTAAACACAGGATACAATCCATTAAATATGAAAAAGAGTGTTCCTATTTATATAGGATCTTAAAATATCTCCACCATAAAAGGTTTCATCCCTTATTGAGTCATGTGAATATAGGGTACAATTGAAAGAGGTGAGGCCATTGATGCCTCACTAATGATTCCGGTCATAAATAAAATGAAAATCAGAATCGTTTCACTATAAAACACTAACTAATGGGGTATACTTACCACACAATTCTTTCAACTATGAATCATTGATCTACACTTACTTCTCGACAAAATAAATGTCTAGATCAAACTAAATATCTTGAAAACTTCAAACATGTGATGGTTTATAATGGTACTTCATGAACTAGGATATGTAGATAACATCATGGATACCTATTAACAAGTTAATAATGCTAATAGATACACAACATTCTGAAGACATATAGTGACCAAAAATGGTCAAACATATCTCATATCTAACATTAATTATTTCTCAAGATGTTGGTAAAAATACTATAGAGACACATTAAATGAATCACTATCACCAATTTAAAAATTCCAAATTAATGTCTTAAAGATCTAAATGTTATTTCTACTAATTATTTGTAGTCATAGTAAACTGAAAATTATCTTAAATCCTAACCATAATCTCTTAAAAGGGACCCAATTCCACAAGAGAGGCTACACCCACATATTCCCAACAAAGAGGTGATTCACATAGGTGACCTATAAAATCCTATATGGGCACCATTTTTATCAATGAATGATAACTCATATTATATGAAAACATGACTAGTTATAGATGGATATCCAATGGTCCATCAAAATCCATGATTTACGAATGGATAATATCATCCAATATCGAAAAACAATGCTTATTTTGAATTTTCTTTAATGGATGGTAAACTATACTAAACTAAAACTAAGTCCCCATCTTATCTTATAGAATATTCCAAAATCAAGAGGTAAATATAGAATCCATATATGAATGAATGGTAGAGGAAATCACATGTATCCTCATAACCTATTTTAAATAGAGATAAACCAAAACATAAAACTTATTAGGGTCTCGAAATTGAATAAAATGAGATGATTTTGAAAACTGATCAATCACCAACCAAATAGGATTCTCCCCTCAGATATTTTTTCAGTAATCCAAAAATTATATTTATGGAAACTCCATTTCAGTTCCAAACAAGAATTGATAAGGGTTGGAGAAAATAAGAAGGTTTCAGGTACATTGACTTTATCTATTGGTAGGTGATAACAAGAAAAATAATTTAGAATGTATCTCTATATACCCAAACACTAGAAAAATCGTATCATTTCCTAATATATCATTTTAGTGATCAGACTAATAAACCAAGATGAACGATTCCAGTAATAGAAATTAAATTCCTCACTGATATTGGGATAAAAATCCTATCCCTATATCTAAGAATACCATATGAATGGAGACACAAATCATAATTGGTCCCCCATAATAAAAGGATTCTTTGATTCTACTAAAATCATCATCTTTCTACTAAAACTACAAAAGAGACTCATTATGAGATAAATATTTTTTAAGATTGGTTATAACCATAATTTGAACGTCCTCTTGAGTATATAATGAAACTATGTGATAAGTCTTATGAAATTCTACTCTTCATGATATTTTAAGACAACCTATGATGGAACATTCCTACAAAGATATATTTTGATGATATTCCCCGTTCCTGGGGTGTTGAAGACACTGAAGTCCCCCTTATTATGGGATTACACCAACTATATCTATACGATAATCATTTATTTTTAAAGAAAGATATATTTCATAATGTTATGGTCATAAAATATTTGGATTCTCTACCCAAAAAGATAGTTCTAATAGCATTTAATCCCCAGAATAATCAAAAAAACTATCAAATCATGATTGGGGAAGTTTTTATCAAGTGGATCAAGCTGACGAGAACCATAAGCCAGCACATTATCATCCTAAATAAGCATATATCCCAAAATATCATCATATGAATCATAGTATACCACATAACCCCTAACGGGATTGGGTAATATCATGACATGTGCTGATGATAGAATCCATTAAAACTCTTTGAAATAAAATAAAATGTTTCATCCCATATTAATTTCATCACATTTTTTGTTAGAGAAGAAAATATTTATCCAATTTCAAGAAATCTATGAGGAACAGTCGATAATATCTAGAAAGACCATGGAATATTTTTATCTGAAAAATTTCTTTGGACCATCCCATGATAAGTATCCTTCACTTTATGAGGATTGAATTTTAAGAAGTATTCAAAAATAACATGCCCCAAGAATACCACTTTTTTAGTATACAAACTAAATTTCAAAATATTTACATAAAGATGATGAATCCTCTAGATTTTCAAAACCAGATTCATCCAGTGCATCTGCTCACACTTGGAACATGAATAAACAAAAATATCATCCATGAATACTAAAAAAATGGATGTTCTAGAAGGAATACTCAGTACATAAAATCCATAAAAATTTTAGGTTTTTTAGTCAAACCCAAAGCATCTCAAGATATTCATAATGGTTATACCTTTTATTGAAAGAAACCTCTATTATACAAATCTCCCAACATCTAAGAATATTATAACCACAAAATAATATCAGTCATTATAAACCACATTTCGCAGTTTGACTATTAAAAAATCATCGACCATGGGAAAAGGGTACTTATTCTTAACCAGCACCATGCTAAACTTCTTATATTCCATTGAAAATTTAAGTGAAATGTCATCCATCTAGGATAATTGCATATAAACTTCCCATAATGAGACACTTGGAGGAATAAATACTTTTTATTTTACAGAATACAACTAAATATTAATCTCCTTCATCTCCCATGGTTCTATAAAATAGGAGGTTATAGACATGTGATACGTACCAATCGCAAGATTAATTGAAAACTCTACCTCCCTCTGGGGAGAAATACCAGATAATTCATATGGGGAAAGACTAGGAAATACATAAATTACTGTGGGAAGATAAATAAGAGAATAAATCACATTAGGATCTAGTATAACAATTGAATAAAAATTCATCAACACTAGGAGGGAAGGTCATGCATGACTAGACCTCATATCCCACTCTCCCTGGAACACCTGAGAGATCCGATAAAAAATAAAATATATGACATGATGATGATAAAAAATAAACCTCATAATAATGAGGTATATTCTATTCTATCCTAATGATGATGTGAAATACATCTAGACTGAGAACCAAGAAATAACAGAATAACTCTACATCAGTTATTATAAGAGAACACGATAGACAACATAGCCCCGTTTGGTTTCTCTTTTTGAGATGTGCTTCTAACTAAATGAAAATGTAGATGATCACCATATGAATTTATAACCCATAAAAAATGTTAAATAAAAATAATATCAAATAAATTATTTTCTATAGATATTGAATCAAAAATGAAACCAGTCACTGATGATGCACCTACACCAACCCCAGTAAGGAACTCATCTACTGTGTGAAGGTGATTTACCCCCAATGCCTTTAATTGGAGCCCTATTGACTTTAAATCTTATAAATACATCACAATTTTTTTTAATATGAAAATAAATGACTATAATTAGTTATATATATACCATGATGTAGACATTATAGATCTCCTTAGAAACCAAATCCATTTCAAATCATTACAGGTGTGGAAAATGAACACGGGGTGTGCCCAAAATTACCAAAATGAATGAAATTATATGGTATTTACTAGATATAACTAATTTTGCAGAGGATTATTGAAAATTAGAACCACCTCCACCCCTCCAATTATGATCATTCCACTTCCTCTTCGTTCCATGCGTTCCATTGATGTTTCAACTAGGTTGAAGAGTAGGGGTAGAAAATCCAATTTTGTCTCCCTATACATTTATTTGTCATATCCATGTATACTGTATCTGAAAAATATAAATATTAGGTATAAATAGCTATGATTTGATATACAGTCACTATCCTTTCAAGAACTTATTATCTTTCAATAGATAATTCTTTACAACTTCCTGACCAAAATTAACTAGCTCTATGAGCTAATTGGTGTACCCTAACATAAATGGAGCCCTACATAAAAAATAGAAACCAAATACACATTTACATCATTATATACTCAATTAAGAACATCTATAATAAGTGTGTCTTGAAACCCATCCAATTCAAAATAATGTACCTATCTTCCAGTAACATGGAATCACACTATTGTAAACTAGGAACCTCAAGTCTGAATGTTGGGAACTTCACCTTAATATTCATAGGAGTATATAGGATTTCAAATATCTGATATTCCATATCCAAATATCCCTATGAATATTTTTGATATTTCACACCCATAATAGATTTTGGTTTCTCATGTTAGAACTCTCAAGATCAACATCTTTCTCCTCCAACTCCTGGATATACACTAAAAACTGTGTTGTAAACTTATAGTAAGTTTTTGTCAATTAAAAACAGAAAAAATGACATCCTATATCAAATTATTATCTAAAGGAGGCTTATATTGATGAATATTTTATTCACCTTCCTATGGATCTTGTATAAGATGTCTTTGTAGAATAAAACTACATTATGAAAATAGGTGAAACTATGAGACGACATGATAATCTCTATTCAAACCAAAGAACCTTTAACAAATTGAATTTAAGATCAAGAACTCAATATAGGAGACGCAATTCCCAATATCCAATGGTTCCTTTAGTTTTGTTATGGCAGGATCTATCCAGATGCTCATTTCAACCTACCTCTCATGTTATGTGTTGGTAAAAGTGATTATCTTAAGGGGCTTAATTGAGTACCAAATTAAAATTTCAATATAAAATTTATTATTATTTAATTCCCTAAATATTTAAATACATCCCACATTATCAAAATAAGTAGAATTATATATATCATAATCTTTATAAATATTTCTCTTAAAATTTATTAGTTCCAAAATTAATATTATAAAATATTATTTGATCCTTTGAAGCCAATTTACATGAGAAAAATTAAATTTTAATATAAATTAAGATAAACCATCAAAGTGTATATTTTTTATAGTTAATTAAAAATTTCAGTTTTAATGTGGAAATAAATTAAAATAAAATTAATGCACGCATCGAAATGTTTGAATACAAGAGGTTCTCTACCATGTCGAGACATAGCCCTCTACACCTACGGATCACATTCCACCAAGTAGTTTATATAAATTAAAAAGGATTATTCACAAATTGTATCAGGTTTTCCCAGATTTACCAAACTATCTAGGTCACACATGACCTCTACCATAGTTATATGTGGGATAAAAAAATAAAAAATTCACCGAAGGAATTATTCCACTCATATTTATTGGATTACATGAATAATAAAAGATATGATGATATATAGGTATCTTCCATTTTAGTTCTAGGGACAATGTGCATATATAAAATATAGAGTATAGAACACGCTTCTAAAAATGTAAAAAAAGTAAATAAACTGAATAGAGAAATATTATAGGGTGGAGTTTAGAAATTATTTCTCTCTTACAATGCAGTATTTGAGTCATGAATTGATGTTTAGTGAATCTTGAGTCAGGATATCTTGAAAAACATCTAAAGAATAGAGTGTTGTAGAATCATGTTCATCAATTTAAAAAAAATGTTTTTGTGAATGTTATTTTTTATTCCTTAGTCAAATATTTATAGGATGCATCAGTTCAAATAGTTATCTCTATGTGTGTTCAGTAGGATTGAGATCTCATCTTGCTCGAAGTATTCTTCATGCATCTGCTTTACCATTTCTATATCTGAGGATAGATTTATCTTCTTATCAATAACATAAAGAATGATAACCACATCAATTTGGATATTATGATTCCTTGTATAGAATAACTAACTTCTTATTCAATTAAAATTGTCAAAAATTTAAGAAAATATCATTAAAATAATTAATATAATTAACATTAATAATATTTCCATTATTAATAATTCAAATATATTAAGGTATGATGAATTGTGGTGTTGGACAAGTCTGGTTGGGTGTTGTTCTAGCAGCGTGACATTTTCGGTGTCCTAAACATCGTTGAAATTTCTCTTTGCTAGTTGTTTCTCAACATGTGGTGTCTACTATAACATTGTTTTAGACTTGGAAAAAATATTTGTGTGGACATTATGACACTAGTGATGCCTCATCAAGAGGGTTCTTAGAATTATAAAAAATCCTATCATACAGCATGCCACCCTGATAGTGTCTCAGACTTAATGATATTTCTATGATGGTTGTGTGTCAAGGAAAAAAGTGCATCAATATGATGAAGTTAGTCTCAAATGTGTCTCATATTTTTTCAATTTAAAAACTTATCACGGAATATGATATTCTTACATGAAACAAAAAAAACATTATAATCATTATAATCAGGATTCATTTATCATTAAAAAATGAGTTCAAATATCTCCCTCTCTTAATGATCATAAATTATGGAATCAAATATATTGCAGATGTGTAAACATGATATCCATGTTAGTAGAAAACACAACTTCTCATTCCCAGTAAGTTGAGATGATATCCAAGAAAAAAATAAGAAAAACATATGTATGAAATTTAATGAATGTGTATCTAGGAAATAAGAATTAATGATATATAATATTAAATATTACACAAAAACAACACTATAATAAATCATAGAATCTACATTGTTCCCAAAAAAATACCAAAACAAATATTCCATAAGAAATCCCTACCTTTTGGGATTATCAAAAATAAAAATATTACCAGAATAAAAATAGTCATGGATGTATGAAAGGTAGGAAGTATATGTTAATACAGATGATTAAATATAGTCAATGGTAAGTTATAAAGTGTTAAGACAAAAGGGTATTTCAAAAATTCACATCAAATATACTATCCAATCCAATATATCATGCCTAGGAAGTAGGATCCATTGGTCATTTTCCTATGGTCTGGGATTTTTCTTGATCAGATCTAGAAGGATTACCCAATTTAATGGTATCTGGAGCCAATGTACTCAGGTACCCTAGTTTTATTTCTAGTTAGTGATCGTGGAGCTATAGGATCTAGCATGATGATAGGTTGGAGCTGTCTCATAGATTTCTTATGATGCATGGGGAAAGAATAAAACATAGTAGGAAGAAGAGCACAGAGATCCCTAATGACACCTTGTCTGATATATGATTCTAGAGTAATAAGAAGGGATTATTGATCAACATTAGATTGACCCTGAACATGAATAAGTGATATCATTAAATTTATAAAATCCATAATTATTTGGCCACCTATCTCCGTGGATCAAAATAAGTCACCTTTCTCTTTTATAAATCATCTCAACATATGATTCATCTCCTTTATCTTTATTACTAGTTCTTTGAAATCATGTGAAACCTGATGCATCCATAAATTTTAATCTATGAACATAAAGTTAGATTCTATATCATTATTTTTGTATGGTCTGGAAAGATAGTACATGACAGTCTTGGTAATAGTTTATTTGGAAGCATCCAAATCCTTTGCATATGATCTGATCATCATGTGGTCATGTTGTGTCCTTTACTGAAACATCCTCATAATCTCAAAAGGGATAATCAGTTATCCACATGATGGTTCAATTGAGGCAACCACAACATCCTCTCTGATACATCTTCAAACTAATCAACATCCACTACTAGAGCAGAAGTATTAGAAGAATATGAAGATATATCCTCAAGATTTTTTAGGATACCATCCATGGAGGTAGTAAAGGATGAATCAAAATTTTAAATAAAAGCCTTGACAGATTCTAATTCCCTTAAATGTCGCATATTCTCAATCTCAACATCATGAATTTGATGCACCATCTTTGGTTGGATATGATGGATCTCCAACTCAATGTTATATCTGTAATATTTTTAAAAAAGATTGTTTATAAGTGTAGATGTATTTATAAAACAGTTATGATAATCTGAAATTATCTTTTCTACAAAATATTAAAAGTTATATAGAGTGATTACATCCACTAGAAATAAATTTGGGGAAATAGTAACTGGTTTAGGTTCATGAGGTCTCACTGAATAAAAATTTTCTAAAAGACCTTCAGAGTGTAATTGAGCCATCATAGATCTCTTACAATCTAATTCATCTTGAGGTTCAATTTCATCATGAATGTTTTGACCCTTAAGAAACTAAATTACATTCCAAATACTTATTACATAGGGTCAACCCATTTATCTTGTAAAAAAAATTAAATAGACTTCATATAAAGAGATACCACACAAGTAGGAATGAATGAGACTTCCATACTCCACTAAAAACCTGAACTTTGTGGATCTAAGGTGTGCTCAAACCTAGCAGGTTCACCAGCATCACCTTTTTTTTGTTTTACAATAGGAGGTGACATTGACATTTGATCAACATTTATTTGTAGATTAATAGTAGTATCCACTTCCATACAACAGTTAACTTATAGATTATCATCAGCCAAACAATTCAACTAAATATCATTTCCTTTATCAATAGAAGGCACCTCCATCTTCTTTGGATTAGCAACATGCAGTTCTACAATAAATCATGCACACAATTGTTCTATCACAACATTTTTCAAACCACGTGACCAGTGGAATCATAATTTTCCACATATTCATTATCCATTACAGCTTCTTGAAATATTTCCACATATAAGGATTCCCCCTACACATGTGCATCATGAAGCTCTAGAGTAATCTCCACATCAATCCTCATAATTTTTCCTCTAGGACCCTTTAAGGTATGCTCATCATCATCATCAATTTTATCATCTTCTTCCATTTCACATAGATTTCCATCCTCACCATTATAATCCTTTTAGTACACTTCATAATAATAAAAATAATAATCATCATCATCAACTTTAGTGGATTTTAATATTTTATACTACTCCTTTACATAAACCTCAATCTCTTATTAATCACTTTTTAATAATCTTTCACTTTTTTGAAATAATACTAGGAGTTCTAGAAGGTCTATATGTATTGGTGAACCTTTTGGAGACAAATCAAGACCACTCCCTTAATCAAAAAAATGGTTCCTTTTATTAATCTACAAAAATATCTTTTTATTCATCCTCATCAGATTATTAAACTATCTCATCAGTCTCCAATCCTGTATCAACTTCATCCCATTGTATAGTTGGTTGATCAATGATATTATACCTAGTAGATAACTTTTTTGAACAACCAACACAATATAATTTCGTGGGGTTCCATATAATCTTCATCCTTGAACAGCTAGCTCTCAAATGACAGAAACCCACACAATCTATAATAGAATCTTTATCCAAAGCTACTGGTACTTTGGCCTTTAATATGGAATAAATGAACATTGGGTAGATCTTGGGGTTGGACTTGGATGATGGATAGTCCATCCCACACATATTCACCATAATATATCTATAAAAATCTATCCTATGACCATATTTTATAATATTTAGAAGATAAACATGTTGGTACCTTAATATTGAGAAATATCCCATTCATGGGAATAAAAAGGGATATTGAGACTTAAATAGAAACCTATATTCTCCATAAATCTCTAAGGAAACCAGTCTTTTAGTTCTTCCATCACCTGTTAGATTTAGAAAAGCCTCTTAATACAAAAACATCTAACTATATTAAGAAACTTTTCAATGATTATTTTCATATCTTCCTTCATCAGGTACATCTATAAATTTATCTCATTTCATCGATGTAAAACCTATTACTTTTCAGTTCACATGACTTCTGATCCAATCATAAACATATTGATCAAAATAAAACTATACATACTGATAGAATTCATAAAATATATTGTGGTTGAATGGCATATTTTCAGAGAAAAACCACTCTCATCATCCCTGATAATGGTGTATTTTTACTACTGGTGGCATTCTAGATAGTAGCCACCTCGATTCATCTTTAATTTCATATAATACAATTTTATTGGAAGCATTTGGATTAACTAGAGAGAGAAACTAGAGTACATATACTTAGTTATTTCTTCTACTTCATAGAAGATTTCGACTCGTCTAGACAAGATACTAGAGAAAGATTCATTCTCAGCATGAAGACTTGGTTTGGAAAGCTCAGTCGAGAGCAAGGGGAGGCTTGAAATATGTGTGAGATGGACACAAGAAATTGATACTAAGAAACCCTCACAATCCTATATCAACTTCATCAAATCGTATAGTTGGTTGATCAACGATATTATACCTAGTAGATAACATTTTAGAATAACCAACAAAATATATTTTCCAGGGGTTCCATATAATATTCATCCTTAAACAACTAGCTCTCAATGTACTATGTTTGATCAACTAGTTTCTTATCTTTATAATGATCAAAAATAATTTAAAATGATATTGAAAAATTGATATTTAAGACACGAGAGAAAAACAAGAAATTGGTTATGAAAATAACATAAACCGAACAATATTAAACATGTGGTTAAAAATATTGGGAAAATTAAAATTCCCAAAGGCTTAAAATAAAAACAGTATGGCAACCCGATAGTGTAATAACCCAATAGTGTGTCGCAACGATAGTGTGTCCAAACAATGGTGTGGAAACTACAATGGTATGTCAACTACAATGGTATGTAAAATACAATGGTGTGTCATTATAATGGTGTATCAACTACAATAGTGTGTCAATTATAGTGGTATGTAAAATATAATGGTATGTGATAATAATATTGAACTTATCCAAAATTAATCATTCCTATCTCATGTTTGATATAGTTCATACTCTCATTATTCAATAGATTAGTGAATATTTCAACTAACATATGTCATATTCCAATAAATTCATTAGTGATATCTCCTTTTGAAAATGGACCCACCAAAAGTGAAAACTTATAGAAATATACATAGTCCTAGAATGATAAATTGGATTAGTATAAAAAAATTACTTTTATTATCACAATTTATGGGGACCTTCTATAATTTATATCCATAGTCATCTAAGTGTGTTTCATCCACAAAATTTGGGCAAAAAAACTTATTGATTCTATGTAATGAAATATATTAGTAGACGATTCAACATAATTTGATTCTTACTACACCCTTAAACTAGAGGATTGCCCAAAAAGTGTCATGTTCCAGAGGTACTTTTTCTATCTTACCTTCACCCACCAAAATCGATATCAGAATAACATAATAAATAAGATTTTGTTTCCTCTATGATATAATAATCCTAAATTACATGTTTACATGATGTGTTTGAATATTATTTTACCAAAAACAATGTGTGAATATTTTTGGGTTTCTTGAAAATGAGGACACATAAATAAACTAAACATAATATCGTGTTAGCTAGAAGTAAAGTATATAAGACTTATAATCAAACAAATTTACTATGTTTGATCAAATGGTATCTTATCTTCATAATGATCTAATTTAAATGTGGTACTAATAAGATTGTCATTACTCTTTGTTCTATTCATTTTAAAACGGTTTAAAGGGTTTTATTTATATTTAATCTATACTAAAATAATTATTTTATAATATTTAAAAATATAAAATCCAAGAAAAAGTTTGTGTTCACACATTAATCTCATTTCAAACTTATTTTGCATCATTTTTGAAAAAATATTACAAAATTAATTTCTCAATGTTCCAAATAAATATCAACAACATAGATTTAGACTACCAATAAATCTTTCAAAATTCAATTTATAAAATTGTGAGGGACTACTTTACCTTTTAAAGAAGCATTGAAGGATGAAAATTAATGATCCTATCGTAAAAAAGTTTTATATATTGTTTAAACCCTATAAATCTTTAGTAAATTTAATAACAAGATATGGAAGTTAAGGATTTTGAAAACTGTGATGTTTTTCTAAAAAAATATCTTTAACTATAAAACAATTTAAGTATGAAATCTATATATCCATTTGATAATTCATGAAATCAATATGGTATTAATAAGCAAGCCGGATTTATATGGACTCATGTCTAGAAATAGGTTAAAAGGATTCCACATAGTCTATTCCGTCTTCCTAACTATAACCGTATGCAACATTTCTAGCCTTGGTTTTAACAACAGTCCTTGACTCATGAACTTTATTCTTAAACACCCATTTACTTGCAATAGACAAGGTGTCTTGGGGTCTATATACATGTTCCCACACATTGTTTCTTTTAAATTAACTAAATTATTATTTCATATATATTACCCATAATACATCACTAATTTCTTAATTGATGTTATTAAGTTCATGTTGAGATAAGAATTCATGATGTTCTTCTTGATTAATTAATGAATATATAGTCTATGTTTCTCTATCCAGATCAAATACATAAACATATAAAGCGTGGTATTTAATATTTCTAATAGATTAAGATAAATAGGGTCTTGTAACTTAGGTATTTTCATGTTATGGTTCTAGAATATCTTTAAATTCCTCAAAATTAGATAATTTTTCTAATTTTTTTAAATCATAGTCTACAGGTTTAGTATATAAGTTCAGATAATAAAAAACACCCTCATGTTTTTATAAGGAGTCTATAGGCACATTATAATTAGTCTTAACAAATTTTACATGAACTAATTATTTTAAAATTTGGATCTTCTAATTAACCACTCTATAGGATTTTATAGATAATAAATAACTATGGAAAATTCCTTTGTCAATTTTGGAGGTAAAATTTTAAACATTATCATTTTTATTAAGAATAATGAATTTTTAACCCAAAACCCTAATTTGAATAACATTAGGATTACTATTGTTCAACATCGCATAATGGGTCTTCTTAAGGACATTCGTAATCAAAACAATTTTTTTAATGTGTTGGGCTATATAGAAAACTTCTTCCAGAAAACAGATAGGTAGGTCAAACTCATTCAATAGGGTCGATGAATTCTATTTAAAATTTATATTTTCTTCTATAAAAATCCATTCTAATGGGTTGTACTAGGTGTAGGGAGGAATTGATTGTAGCTAATTTTTGAGATAAAAGATTCAAAATCATTATTTTCAAACTCACATCATTTATAAATACATAATTTTTAAATTATATGTCCACAAAACTTTTATTCAAACATATAATACTATGTGAAACAAAAGTAGGAATCACTTTTGTGAGTTAGAAAATACACACTAGTATATCTACAAAATTTATCTATTAGAACAATTACATAGTGCATCCCATTATTACTTGATACAATAGATGGTCCTAAAAATTTCATGGGAACCAACTCAAGGGGTTGAGAATTTGATTTTTCTTTATTTAATGTAAAAGAATGTTTCTATTGGTTTTTTTTTGAGAGGGGTTAAGATGTTTTTTGTTGGGAACTCAATCTTATGTAAATCCTTAACTATCCCTTTCCCAGTTGGTTTCCTAAGTGAGTAAATGTTATAATGGCCTAGTCTCCCATTCCAAATCCAATTATTTTTAATGGAACTTATGAAAGAAAAATATTTAGAAACAAAATAGTTTAAAATATCAATATAAATATTATATTTTCTCATGGAAAAAAACCTAATATATTTTTAGAATAAAAAATATTTCAAGAATACATCCCAAAATTAACATAAAACTATCATCACATAACATATAAATACTAAGAAGACTATTTTTTAATCAATATATATATATATAACATAAAAATAAAAACAGAATGTTTGTTACCAATATGGCCTTGGCTGATGTTTTTTCATTAGAATTATAACGAAAATGTCACATGGCCACCATTAACCGTTATAAGGCCCCTAAATTATCAATAATATCTTTCCATATTCCTAAATAACATCTTTACAAGAAGAATATAATTTTACTGTAGGTCTTCAACAACTTTTCCTAAAAATATATTTTATGCAATGAATGATTTTTGTACAAAAATATTTTCGGATCCAGAAATGTTAGCAATATGTGCTTTCGAAACCCAGAAATTGCCTCATGTATTTCCTATAAAAAGATTTTAAATTCATTGAAATAAATAATTTTTTAGGTTCATTTGAAAAGATAATAGTAG
Organism: Viscum album; assembly: GCA_963277665.1. NCBI lineage: Eukaryota > Viridiplantae > Streptophyta > Magnoliopsida > Santalales > Viscaceae > Viscum > Viscum album. The sequence goes on along the minus strand of OY728125.1, from coordinate 839,434,454 downwards.
TAGAGCTTTTAGGTATTGATTTAAGAACAAATGTGATTTTGGTTGTTTTTATTTCATCAAGATACTATCAAATTTCACAAACATACATTCGGGAGACATGATTTCTAAAAATTTGTGTGGGCGAAGCTCTACGATTAGTAAACATTTCAAGTCATTTCTTTAATTTCCCATAAGAAAATTTAATCTCTATATTTTACTTGAGGAATTGATCATTTTTCACTTTTTCTATCAATAGTTCATAAGCACTATTTACAGATAATGGATGATGTCTTTAAATACTTTTATTCTTATCCTTTAACTCAATAAAGGTCTCCTCTACCATATTTTAGTATTTTAATAATTCATCATCTAAAAAATTATCGTCATCATGTAGTAAATTGTCAGAATCATCCACATTATGCACATGAAGAATATTAGAAATAGTTGATAAATTTGTTACCCAACTAACTTTGGCCATAGATAACATGTTGTCTCTATCAGGTTTCTCCTCTTTTGATGTATCCAAATCACTGAATTTATCCTCTGAATCACTCCATGTTTCCTTAATTGACTTTTTTTATCTCTTGTACTTTTCCACATATTTAATTTTTTACATAATCATTGGATAGTATGATTTTATGTCTCATTTACTTTTACATTCATTTCACACAACTTCTTTAGGATCATCATCCCTCTTCTATTATTTCTTCTAATTTTCTATGTTTTCACACATTCCATTATTGTTTGATTTTATAAATAACATTCTCTTTCTAGGTAGATTTTGGAATCTTATGGCTAGGTATTCTATCTACTCCTTAATGTCAAAAGGATATTGATATCCCTTGAAACTATATCCTAATCTTTTTCAACTTTTTTCTTTCTATTATCTGGATACAGTAGTCTTGAAGGCTACTAAATTTATTTTAGGCTACTTATTTTCCCCATTGTTTTACATTAATTTTTCTTTGTACATCATAATTTTTACAGTCAACTATTTGATAGGAATCTTACTCAGGTCTCTTGATTTTATAAATTAAATTGATTTTCATCTCCATATTTCAGATAAACAACTCAGAAATCCCATGATTTGATCTTTATCATATACTATATTTCCAAGTGGGATCATCGTATTGAAAATCAAATTGATATTGAGATCCTTGTACAATATAGTTTCATCAAGACTCATTTCAATGTTATAATATTTAATAGTATAAGTATAAACATCTGTTTCTTTAATATTAGAATTTACCTCTTGGGAAATAGAAATAAGTATCTCAAGTCTCGAAAGAATTTTTACATGCAGAAATTCTATTGAAGTCTTCATATCCTATTACATAGTATAAATATTAATTTCATTTAAATTATTATTATTTTAATGTTTAGTAGCATAATCCCATGTACTTCTAGTACTATCATAAACAACATATTCATCTTCAATTTCAGACAAAATGTCAATACCCATTATTTTTATAAGAATTTCCATCATCATATTCCATTGGGAATAATTTGTACCGCTGAAAACTTGTGGTTTGTTAGCAGAAAACACGTCCTTATAATTATCCATTTTTGATAAATAAATTTATTAATAATAGAAATTAATATCTTTAAAATAAACAACAATCATATTTTAGATGATTTTTGAAAACTTCAATATCAAAGAAAGAAATCATTTGACACCAAATGCTCGTCATAGTGAGTATCTCTAGAGGGGGGAGAATTGAGTACCCAATAAAATTTTCTTTTTAAAACGGTTTATTTTGGAATCCCTCAATGATTTAAATATATCACAATTTATCAAAATAATTATTATCATATATGTCTTGACCATTATAAATAGTTTTCTTAATATTAGTAGGTCTCAGAGGAATAATATAACATATTAATTGATTATTTGAAATCAATTTTTTTTCTCTAAATAAAATTTGGACACAAAATAAGGTAAAATATCAAAGTATATATTTTTTTATAGTTAAAAAAATTAATTTCAAAGTGTAAATAAGGTTAAAAAAATTACAGTGAAAAAAAACTGTTTTAACAATAGATGTATAGTCTTGATTCAAAAATTACTCTTCTCTACTTAGTGATCACCTTACACCAAGAAGATTATATAAAATAAAAATGATGATCCACAACATGGACTAGGATTTACAAAAAATAATAGAATTTTCATGTCGCACATGTCATATTCCATAATTATATGTGGGGGTAAAAATAAATAAGACACATAAGGACCTCTACAACACTTATATTTGGGGGTACAAGAGTAATAAAAGAAAAGATGATATTTAAGTATCTTACAATTTATAATTGTAGAAAGTTTGAATATATAAAATAGTGTATTTCACACAATACTAAACATATAATATAAATAAATAAATATAATGTATAAATATAAGAGTTTAAAGATTATAAATTCATGTAATGTTGAAATGTTGTTTTAAACACTTGAATTTATTTTCAGTAAATCATTAGTCAGTCTCTCTTGAAAAAACAAATTAAGGGAAGAGTTTCATAGACTTTTTTTCATGAATGGAAAAAAATGTAGCTATGAATGTGATTTTTCTTCTACAATCATACATTCAAATGATGCAGTAGTTTATCTCTTCACCTCATGTTGTGTTCAATAAGTTTGAGCTCTCTGCTTGTTAAAAGTTTTCATCATGTTTCCCTTCTCCCTTTTCAATATCTCATGAGGTAGTATTCTTTTTATCAATGTTAGGAAGAATAATTTACATTTTAATCTATATATTCTTCTTCCACATACAACATTCCAACCATCCTTTCAAAGGAATTTTGTTGTACATTTAAGAAACAGTTATTAGGTTAATGAATGGTATTGTCTTCAATAATATATTCATTAGTGATATTTCAGTATAAGTAAGGTTATAAAAATAGGTTTGGTTGATTATTTTGGAGGTGTGTTATTTTGGGAGAATTAAAGTGGTGGTGTCATAGACTTGGATGAAATTTCACTTCACTCGTGATGTCTCAACTGTAATTCTCTAGTTTGATGGTGTCTTAGACTTAGCAAAAACTTTTATGTTGATGGCATAACACTAGAAGTTCTTCATCTGGAGGTATCTCAGACTTAGCCAAAATCTCGTATAATAGCAATAAATCCGGATATTATCTTATAATTAGTGAGATTTCCATTATCACAGTGAGTCATGGACAATAGTGTCTAAAGTTTTCTTTTTTAGGCTCAATTGGGTCTCCCCCTTAGTCAATTTCAACTCCTATCTCAGAAAAATATATTCTTACAAAAAACATGAAATCCTTTTAGATCATTATAATCATGATTTTTTATCAATAAAATAAGGAGGTCAACATTATGAAAAATCCAATATCCACTTTTGAAAATTCCCAACACTGAGCACAACCATACAATAATATTATTTTTTAACGAACTAACATGGGATACCCTCACTATCTATTACCCAACAAGATCTAACACACATATAAAGGTCATTCTCGATTCCTATAGGCTAGAAAATAGCACATAGGTATCATGAAATAATAGAAGGAATGATATCATCCTTCCTAAAATAGATATCATGGAATATATATAAATATATGAATGAAACGGCATAAGAAAAACCATAATAAATTATATTTTTGAACTGAATGGTGATAAAAGAAGCGATAAAACTCAAACAATAGACTACAAAATAAATGTAAATGTTCTATTGCATTGGAAAACTGACATAAACTAATTACTCTATGTGAAAGTGTGGGAAACATCCAAATGTCTCACCACTATCTGCCAATACCCTGCTGAAAGAAATCCTCAATATTATAATGTGATGCCTTCCCTTTTCCAACATCTAAATAAATTACAACCTGTACAAACCTATGATGGGGTGTGAAATGTGTGAGATAAATAGGCTTACTAGGATCCCACCTTTTTGTTCCATATAAATTCTCTATAAAAATAATCCCATTATTTTCATTTGAAATAAATAATGAAACGATATGAAATAAAATATTTTTATACCAAAATCATGGTAAATATTTCAATTTTCCCATAATTACAAAAACATTAAGGTAAAAGGAGTTCTATAAATTAGTTTACATAATCAAAGAAAAATATTAGGAAATAAAAAATATGGTTAAGATGTTAAGGATCACCATAGGTCATGATATCAGACTATTTTTACCCCAATTAAATTACTAGTTCACACTAATATGAATAGAATTGATGCCTTATATGTATAGTAACACACAATTATGAAACCCCCAAACAATGTAAAACTAATCCTCTATAAAATAGTCTTATGGATCATAGAAATAACCAATGAGTGAACCTTCAAAATTATAATAGGTTATGGCCTCATTCATGACCTCAGACCTCAGTACGAAAGGCATCCCATGTCCTGTATTTTATTAAAAAATTCAAAGGGCTTCAATTTTGACCAAAATTTGAAAACCCATTATTCTTCCAAAACATTTCTTGAAAAAATAAATTAAATTCATGAAAACCAAGGGAAAACAATATTTTATTAAAATCCATTTACCCCCAAAAGAAAATTATGAAAATAAATTTGTATTTAAATTTAGAAAATATGAGATATATAGTTCATCCATATTAGGCTACAGATGGAAATCCCTTTCTTATACATTGGATACATGTGCCTGAAATAGGATCTACCAACATAGTAAGGGTTACAAAGACAACAACCAAGTAAATAAAAGTGTAGACACCATCGGCACCATAACCAATAGAGGATTGGACACTAAAAGAAGTTTGCATAATCAATGATATAAAATATCATCACATGGTCGAAGAATCCCATATGAGGTACCTTTCCACTATAAAGAGAAATGTAAATAAATAATCTATATGGTCTATTAAAATATATAATAGAAACAAAATCCATGGATATCTGACATTGAATCGAAGAACTTGGAAGGAGTGGATACCACCCAAAATTTGAAGGAACTGCCTCGGGATTAAGAGATAACAACAACACAATGAATAAGAAAAATTAAAGGCATGAATCATGAAAAAACCTATGGAACCAATGGTTTTAAATAATGAAAAAATATTTATGGTGTAAATATCCCATAAATCATATACACCAAATAGAATGTCTTCTCATGTTAAATCTTCCTCAATTGACGATTTTATTTCATAAACATGGGTCTTATGATGTAAATGGAATTTAGGGTGTAAAAAGGGATTTTAAAATATGAAATATACTTGTGACCTAAACCATATAACAAAAAATTCTCCAGGATGGTCTTACACTATAAGCTATAAGTTATGATGTAAAACTATCCAGTAAGTATTCTGCAACCTAGACTTAGTTGCAACTCCAAAAAACAAGCCTTATTCCCTATGAACTTGAGAAATGATCCCATAATTAGGAAAAAGATAGTACATTTTTATTCAGGACTGTACATGATATGGAATAAAAAATACCTTCCATATATCCCTCACAACATCCCAGTGGCCTTAGTTGTATTGGGAAATCCTCTTAATAAGGATATTGATGAATGCCTAAAAATGATGTTGGAAGAAGAGGTGTTATTCGTAAGTTGGAGTTTGTTTTATTTTTCTCATCCACATACATCAAATCCTATTGAAATATGATGATACACTAACATATATTTCTCACATGAAATTATATTTTGTTATGGTAATTTTATAATCTTCATCTATTTCTTCTTCTATCAAATAGTAAACAAAACCATCGATCTTTTGTACGGTGGACTATGAACAGTCATGGATGGATATAATGCTGGATTGAAATTATATATAAGGTATTTATGAAATAGTTTTAATTTTTAATATATTATATCATAATTACCTTCTTAACTACAAATCTATTAACAAATTAACACTGCTCATGTGTATAAGTGGACAATCGCCATTAAGAAGCGATGTGATACAATTTTTATTTTATATTGAAAATGATGGTAATACGGATATATTAATTGATTAAATATGATATCTTTGATTTAAAAAATATTTTTCAATTATGAAATAGTATTTTAAATATTTGGTTACGTCCTTTAAAAAAATATAAATAATGTTTAGGCGTATATACGACCTACCATCTCCATGAAATGTGTTATTTGTTTTCTATCTCGATGTATTATAGATGTCTCTAAATATGTACAAAATAATTTTATATGATAATTATATCATTATTATAATTCTATAGATGATTTAATAATAATAAAATTATAAGTACTGAAAATTCCAATCAAAACATACATAAAAATAAAGCAACTATCACTCAATATAGTGATTTTAGCAATGAATTATTTATAAATAGGTGGTAAAAGGATATAATGAAATCATATATGGTATGAAATATATTATTATGTTTATATAATATATAAATAATTAATATTTAATTATTATATAGTACATAAAAATAAATATGAATGAATTTAGTAAAAGTGGTACGGGATTTTTGGGTCAATTGTTTTTATGTCAGACACATGTTGTAAACACCACTTATTTTCATTATGTGGTGTATATACTACCCATGAATGACTTTTTATGATTCTAGTTTATAAAGTTTATGTGGATATACATATTTATATGGGTTTCTTTCTTTATGGGTCTTATGATTGAAATGTTACCAAAGTGGTAATGGTTTTATGTTATAATCTCATTGTTTACAAATATTGTTTTTTATTACGATTCTAATAAAGAAATATTATGATATACTTATCATGAAACTCATAAATTATAATCTCCAATTGTTATTTTTATATAATACTTATTTTCATTCCATTTACCTCTCTTTAATAAACAAAAGAGTCTAAAATAAATTTTTAAGGAAAATCCAAATTATTTCTCTCCTTTGTCAAAAATATAGTATGTTCCATGTACATGTTTTAAAAAAGGATTTCATTAATGTTTTTACTACACTTAAATTATTTAATGATAAATTTTTACCATTTTTAATTTTTTCGAAATTATTTAAATGGAATATTCCTTTCATTATTAATGAGGAATTTTTTTATTATTTACAAAAAAGTAAAAAAACAATTTATTTTAACTTATATGACCTGAAATAAAACCTCCATCATCATGAAAAATATATAATTTTAAGGATAATTTATAATATTCAAAAAAAAATTGAAATAAATTTTATTTCACATTTTTTTAAATTATTTTGTGTAAAATGTTTATTTTAAAATTGGAAAAGATATTTTCATCATGAATATTGGAATGATAATTCTATGGAATATATATTCATCAATAAAATAAGAATTGGTGTTACTTATGAATTACATGGGATATTATCCAATGGTATACTCTTTTTTTAGGGGATGTTTTACGATTATAATGATGAGATGTTTATAAAAACCATTTATTTTCCATGGGCTATGATTTTATGGATTTATGAAATGATTTTAAAGTAATATTTCATTACATAATTTATGATATATTAAATATTTTATGAATTTATAGAAAAAATGTATACAGTTTTCAATATGTGATCGGTGGGCCTACAATTATATACCTCCAATGGAATAGGTAAAACATTATATCTCACAAGATAATAATGTGAAATTATTTTATGTGGCTGATTCATCAAAGGGAACAAGCCAATGTTCTTGATCTACTATGTGAAATAAGCTAATATTCTTGATCCATTATATGAAAAACATTGGTGTTCCAAATAAACTATTTAAAAATGTATTGATTCTAGACCCATTATGATTTTATGGCCTCGATTGGTTATCTTGAGATATGAAATGGTTTCTACAATTATGATGGGTCCATAATTACAAGGCATGAACTTGAAGTTCATGAGTGATTTATGTAGTTTAATCACTCATATTATTCATTACTTTTGAAATGATAATTTTTTATGTTATGACTCATGTTTATAATCCATGTTATATTGGGTGTGACCATTATAATTTATATTTATTGTATCATTCCCATATACTTATCATATTCTTTAATATGATCATCGTTTGATATATCCCTTGTTCACCCTAACTGGACCATTGAGTTCACACATTCTTATTTTTCATTTCCCCATGTTATGATGAATGGTATTAAGTAAGATATTTTTAATAATGGTTCTTTTTATGAGAAAATAAGTGATATATGATTTATTTCACGGATAAAAAAGTTGTTAATGTTATGGTGTTTTTTTAAAAGGTACTATACTGATAAAAATGTTGCATGGATTGTTATGTTAGGTAACGAATATTCATCCATTAAGATGTGATATTTATGTATGAAATCCACTGGTTTCATCTTGTGGGTTCCTGATATCATATTTAATGGAATAAAATATCTAGATATTTCTAGAATTATATAAATAGTTCATCTTCATGCTATATTTAATCCTTTTTAGAGTTATTATTGAAAACAAAATAGGTACCCTTAATGAAAGGGAATATTTTATATCCTTCTCAGATAGTATGATGGATGCTAAATTTTACGGGGAGATTACCAATAAAGGACCTTCCACTTGTATATTTTGATATAAATTTCATTATATTCTAAATACATAATTTTTCCTCCTTGGTTTATATAGTATGAAAATTATTTCATTATTTATCATTAATTATGGGTGATGTTTACATAGATGGAGATATGAATTAGAATTATTATTCCTACCACTTATGCAAACATTGGTGTCATGACTGATTATGCTCATGGTTGGATACGGTCACATCCTGGTAGGAAAGAATTTAATCATGTGTCTCAACAAAAAAGACCATAAATGACTGAGGATGAGTATGAAAGAGAATAACTCCCAATAATAGAGAGGAATATAGGAATGATTATTCAAGGAAAATAAATTTTTTTCTTTATTCCAAATAGGATTTCCTTGTGTTTTCTCATTTCTCATTCAATATGTATTCCAATTAGTCATCCAATTGTGGCTTCCAAGAATTTTTTTCCAACTGATGGACATTCATGCAGGCCAGTAGGTAATATTATTTTTGTAGATGTAGTGTATACACCTATTAAGACTATCCATCTATTCAGGAAAGAAAGATAAATCTCATAGGGTAAGGGTAAATTTATATATCCATTGTAATTTTCCTATTATAGAGTAATGGTTAATTGAATACCCATTTTCAGGATCAAGATTCCATAACCCACTCCACAAAATAGAGGGGGTTTATTGTATGTGAGGGGTTAAGACATTGAGGGATCATTTGTGTTCGACCAAAGAATGGGAAACCAGCAGATCTACTTTAAAATAAGTATGATAACTCAGTTTTTTCTTTCTAATCTAACAATTACTTTATTTATAATCCTTTTCATAGATCTTTCAGGAATCCAAAGAGGACCAGTAACCAATTACTACTTTTGGATACTCATATGGAGAAAAAAGATATGTTTTTTGTGTTGATCTAGATTATAGGGTTCGGGGGGAAGGTTCTCCCAATGTAACGAATAAAATTTTGAGTTATCCTAAAAAACCCCATAGAAATTTTAGTTCCACAATTTGAAATAACACTAAAAAATATTTCCCAAATTTTTATTAGAAAACTAAAATAGTTGGGTAGACTAGGGGGTCATATTTTTTGGTGTAGACAAGTAAGTATATCTATTAACTAATCTATAAAGTAAATATTTATTGTTTAATAGAAACTCAATAATATTTTTAGGTATTGGAAAAGGTCAAAAGTGAACAGGAATCTATCTTTTCCATAATAATGTTTTCTCTATATTATTGAGAGGTACTTATGTATGTATGAATAATGTTTTGGCCCAAAGAAAATTATACTGAACCTCCCACCCATACACCTTAATATTTTTTCATATGGAAATAAGGAAATAGGATGCCCTTTTAGAATACTTGTACATCAGTACTATATATCTGATACTAATGGATAATACCATAGGGATTTTAGACCACAAGGTACCCATAACTCAGGAGAACATGATCCCTACCACTTCAATGGGAACTCCATTGGAAGCATAACTTATGAGAGAGGTGAGAGATAAAACATAAGGAGACTTATAATATGACCTCAATCCAAACACATTTGATATTTTTCATATGGTTTCAAGACCAGCTCATAACCCAATAATGATTTAATTTCTAATTAAATATTCAAGTCTATAGCTTATTAACATTATCATGGTATTTAATTAAGGTATAGTTCCATGTTATTGGAAATAATTCTTTGATTTATTCTACAATATAGTCCCATAACATCCCTTATTACCAAAATTCACTATGAACAAGTACAAGTAGTTCCAAACATATTAGTGGGATCATTGGAGAATTCATTTTTTCTAAAAAGATATTCTAGTATAGTTTATTGAAATAACATATTGATTAATGTGTTTGGAATCTGCTTATTAAATAGTAAGGATGAATATCACCCAATCGTGATTCATTTAATACCCCCATTTCTAAAATGACATAAAATATTTATTTGGATAACTCAATTATGAGTTGAAAAGACTTCAGTTATCGGTATACAAATACCTCATCAAATGATGATAGTGGGAGCATAGGCTGACTCAATTATAGTAAATAAAATTAGTATCAATGATTGACCATATTTGGATGATGAGGTGTTTTAGTATACACCACCCTTAGAGAGTGACTCTAAGATGAACCTAAAGGGTTCCACATATCATATAATCAAAAAATCTATATGTAGGAATATTTTGAAGCTCACATCCTAAAATCCAATGGAGGAGCTACTGAAAAAGCTACCCAAACTCTTTCAGTTGTTCACAGCATTAAGAAATATAATATATTATTATTGTAGAATCTTTGTATATGTGAAGAATATAATTCAAATATGGTTTTTTGGATAATAATATATGTAATGTATTGGTATGAAAAATTTATCAACATCTGTTACATAATACTGAGCTAATGTTCACTAAGAATCATCAAAATATTCATCAATAGAGGTGATGTGACAATAATGCTTCATGGATTTATTAGTTTTGGTAGATCAATATCAGCAGGTGGTGTCTTGTGTCTATCATGAAATTTTTTATTCGGGGGAAGGGCACTAAAGAGAATAAAATTCTAGTAGAGTAAGTTGAAAATGTGGGGAAGGATTCTAATGCTAAAGAAGAATCATAAATTCCCTTGGAAGAAACTGATAAACTATGTATTCCGAAAATCTAAATCTATATCAAAGGGTCTAAAAAATTATTTGATAAAATCTTGCCTATGAATTATTCTCTCCAAAATATGAATGATTCTCCCCATTTGTTGATAATTAATGAAAAAAAATATTTTTTACTCTCATTTACCTATTTCATTATCCATTATAATTATTATATCATAATAAATTGAGAATACTTAGATGAAAACTTAATGATAATGTAGAAAAATTTGAATATTTAATTAGAAATTGAAAACTTCATTTTCCCAAATAACATGATTCATAATGATTTTGTAATGGGGGTTGATCATAGATGGGTATATACAAAGGTTCCATCATCATACACAATATATGGTCCATTTGGAAGAATGATTTCGTCATTGGAATGAATCATGGACAAGAATTGGTGAAAATACAATCAATGTAACACTAGAGTTAGTCTATTTGGACATGATTAGGATGTCTAATAAATTTAATGAAAATCACAATATGATAGGAATTATAATTATTATCCCCAATTTCATAATGTTATTATTTTCCTAAATATCATTTTATGGAATTTTTATAGAAATGTTAAATCTGATATTATAGTATCAACAAAATTAATTTAACTTCTAAATAGGTCAAGGGACCTAGATAATATAACTTGAATACATTTTGGAATATATAGTGGAACAAATATGCTTTGTGGAATTTTTTTATTTGTCCATATTTTATCATAAGAATAATATTTGGGATGTTTAGTGGGTTGGGTGAAATATTTTACATAGGTTTACCCTTTTTATTTTTCAACCTATTACATCATATTCTTCTTCATTTTTTGAACACCCAATTTGGCCAGATTATGATGTATTTATTCCCTCTAAGTAGAGACACAATTTTTTGCCATGAACCCCTTTTTATATTTTCATCATGGCATGTTCAATGTCCATTTCCATGGGTAGTATTCGGACATTCATTCTAGGCCCACATGGAAGGGGTTTTATATTGTACATATTTGACCAAAATATGTTATTAACTATATAGAAACATGAGTATGGAAATACTAATATTAATGAGGGACCAGTTGTATCAATGATTCTGATAGGTTCACATAAATTGCGGTCTTGGTTATCATACTATGGGTTGAGGTTATTTATGTCAAACAAATTTAACCTGACCGAAAGATAAGGACTATGTGGAATCATTGGAAAAATGAACATGATATTAATAGAGTGTATAATGTCATGAATGTAAATAATATTATGGGTAGATGAAAACACTTTAAGGTCATAGTTCATGGACCAAATGTTATTTTATACTAATGGTTATATTGGATTGACCAAAATAACGGTGAAATTTCATCTTTCAAGGGGAAAGAAAAACATGAAGTGAATAAATATGTATATTTTTTTAAAAATAACTATATTAGGAAATTATAATATCACATTATTTTCATCTAGATTTGCCATCGGTCCATGATGTTTAGGATAATGTGAGGAGGTTTGATTAAAGGTTTGAGGATGAGATGTTGTATCCCTAATTTCAAAGTGATCATGTTGCTTAATTGTGTAACATAAGGGTATAGAATCCTATATAATCATCTAATTATGGATTGAGTAAATAATTAATCAAGAAGGTCATATTAACAATAATGATATAGGACAAAAGTTATGGGAAATACCGCTGATCATTCATATTATGTGTTCTACTCTAGTAGAATCAATGTTTATAGATATTGGAGGAATATTTTGTAGGAATAAAAATAATCTAGTTAGAATGTTATATACAATGAAAATATTCGAAACCATATTGTAGGATTTATAAATATCAAAATATTGGTTTACATTGAATACATATTCACTCATTATCGACAACTATGTAGGGTTCATGATAATTATTCATTTATGAATTGAATTAGGTTTATGGATGAGACAGTATTTAAGAAAGGTCATGGTAATCTAACACCAACATCACCTTGTATTGAAATTGTTATCAATGATAATAAATATTATAATAAATTAAATTAATTGTTCCATGATGTAGGGGGTTTATTGAGAATGGGATGACATTTTCTAAGGCCATATAGGGAGGCCCGAATTCTTTGTTTCTTTTTTATTTATGCTCTAACTTTCACATAAATCATGAAAGTGGAAATATTAGTGAGTTGTTAATTGATTTTCACTTAGGTTACCCTTAGTTTTCATATTAATTAGTTTTATGTTACTTTCACTCAAAACTAATGGTCTTTTGATTTTTAATTTTAGGGGCAAGAGATTGTGTTTACACATCATTGATCAATGATTACATAGTTTAGGGTCTTTAAGTTCAGACTAATAATTTTAGAATATGGTCTATGTGGAAACGGATAAGAAACACATGACCTAAATAGAGGTTATATCTCAAGGAAATATGACCTTTAGGGAGTGTGAAGATAGTTTTAGGTTATGTTTTTTGGATCATAGTGCATCATGATAGTCTATTTTGTGTCAAGGGATAAAAATTGAAATAATTTAAATGATATCAGAAAATTATAATATAACATATCAATGATTCACATGAATTTTATGGTCATTATTCATACACAAATTTATAAAGGGGGAGTACAAAATAATAACCCAATCCAAGATCAAGGTCCAATAACAAATACACACTTTTTGAAATTATAATCATGATATTGTAAATAATGAATAGATATTTTTTTATCATGAGTGATGATATGGGTTAGGTACATAATGGATGAACACTATAAAAATTAAAATAATGGTTCTACTATGATTCTATAATGTATAATATGGATTATAGGTCATTCTATCGAGAATGAAAACATCATTCTGGTTTGAAAGCCTTATTAGGGGCGTGTATATTGTTCCATGTTAGGAAATGTTATCCTTTCAAAAAATAATTTTCCCTTAAATATGGATTTACTCATTACTTATATACATGTATGGATTATGTAAATTTTATACACTTGAGTCACAAATGAGACTTATGGGATAATTTTTTTATAAATGCAGATGGATTCATGAAATACCTAATATTATAATGTTTAGTATAATATATTCCTTTATAAAATAGTTAAAATTTGAGATTTTACATTTATGAGTCTAGAATATATTGTCTAGATAACACAACACATATCAAAAAACATGAATCAACTCACACATAGATCTCAATCTCGGGGTAGTTTATGGTCATGTAGGATAGATCATATATCATGTTGTTTAACAACATAAAATAAATAACTAAATGTCATTAATTTCATTAATTTCATGTTCATATGATAAATAAATTTATATGAGGTATCTTCATATATTTAGATTATAAGATAATGATATGGGTTAATATCCATACTGAACTAGTGATGGGAAACCGGAAATGAATGGACGGAAAAAAGTACTTTGATAAAATGGTGGTTTGAATAGATTTTTTGGTTGGGAACCAAGTAAATGTTTTCGGTGTCAGCACCTATCCTATAAGAATGCATTCAATCCATATATTGTTCTTATATAACACATAACCTCTATACTATATTGGATCAAATGTAGGGGTGAGCCATTAAATATTTGATATATGATTGGACACATATAAAACAAAAACATTTTTTGTAAGATACTATGTTGAAGTATGATAAACTATAAATTTAGGGGACTCAACCACATGGATCCTATGGTTGTAAAAGAGGAATTATATCCCTGTATAATATTTCATATGTTGTGCAGTCCACTATATGTTTTCATCTTATGGATGGTAATTGGGTCGTACAACAAAAATTACTCAAACTAGATTTAGATCTAGCATACTAGACAAAATGTTATACAGTTTCAAATCACAAGACAAAAACATAAATGTCACTATCTAAAAGTGGGGACATTTTATCATAGAATATATGTATTGGTATATAAGAACATGCTACATGGATCATCCTAGAATGGATTATACAAAATAAAAAAAATCAAAGACTAATATGTGAATGAAATTTATGATGAAAAATTTAGGATGAGTTAAGGATTTCGTTTAATTTAGGGTCAGGATGATAATAGAAGATCCATGCATCAATACATGTCCAAAAATAAAATAATTCAGTCCATATATATATTATTTAATGATTTATGTTGTATCTTCATGTATAAGAACTTGATATGAATGAAATAGTGTATACACTGGATGGGGGGTTTTGAGGAAGGTAAAATTTGTTGTTGGGTCCAAGATAAAAAATCCAGATATCACTACATATCATATAAAGATAGGATTGAAGTGAAATGTTGTCATTGAATAAATCTACCTTCTTATTTATTTGGGTTAAATATAGATTAATTTCATTTATATGTTTTTTATAAGACCTATAATAGAGGCCTATAAATAAATATCCCTTTTATGAATGGTATGAAATTTGTTTGGGACAAAATATTATTTTATGTTTCTTCTCCATAGATTATTTTCACATAGAGAGGAAGAATATTGATATTCAACTTATTGGATGACCATCTGTAAAAAAAACTATATATTTATGGATACTTAATAATATCAGGGTAAATAAGGAATTTTGGATACTAAACATAATATTTAGGCCTAAGATACTAGATCCTATAATCACTATATATCCTATTAGAACAAGAATAAAGACAAATGTATTTCAGAAGGAGTTTTTAACATGTTATAGTGGAAAATAATGGAAGTGAAGTCATTGAAAATTTGACAATGGTTCCCAAATCATAATAGAGTGTGAGAATATTTGGAATTAAGGTATTGGATGGGTTTGGATATCTATACATCACTGTGTATCTTGAAAATACACGAGTAAACACATATAGAGATCTCCAAAAGATTAATCCCTATGTTGATCAAGATCGTACATAGGGGTATAAGTATTTATATTACCAATAAAAGGAAGTTTATTTTTCAGGTATCCCAACACAGACGTAGCTCATATGTAGTGTACCTAGTCCATGAAAAGGATGCCACTCTAATATGTTTATGACAATAAAAAATAGACCATATGTCATGATAAACCTTTATACATTGTGTATCTTAGTTATGAAAGTCGTGTATTCAACTAGGAATTCAAATCTACATGAGACTTTCATAGAGTGAGAAACAAGTGGTAGTTGGAGGAAAAAATGTACCAAAATAGAGAGCATGTTAGGGTATTTCTGGTGCACACCAGGGGGTTTAAAACTTTTTTTGGTACATTATCATATAGTTTAACTTAATGTGAATATGGTATGAGTGTCATGTATTTTAAAGCCGTATTATAAGGACCATATCACTATGAAATTTATGGTCTTATAGAACACACATGTACCAAATACATTAATGTCACACATCATGGTCATTTACATGTATTTTCAAATTATTAGACATGTATGATAATGAATAGAGATGAATTTAGGAAAACAATTTCTTGAGAAATATTACATTTATTTATTTTGTTACATTCTTCAAATATATTATGATTAACATATTGATCCATTATAGTATAACTTTTGTATGACATCAGATCCTTCCCATTTAGGTATATGCTTTGGAGGAATCTACCCCAATATCATTTGAGTTCATAGAACTAATAATAACCATACAAGGAGGAATGTAAAGGGAAAACTTTTATCACTAAATTATTTTGAAATAAAATTTTTATGGAATTAAAATTTTATCATTGTGTTTTATCTTTTCTCATCGAGTTATTCAAACACATACAAAAACTTTTTATACATATCATTCTTAGAAAACATATCGATTAATGTGATATAGATTAATGAAAACTAGATTCTAGTGGTAAATACTACTTATAAACAATATATGAGAGAATATATGGTCACTTCTGTAGTAGTATGAAATTTGGTGTGGTATTACCATGTAATATTATTTTTTCAATAAAAACCTTATTTTATTTATTTTAAATATTCTATATTTTATTTTAAGTATTATTATTGAATGATTCTATCTATTAATTAATAAAAAAATAAAAGTGGGATACGTGGTTAGATTGAATTATATACTAATTGTAGATACCCATCCCAAGATATCCTAGAGTCTATTTGGGCTACTAAATACATTGGCACAATTTCAAAGAAACATTCCCCAAAGAATGGATCAATTTAGTAGCCCTGGTAAACAAGATACATAAATATTTATTGTATTAAAAATGAATTTATTGTTGACCACATATTTTTTTTCTAAAATAAATAAATCTTTGGATAACTCTAATCCATATAGTAAATACATACATAACATTCCTAGTAATCCTCTTATATTATTGGTGAAATAAAATTAATATTATTGAGCCCAAATTCTTTGTAATGGAAAAAATATAGCATATGAAATAATGAATCAATGAGAATAGTCAATATAGAATGGTAAATAAATAAACACACATTCTGTAAAATCAAAAAATTGAATATAAGAACATAATAAATATGGAAGGGTAATAATTAAACACAAATTTCATGTAAATAACTAGATAAGTAAAAAATAATTATGACAAGGTAAGAAACTGAAACACAATCCATCTAAATAAATGAAAATGAAATACATCCATATATTTGTGGACGAAAGAACTCACAGGTAAATAATAATTGAATTATAAATAAATGAAATGATTATTTGTTCAACATCACATTTCCAAAGAACACGATACCTTTTCCATCAACATCTAGTTTCGTCGTTCTAATTTTTACAGGTAATTCATCCCATGAGACTACTGGTTCATTGAGAGGCTTTCATTCACCTACCCCCAACCTGGTATTGCATGTCCAAAGATTTCTTCAAATATCCAATAAATAACATGTCGTATCAAATATCTTTATTGAATAAAGTTTACGTATTTATCAATATTTCGCCAAAAAATAAAATAAATTTCAATGTATACATTTTATGTAAAATGGTAGATGGTTTAGGCAATACTAATATCCATGATAAATGAAATGGATAATTTAGGTATATTCACGATTCAATGATCAGAGGAAATTGAAAACATCAATGTGACTAACAAATAAACAAAGGAAGTGAATTTGAATACTATCATTGGAAAAACAAATAATAAACTGTCCAGAGGAATAATAAGTATGGTATCAATATAACAAACCCAAGTAGAGTAAAATAAAGGTTCTTTGTCTTTGATGACATAAAATATTAAATATTAAAATTATTATTTAGGAAAAACTCCTTTTCTTTCAAAAAAAATTAGATATTATTCTATTAAAAATAACCTTTCAAACATGAAAATGATTATTCAAATAAATGATGGCGGATGAATCCATACATGTCCTACGAGCTAAAAATAATATTATTTTTGTACAGAAAAAGGAGAGAAAATTATTTGTTAATAAAGAAATAAAAAGATTCCTTTCAAACATCAGTAAAATAAAAAAGGGTAAAAATTTATTTACCAAATCAGTTTATAATAATTTTTTAAAACCTACTTAATAAAATATGGTTTTTTAATAAAATATGTTCGTTAGCTAAAGAGATATAGAAAATCCAGGTTAAAAAAAACATTTTCTAAAAACATCTTAGTACAAAATAGTGGAAAAATTGTACTAGCACATGTAAATGGTTATGAATCACAAAGTAAGATTGAACAAGATTATTGAGAAATGGTTATATAATTTCATTTAATAAAAATTCCATTGAATGATCATTAGCATTAATCTTGAGGTAAAAAACATTAAAAATACTAACATATCCTATACCAATTTGAAACATTTTTAATTCATAATCCTCAGGAAAGGATAATATTAAATGAACGTATTAAATACCATGAATATAGGGGATCATGCTATTATACTCAAATATTGTACTGGAAAAGCTCAGTCAGAGGCAAGCCTCTGATAATTTATTAATAAAAGAAAAGGCATAAAGCAGGTATAACACGCCAGAAAAACAACTACATATCATAGAAACCAAACCCATCACCATCCCCATTATGGACTATTTCCTATGCATTATCTGTTTCCCATTCAGAGATTTCATAATACTTATGAACTTTGGAATAATTTCTTCTTAGATTCAACTTCTCCAATGCTAAAAACTCCTTCAAAGATTGCATAGCCCAGATTTACTTCCCAATAGAGGCTCTGGTAGACACCTTCCTTGGAAGATGAGAATAATCTTTCTTCGGTCGCCGACGTGGTGGACTAGTCTTGTTGTCTTCAACCCCATACACATTTATCCTATCACCTTGAACAATAGTACTAAAGGAGGGCCGGAGCATCCCAATATCTTTTTCCTTCTCACAATCCGAAATGTCACCCTACATTCCTAAAATATCCTCCTCTCGATAACCCCCCTCCGAACCACAATCTTGATGAGACTTACAAGATTCGGTTGTGTTGGGACATTGAGGCCGATCCACCAGGTTCTGTACATCTTCACCAGCTGCAGCATCCACCGGAAAGTCAGCAATATACAAGATACCACTGTCCTGCCATGCCACATTCTCCACTTCATGAGAGGCCTCCTCATTGTCCAATTCTAGAAACCAGTTGTCTGTGGGAACCAAGATCATCAAACGTCCAACATTCTCTTCCTACTCCTTGACACAGCCTTCTACAAGCCCTGACGGCAAGGGACTGCATGACAAAGAACCCACTGTATTTGCATTCCCAATTCCAAGATCAGACATTAAACCGTGGAACCCCTGCTCAACTATCGGATCTCAAGGAACACATCCCACCTTATGCAAAGGAATCCTTTGCACGGAGAACCGATAAGTATATTGACCCTACTGCTCAGCCATAACCTGATTGTCCGTATCCCTAGCTTGATCATCCTGCAACTCCTTCATACCAGGGGAGCATCTAGGGACCTCAACAACACGAGAAATCCCATGCATAGTGGATGAAGATACTCCCTCTATCACTGCCTTGCCAATTGAAACCCGTTCCACCCCCTACTCAAGCACTAGAACCACATGTATAACTACAACATCACATACACTTCTGGGATCCCCCACCCAAGTTCCCTGCTCGACAGAGCATCCTCCTTCAGCACTCCCAGTTTCCTCCGCACGACCCAACTTGGCGCCCGCCTCATCTCCTTTCACTACCAAACCAAAATCAGAGTGCACGTTCCTCTCCAGGGTAGCAGCAATACCCCTTCCACTGTGACTCATTGCCTTCTCCTGAGAGCAACCCATCATCCTCCCGCTACGGAAATTCAACGCCAAGTGACCAAAACGGCTACAAGATACACAATAGTGCATCCATGATTAAAAAACAACCTTCTGTCTCCATCTAAATTCCTTATCATCAGTGATACATATGCTTTGGACCGGTTTCCTTGACGTATCAACTTCAACATAGACCCTCGGACAAATTAGGTTACACTCCACCTCAGTACATCAATCAGAGCATAAGAACCTCCCAATCAAATTTCCAATTGCACCCAAAAAAGAGGGGTTATGGAACGAAAGTGGAAGTCTCGGTAGACTTACCTAGGTCGGAAAAGTTGAAGGATTACATCACATGCAGAAATAAAAGTTCCCTAAAAAAAGACAGAACACCGATCCGTTGCATCTTCGAGGGGCCTTGGACCAGGCGTAGATCAGATCTTCCTCTGAATCAAAGCGGATCATGAAGTTTTGTCGATCAAGTAAACAGATGACCACTCACTCCATTAGATTCCATGAATCAGAGACAAAATGCTCAACGGATTCAACTGAGGGTCGCTGGGGAGGGAATTGAGCCACCATTGTGAGTTTGTAAAGATCAGAAGCGCCATTAATCTCCTCCTGTAGCAATGAAATTTGAGGCGCAACCATTGGCCAAGTACGGTCAACGGGGCCATTATATAACCTCTAAAAACTAATAAAAATCACATAATTAGCTTATTTTTAAATAAATTATACTTTAAATATCAATCATTAAATTTGGTTTTGAAAATTAGAATATGTTTTAATCATGGAGACGACAGGTCGTACATATGCATAAGTAACATTCCCATATTTAAATGATCATTGTGGAAAGAAGGTAAATAACTCAAATATTATAAGAATGATAATTATGTAACAAATATAATTTAATTAAAACATATATATTTATATAAATAATTATGTGATGTAAGAGTAATCACATCATGTCGAAGAAGTGGTACTCCACATGTCCACAAATACATTATCTCTTTTAATGTGTGGGAAGGGGTAATAATGGAGTTGATATATATATATATATATATATTATTTCTAGAAATATAATTCTATCTTGAATATATTTTTTATGTTTTTTATTACATTTATGTTTAATTATTTATATTAATTAATACATTATAGGTATCACGTGAATTAATCACATCGCATTAAGGGGTGGTAGTCCACACTTCCTTAAATGAGATTATCATATTTACAAAACTTTTATAGAATAAATTTATGTTATAAAGAAAAATTATAGATGGATAAAATATAATAAAAAAAATATATCATATATAAATATAGTGTCTATCATAATGGACACAATAAGAGGAGGTAATGGACAATTGAACAATCATTTTTTCATGAGGTAGTAATAAATCGTTCATAGAAACTTTATGTTTGTTGAAAATTAGATGGAGGTGTGTGAAAATTTAGGGCTAGAAAATAGTATAAAAACAGCCTAGAATATTTATTATACTGTTGTTGTTATATAATAACTAAATAAATAGATTTTACAGGTTGGAGAGTGGAAATGAAACTAGAGAGATTCAGAGAAGACATTACATTTTAATCGGGAAAATACTTTTGGTTTAAACCAAAAAGGGATCCATGGAAGGTATTATCTCCAAAGAAAACAATATTTTTCTAGGGGTGGGATTTTTGGAGGCAATTTTAAAGGATATTGGCCGATCATAAGAGTCTTGGGAGGTGCGAGGAATGGGTAGAGGTGATGACCTTTTAGGGGAAAGGAAATGGACTCACATGATATTCTAGAAAAGAAGTTAGTTGTACAAATGTTATTACCCTAATAAATCATAACAAAACAACACAAAATCATTAATTTAAGGTTTATGGAAGAAATATGGTCATTCAATGAGTGTTAGACAAGTTTCTTTGTCATTATTCTCATAAACATAAGGTTTTAGTCCATTTTAAGCCTAATTACACTTTATTTACTGTAACTAATTTCACTCACATTCAATAACCATTTTTATCCAAAATATTAGTTTATATTCTTAGAAAAATTATTATCTTGATTAAAAAATTATATATAATTTTTGAAAAATTAAAATCACCGAAGTGGTAAATTTTGTATTAATGCTAATATCACAGACAAACGAATTCACTCATTTTATTAGAAAAACGTTCACAACATTGTTATGTTTTGGTATTAAATTTAAATTTGAAAATTGATTTTAATGAAATAAATTATATTAATATATTTATTATTTATCTAGTTTAACTTTAATTCAAATATAAAATATAATTTTACATTAATAATTATTTAAATGAAAAGGCGGTTTTTAACAAAAACACAATATTTTTCACTATTCACTAAAAATGATCTTTCATAGAAAAATCACAAACATTCAACCTAAGAAAATAGTGACATTATATATTCAAAAATAAATTTGATTTTTATCTAATTCAATTCACTAAATTATCAAAATGAATATTTAAAATAAGCTCTCAATTAAATGGCGGTAAAAATGACTTAATAAAAATATATGTTTTTATGTGAAATATTGGGTTGGATATTATCTTATTATTACTAAATATATTATATTAAAATAAAGAATAATTGATTGAATATGTTAAATATTTATTACATTAGTATCACTCACTAATTTGAATTTATTTAATCTATTATGGTAAAACAACTTTGTGAGCATAATAAATTTTCTATAAAAATAACATTTTATTATACAATTTGTTCATATATTGACTTCTAATTTATTTGTAACCAATTATTTAGTTTTCTAAACCATAAATTTTAGTATTTCAAATAATAATATTCATATTTTCTAGATTATATGTTTCAATATTAAATAATAATTGTTTCATTATAGATTGTTTCTCGATAAGAGTTAGTATTTCATATAGCATACTCCATCGAAGAAGGTCGATGTAGTGTGTAACACAAGCAATAGATGAAGAAAATTGTTTCATATGATGAATTCTATCTCAGTGTCCCATTCATTGAAATATATCTCAGTGTTTCCTGCTTTGAAATATATAGAATATATTCTAAATATTAAATATTTTATATAAGTATACAGATATTTTATTACCATACGTGATTTTTGTCATGTGTTATACACAATACGAACACTAGGTTCTTACTTATGTTTTTTGGGGTGTCACATTCTCCCCACATTATTTAAATTACTTCCTCATAATTTGAACTCTATTTTGGTGATAGATTTTTTGATACTTCCTATGTTTTAAATACCACATTGTAAGAAGGGTTTATAAGTAATCCTCTATAAATGAGAGAATTAAAAGTACTAAGGTCACTTAGAATAACATGTAAATAGGTTTCTAAGTATCAGAAGATTAATGGAATGTATAGATACATATTTGGAGGGAATGTTTACAATTATTTACGGAGTGAATGAGGTCATAAATCACAAACAAGTGAATGATAAATGGAATGTTGAGGGCCTCAAAGCCATAAATATTTGATTATTTCGAAATCCATCAGTTCAACAGAAATTGTTTTATATGAAAATATTTTATTTTTAAGTCATTTTCCATAGGTTGTGTAATTATTTTAATGACCAATAATATAATGAAATATTCTTACATGATAGGTTTCAATCTCAAATGAAAATTCATATCTTTTGGTTGTTCTTAGATAAAATTCTAATTCATCTATTTACCCCCAAAAATTAATCACATAAAATGGATTTTTTAATTTCTAAAGCACTAATATATATTTTTAAGAGATTTTAAGGCCTATTATAGAGTTAAATTTCTAACTATTTTTCATTAACTATCACTCAAAACTAATATGGTTAATATATTAATTTCTAATCAACAAAATTGTAACTATTGGTTCATCATTAATATTTATTTATTAAATTCATTAAATAAAAATAATGAAAATTAAATATGGAAATTGCATCGGGAATTGGTTGGAATAAAACCCTTATCATCCTTCAATCATGGGTTCATGTCCCACGACCTTGCCATATATTATTGGTCGTTACCCAAATTACAAGTTTTCCTTTTTTAAAACCCTATTAATATAACCTTCCTAATATTTATTTGATGGACACCCTTGAAATTATGTTAATCTATAAATATCATTATAACTATGGTTTTTAATACAAACTTAATACATAAATAGCTCATCCATTTTATTTCTACATAGTTCCTTCCTTGGTTTAGGGTTTGTCAATAATATCATTAGTTTGATTTTTATATCATGACAACTTATCTTCAATATAAAACTCATCATGATTATCCTAGGTTATTTATTATGTATCCAAATCCTTCATAATGGTTAGTAAATAAAAATTGTATTAACTTATGAATATCCGCTAGAAATGTCAAACCAAGTGCACAGTAAGGCCTATTGTCATGTACCAAGTTACCACGAGTCAAGCCCAGAACACCTTTCCAGAGTTGTTACTCCTATGTACATGAGTTCCTGGACTATGTCCAATTTTAATATCCATAAAGGGATTTATTTCTATAAAGACCCACATAATATATAATTTTCCAACATTATAGTTTTTTTCATTTATACTTATTAAAATTCTACAAGAGGGTTATGTTATATAATCTATGTTTTCTTATGTCTCGTTCCAACGGTTTATACTAAACTATCTCTGATACTAACTGTAGGGAAACATTCCCAAATAACCCAGATCTGATGTTTTCTACTAAATAAAATGGTATGATTACAATGAATCAATCTTGAAAGGACTGATCAGTTTAGCTGTCTAGGTAAACAAGATACATAAATGAGTATTGTATTATAAAAGAATACATTGATTAAATATCATTTTTTTATTTATAAATAATTAACATTGAGGATAAATATGATCCATCTTGTAAGTCCATGAATATATTTAATAGTAAGATTTTAAGATTCCGGTTTAATGAAATATAATAATGGTGAGATCCAATGATTAGTAAGGGATAAAATATAGCAGAAGAAAAAAATAAATCAATGAAAATAGTCAATATGGAATGGTAAGTAACTTAAAACATGTGTCATATACTTAATAAAGTGAATGTATAAATGTAATAAAAATATAAATGTAATAATGGAAAAAAAATCCATATATATAACTATATAAATAAAATTAAATATGGAAAGGTATGAAATAAAAACACTTTCCCATAGATAAATGAAAATGAAATGTATCCATAGATATGTTGATGAAAAATATAATAGATAAATAAAAACTGAATTCTTGATAAAGGTATTTCTAATTTTCCAAGTGTTATTTTTCCTAGGAACATAACTCCTTTTCAGTAAAAATACATATTAACCATTCTAATTTGAACATCTAATTCATCCCATGAGACAACTGATGCATTGAGGGGATTTCATTCACTAGTCCTCAACCCATGTATTGCATGTCCAAAGCAATCCTCATATATCAAGTAAATAATTTACCTTATAAAATATTTATATTGAATAAAGTGTAAGTATTTATTAATATTTCCCAAAATAATCAAATTAATTTCAAATTAGACACCTTGAGTAAAATGTTAAATGATATGGGAAATAATAATATCTATGATAAATTAATGAATAATTTAAAGGAAATTCCATATTCAATGATAATATGAAAGTGAAAACTTCAAGGTGACTAATAAATAAATCAAGGAAGTGAATTTGAATTCTATCCTTGGACAAATCAA
Source organism: Viscum album (assembly GCA_963277665.1). Lineage (NCBI taxonomy): Eukaryota > Viridiplantae > Streptophyta > Magnoliopsida > Santalales > Viscaceae > Viscum > Viscum album. Next base: position 839,408,635 of record OY728125.1, on the reverse strand, counting down.
TAATAAACCATCCAATGGAAGAATAAATATGGTATCAATACCAAAAACTCATGTGGAGTAAAATAGAGGGTTATTATTATTGATTAAATAAAAAACCAAATTTTGAAAATATTATTGACGATAATATAATTTTATTTTCAAAAACCTTAGAAAAATATTTTTCATTTAAAAAAATAATTTTAAAATTTAAAAGTATGCTTCAAATAAATGATGTTAGATTAATATGTACATGTCGTATGAGGTAAAATAAATATTTCTTCTGTACGAAAAAAGGATAGGAAATTAATCATTAGGAAAGAGGTAATAAGATTAATTTGAAACATTGGTAAGAGAATAAAATGGTAAATTTATTTACGAAATAATTTTAAATACATTTTTAATACCTATTTAATAGAAAATGGATTTTTAATAAAATAGGTTCTCCGACTGAAGAATTATATAATGTCAGGTTATCTGAGAAACATTTTCTAAAAACATCTTAGTACCCAAGAATGAAAAAATGGTACTAACACTTGAAAATGTTCATGAATAACCAGATAAGAGTGAATGATATTATTTAAAAATTGTTATATAATTTACTATAATGGAAATTCCATTCAAATATCATTAGGATATGTCATGATGAAAATAACCCTTAAACATTCCAATGTGTCACAAAAAACTTTGAAATATTTTTAAATCATAAACCTCATGAAAGGATAATATTAAATTAATATCTCAAATACCAAGAAGATATGCTGTTAATTCCATTATATGTTAATGTGTTAATTTGTACACCATATATAAGAAATAAGTTTCACAATAATTAAGTATGGCTTCTGAAATGAAAATGAGACCAAAATCTCTTAACATGTGTATCCTTTCAGATGAACGTACATTAAATTCCTATATAATAAACATATATTAACTTTATACATGATTCATAACATTATTACTTATGATATTTAATTTTTTTTCAGTTATTAACAGGTTTTTTTCAACTACACAATCAACTAAGTTTACAATCGGTTTTTTGACCAAATTCGGTTTATGTGTCAAAACAACTATTGTTGGACAATAATGGTCAAAGTGGTCATTATATAACATATAAATAATAAAAAATGACATTATTTTCATATTTTTACATCAATTATAAGTTTAATTTCAATCATTAAATATGGTTTTGAAAATTAGAATATGTTACAATTATGGAGATGGTTGGTTGTACATACGCATAAGTAATATTCCCATTTTTAAATGATCATTGTGGAAAGATGTTAAGTAACTAATTTTTTCTACAATGATAATTATATTATAAATATAATATTATTTAATCATAAATACATACATATATATATATAATTATTTGATGTAATGTGAATCACATCATGTTGAGGAGGTGGTAGTCCACATGTTCATAAACAATGTTATCTTTTTTAAAGTGTTTGCTGGTGTAATAATGGAAACGATATATATATATATATATATATATATATATTATATGTAAATAAAGTTAATTATTTCATAAATATATTTTATATTTTTTTATGTCACTTTTTTTTAGTTTTTTCCATTAATTTATACATTCCACGTATCGTGCGAACAAAACACAACTCTTTGTGGGGGCGGTATTCAACACTGCCTCAAACGAGATTATCATATTTAAACAATTTGTAAAACATAACTATATGTTACAGATAAAACTTACAAAAAGTTAAAACATTATAAATAACATATATTTCATATATAAATAGATTTTCTATCATAATTATCACTATAAGAAGTGGTTGTGGGTAATTGAACAGTCATCGTTTTGTGAGGGAGTAGTTCACCGTTCACAGAAACAATATTTTTTTCCCATGAAATGGAAGTGTGTTTAATTGTCGGTATAAAACATATTATAAAGGCAACATAGTTTATTTAGGATACTATTTTTTCTGTAAGAATAGTGTAATGAGATTTTAGGGGTTGGAGAATGGAAATGAAAATATAGATATTGAGAGAAGACATTACATTTAATTCGAGTATCATCTTTTCTTTTAAACCAAAAGGAATCCATGAAATGTATTCTGACCAAATAAAGGATTCAAGGTAGATGTTTGGGATACTGAAAATCCATTTGGGATGATCTTATTCTATATTAGAAGCCATGATAGGTGTGAGGAATGGGTATAGGTGGTGGCCTTTTACAGTAAAGGAAAATGACTAATATGGTATTCTTGAAAAGAATTTAGGTGTTGAGATTTTCTAACACAAAATGTCATAAAAACTGCCCAAACTAATAAATGGAAGGTTAATGAAAAACATATGGATATGAAATGAGTCTTGGAAAAGTTTCATGTTTATTTAGTCCCTTAAACCAAAGGTTTACTCCATTATTAAAACCAATTACACCATAATTACTATAATTAATTTTAATCACATTCACTAATAATTTTTTTCAAAAATAAAATTTATCTTATTAGAAAACATATAATTTCTTGATTAACATTTTTTATGTAATATTTTCAAAATTTAAATCAAATAAGCGGTGAAATTAATATTAATGCCAATCTTGGAGACAGAGGGATTAACTAGAATGAGTAGAAAAATGTTCGAAACATTGTTATCTTCTTATGTTCTATTAAAAAATGTAAATTGATTTCAATGAACTAAATTATATTCATATATTTTTAATATATATAATTTTACTTAAAAAAATTATAATATAATTTAAAATTAATAGTTATTTATAGAAAAGTCATTTTTTAACTAAAACGCAGTATTTTTCACTATTCACAAAAATGATGTTTCATAAAAAATTTCAACAAAATTCACCATATAATAATTTTAAAATTATTAATTCATAATTATGGATTATTATAAAAATAATATTCATAAAAATGTCAAAATTAAGATTTATAATTGGTTCTCCATTAAAATGATGTGAAAATGCCTTAATAAAATTATAGGTTTTTAGTAAAATATTTGGGTTTCTCTTATCTTATTCTTACAAATTATATTATATGAATATCAAAAATAATTTATTTAATATGTAACATATTTATTACATTAATATAACTCACTAATTGTAATTAATTTAATCCATTATGGTTAACCAACTTTGTGAGCATAAAAATAGTTTTCTATACAAATATCCTTTTCATATACAATTGGTCATATACTAAATTGTAAATTATTTTTATCAATTTATTTTTTTGTATAAACCCTATATTTTCTTAATCTAGTAAATATTTTACACAATAGATATTTTATATATTATTATATAAAATAATAATGTTTTAATTACATATTTCTTCCAACGAATACTCGGTATTCCGTATAGCGTAATCCATCGAAGATATTCTATCTTGCATGTAACACAAGCTATAGAGAAAATTATTTCTTCAATATGAGGTATGCTAACTCAGTGATGTGTTCCTTTAAAGATAAGTTAGTTTTTCATGCATTGAAATATATATAATTTTTTCTCAATAGTAAATATACCATAATTTCAAGGGATATTTTATTACATTGCATGCCTGCTATCATGTATAATAAACTCTATCGAACATGAAGTTATTTCTTATTTATTTAGGATGCCACATTAATGCTATATAATTTTCAATATAGAACAGTATAATGTTGTGTAATTATCTATAAATATAATTTAATAGACCCTAAATATGGTAATGCTATTTTGAGTTTTAAAGATGAAAATTTCCTATATCCCATCATTCTTAATAGATATAACTATGTCCCACCTACTAAAGAAGTTATTGGTATTAATGATTTACTAGAATTCTCAAGATTTAGTGGGGTATTATGGCCCCATGACATCTATTTCCCAAATATAATCATCAAATAATATTTAGTTGTATTACATAGTTATGTGGGTTAATATATAAATATTTAATTTATATGTATAGTATGAAATATATTGATAAATTCTTTGGAATATTGTATCATTGATCATAAAAAAACTATTCCTCATGATCTAGTAGGATATCTTGGTTCATAATTTATGAGAACCATTATTGCCTATGTATACTTACTAAATAATAGAGAGGTTCTATTATCCTTAAATAAATATGAGGATCACTCCTTCAAATCCCGATTTACATGGAAATTTATGTGAACATGGGCCCCTATAAATGATCATGGTCTACCATTAAATATATTCTATATTTTCTCAATAATATAAAATATTTCCTATTTAGAGGTAGTCTACAGTTGGAAAATCGGCCCCATGATGGGATCATTTAGAAAGAATGTTTTATTGCCTATATTTGGGTTGTGTTTATATCATTAAACTCCACCATGAAACTATTGATGAAGGTAAAGATCATAATATCATGATAAATTATAATTATTTTCTCTTCCAATTTTGGATTCTCACGCTATAATGATCCATTAGCCTGAATTTCTACAAAATAATTCAATATGTGTGGAACATAAGGAAAAATTGGTTCATTGAAGAATTTTACTGTCAACCCTTGTATATAATCATAATGTTTAATTAAATTATCTTTTTAAATTTTACATCTTCCATTAATCTTAATGATCACTAAATTTTAATAATAATTTATTCTCTAGCCGGACACAAGTTTTTTCATGGAATATTCTAGTCCAGTGTTGAGAATATAGTTTTTATATTCGTAATTTGATTGTCCTTCTAAAAATATAAATGAATTGGGTCGGAATATCTTTATTAGATATATGAGGACAATTACTATATCGACCCTATTGAGTTTTGGGTTGTTTATCCTTCTACTCATTGGGAATATTGAATCAAAATCAAAATTAAACTTCTATATCTACGGAGTGCCATGAATGGTTAATAATTTATCCCTAAGAACTTTTATATCCACTGGAACACACTTTGAGGCGGTCTATTACACAAGAAGGTCTACTAATGCTTTGACTTTGACTTCCTTATATGGTATGAAATATATATTGATCTACTATAAGATGGAACCCACCAAGATAATTTCAATGTTAGTATCAGATGACTCGGGATATGTTTTAGTCGGTCAATATACATGACATAATATCCCTCATAATACTATAAGTGGTACTTGAATTTCTAAACTATAAAGATAAATGAAATTCAAGTATTCTCAATGTCATAATATCGATTCTCAGTATCAATTATTGTCGTATAGTTTTAGTAGAATATATTTTCTTTTCCAACATAATTATTTTATATGAGGAACGAGCCAAGTAACTAATCAAATATTTCTGCATATTGGATGAGTGAATTTACTTCAACAGTTGAAATTAGTACTGGTGATATTTACATTATTTTCATAATATTATTAAAATATTTTCAATATTATTCTTCTCAAATATATGTGACTCTAATATTCATGTTATTTGTGAAGTATAATCATTTTACAACTATATTTTCTATATATAATCTAATATAGGTAAGGTAACGTTAAAATCATATCAAATAATTTAGATTTCATAGAGGTGGAATGTTAATTATCACAATGATTGTTTAGAGATTGGCCTCCATTCCATGATGATGTACCATGTTGTTGATAAATTTTCTAGATATAACCCTAAAAGAAAACTTTTCAGGATTCTTATTTTGGGATATACTACCATAGTTTATAAAAACATTATCTGAAGATCAATAATATTATCGCAAAATTATGAATATATGACCGTAAATTCATTAACTTATCATTCCATAGAGTTCCCCAGAAAGGGGTTCAAAATATGGTTCATACCAAGCTAATATATGGCACCATAAGTCTATAAAATAGAGGAAATTACTTGATAGAAATATTATTTAGCCACATTGTGCACAAATTTTCACTTATGTTATCATGTAAATATTGTTTAAATAATTTCTAATTTGTTTTTTATCATTTTTAAATGATTTATTTTGATTTATTTAGAATAAATATAAGTTACCATGGTATAGAGAATGCATTGGATATGTTTTAGAGAAATAATAATCCAATTTTTAATGCTGCAGGGTTGGGAAACTGTATTCCTTGCCTAGGAAACTATTTTAGAGAATCATTTTGAGGCAAAAGATCATGCAATCCTTACCTACCGACTTTCTAAAATTTTATGAAACCGTGCATCGTGAAAAAATAGTTTCATAAGTGAAAACATGAAAAAAGTTTTTTAATAATGATTCAACAATATTTTTCATTCCATGCCTACCCAAATACACCATTTTAACTCAAATTTGATGCATTTTGAGGGGATATTAGACTTTCCTCTCATTGGGTTAGCCCGAGGAGACTGATAATAGGTTAGAGGAGGTTTATAACCCAAATGAAATCCTATATGATAATCACATAAATATCCACAAGAAAATTTGTGAGCTATTCGAGAGAGTATCATCTCATAACAAGGAGTTTTAGTATATTCACTAAATATGGGGGTTTATTTTCATTTTTTATTTATTCATAGACTAAATAGCTATATCAATGGTGTATGTCTTCTTTCATGCTTTATTGGATATTTATGATTGATATATGATGATTTTTAACATTATTTTGATCATTTTGTGTTGATTACATTTATGGATTGATTTTCGATTGTGTAGGAATAGAAATTACCTTTTATTATTTCTTTCAATTAACATAAAAAGAATTTGAGGGTGAGAGAACACCAATAAATTTAGGGTATGTGAAGTTCCCAGATCAGTGTGAATCACTGAGAGTGGGAGGGGGTGAATCAGTGATCCCTTAAAACTTTTTTCTAATTGATTCTTATCAATTAAACATCTATGGATGGTTAAAGACTCGATCCACTCTTCTTGTGTCTCTCAACCTTTCCTCAAATAATGCTGTAAATATAAAGGCACTGGACACAAGGATTTACAAGGTTCGACACCAAAGGCCTACGTCCTTTCCATGTTGGTTATACGCCCAAACATGGTTTCTCCATTATAACTTGTTAGAATTACAATGGTCGATACAGAGTCCCACTGTATCTCTCCTGAGTCCCACATGAGGGTCTTTATACTGCGTCCCACAGTGTTACCAGAGTCCCACTGTCCTGCTCCAGAATCCCACTGAAGTCTTCTTCCACCCTGAGTCTCACAGGGGGCTTCTTCTGGCTTCTCGAGTTGCATGAGAAGCTCTTCTTCACTTTAGCTCTTCAAGTATCTTCAGCAGCCTGGGATAAAGATTGCTGGCCTTGATCTGTACCTCTGATCACTTGAGTTGATCAGGTCTTCTCGTCTTGCTCAGGATTTATCTCCTTCTTCTCAGGATGACCTGGCTTCTCTCTCCAACTACTGAATACTCAGACAACTGATATCTTTAACTTCAGTCTGGTCCAGTCTCACTACACATCAACTTCATGCATTGAATTCATGGCATCACAATATCTTCAAGATCTCCTGGTCTTGGACTCCTCAAATGCACACAACCATATTTGGCTTTGTTCACGTGTGCATGTGCATGCATTCAAGCATGCACTCCCCTTCTTCTTCTTGGTGTGATAAACCCTCAAAGGGTGTATTCCTCTTTAGCACACACCTTCTTCCTTCACACACTATGTTCAATTTGTTTACACACTTAAAAGTGTGTTTTTCTTTAGTGTGAGAGGCTCCTCCACTTCTTCAAAGTGTATACACTTCACTTAGTGCACACACTAGGTTCGGCCTTTTTATTCCTTTGCACACACACCACTAAGGTATGTCTTTAGCCTTCCTCCTTCACTTTGCACACACACAAAATGTGTGGTCTTCACTTGGTGCACACACATAGGCTTCGGCCTTGTTCCTCTTCTTGTTTTGCACACACACAAAATATGTTCTTTTATTTGTTCTTCAAAGTGTGCACCCACAAGGCTACGACCTTCCTCCTTTGCACACACACTGCCCGTAGGGTGTTCTCCCACTTTGCACACACACGGTCAAAACTCTCGGCCTCTTCAAATGAACACACTTAAAGTGTGTTCTTCTTTGTTCAAATGCACAACCAAGGCTATGGCTTATTCAATTCTTACACACACAAAAAGTGTGGTCTTCCACTTCACTTGGCACACACCACTTGGTGTTGTTCTTTGTGCACACACATGGCCTCAGGTCTTCCTCCTCTTGCTCATACCTGAATACCAACACCTCCACTTCCGCGTAGGGTCACAAGCAAGGATCTTCTCCACTGCCTCACCGCGCAAGGTGCACTGGCCGCGGGCGCGCAGGTGCTACTGCCGTGCAAGGTACCAAGCCTCGGGTCTTCCTTTTTCTTCAAAGCGTGCAAGTCCAATGGGTGAAAGGCACAAGCGTCTTGGTGCAAGAGCACAAGCGGCGCGCAAGTGCCTTGCATAGCCACTACCGAGAAAACCTCAAGCACAAGGGCCGCGCAAGACCTCGGCCAACCGCGGGATGCGCAAGTGATGCGGCCTCGGGTCTTCCTGCCACGCAAGGGGAAGCCGCGCAGGGAATCCTTCTTCTTCTTTCATGCAAGTGTGTGAAAAAGGAACTAACAGAGCCAAGGGATGGCTCCGGGATTCACTGCCATGCAAGTGGTGCGTGCAGGCTGTTCTTCGCTAAGCATCGAGGCTTCGCGGGACTTCAGGTCTTCAGCAAAGACTCAGCAAGCATTTTGAGAGCCTCGGGTGCTCCTTTTATAGGCAGAGAGATTCCTCACATGATCCATGTGATTGCAACTTAAATTCCCAAAGATTTTGGATCATTTAAATCTTTAAACGAGCCGCAAATCCTGTTTTTTATTTTCTTTTTCACGCGGGATCACTTCTCTTTGTTTTCCTCTTCACGTGCATGCGACTTAGAACGTATGCATAGCCTTCCTTTGGTCCAAACCATGCAGAATATAAACCTCATGGCCTCGGCACTTCGTTTGCCTCGGCCAACCTCTACATTCTCCAAACATTGCATGAAAGTATATTTTAAAGCATGGACGAGTTCAGTAGGGCCAGACGAACCGAATGGAGCCTTCGGTATGATTGGAGGTGGCCGGGAACTCGAACTCCGTCGTGCGGGTGGCCTCTGGTTCGACGGAGGCACGCGGGTGGCCTTCGGCTGAGCTCGAGGAAGGATACGCCTCGGAGCCGTCGGATCAGGCGATCAAATAGTCTTCAACGGCCTGGATCTGAACGGGAGCGGCGCGATGAGATGTGCGGCGTAGATCGTCCGCGAGATCAGATGGATGGCCATGATTTGCTCCACGGAAAAAATGCGTGTCCCACATCGAATCACCTCGCGGAATTTCTGCGTTTTAAAATCCAGCTCCTGCCGCAACCCCTCGATTGAACTTACAACCCTCTCGGTGCGCCCCGCACCGAGTTCTGCTTGCGGGCGCGCTCTTGCGCCCACCCCTGCCACTCGGGCGCGCCACTGGCGCCCACTATGCTTCCTTCGGGCGCACTCTACGCCCACGCTGCACAGGCCTTGACACTCCCCTGTGTGGCCCGGGGCTTAAACACGGCCCCGGCCTCTCGGGCTGGCCTGATGGGATCCCCTTTGGCGTGGTGACCTAGTCCCACATGTGCCTTGGTTTGAACCCTTAAGGCTGGCCCTTGGTAGCCCATATTTTTGCTAAGGGGAAATCTTAGGACTTTGTATAAAACAAAGTAACCAAGTTTCCAATGCCAAATGCCACTTCTACCTCTAAGCCATTTCTTCCTTCTTCATTTCTTCTCATCTCTTCTTCTTCTTAGGAATTCCTCAATCCTCTTAAACATTTAATCTTCACTTAGGAGATCGAATTCCCGAAGGTTCATCTTCAACCGAGCTCCTTAATCACATAATTTCTTCCATGTGCTTTGTTGATCTAATCAGAGATCAAATTGGTGCTTCTTCTAATTCACATTCACTAAGTGATATTGCATGGACTTCTTTAGCTCACTTTATCCACATAGAAGTTGTGGATGGCTCTCTTCATCTCCTCATGCATTGTGAAGACAATGCATGGTCTTCTAACATTGTTGTGACATTGTATCCACTTGATACAAGTTCTTGGAACTTAAAGATCAGCTCAACAATCGTTAGATGTTAACAAGGATGAATGTTTCAACCATAAACACTTATGCCACTTAGTGAATATCCTAAGTGACATTCATCTTAACACAATGGCCATCCTCCATTCATCACCAACACCATCATAGCCTTTGTCATTCACATATTGACTCTCCTTGGCATCCATTCATTCTTTGACATCTTCTGATCAACAACATACCTTATTGACAACAAATGCAACACAGTGCACTTCAATCTCCCCCTTTGTATTTGTTGTCAATACCACTAGAGCACATATTGTCAGTCCAATCAGTAGAACACATATGAATGGGTCAATATGTGTGCCACACATTTCTGGGGCAATATGTCATCTTCTCTCCCCCTTATTGGAAACCAAATGCAAAGGTGTGGTGTGGTTCCTTTTCAAAATATCACTTCCTCCCTTTGAAAAGTATTTTCTTGAAAAACACTGAGAGAGGGATGATGTCACATGTTCTCTTTAGCAAAGAACCTTTAGTAAATCAACTCTAAGTCTACTTGGGCTAACCCGGTGTAGAAAACAAGAGTGATGTAACCAAGGTACTCAATGTTGTCCAACATTCACTATACATGTGAGATTATGCTTCAAGGGGCTTGAAATTTTTCAGATATAACAATGAATTTGCTAAATCCTGCACAACTTCAAAAAACTCATTAGAAAGTTCAGGTGCAAAGATAAAGCTCCCCCTTTCATCCATTTGTCTTCAATCTATACTCCCCCTTAATTGACAAGATAAACTCAATTAAGAAACAAGGGATGAAAGTATGATTGGAATACCTTCAGCTTTTCTCAAGATGGTATTAAATCTTAGAATACCATCTTCTCCAGATTGGCTCCCCCTCAAGGGGTGCACTCCATTCTTTCCAAACCATCCTCCAGTTGAGAATGATCATCATCTTCAATTCCCTGCAATGTCAGCACATGTAAATACAAGTGATTAGGGAATAAGATGGAACCTCCTTGGTTCATCAATGTGAACAACAAGGTTGAGAAGATTCTCTCAACCGAGATGTCCCATTTTCACCATTCTTCACACTTGCACATTTGATCTTCAATGATGTTGGTGATGGTGTGGATCTCAATACATCTTCATGTGAAATATTCTTCTTCCCTTTTGCCTTAGCAATTGCCAGAACTTCATCTTCAGCTCTTTTCAGATCTTTGGCAAGTTGCAACTGATTTGGCCATATGACTAGTAAGTCACTTGGAAGTGTGGCCTCAGTTCTGGATATTCCACATGGTTCCTTTGATGCTTTTAAGCTACCTTTCTAAGGCAACTTGTTTTCAACCAATCCCTTCTGCTTCATCTGGATTGATTGTCTGTTTGAGTCCAGTCTGCCACTATTGAATTTCATGGCTTGATTACAAAGATCCATGATATGTCCTTTCTTTCCAGAGTAGAAGCATGTATTCTTCTTGGTGTTCCTTCTGGATACATCACCCTTCTTGGATTTAGACTCCAAGGTCTTATCTTTCTTTTTCATAATCTTCTTTGGAGCATCTTCCACTTTCTTATGCTTGCTTCCCAAGGATTCTTTCTGATCCAGGTTCTGTGATCTTTTCTTCTTTTTAGCTCTGGATACAGTTGGAGGTTGACATGTATCTTTTTGACCACTTTTGCAATCATCCCAGATGTTGTCAAGTAATCCAAATCTATTTTCAGTAAACAGATGTCTCTGGACCTGTGGATGCTGCTTCTTTTCCTCTGCCTTGCTCCCCCTTGGCATGGGCTTCCTTTGTGATTTTACATTCAGTAGATTGTACCAACAATCGTTTTCACAGTGCCCATACTTATTACAACACCAACACTGACCCACAAATCTTGACCTCTTGAGTCCTTCTGCTTGTAGGTTACTTTTCTTGACTTGTTGTGCTGTTTCAGGAGAGCTCTCTTTCTTCATCTTCTTCATCCATACTTGATCAGTGTTATTCTTCCATCCTGTACTTTTTGTGGAAACACATTTTGAAACATGAGTACAAGATGGGATGGATGGTACCTTATTTTTAGAAGTTGTTGCCCTTTTATTAGAGGATGTCTTTCTTTTAGAATCATCCTGCTCAAAGCATACATGAGTAGAAACATTTCTCCTTTCAGCTGACTGGGAGGCTTTGGCTTTGGGTGATTGCTGATTGTTCAATATCACCTCCAGTTCTAAGCATTTCATATTGAGGGAGTTCTTATCATCCTCAATAGTTCTTAGCCTTCCTTCCCATTTCTCTTCCAGCTGCTTTATCTGGTCTTCATGCACCTTATTCATTTCAAGCAATGAGTTGTCAAGATCCTTCACCCTTTTTACGTTGTCTTCAAGTTGAGCATCTTTAACAACCATTGATACTCTATGTCTCTTCTCCAGTGCATGGTAAACATATTTGATTATTACTTTAAAGAATTCTTTCTCAGAAAGGATTCTTTGCAATTCTTCAGCAGTGTCTTCATATATTTCATTGCAAAGAGAAATGGTTTCATCTTTACCCTTCACCAGTTTTCTGAGAGTGTTGGTTATGCCAACCCTTTTAGCCAACTGATTTTCCATTGTATTGGCTTCTTCTTCGAGCTGTAATTTTTCTTCTTGAAGATAAAGGATGCCTGTAGCTATACACATTGCCACTTCCTTGGGGACTGTCTTCTGAAGATATTTGATTGCACTTTGAAGATCATTCATTATTCCAACTTCATCACAGCTAGGACATGCTTTCTTCATCTTCTTGGCCTGTTTCTTCTTTCTATTTTTCTGAGTCTTGGCAGATATCTCCATTTGAGGCTGGTCACTCATTTCCTAAAATATGCACTTCATAAAGACTCCCTTGGATCTTTTAGAGGTAACCTTCACTCTGATACCAATTGAAGTGCCCAGATCAGTGTGAATCACTGAGAGGGGGAGGGGGTGAATCAGTGATCCCTTAAAACTTTTTACTAATTGATTCTTATCAATTAAACCTCTATGGCTGGTTAAAGCCTCGATACACTCTTCTTGTGTCTCTCAACCTTTCCTCGAATAATGCTGTAAATATAATGGCACTGGACACAAGGATTTACAAGGTTCGGCACCAAAGGCCTACGTCCTTGCCATGTTGGTTATACGCCCCAACATGGTTTCTCCATTATAACTTGTTAGAATTACAATGGTCGATACAGAGTCCCACTGTATCTCTCCTGAGTCCCACAGGAGGGTCTTTATACTGCATCCCACAGTGTTACCAGAGTCCCACTGGCCTGCTCCAGAATCCCACTGAAGACTTCTTCCACCGTGAGTCTCACAGGGGGCTTCTTATGGCTTCTCGAGTTGCACGAGTAGCTCTTCTTCACTTTAGCTCTTCAAGTATCTTCAGTAGCCTAGGATAAAGGCTGCTGGCCTTGCTCTGTACCTCTGATCACATGATTTGATCAGGTCTTCCCGTCTTGCTCAGGATTTATCTCCTTCTTCTCAGGATGACCTGGCTTCTCTCTCCAACTACTGAATACTCAGACAACTGATATCTTTAACTTCAGTCTGGTCCAGTCTCACTACACATCAACTTCATGCATTGAATGCATGGCATAACTATATCTTCATGATCTCATGGTCTTGGACTCCTCAAATTCACACAACCAGATTTGGCTTTGTTCACGTGTGCATGTGCATGCATGCAAGCATGCACTCCCCTTCTTCTTCTTGGTGTGATAAACCCTCAAAGGGTGTATTCCTCTTTAGCACACACCTTCTTCCTTCACAAACTATGTTCAATTTGTTTACACACTTAAAAGTGTGGTTTTCTTTAGTGTGAGAGTCTCCTCCACTTCTTCTAAGTGTATACACATCACTTAGTGCACACACTAGGTTCGGCCTTTTTATTCCTTTGCACACACACCACTAAGGTAAGTCTTTAGCCTTCCTCCTTCACATTGCACACACACAAAATGTGTGGTCTTCACTTGGTTCACACACATAGGCTTCGGCCTTGTTCCTCTTCTTGTTTTGCACACACACAAAATATGTTCTTTTATTTGTTCTTGAAAGTGTGCACCCACAAGGCTACGACCTTCCTCCTTTGCACACCCACTGCCCGTAGGGTGTTCTCCCACTTTGCACACACACGGTCACAACTCTCAGCCTCTTCAAATGCACACACTTAAAGTGTGTTCTTCTTTGTTCAAATGCACAACCAAGGCTATGGCTTATTCAATTCTTACACACACACAAAGTGTGGTCTTCCACTTCACTTGGCACACACCACTTGGTGTTGTTCTTTGTGCACACACATGGCCTCGGGTCATCCTCCTCTTGCTCATACCCGAATACCAAAACCTACACTTCCGCATAGGGTCACAAGCAAGGATCTTCTCCACTGCCTCACCGCGCAAGGTGCACTGGCCGCGGGCGCGCAGGTGCTACTGCCATGCAAGGTACCAAGCCTCGGGTCTTCCTTTTTCTTCAAAGCGTGCAAGTCCAATGGGTGCAAGGCACAAGCGTCTTGGTGCAAGAGCACAAGAGGCGCGCAAGTTCCTTGCGTAGCCACTACCGCGCAAACCTCAAGCACAAGGGCCGCGCAAGACCTCGGCCAACCGCGGGATGCGCAAGTGAGGCGGCCTCGGGTCTTCCTGCCGTGCAAGGGGAAGGCGCGCAAGGAATCCTTCTTCTTCTTTCACGCAAGTGTGCGCAAAAGGAACTAACAGAGCCAAGGGATGGCTTCGGGCTTCACTGCCGCGCAAGTGGTGCGCGCAGACTGTTCTTCGCTAAGCACCGAGGCTTCGCGGGACTTCAGGTCTTCAACAAAGACTCAGCAAGCATTTTGAGAGCCTCGGGTGCTCCTTTTATAGGAAGAGAGATGCCTCACATGATCCGCGTGATTGCAACTTAAATTCCCAAAGATTTCGGATCTTTGAAATCTTTAAATGAGCCGCAAATCCCGTTTTTTATTTTCTTTTTCACGCGGGATCACTTCTCTTTGTTTTCCTCTTCACGTGCATGCGACTTAGAACGTATGCACAACCTTCCTTATGTCCAAACCATGTAGAATATAAACCTCATGGCCTCAGCACTTCGTTTGCCTCGGCCAACCTCTAAATTCTCCAAACATTGCATTCAAGTATATTTTAAAGCATGGACGAGTTCAGTAGGGTCCGACGAACCGAATGGAGCCTTCGGTTTGATCGGAGGTGGCCGGGAACTCGAATTCCGTCGTGTGGGTGGCCTCTGGTTCGACGAAGGCACGTGGGTGGCCTTCGGCTGAGCTCGAGGAAGGAGACGCCTCAGAGCCATCGGATCAGGCGATCAAATAGTCTTCAACGGCCTGGATCTGAATGGGAGAGGCGCGATGAGATGTGTGGCGCTGATCGTCCGCGAGATCAGATGGATGGCCACGATTTGCCCCGCTGCAAAAATGCGCCTTCTACATCGAATCGCCTCGCGGAATTTCCGCGGATTAAAATCTAGCTCCTACCGCAACCCCTCGATTGAACTTCCAACCCTCTCGGTGTCTCCCCGCACCGAGTTCTTCTTGCGGGCGCGCTCTTGCGCCCACCCCTGCCACTCGGGCGCGCCACTAGCGCCCACTATGCTTCCTTTGAGCGCGCTCTGCACCCACGCTACGCAGGCCTTGACACTCCCCTGCATGGCCTGGGGCTTATACACGGCCCCGGCGTCTCGGGCTGGCCCCATGGGATCCCCTTGGGCGTGGTGACCTAGTCCCACATGTGCCATGGGTTGAACCCTTAAGGCTGGCCCTTGGTGGCCCATATTTTTGTTAAGGGGAAATCTTAGGACTTTGTATAAAACAAAGTAACCAAGTTTCCAATGCCAAATGCCACTTCTACCTCTAAGACATTTCTTCCTTCTTCATTTCTTCTCATCTCTTCTTCTTCTTAGGAATTCCTCAATCGTCTTAAACATTTAATCTTCACTTAGGAGATCGAATTCCCGAAGGTTCATCTTCAACCGAGCTCTTTAATCACATAATTTCTTCCATGTGCTTTGTTGATATAATCAGAGATCAAATTGGTGCTTCTTCTAATTCACATGCACTAAGTGATAGTGCATGGACTTATTTAGCTCACTTCATCCACTTAGAAGTTGTGGATGGCTCTCTTCATCTCCTCATGCATTGTGAAGACAATACATGGTCTTCTAACATTGTTGTGACATTGTATCCACTTGATACAAGTTCTTAGAACATAAAGATCAGCTCAACAATTGTCAGATGTTAACAAGGATGAATGTTGCAACCATAAACACTTATGCCACTTAGTGAATCTCCTAAGTGACATTCATCTTAACACAATGGACATCCTCCATTCATCACCAACACCATCATAGCCTTTGTCATTCACATATTGACTCTCCTTGGAATCCATTCATTCCTTGACATCTTCTAATCAACAACATACCTTACTGGCAACAAATGAAACACAGTGCACTTCAATCTCCCCCTTTGTATTTGTGGTCAATACCACTAGAGCACATATTGTCAGACCAATCAGTAGAACACATATGAATGGGTCAATATCTGTGCCACACATTTCTGGGGCAATATGTCAGCTTTTCTCCCCCTTATTGGAAACCAAATGCAAAGGTGTGGTGTGGTTCCTTTTCAAAACATCACTTCCTCCCTTTGAAAAGTATTTTCTTGAAAAACACTGAGAGAGGGATGATGTCACATGTTCTCTTTAGCAAAGAACCTTTAGTAAATCAACTCTAAGTCTACTTGGGCTAACCCGGTGTAGAAAACAAGAGTGATGTAACCAAGGTACTCAATGCTGTCCAACATTCACTATACATGTGAGATCATGCTTCAAGGGGCTTGAAATTTTTCAGATATAACAATGAATTTGCTAAATCCTTCACAACTTCACAAAACTCATTAGAAAGTTCAGGTGAAAAGATAAAGCTCCCCCTTTCATCCATTTGTCTTCAATCTATACTCCCCCTTAATTGACAAGATAAACTCAATTAAGAAACAAGGGATGAAAGTATGATTGGAATACCTTCAGATTTTCTCAAGATTGTATTAAATCATAGAATACCATCTTCTCCAGATTGGCTCCCCCTCAAGGGGTGCACTCCATTCTTTCCAAACCATCCTCCAGTTGAGAATGATCATCATCTTCAATTCCCTGCAATGTCAGCACATGTAAATACAAGTGATTAGGGAATAAGATGAAACCTCCTTGGTTCATCAATGTCAACAACAAGGTTGAGAAGATTCTCTCAACCGAGATGTCCCATTTTCACCATTCTTCACACTTTCACATTTGATCTTCAATGATGTTGGTGCTGGTGTGGATCTCAATACATCTTCATGTGAAATATTCTTCTTCCCTTTTGCCTTAGCAATTGCCAGAACTTCATCTTCAGCTCTTTGCAGATCTTTGGCAAGTTGCAACTGATTTGGCCATATGACTAGTAAGTCACTTGGAAGTGTGGCCTCATTTCTGGATATTCCACATGGTTCCTTTGATGCTTTCAAGCTACCTTTCTTAGGCAAATTGTTTTCAACCAATCCCTTCTGCTTCATCTGGATTGATTGTCTGTTTGAGTCCAGTCTGCCTCTATTGAATTTCATGGCTTGTTTACAAAGATCCATGATATGTCCTTTCTTTCCACAGTAGAAGCATGTTTTCTTCATGGTGGTCCTTCTGGATACATCACCCTTCTTGGATTTAGACTCCAAGGTCTTCTCATTCATTTTCATAATCTTCTTGGGAGCATCTTCCACTTTATTATGCTTGCTTCCCAAGGATTCTTTCTGATCCAGGTTCTGTGATCCTTTCTTCTTTTTAGCTCTGGATACAGTTGGAGATTGACATGTCTCTTTTTGACCACTTTTTCAATCATCCCAGATGTTGTCAAGTAATCCAAATCTATTTGCAGTAAACAGATGTCTCTGGACCTGTGGATGCTTCTTCTTTTCCTCTGGCTTTCTCCCCCTTGGCATTGGCTTCCTTTGTGATTTTACATTCAGTAGATTGTACCAACAATCTTTTGCACAGTGCCCATAATTGTTACAACACCAACACTGACCCACAAATCTTGACCTCTTGTGTCCTTCTGATTGTAGGGTAATTTTCTTGACTTGTTGTGCTATTTCAGGAGAGCTCTCTTTCTTCATCTTCTTCATCCATACTTGATCAGTGTTATTCTTCCATCCTGTACTTTTTGTGGAAACACATTTAGAAACATGAGTACAAGATGGGATGAATGGTACCTTCTTTTTAGAAGTTCTTTCCCTTTTATTAGAGGATGTCTTTCTTTTAGAGTCATCCTGCTCAAAGCATACTTGAGTAGAAACATTTCTCCTTTCAGATGACTGGGAGGCTTTGGCTTTGGGTGATTGCTGATTGTTCAATATCACCTCCAGTTCTAAGCATTTCATATTGAGGGAGTTCTTCTCATCCTCAATAGTTCTTAGCCTTCCTTCCCATTTCCCTTTCAGCTGCTTTATCTGGTCTTCATGCACCTTATTCATTTCAAGCAATGAGTTGTCAAGATCCTTCAACCTTTTTACTTTGTCGTCAAGTTGAGCATCTTTAACAACCATTGGTACTCTATGCCTCTTCTCTAGTGCATGGTAAACATCTTTGATTATTACTTTAAAGAATTCTTTCTCAGAAAGGCTTATTTTCAATTCTTCAGCAGTGTCTTCATATCTTTCATTGCAAAGAGAAATGGTTTCATCTTTAGCCTTCACCAGCTTTCTGAGAGTGTTGGTTATGCCAACCCTTTTAGCCAACTGATCTTCCATTGTATTGGCTTCTTCTTCTAGCTGTAATTTTTCTTATTGAAGATCAAGGATGACTGTAGCTATACACATTGCCACTTCCTTGGGAACTGTCTTCTGAAGATATTTGATTGCACTTTGAAGATCATTCATTATTCCAACATCACCACAGCTAGGATATGATTTCTTCATCTTCTAGGCCTGTTTCTTTTTTCTATTTTTCTGAGTCTTGGCAGATATCTCCATTTGAGGCTGGTGACTCATTTCCTCAAATATTCACTTCATAAATACTCCCTTGGATCTTTTAGAGGTATCCTTCGCTCTGATACCAATTGAAGTGCCCAGATCAGTGTGAATCACTGAGAGGGGGAGGGGGTGAATCAGTGATCCCTTAAAACTTTTTACTAATTGATTCTTATCAATTAAACCTCTATGGCTGGTTAAAGCCTCGATCCACTCTTCTTGTGTCTCTCAACCTTTCCTCGAATAATGCTGTAAATATAATGGCACTGGACACAAGGATTTACAAGGTTCGGCACCAAAGGCCTACGTCCTTGCCATGTTGGTTATACGCCCCAACATGGTTTCTCCATTATAACTTGTTAGAATTACAATGGTCAATACAGAGTCCCACTGTATATATCCTGAGTCCCACAGGAGGGTCTTTATACTGCGTCCAACAGTGTTACCAGAGTCCCACTGGCCTGCTCCAGAATCCCACTGAAGACTTCTTCCACCCTGAGTCTCACAGGGGGCTTCTTCTGGCTTCTCGAGTCGCACGAGTAGCTCTTCTTCACTTTAGCTCTTCAAGTATCTTTAGCAGCCTGGGATAAAGACTGCTGGCCTTGCTCTGTACCTCTGATCACTTGAGTTGATTCGGTCTTCTCGTCTTGCTCAGGATTTATCTCCTTCTTCTCTGGATGACCTGGCTTCTCTCTCCAACTACTGAATACTCAGACAACTGATATCTTTAACTTCAGTCTGGTCCAGTCTCACTACACATCAACTTCATGCATTGAATACATGGCATCACAATATCTTCAAGATCTCCTGGTCTTGGACTCCTCAAATGCACACAACCAGATTTGGCTTTGTTCACGTGTGCATGTGCATGCATGCAAGCATGCACTCCCCTTCTTCTTCTTGGTGTGATAAACCCTCAAAGGGTGTATTCCTCTTTAGCACACACCTTCTTCCTTCACATACTATGTTCAATTTGTTTACACACTTAAAAGTGTGTTTTTCTTTAGTGTGAGAGTCTCCTCCACTTCTTCTAAGTGTATACACTTCACTTAGTGCACACACTAGGTTCGTCCTTTTTATTCCTTTGCACACACACCACTAAGGTAAGTCTTTAGCCTTCCTCCTTCACATTGCACACACACAAAATTTGTGGTCTTCACTTGGTGCACACACATATGCTTCTGCCTTGTTCCTCTTCTTGTTTTGTGCACACACAAAATATGTTCTTTTATTTGTTCTTCAAAGTGTGCACCCACAAGGCTATAGCCTTCCTCCTTTGCACACCCACTACCCGTAGGGTGTTCTCCCACTATGCACACACACGGTCACAACTCTCAGCCTCTTCAAATGCACACAATTAAAGTGTGTTCTTATTTTTTCAAATGCACAACCAAGGCTATGGCTTATTCAATTCTTACACACACACAAAGTGTGGTCTTCCACTTCACTTGGAACACACCACTTGGTGTTGTTCTTTGTGCACACACATGGCCTCGGGTCTTCCTCCTCTTGCTCATACCCGAATACCAACACCTCCACTTCCGCGTAGGGTCACAAGCAAGGATCTTCTCCACTGCCTCACTGCGCAAGGTGCACTGGCCGCGGGCGCGCAGGTGCTACTGTCGTTCAAGGTACCAAGCCTCGGGTCTTCCTTTTTCTTCAAAGCGTGCAAGTCCAATGGGTGCAAGGCATAAGCGTCTTGGTGCAAGAGAACAAGCGGCACGCAAGTGCCTTGCGTAGCCACTACCATGCAAAACTCAAGCACAAGGGCCGCGCAAGACCTCGGCCAACCGCGGGATGCGCAAGTGATGCGGCCTCGGGTCTTCCTGCCGCGCAAGGGGAAGACGCGCAGGGAATCCTTCTTCTTATTTCACGCAAGTGTGTGAAAAAGGAACTAACAGAGCCAAGGGATGGCTCCGGGCTTCACTGCCGCGCAAGTGGTGCACGCAGGCTGTTATTCGCTAAGCACCGAGGCTTCGTGGGACTTCAGGTCTTCAACAAAGACTCAGCAAGAATTTTGAGAGCCTCGGGTGCTCCTTTTATAGGCAGAGAGATGCCTCACATTATCCGCGTGATTGCAACTTAAATTCCCAAAGATTTCGGATCTTTGAAATCTTTAAACGAGCTGCAAATCCCGTTTTTTATTTTATTTTTCCCACGGGATCACTTCTCTTTGTTTTCCTCTTCACGTGCATGCGAATTAGAACGTATGCACAGCCTTCCTTCGGTCCAAACCATGCAGAATATAAACCTCATGGCCTCGACACTTCGTTTTCCTCGGCCAACCTCTAAATTATCCAAACATTTCATGCAAGTATATTTTAAAGCATGGATGAGTTCAGTAGGGCTAGACGAACCGAATGAAGCCTTCGGTTTGATCGGAGGTGGCCGGGAACTCGAACTCCGTCGTGCGGGTGGCCTCTGGTTCGACGGAGGCACGCGGGTGGCCTTCGGCTGAGCTCGAGGAAGGAGATTCCTCGGAGCCGTCGGATCAGGTGATCAAATAGTCTTCAACGGCCTGGATCTGAACGGGATCAGCGCGATGAGATGTGCGGCGCAGATCGTCCACGAGATCAGATGGATGGCCACGATTTTCTCCACGGCAAAAATGCGCGTCCCACATCGAATCGCCTCGCGGAATTTCCGCGGTTTAAAATCCAGCTCCTGGCACAACCCCTCGATTGAACTTCAAACCCTCTCGGTGTCGCCCCGCACCGAGTTCTTCTTGCGGGCGCGCTCTTGCGCCCACCCCTTCCACTCGGGCGCGCCACTGGCGCCCACTATGCTTCCTTCGGGCACGCTCTGCGCCCACGCTGCGCAGGCCTTGACACTCCCCTGCGTGGCCCGGGGCTTATACACGGCCCCGGCCTCTCGGACTGGCCCCATGGGATCCCCTTGGGCGTGGTGACCTAGTCCCACATGTGCCTTGGGTTGAACCCTTAAGGCTGGCCCTTGGTGGCCCATATTTTTGCTAAGGGGAAATCTTAGGACTTTGTATAAAACAAAGTAACCAAGATTCCAATGCCAAATGCCACTTCTACCTCTATGCCATTTCTTCCTTCTTCATTTCTTATCATCTCTTCTTCTTCTTAGGAATTCCTCAATCCTCTTAAACATTTAATCTTCACTTAGGAGATCGAATTCCAGAAGGTTCATCTTCAACCGAGCTCCTTAATCACATAAATTCTTCCATGTGCTTTGCTGATCTAATCAGAGATCAAATTGGTGCTTCTTCTAATTCACATGCTCTAAGTGATAGTGCATGGACTTCTTTAGCTCACTTCATCCACTTAAAAGTTGTGGATGGCTCTCTTCATCTCCTCATGCATTGTGAAGACAATGCATGGTCTTCTAACATTGTTGTGACATTGTATCCACTTGATACAAGTTCTTGGAACTTAAATATCAGCTCAACAATCGTCAGATGTTAACAAGGATGAATGTTGCAACCATAAACACTTATGCCAATGTGTGAATCTCCTAAGTGACATTCATCTTAACACAATGTCCATCCTCCATTCATCACCAACACCATCATAGCCTTTGTCATTCACATATTGACTCTCCTTGGCATCCATTTATTATTTTACATCTTCTGATCAACAACATACCTTATTGACAACAAATGCAACACAGTGCACTTCAGTATGTAGATTACCTTACAATTGGATTAACTATCCATTTATTTTAGTGATTTTTCATCATGAGATGGTACTATAATTTAATAATTGTCTAATGAATTATTATTACTAGTGTTATTGTGTGATCATGAGACCAGTTGCTCGGTCATTCCATTGAATATAAATACATCCATTCCCAAATTGAAAGCATTTTAATTATTAAAATCACAAAAGACCTTTGAATGTTTATTGCACCTAGAATTTTAATCATCTTTTTGAACCTTTCCTCCTATAACAATAATATAGGATGGGTTGTTGTGTTTTATTTCAATTTTTTATTCACATTTTCTCTCATCTATAATTTTTTAAATTCATCATAAAAAATAATACCTTATTATCCATGGGATCGACCCTTAATTCTTCAAGAAACATGGTTAGTTTATATAGGACACTATATAGATTTCTAATTTGGCATGATTTTTATGGGAATTCCATGTTTTGGAACCTTTTATATGGAGAATTAATAAAGAATTATAACAAAAATAGTCCAATTAATTTAACAAATTATGTCTTTTATAGTTTTTATGGATTATTTTTAATAAATTATTTATCTCTTTCACTAAATAATCGAGAATTATCCAATTAATAAAATATATTTTTATGCGTGGAGGTATGAAAGTAGGGAACCCACCACTATTTGTGATAATAGTTATGGTTTAGATAATGTTAATCACTATATGTGGGTAGATTCATTCCTATTCCCTTTTGTTGGACCCACTTCATTTGATGATTTATTTGAACATTTTTTTGATCAATCACATTTATAAAAACAATGGAATAATTAAACTAGATTGAGTGATTACAGTTACTTGATCTAAATTTCCACCACTATAAAGAAAATTTCACCTAATTAAATTGAGATTTTAAATTTTAAAAATTTATTTTCTATAGTAGAGGCCTTCACTAAATGAATATTAGACAATTTTATCCAAGTAAAATGATTTATTATTTTGGTTTTGTAATGTTTAGGATAGTAAATAATAATGAAAACCGTGATTTTGTTGCATTGTAAGGCATAATTGATTATTTTATTAAGTAAAAAACATTAAAAAAAATAAAGTCTATATAGGTTTCAAATAATTTCTCAATCCCCAGTAATGTACATTTTTAATTTTTTCATTTTAAAATAAAATGTGAGAATAAATTAAGAGATGAAATTTAATATCCACTTTTTATATTGACTTTGGTTCCATGTGATGTTTTAATTCGATATTGTCTTTAATTTCATCATGATAATGAATTTTATATGATAAAAATGGATATAAAATTAAAATATCTAATATTGATACTGAAGGTGATCATGATTTAATTTTTTATACCATAGCTTTCATTTCACTTACACATAATGAGTGTTTCTTTTCATTAATGTGAAGTGGATTCCATAACATCTGAAGGTTATTCAAGAGTATTACCCATCCTCTAGGTGACTTTGGATGAGGTTTTGGAGATATGGTTAAGACCATGTCCATATACAGAGGCTCTCATTTGGAGGTAACACAATTAATAAAAACCTGGAGCTCAACATTTTTTTATTTCAATTTTTATTTTATTAAACATTTCAATCTAATAAAAAAATAAAATTCCAATTATTGGTATTCAAATTTTGTCCACATAAACCAGTATTGTGATTAAACTAGGGTATCTCATGAATTAATGTCATATGGTCCTTGGTAAGTGAAATCAGTGGCCATGAGGGGAGTATTATAATTCTATTTATGTTACTTTTCTCTAATATGTGAATTTAATTAAATGATATATAATAAAATTTATATGTATACTTTCCAAGAAATTTGAATTTTTAAATAGTATTTGGTTTTGATATGGGGGGTGTTATTATATGTACCACACCGTAAGCAATTCCTATGTCATTACCAATGATTACATGAATTTTTTAAATACTATTTAAGGGATCGATAGAAATATTTTTCATTTATATTAGTTAAATTATATGAGATCTTGGATGAATCATATTAATGTTTTTCATATATTGGGAGGAATAAACCATTATTCTTGGGGAGATGTATTAGGTAAATTCATGTAAAATATTTTAAATTTTTATATTTTCAAATTTTACATAAGTATAACATTTTGTTAGTGTGTTTCAAATTAATTTATCCATTTAATTTGAATTCTTACTTTTTAATTGTGGGGAAGTGATTCTAGAAATTTGTTTAAATCTCACATGTGGATATTACATAGTCATAATTTATTATTCTCTTAAATTGTATTTACAATTCATTATGGCGAGTCATTATAAAATAATGTTAATAGAAAATTCATTTCTAGTATAACAATAATGAAACATTCAGGATATGAAAAGCATTCCCAATGTGATAATGATCCTAGTTCACACTTTACCGATGCAAGTCAATGTGATTATGTGACCTATAAATGTTGTAACCCACTATTTTATATTGAAATACACTTTTTTATCATATTGATGGTTCGGAGTATATATATATGATTTAGGTGTATTTATTTTAAATTATTAAGGGTGGTATTATTCAAAAATAATAATGATTTAATTTAAAAATTTGTTAATGTGTTTGAATCTTTTTTTATAATTTATACAGAGATTAGAGAGTTATGATAGGTGAATATAGAAAATACATTATTTTATCATTCAAAATCATGTTGTTTTATTAAATACGAATACTAATTTATTTATTGTATTCTATCAGGTTATCTTTGGAATGATTTGTTGATGTTTCATTTGGGAATGAAAATTTCAAGAGTTTGGGAATTTGATATACCCCAACTGCAGAAAAATGTTTCTTTTATTTTCACATAAAAATGTTTCAAAGATAATAAAA
The DNA here is from genome assembly GCA_963277665.1 of Viscum album. NCBI lineage: Eukaryota > Viridiplantae > Streptophyta > Magnoliopsida > Santalales > Viscaceae > Viscum > Viscum album. The sequence continues at coordinate 839,383,252 of OY728125.1, read as the reverse complement.
ATTATATTTTATCATCTTAAAATGTTTCATTTAGGATTATTTGGAATACATGGATGTCACCAATTAGTAAATCATTTATTGGAAATTTTTTGGGAGAAAAAATACGGCGCTTTTTTGTGTCGCATGATTTAGAAATTATGTGTCCTACCCAATAAATAATGGTGTAAACAAATTTTAGGTCATGGCGATTTCAAATTTAATAGATAGTTTTTCCAAAAAATTACAAAATTATGTGGAATAAAAACCTCATATAGAATAGGGAACATGGCCACCATACCTTTTAAAAAATTTGGAATTAATCCATGCGTCCCTTACCAAAAACCACCAATTTAACATGTTTTATATGTTTTTTGGTGGGTTTTTAACGATGAACTCATTGGGGATTCTAAAATAAAACTAGAGTGGGAAATTAAATGTTAAACACATATCTATAATCCTAGAGGAGTATTTAAAGTAGAATCCTAATGTTCATTTAAATTCTAATCAAGTGAATATTATCCTAGACCATGGAATTTTTCAAGATCTTCATCAAACCTGGTATTTTATTCTCTTCTTTTATTTATTCACTGTTTAAATCTATTGGTATATATCATATGACTTCATATGTTATTGCTTAGTTGTGTTTGATTTGTTGATGTTGTTCCTTGAACATGATTCTACTTTATTTGTTGTGTTTTCATTTGTAGATTTAGTTTTTATTATATTATGATGGAGATGATCTATCTTTCTTACATTAAATTACTAGAAAATGTAGTTGAGAGTTATAGTAGGCCAATAAAATCCGATCAAATGTATTCCATGACCCTTATATTAAATTTCCATTTCATTTAAGGGTTTACCTTTATGAAATTAATGATGAATTGAAAACCATACAAAGGATTATATTTACCTACTGTTATTATGTGAGTTTAAAACCAAATAATCACTCATTATATTAAATCCCACAAAAATCATTCGTTAATTGAAATCATTAGTGTAATTATAATCCCAACACATAGAGAAAATTATATTTCACATTTCATATCAATCCATCCTTATAACTATACCTCAATTAACAGTAACATTGTATAGGTTGTGTTTAAATTCTATTTTGGCCTTACATTTTGTTTCCATGATAATTTATTAAATCCATATACATAATTAATACAATGGTTCTCTATTTGAACAATATTAATTCCCCAAGATACATAGTTAATCAGTTTGGGGACTACATTAATTTTAAAATTTGACACATTTCATGATGTGTGTTCTATAATAAACTTTTTGTATTGTCATGAAAACAATTTCCTTCTCATTTTTTTCTATCAATATGATTTTTTTATAAATAGAATATTCTTCCATGAATTATGGGATTTGAATATAATTTATTCACTAATGAAAAACTCCATGATCGGGGCTATGAAATTATAATTTAAGGATTTCTTATTGAGATACATGGATTCAATGAAAACCATTTTCTATCAATTTTTATTATTGATTTTCATGATGGTTGAAATCAATTTATGGTATTAAAACTTTTAAATCACATTGGAATTGATAATATTTTTATTTTTTTCTTCCACATTAGTAATATGAGTTAGATGCATCCTACCAGTCAAATTCTTTTTGAAGATAGTTTTTTTAGGGTAATCTAGTTGATGGGTGTCCACATTGGGATTGAGTCTAGGAGTTTATATGTAATTCCTAGTGAATAAATCTCAATTTTATTTCAAGAAACATGTATACATATATTTATCCTCAAATTAAATAGATACTCTAATTAATGTGGGATGTGGATCTCCCTTTGCACCGTGATTCACCCCTCTATGATCCTCAATAGTGATATAAACATGTTATTAATATACTAGGGGAGAATATATGCGATCCTCTCCCTTTTATAGTTTATTTTTAGTGTAATTGGTTGATGAAGAGATGTTTTTTTCTTCTTTGAATTATGAGGAGGCATCACCTAAAAACAATATATCAAATACATGTTCATTATTATCATGGGTCATCCACATATATATTTATCTTCTTATCTAATATCATTGAGGGACGAATATATACAATTATCATAGAATCAAGAGATACAATAATTAAATATTCATTTTATACCATTGATATGGATATACATTTGGATAAATGATTATTATTCCATGAAATTTCAATATTTTTATTATAAATAGTGATCATTTTAATCAATGTCATTATCGAATTTTTGAGATCAAATTATTCTTAAGAAATGTTATATTCATCTAATGTATCCGATATCATGAATACCGCTGTATAATCTATTATACCTCATCAATTCTTTATTCCAATTAGATTCTTTTCCAATTGGTCAATGAATATTTTTTATTTAGAAAATAGATGTAGAATTAACCGTCCAATCTTCTCATTTATATACAGAGGAATTAAGTCGATATTCATTTCATGATATTCTTTCTCTATTTTGGATGTGGCTATTGTTGGATTACATTTTCATGGTCATAAAATGACCTAAATATTGTAAAATATATTAAACATTTGAACTGATCCCTAACCAAATTTGTAGAGAATGACTCGATATGATTGATGGGAAATACTTATTCATTAAAATTTAATGGAATGTGTGAACATGGTCAATTTCCAAACTATTAGGGGCTGTTATTCTGATAACATCACATATCACTAGTTGTTTTTTCATTGTTTTATATATTCCTATAATTATGTATTTCAATTTTTAGAGTTACACTAGGGTGGTATCACTCTAAAAATTCCGGTATGTTTATTGATGGAGTACACTAGACATTGTACATATGATATTGACACTACCACATGGGAATAATTCCAGGGTATCATCAACCGATCATTGAACATCATGAATTGAAGAAAATCCATAAACTTAGAGTTGGCGACAACGTCTCCAAATTGGAAACTAATCATAATATGAAACCAATTACTATTCTTATTCTTATCATACAAATGGATTGTAATGTTGTATGTAGACAGGTCAAATTCACTATAGCCCATCCATCAAATTATTTTCATTGTGATGAGTTTTATTTTGGAACTATTATAATTGAGGTCTTGATGAATTTAAATGCTATAAATCATTACAAAATATGTCAAAGAGTCTGATATGTACGTATATGGCTATCTCTATGTCCTAGTATGTAAAGGAGAAAACCATAAGAACATTAGTGGCATTAGTTTTTGGGAGGTATTGTTTTATTAAAGTAACCTCATCTTTAAATTAATGATGGGAAAAAGACCCTCAAAATGTTATTCTTGAGGCCCCATTTAAAGGTAGAGGGATTTTGGGACTCAAATATTTGATATAGTAACAATTATCCATTTCAATATGTTATTATTTTGGATGAGAGTCCTACATTTTATTTCATGTGGATGATACCTAGACTATTTTTTAGAATTTTAGAATACATTCATTGTTGGTCACCTTACATTAGGATGTTTTTAAAAGATGAACTTACCATATTCCAACATTTATTAGGTGAATTCTTATTTTCTAAATAGTCATTAAATGTGTTTGGTCCTAAATGTGACCTGGTTTATTTGAGAGTTTGTTGGTGATCCTATAAATACCACTAGATATCCTATCTGTGGTTTCTATACTATATATGATTTCACTATGGATATTACCTAATCCATATAACTATGATGACCCTATCATTCCTTACCCCATCATCCCCAATGGCATTTTCCTATTTATCTATTATCATGAGAGTGTAAATCAAGGTCAAAGGTATCTTTTTAATTTGATATGGGATGATAAAAGTGAATTATATTAACATATTTATATTATGATTCTTCATTTGATGAGGATTCTATGTGATTGGATGAATCCTACTGAACCATTTGGTTGGCCTTTTCCCATCCTCCTAGTGACTCATACATGAAGTTTAATAGGGTTTAAACTAACTTAGGAATCAAAAAAGGCTCAACTCCTTTTTCTTTTCTCCTATTATACCAATTGGATCAACCATTAGAATATAAGATCTATAATGACTTTATTTCCAAATAAGTAATCTGAATCATCATCGAGTGAATTGGTATCAAAAATGGAAAATTGAGCTATGCCGTTAGGATAACATGTGGATAGTTGATCTTCATTCTTGTAAACTAATAATTATACATTTTTCACCTTTATTTTTAAGTTTATATCACTCATATTATTATTCAAGTGAGATGGATGAAAAAAATCAAATTGTGATGGATATTTTGGACTAAAAACATATAAAAGATCAACCATCTTTTATATGATATCTTTGAAGATAAATAATTTTTGGATGGTGTGATCAAGAATTTGGTGGAAAAGAAAATAAGTGTGAATTTTTTTGAGACCAAATTCATTGGGATTTATAGGATTAGTAAGATTCAATAAATTCTTCTCTATAGAAGTGATGAAGTACCCGTGAACCTACTATTTGTGGAATGAATAAAATTTATTCTTTTCATCTTCTATGGGTGAATGAAATTCCGTTCTATATACATTATTGAAAATGATGATGTTGGTTTTATTTTCACCATGGCAGTGGTACTGTGTGATATTTTATGGGATTGGGTGATGGAGTTTCTGTCAGCGTATACTTAAGAGTCAATATTACTATTTCTACATTTCTAGGTTTATTCCCAAGGGGTATTTTCATTGGTCAATACCTCTCCATTGTTGTTCATGTTATGTCTTCCAGCACATTTTCCACTTTAGGGAACTCATATAATCCTTGTGGGTATTTTATTAGGGTCATTGACATATGAATTTTTTCACACATGTTCTCTATATAGATTAATAATAGATTCTACTATGGGGGTTTTATTTTTAAGGATTATTTCATTCATTTTAGTCTTAAAATGAAGTATGAAACCCTTTCAATTCTATGTCACTTTCAATTTTAGTGGGCAGTGACTATTGTATTTCAAAATTTTGGTATTGATTGGATGAGAAACTATTTGTATAGCTCTTCCCAATCAATGATGTCTTAGCCTGTAACAATTTATACAAGAAAAAATTTGGTCCATTTTGAATTTACGAAAAACATATAATATTATTTTTATTTCTACTTATGTGTACCTACAATAGGGTCTGATCAATATGAAATGTGTTATAGTTGTTTCTCTATGACTCTAGTTCCTTTGAAAACATTAAATGTTAGATTTCCAATGTTTGGTGGAGGAGGAGATGAGTCCACCTTCTCAGGATACATATTCAACTTTGGATTCCCATAAGGTCAATGACCTTAAATAAACTCCATTAGTAATTATAGGTATTTAATCAAGTTAATATGGTCTAACATGATTTTTTTCTAGATTGAAACTTGAGAAAAGGATGTGGTGAGAGGTTTATATGGTTGACTTGCTCAGGTCTGTTGTTGATAACCAATATTTTCTAGCAAAGTGTAGCTCAACTGACATGTCTCAATCAACTACCCTAGGTGAGTAAATTCATGATATTATTTAATTAATAGGTTAATATAAATTAGTTTTCAAAACCAAAATCTAGTTTGATAATTAGATTCCACCGTTTTCTATGGATAATACTTCTTTTTTTAGAAAGATTTATTAGAGGATACATGCAAGTATATTCTTGGTGGTCTTACCAAGGGGTAATTTTCCAAGGGTATTCTAGTTTTTATTCATTTTAACTTGATTAAATATGAATCATATTGAATAAAAATAATCTATAATAGGAGGATTTTCTATTTTGGTTGTTATGTGGGTTGAAACCACGCTCTTCCCTGATTATTTGGTCATGTCTCACTTAGGATATTATAAATGGGAATTTGGGGGAACCTCTAAATTATAATTCTATCCCTTGTTCTGATTATACACAAATTATTAAAGGGATTTAATGTATAGTGATTTTCATGTAAAAACATCCCTATCATGTTGTTTTATGGTAGCCTCATGTTCAAGGACATCTATAGGGTAAACACTAGTGTCATTCACTAATGAATAGTATTCCTACACAACTATGTCCTCATAAAAAGGGCATAGAGGTTGATTATATCTTGAATATTAATCAAGAGGAAAATTGTGTTTATTAGTGTTATTTAATTTTTGGACATTGAGGAGGGTTTTTTGATCATTATAGTGATCCCATAGAAATAATTTATGAAGTGTTATCTAGAGGGAGTCTCATGTAATATTTTATAGGTGAATCATTGAAGATATAGATGAGTTACACAAAAAGAAAAATTTTCAAATTATTTCTTGTGATGTTCCTCCTAGTTTGAAGAACTATAATTTTCGTAGATACATTTGAGGTTTTGATATAAATTATCTTTCACCTATAGATTGAGGGTGACTGTGTTATTCCACTAAGAAATTTTAGACATGTTATGAATTTAATGAACATGGGGTGATGTTAAATATTCACAAAGACTTGTTTGTTGGATTTTTTATTATATCTACTATGGATAAAAGAAATTCCACACATTTTATTTTTTAGTGTTTAGTTGATACATGGGATAAACAAAGTGCATGTTACAACAATGGGATACATTTTTTGACGGTAGTTATTTAGCTGAGGGTTTGAAATTTCTCAAATAAAAATACTCAACAAACATTCTTAAATATTGATGAATCTTATTTTCAAAAGATTACATCCCACAATTTGTCAATTTCTAGGAAGTATATATGACCTGTATTTTTAGAAAGTACTTACTAGAATGTGAAAGGCATGTATATAAGAATTAGTTTGAATAATTTATGTTTCATGAAACCGTTATTGGATGACACTAATAACTAGGGAGTAGGGTTGAAATATAAATAACAATGTTCACCACATATTCTAATTTGAACATAAAATAGACCATCAGTAATAAATTGGTATAGTTTTTAAACTAGTGAGTAATTATTTCTATATATCCCCATAATTTATTTTAAACAATGTGTTCCTTTTAGTTGAGTGGATAACCACGTATATCTAGTGGTTGATATCAGTAATTTTCGTAACATAACTATCATATTTCTCTTAATATAGATTATATTTATTTAGAGGATTTTGGTTCATGAAAATATTAATAATAAGTTAGCGTATACAATACTCCATCAATGTATTTGTAATTTCATTTTAAGTTGTTTATATGGGCCAGAAAATGTTTTAAATATTTTCATTTCCCTATTGCTTCACCATAATCACAATATTCTCTTCATATTCAATGATATAATCCTCTAATTGATATGACCAATGTAGAAATTTTCTTGATTTATTATCATAGGTAGTGAGATTATTCAATGTGTTTTCCACAAAATAGAATGCCCAAGAATCTGAATGTCCTATAGACAACGACTGCCACTTTATGATGTCTTTTAGTTGAGGAAGGATATCACATGTTATACATGAGTCACATTGAGTATATTGTCTATGTATTTTTATTGTTTATATATATTACTTCCTTTTCATAATATCTTTATCAATGTAAATAAATTCATTTAGAAAGATATTATTGGGAAGAAGATGTTTCCAACAAATAAAATCATTTTGAAGACCTACAGTATAGATTTATGTCCCACCATATATAGGATTTAAATAGCATATTCATTGGAGATGAATTTTAAGTTTAATGTATCTTGATAAATTTGTTAGGTGAGGGACTTAATAATCAGTGAAAATTCATCTACAAGGAATACTTCATTCTTTTCTCACCATGAGAGGAGTTATATTGATCAATTTTGATATTACCTCGGGAATTGTCATTGTGGTTGGTACTATAAAAAGGTCCTTGAGAGATTCTTGTAGTAACATCTGAGTGGGGACTACCAAAAGAATAAGTCATTCAAATATTGGATAATGAGTAATAAATTTCGTGGTCAACTATTGAAATATGATGTATGACCTCAAGAAAACCATCGATGATAGGTGGAGGGATATAAGATTGCTCCTATGATTTGGGAAACCCTTAGTGATAATTCTTTTTTTATATTCTATGATGGGTTATTAGGGTAATATTTTATAAAAAATGACCATCATATGTTGAACCCATATAGGAATACCCATGTGATTCCATTGGAATATGATAATGGGATAAATAGTTTGTAAAAAATATGGGCCTTACCTAATTTTGTGAATGAAATGGTTTGATAGGAACTAGATGGAATGAGTATATGAGCCATATCTTATTCATTATCATTTACCGAAACATGATAAAAATAATTATGAATTTGAGAAATAAAAATTTCATTCTCTTAAGAATCTATTGAATCATGTTGATGGGATTCAATAGTGGAGGGGGTAAGAATATGGCCCAACCACTATTGACCATTGGGATATGCAGATAGTGGCCTTATGAAATGATTACTAGGATATATTGATATTCTCCCAAGTAATACATAGAGATATGGATTTAACATTTTATATATTATAGTATATGATTAAGATATTATTATATGGGATTGATAATACATGCATGTTCTCTTATGTGATTGGTGATACAAACCCACTCATGTCCTTATGTTTGGGTTGGGATATGTCAATGAGTATCATGTGTTGGGGAATTTATATGGGATTTCCTCTACATTCCAATGTATATGCCAAGATTTTCCAATTTTTGTTTCATTGTGTCCTTAAATTATTTATATTCATTACCCAAGATACAAGCCTTCTAATCAGATGTTGTTGAGGCATGCTAGCATAATTCTTTAGGGGAAGTATGTATATGAGATGGATCTCTATAATTAGTAGATTTCTATCCCTATAATTATTGCATGGGAATCCAATCACATGTTACCTAGGTATAGAATTCTTGGACAGTGTCATCACCAAGTTATTAAGGATTTAAAACTACATGACACTGATGATGGTGCTGGTTAGTGGAGAATGACACCAAAGATGGTTTTATGTGGCAATAAATAGATTATGCTTCTTCACACTCATAACATAGTGGTTGATTGATGAGGATTCATATAAAATAACAATTCATTTAAAACCTATATAGTTTGGACGGAACCATTTATATGATACTACCAAACTAGTGCATTCATAACCTTTTTTAGAAACTTACCGATGAAAATAATGTTTTCCTTTTTGAACGGTAGCATGTATTTATGAGGGTTGAGCCACAATTCTAAAAATGAAATGATTCCATTTGTTTGGATTTATGGAGGTCATGTTTTGAATATTGAGAGAATATTAAAAAACAAAAACAACCATCAATTCATCATCATAAGTAAAATTATGATCAACCAGTCACTTTCATAGTTAATGGATTTACATTGGGTACACATATTTTTATAAAGGAATATTCTAACAGGAAGTCTCACCCTGATATATTTTTAGTTGGAGTGGACCTACATTCTAAATTTATACTTTCACATGGATTTCACTAGTGATACCTTATAATGTGTGCTGGTTTGGAGATTAATAGGGTAGGCTCATCGCTCCCTTTAAAATGGATTATTGAATACCCATGTAATGTATAATAAATTGAAGTCAAATTTTTGAACTTTTACCAAATCATAGTATGAGTCAAGTTACCAATGTTCTAGTGGTTAGTCTTAAAATGTGTCCATTTAATCATTTGTTTTGTATCAGGGGAAGTCCACGAATATGAACATATATATGTATATAAGAGGAAATTATTCAATTTCACTAGCTGTATGAATCATAGGTTGCCTATTACTTTTTTTATTAATTAATAATGCTTAGTTTTGAGGTAATATAGTTTAATTCCACATAGCATAATTCTATTTAGTTTATCACCACCCAGAGTGTCGATATGTTTTTATAGAGTTAGGATAGGGTCTTTAAAAGGGAGTCTTATATATATTTGTTAAAATAATCATAACCAATATTGTTTAGTTAAACTTAACAGGTGAAGTAAAATTCTATTAAGGTCATGTGACAAAGACCAATTCCTACATTTCAATGATTTATGGTAAGGATGAGCGGTAGAAAGATACTAATAGAATGTTGATGTTGGACTTACACATGAGTTTACTTTTATGGTTTACCTTAGAGGTAATATGAACCAACAAGGATAGGTTGTCTTCATAAGGAATATGTTCAGATGAGGTAGGGGTTTTTTTGGGAAGTAGGAGAATGTCCCACTGATCACAGAATATTTTCATTAGGAATATAGATTAAAAAAGGAAATTAATTGATACCTTGATGTAACGTGGCCATCTAGGTGGGTATTGGTTTCATCATCAGTATTTCTCGATGAAATATTGGTTTGTAGGGAATATGGTCATAGTGGAGGTAAATGGGTGTTAGGACCAATCTATGAAAGATGATGCACATATTCAGATGTTCTCTTTTAATCAAGAATGTTTTGTAAGAAAGGAAAATCCCATCATTTTTTTGGAGAAAATTGTATTGACCATCATATTCAAGAGAATCAGATATACAATTCATTAATTGGTTATTCATATTTTGGAGAATATGGCTGGATGAAAAAGCTAATCATATTCACAATTAATTTATATCGAATGGTTTGATCATAATGAGACAAATATGAGTATGTATGTCTATAATATAATGTGACGATGATTTGATAATATTGTATTTCTCATAAACCACAAGTATTTGGTAAACATGTGATGAAGGAATTACATAAGAAATGGTTAGTGAAAGTGACTCTGTCAATGGTATTAAGACCAATAGAATAATGGGTAGACATATTTAGGCTATTTTGAAAATGAAATATGGTTTTTGAAATAGATGGTAGGTTACAATACATTCCACTTTAAGAATGATGATGCTATATTATTTCTCCTATGTATTCAGAATCTTGAATACAATAATGATACAAGAATGTGTTTTGAATTGAATGAGTTTACTAAAGATAAATATAATGAAACATATCCATCATATTCGGTGAACTATCATATTCAAGTAGAATGGTGTTGTACAAAGACTGATGGTAAAGGAAGTTAGTTGAAGAAGATGTATAACATAATGATAGAGATCAATCAGCAATGTAGTCAACCATTTAATATGGTTGAATTTGTTGTGAAATTCATATATTTAGTCTTTTGGACTTGGATTTTTTGTGATGAATGTGAGAAACAGACTGTACTATTTTTTAGTCATACCAATAGTAAAAAGATAAAACCTTAGTGAATGAAGATGATGAGGTTCAGAAATTAATGATGAAACATTATTTTTTTTAATAAATTTTTTTAATCCATCGAAAAAAATAGAGTTGTAAGAGATGGATGGCTATTTCTTCAGGGGGGGAATTAGATGAATAAGAATTCTGTCATCAATTGGGTAAATAACCATTTTATCTAAGTCATCCTTCTATTTATAATGACATAATAAGAATGGAGTGTGTGTAGATGATTAAAACAACATATTATATCATACATATATGTTTAAATGGTTTATAGGATCATAATGATAAAATATGACTAAGTTCATCAATATGAGGAATAAAATATGAATGGCATCTGAAAAATAAAGTCATAATAAGAGTTAATGTTTGAAGAATATTCATTAAAAATCAAGAACCATTGAAAAAATTAAAAATGCACACAAATTTCTAGTGAAATTGAGTTTTTGGCGAATTTGGTTGTGGTGAAATGTTTTTAGGGATTCCCACTGAAACCTCTCTTGGGACACCCATAAAAGACAGCGAACATTATGCTTTTTCAAACATATATAATTTTCACGAAAAAAGAGAGAAGCTCTCAAATTCAAGGGGGAGAATAATTTTTCCATTTTGAGATAATTTGTAGAAGCATACATAGAGATAAGTGAATGGATAAAAGAAAATATTGAAATATTATTCAACAGATCATCGTATTCAATTATCTATCGTATTTTTCTTGTCCTCATATTTGTATGGTCACCGTATCAGGATGCATAATCAGATACAAATTTCATTATTGGGATGTTAATTATAAGGAAGAATAACTTTTGAATTGTCTCATTGGATTCTTCCATATTTACATCCATCATATTTGGAAATCAGATTTGAATATTGAATTTGATGAATTGGAGTGGTCAAATCGGAATGGGAAATAATATTTCAAGATCAGATCTGATGAATCATAGTAGCCAAACCAAACTATTAAATTATATTGGGATACTATATCAAATTAAATGTTGTACATAAAATCTTTTGGGTATGAAATAAATGATTTTATTTTTCAAAAGAATACATTTGTTGGAATTTAATAAAATCACAGGTAACATGTTTTGTTACAAAAACATTGTATTACCCTATTTGTGCTTGAGGTAGCACCCACACTATTGGATTTTATTCGAATTAATAAACGATGGAAAGGGTATATCCTACTTATTCTATTCCACATAAATGTAATGTTTCTAGTGGATTGTGTGGTATTGGATCATTTCCAAACCATAACAAAGATATAGATATTTTTATTGTATAGTTAACCATGAAAATATTTATGTTCATGATTATGTGGGTTTGAATTGTTTTTATTATGGAATGAAATATTTAATAGGATGAGATTTTTTTATCAAGATATCATAAGAGAAAAAGAATTCACGAATTCACCCATATCCTTTTCAATAATAAAATAATCCTAACTTGGCACATTCAAATGGTATTAGAGGGAGGTTCTCTTTTGTTATTCGAAGCTGATGGAGAATTTTAATTCTATTAACTCCAATGGTTATTATGTTTTCTATGGACATAATTATCATATCTGAAATTATATAATGTTTGTGTATCTTATGTATCTTGGATAAGATGTTCATGATAGAGAAAAAATGGGTTTCCTCATATTGATTATTAATTCCCTCTTGCATAACTTGATAAAATGATTCTAGACAATGAAAAAAGGGGTAAGAGTGATATAATATCATCACTTTATGAAAGTGAATTCTTAAGGGTGAAATGATTTTCCATAACAAAATGTAAATGATACCAATTGAAAAATATGTAAGAAGGAAATAAAAAATTGATGATAGAAAAATTACAAATTTGGAGATTCAGTTATGATGATTTGAATATGGGTGAATACGAATCTATTGAGGACTTATTTAATATGTTTATTGACATTGTATGAACTATCATATTTCATGGTGAAAAGTTATATGACTCTATAGTTGTTGAAATGATTTTGTAATTCCTTTTAGAAAATTTTTAAAAAATTTATTCTTTTATAGAAGATAGATATCCTAAAACATTATATCTTGATGATATTAATAGAATGATCAATACTTAAGAAATTTTCAGGGGGAATTCTATGTAAATTAAAATTAAAGGGGATCAATAAATGACTTCAATGAATTCTAAGAAAGAAAATTCAAAAAATAATCTTATTGAAGAGGAATTTGGTGAATCCAATTTCGAAAATGGTGTATGTAGAAATTTTTATGATATTTTATCTGTATTTTCTAAAAATGAGAAAAAGATATATAAGGAAATAAAAATGGAAACTTACCAAGACTTTTTGTGCATGTGGAGCCATAGGGAATTCTTTTGGAAATTTTCCTCAAATAAAGAATGGAGAGGGTAGAGATGAAGAAGACTGAAGGAAAATAATATCATGGAAGAAATATGGAGATAAAGTAAAATCATATTATATAGGGAATGATATTGAGTTTTTCAAATCCAAAATAAGAATATTCTTATATAAATTTGAAGATAAAGAAGGAAGATATGTTGAATATGAAAAACATGTTTAGTATGGTATTGATAATACTTTAATTGCAGTAGTTGTTGATTGAGAATTCATATGTAGTTTTTTTAATTATAACAAAATAAAATTGAATTTAATTTCAAATAAAAGATAAAATAATGTCAGTGAATGGTTAGATGGATTGAAAATAATAATAAATATTGGATGATAAATGTTCCTCAACCTGAAATCAATAATATTTTTCAAATGAAAAGATGGAGCTGGTAAAAGAAATTGATTGTATGATGAAATATCTTGATGATGAAAAGAATCATAATGATCATCTTCATGTGAAGCTTAAATAAAAATAATAAGAGTTGGAACTTATACAAAAAGTCATTTTAAATATGAATATAGAAATACAAGTTATAAAAACACTATCTTGGAAGTTGGTGAGAGTTTATAAAAGGAGAAACATAATAATGATTAATAGAGGATACCATTAAAGGTTAACAAAAAGGTGGAATTGTTTTTTAAAAAAAGTTGGGAATGTTATTTATGTGGAAAAAACCAATAAAGATGTGAATTCATAAGTTATAAAATAAACTAACTCTAAAAATGTTTCTAAATAGTATGGATCTGAAATGATTTATATCTCTTCTGATACCGATAAGGATAAAAATATAAATATGATTCCAATTAATAATATAAATGTTGGTGGCTTAGAAAATAAAGACAAGAAGGTTTTTCAGAAATGTATTCGCAATTCAAGTTAGTATGGATGTTTCAATTGAAAATACTTCTTCTATGGATTTTGGTATTATTGTGGTAGATTCAGACATATGGAAAACAAAATTTGGTTAAATAAATCACAATAATATTATCTAATAGTTTACGGAAATAAAATATTGATGGGAATTCAATTCACTCAAAATAATAACCTAAGATGTATGTTCAAATGAAACCTAAGAAGAATGGTGTGTAAGTGAAAAATAGGTTCCAACTTATGGAAACTATTTTTGAAATATGTGAACTACATATAAACCTTGAAAGAAGATGTTTTTATTATTATAATTACATCAAAAGGTAATTAACAATTCTCAAGAATCTAAATGTGATAAATGAAAAGTAATAATAAAAACATATTGTTATTGAAACCACTCTAAAAGCTATAAAAATAGAATAAACATGTATTATAGATAATCGGTTTTCATCTTATATGATAGAATCATTAAAGTTATTAAATAATGTGAAATATATCAAATAAGGGTAAGGGAAATTTTGAAATGTTGAATCTATGAAAATAAATGTTGTTGGGTCATCTATCATTGGAAATGAAAATTTGAAATCCATGAAATCGTTGATTTTTTATGGGATGAAACAGAATTTACTAAGTGTTTCCCACTTATGTGATGAGGGTAAAAGATTTATCCTTATGAAAGATGTATTTTTTGATAAAATTAAAGAATATGGAAAGATAGTAACAAGAAGAAAACATATAGAATACATATTTTTTCAGGTTGGTGAAATAAAAAATTCATGGTATTCATGTATGTTGGATTTGGTGGATCTCAAGGATATGTGTTTTGAATTTTCTTATATTCTGATGTTTACTAGTTGAGGAGTCAATGTTCTATGTGTGGGGTAATTGATAAGGAAAATATTCTAAATAAATTTTATTTAATTTCCATATTTTATATCCCACCAATGTTTTATTTTAATAAAAAAAATTTACATTTTATGATTTTAGTGGTATTTTAAGAATAATCGTCAAAATGGCCTATTTTTTTATTTTTATCTATCGTAAATTATTTTTTTATTTTATTCATAACATATTCAATATTTATCCAATTCATTAAATTATATTGTTTAAGGTTTCTATACATCATGGTCTCTATTTCAACCTTCTGAAAAAAATCATTATCAACCACATGGATGCTCAAAATAAGATTATTGTTAGGCCCTTCAGAACTATTTAAAAATATGTTGTTTTAGTTTAGTTGGGCCTGTATCTGGAGAATAGTGGGACCAAAGGCTCATAAATTCTATGGGTGGATGAGAAACACGTTTTGGAACAACTCTTATGAATTATAACACACATGAAAATGACATTTTTAGGGGCATTAATGCATGATAATATGGATATGTGAAATATAGAGAGTCTGGTAGACTAAATTATAAGTGTAAATCAGCCATTACTCTCACTACACATAAAAACATATGCTGAAATTTTTAAGGGATACATACAAAAAATTTATTAATAACATTACTGATGGATAAAACATGTGATCTAATTATTTAATTGGACTATAATGTGTAAACTTTTGAAGAAAAAACTATTCATATAAAAGGAGGGGAGCCCTCCCCTCTCATTCTATCCCATTTATTCAAGGACACTATAGAGGATAAATTTTTCTGATCTGTCTATATTATTTCTTTCCCTTTCCATATATTTTTCATTCTTTATTTTTCCCCATTCATCTCTATTACCCTTCTCATGGAGAGATATATATTTTGACTTATTGATGAAGGGGGAGTTTCCCTTTTGTAATGTCGGTGTCATTTTCTTTAATGTAAAAAACTATTTTTATATTCAATTATCTCAATATTCAATGGTGTAAAATTCACTCAAAGTGATATTATTTTGGTTTTTTTTCATTAATTTTTAATATCTTTTGTAGATTAACATTAATCACTATCCACCTTGTAAAATTTGTCTCGATCATGAAGACTATGTTAGGTGGTGAGTACCTAGAGACCATTAGAAGATGTGTAAAATAAGAGACTTATTTCTATAGTTATTAAGAGAAATAATTTACCGCCAATACATTCTATAATTTTTTATAATGGTTTATAAACTTTCATGCACACAAGAGTGGTTTTCATTACTTCCTTCTGACATTGGTGTTTGAAAACTCCATCAAGGATTCATTCATTTATCATTTAATAGGATGTGAGGGGAACTAATTTTTATGACCATGATGACAATGAAAAATATGATACTACCTTAACCCCATTACTCTGTCAACCATTTCTGTTCAGAACTTATTTAAATTCAATTATTCTTTTTGTTAAAACTAATACAATTTTATAAAAAACCATTACTTTATTTTCAAATAAAAGTGACAAACTATTGTGTCTACACTCCTCTTCATGAGACTACCTAGGTTATCCACTATACCGTACATAGGTAATATGAAAACAATTTTCCATCCATGCCCAAGGTAGGAGTGAATTGTATATATTACAAAAATTCAATCCACATATGGATTAGAGATAACCACTTATACCATCATGGTATAGAGAGAATAAAAATAAACTTTATTTGGAGATTTATCAAAATATGTTCTATCTCTTTCTTAAATATTATATTAGGTTTTTTTAAAATATTCTTATATTATTTCATTTTTTATTATAGGATTCCCAGAGTTTGATGGTATAATCTTAAATCAATCTATAACACACAAAAAAAGGTTGTATTTCTTTATCCTATGAGTTGTTCATTACCTATGTCTTGAAATTTTGAGCATCAAAGGAGGTAGCAACATCTTTCTGTTTGGGAGTGGTTCCATATTTCTTTAGGACATGTGTTCCCCAAAATGTCTATCATTCAGGATATGTGAGGTATGTTCACCATCAAAACATTTTTCCATACGTAGGATCTAATAAAAGATTTTTTGTCCATCGATTTTTTTTGCTAGAAGTGGATTTCATCCAAATTATAGTGGTGTAAAATTTAGAATTCTAGAATTCTGTTTTCTTGAAAAAAAATTATTCAAGTTTGATATATTTTGAATGTTGTTAATTTTAAAATTTCTTGAATCATTTTAATATGTAATGGTTAAAGGTAATGGGGCGTAGAAGAAGTAGTTGGATCTGTTCCAAATTTGTTTTCTTCTTTACATATATAAGTGTATGAATGAAAGTCATTAATATTCTAAGAAATGATAGTTCCTCTAATAAAAGATATTTAATTTATAAATTCAAATGACCTTATCTAGAAAATTATTTGTTTATTTTTTATTTGAATAACCATATTTCCATTCAATAATTGTGACATTGGATCAAATGTAAAATAATTCTAGAGTTATCCCTACTAGATCATTAAATCTATCAACATTTCTTCTTGAACATTGGGTGCTAGTGTGAAAAATAGTAAATCACTTTTTTCATTTTTCATTTAATATAAAAAAGGATATTTCCACCATTGAAATACCCTATCTTGATCTCTTAATATTGAGAGGGTGCATGTATATGATTATGTCCCATTTTTGAGTGATTTATGAGCAGAATATATTTATTCACAATATTTTTCTTCTACTCCATAGAAATGATAAATAGAAGGTAAAATACATAGTTTTAGATGTTTTTTTAAAAAAATAGCCTAACAAATTTATTTATTCTATGTAATCCCCACAAATAATATTAATTATCATATTATTATTATTATTATTACTATTATTATCATACATGACGTGTGCCAAATCATCTATATTTAAATATCATATATTAAACAACAGATTATGTATTTAAATTATATTAAATAAACTATATGTATTTTTAACTAGACCCTTAACATGGACTGTCAATCCAACTCTAAATTTATTGATCCTTGATTAATTAATTAATACTTAAGTAAATAAATGACAATTTTTTATTCATCAAATAAATAAATAAATAAATAAATAATGTTTTAACCAACTAGAGAATAAATTTATATTTTATATTTACATAACTGAATATATAATTATTTGTTACCATGTGAATAGAAATGGATAAATAAATATTCTATATTCATATAACTAAATAAATAACTATTTTTCACATTATGAATAAATATAAATTTAACATTAAAATATAATATATATTCATTTTAATAATTTATTATAAAATTACTATGATCATATATACCTGAATAATTATTATACCACATGATAGAAATAAGAGTTATTTAAACTGTTAAATTCAAATAGAATTTAACTTAGATTCGAGATACACTTAGACTATGACATACTTTTACTATTTATCATAGGAATTATACAAAAATGAAAAATGTACAACATTAACATTTAATAACACTTAATGGAACACTTAGATAAAGATTTTAATATCTAAATGCATAATTATTCATATGGTTTCTCACTATTAACCTATATACTTGAACAATAAATCATTGGATTTATAAAATGAAATCATTGATATAACACCATGGACATGGATGTTTTTGATAAATATATTTCAATAAAAGTTATATAAATATATAATTCCATTGAATATATGGTAAAAATAATATATTTATTAATTCATCAATATCATATCACTTATGTATCACCTAATATATACCACATCATCACAAAAATATATAATAACATTTTTTGTTAATACATATAATTACATGATTCATTATATAAATTAAAATAAATATCATGTTTAAGGATCAATAAAATTGTTAATAGATTCAAATATCTAATAACATGTATAACATGTAAAATTTATATTGGGAGGTTTATTCTATAAGTCTCGTTTATTGGATATTTCGCAAGTGAGAACTTCATGAAAAGAAGTAACAATGTCTTCTAAGGCCCCAACACCTGATAGTATAATAACAACTCTATTAATTTAAATATATGAATTATAACTATATAAAATATATTTAATAATTTTATTATATCACTTAAAGGATCTCATCATAGCAAGGAATTGTTATAACCTTTCAATTTGACTAATACTCTAAACATAATATGAAAAAAATGTTATATTGATTAAAGATTATTAAATGTTAGGATAGTTATTAAGTCATTTAATATACTTACAAACAAAAGAATAAAATTAGTTTATTCAAAGGAAACAAATATAAGAAATTCATAGTTACACTCAAACTAATTACTAAATACCTAGTAAGTCTCACATGATAAACATGATTATACTAATTTATGGATATAAATGTTAGGATTACGACATTATCATTGAAGTTTTAGTCACTATGTCCTTATCTCTCTAAGAAAATACTTCAAGATATCATATTGTTTAATTTTAACTTGTTTGATTTTCTAATATTTGACATATTGGTAAAACCTATATTTTTGGAACAAAAAATTTATAAAATCCCTTCTTAAGCTACATCAAAAGACATAAAATATTCAATTTTTGTCATTACAAGAACCAGTAGTTTTAATATGTATTTAGTATACATTTTAGCTTAGATGATTATTATAATTTATCAAATTGATCTAAAAGAAAACAAGTTTTATATAGCAATTAAAACTAGTATTTTAATTACTTCAAATAATAGGAATTCCACAATTTATACTTTCATGAATACTAACATTAAATCCCAAATACTAGAATATTTGGTTTCCCAAGTACAATTTGATATATCTTATTTATGATTTATATATAAGAAAGGTCAAACTTTAAACAATATCATGGAATATGATATATATTCTAAATTAATATTATGAATATATATTTATATACATCATAAGAATATTATTCTATTATTTCACACATTATCTTGGAAATATTTCATTCCTTGTCCCACTATAAATAATTCTCTTTGAATTTTTATATATTTTATTTTTTTCAATTCATTATTAATATTTATAATATGAATTGATCTAAGAAACCCCATATATATGTCAATAGATTTTTTCCATAGAATATTTATTTCAACCTTTTTTCATTATAAAGAAATTTTTTATCTTTAGTCTAAAAATTAAATGACTAAAGATCTATTTTCCATTTTTTATAAATATATATCTTGGAAATATACAGTACTCCCACTAAATTCTTATAAAAACCTCGTAAACTTTTGTTATTAATAAAACCCAACTAAAAGAGATTTTAATTAAAATTAATATTCTATATTCTGGTTTCATTCATTAATATATAATGGATCACTACAAAATAAATTTATTTAATGGATTTATTTGTTTCACATACCCTTTTGTTAAGTTGTATAGATATCTTAAATAATTTTCTCACCCATTAAGTTATCCATAAAATCTAATAACCAATATAATGATCATATAAATGTATAATTCAAAATTTAATAATATTATATTCAATCATAATGACTTAGTATGAGTTTTTATCAATGATTATATTTAGAAATTTCTTGAAACATAAATAAAAAATAATGTTTCGTAGTTACCAGCTTGTCCCACCCATTGTTGGACTCTGTTCAATACCCAAAAATAAATTTACATCATCCTGAGAAATTATAAAAATACTGTAATGGGTTAGGGTACATGAAATCCTTTTATGAATTAATAAGAAGATTACAATCATAACTATTTTCAGAAAATTACTTTTTTAGGATTAATTATTCATACCTAATAATATATCACCTCCCAAGCTGAATAAAAAACCACCTTTCTACTTTTAAAATTTATATACAATATGTGTCTCTAGAACAATTCCTCTCACACTAACATGTTGAGATTAGTATTAATATAGAAATTTATTTGAATTTGGGTCATTGATTTCAATAAATTCTTTCCTAATAAAAATATATCAAAAGAGATGTTTTCCATCATAGAAGTATATCATATTTGAAATACAACATTTCTATATTGAGTATGTTATTATCCTAAAAAGTTATATGATAATTAACTATGATTAACTATGAATTTTTTTATGTATATTTTATGCATAAACTACCTTCAAAAAATCCGATGAAACACTTGATTCTATGACATAATAAATTTTGTTCAATTATAACATATATGATATCCATTAGTCAATTTAGTTGGAAATTTATAATCTATCATAATGATATTTTCAAAACGTGTATTAAAAGTTATTGGAGTATTGTTAATACCTATAAGGCTCATCAATGATCTGTTTTATTCTTCTCTCACCTCTTTGATGTGTATATGTAAATTTGAGATACATAAAAACATCACTCAAAATTTAAATTTTTGATGAATATAGTGTTCATATATTCTCCAAAAAACCCACCTAGAAGATTCTATACATATATTGTCTGTATTCATTTCCCCACTAAACATTCAACACATTTGTTAAAGTAATACAAAAAATCTATTTAAATTAGATATATCTTTAACATAGAATAGTTATAATCGTTTTTTGAACTAAATCTAATATCCATATGACTAGACATTATTTCTCAATTTTTCGTTATGCAAAACATAATTTGTAATTCAATAATACCTATGGTTTTATATAGAATTATTTTAAAAATTATTTTGGGTATATTCCTAAAAAATACTGTTAGTTTAACATGACAGAGAATTATCTCAAAATTGTTGGGTTGGTGTTTTAAATTTCATATTCAATATTTATTTCGGAATATTAGACAAAATTGATTCAAGTAGAACTGAACTAATAATTTAATAATTAATTCAAGAACAAAATTAATTTTGAACTAATTAATTTTTCAATGTGTATAATTCAGTGATGCGATAAATATTTTAGTAACACCGAATAAAAAATAATATTTTTAATTTAATCAGCCATTTATGATATATGAATTCATGTGATTCACTCTTATGGAATGACTATCAACAATTCTCACCTAATTAGGGTAATCACCTTACAAATTCAAATGTTACTCAAAATTCTTGGCTAATTTATTTGAATACATATATCTAATTTTCCTATTTTTTTAATAACCAAGAAGATTAAAATTCATCATGAAAAATTAAAACATTCTACGTATATATATCTAATTACATATTCTTTAATTAATTTATGTTCCTCTTACATTGAAAATAATATATGAAAACAATATAATTCATACTATACTACCTCTTAATCTTCGTTCACTTTGATGGATCATGTAAAGGAACTATTTAATTTTATCATTCCATGGTCTAATAAAACATGTATTTTACAACATTAACCATAATAGTCGAGGTACCATGTTCCCACTTATTCTTATCTTCACAAAAAATCATAATAAATGGACTCTAATGAGGATTTTTTATAATATTCATAATTTTATTCATGATAAATACAAATGACATGGGAGGTGAGGGTTATAATATGTGAATGGAGGATACTTTTTTATCTATACAGAAGCCTAAAATTTTTATCTGATCAATATACATTTGAATCTTGTAGGAATGATCACAGTTTATGTACACCTCTTCTAGTTTTCACTTGAATAATGTACTAATTATCTCATTTTTCATAAAACACTCTTTTTTTCAGAAGCTATATGAGATCAAATATTATGGTATTTACATTCATATAATTATATTAAATTTTCCTCTCTATTGATATAGATGATAAAATGATTAAATTCGCTCTATAAGAATACTCTATGTATTTACTTTATTAATATTTTTCAACTTCACTACATTTGGGAGGTGGTTAATCTGAAATTGGGTACTCGAACACATAATATAAATTTTCAAATAATAGTGTATTTTATGTATGATTATACAACTCTTAAAAAATTATTACGGTGTATATGGTCTTTTTCTATAAATTAATGTAGTATTCCCATGTTTTCTCATTACATTCTTATAAAATAAGTAAAAAAATATTTTAGTAATTTATAATTATTATCATGATGACACAACAAATTTTATTTTTTAGTCTCCCACTATTTTATAAAATATAATTTGGACTCACCATTATATTCAAAATATCCTATTATATTGATATTCAAGTGTAAATGATATATATTTTTCCTTTCCCCATAAATAAAAATGCTTTAAAAAAATTCAATGTTATTTAAGTAGGTAATCGAACAGACTATATTAACACACAAATCCTTGATATGTTATGTGTACTACTCTGTCCTAAAATATAGGACGAATAATTCCTTGAGATTTTTCTCCATTTGACACCTCATCTTGGATGGGAAACTACAATTGATTTTTGTGAAGATAAAACATAACATTCAATAGAAGTCCTTGAAAATTGATATATCCCAGCAAGTCTCATTACAATACGTCAATATATGGATTCATTATAAATCTAGTCTTGAATGTTTTTTCAAAATTAAACCTTTTTAATATATTTTGTATATACTATACATACATAAAATTTATTTCATCATTTCCGTGATTCTTAACATTTTGTATATTTTAAAAAATTATTAATCATTTCGATACAATATAATTTATGCATAATCCATTTATTTTATTGCAACTTATATTGTTGTTAATTTATTTACTTAATGTGATCATGTTTAAATATTTATTAAGGATTTAATCACATAAACATATAGATAAACATGAATTTGATAAAATTAAATAAACATGTGGTATGGTTATAAGATTATAACTACATGTTGGTTTATCAAGATGATCAAAAATTGGCTTGAGTTTCAATATTCTGCCTTCACCCTATGTTTCTCCTTGGATGGTTTCACCTCAAATCCATCTAGAACTATTACATCTCCTTATTGACTAATCATTTATTTATACATGCTGGATCATAGATGAGTGGTCACAAGGGTTGGGGTAATATAAAATAATCAATGTACATGAAGGAACAAATATAGAAATGATGGAGGTATGTTTTAAAAATTATCATATTTAATTTAATAATAAATTTTCCACGGAAACCATAAAATAAATAACTAAATTAAATAAAAACCCATCGCACACCTAGTTAGACCATGATAATGATAATCTATGCATGAAATAACAACCACCAGTAATCATTTCAATTCATTCCATATTAAGATAACATTAATTAATTAATTAATTAATTATGTTATTAATTAATTATTCTATTCATCTTAATTTATAATCCAAATAGTTTCATATATTACCATCCATTATAAATATAAATAAAAAAATTATTTAATTAAGTGAAAAGTATGTTTCTGAGGCATCATGATGTGAACAATTCTACTTCCACTTAAACCCATGTTCGGAGCTTAAGTATTACATGACAAGTACCACCACTTGAATCGATGTGTGAATGAAACTATGTATGGTCCTTGTCACATGAAATGTACTTACATAACATATACGCATAAATAGTGTTCCATTAAACACATGATTTTTTTTATATAATTCAATCCATGTAATCAACATGAAATTATTAACTACATGACATGTCTTAAATATATGTGGCATGTACCATTACCATTTATTAAGTTGTACATGGTGTGTAATATTATCATTAATCCATGTATCTATAAAAATAATTAAAAAATAATCAATAAATCATTTTATATTCTATAGGACATTATGAAATCATTTAGGGTACAGTTCATATATAAAACCATATAACATGATTTATATAACCCACTACATTCCACAAAGTATATGTTTTATCTAAATTATTAATTATATCCTTTTTTCATGCAAACTACACCTATTAGTATGTTTTTACTTGAAAGATCATTCTTCAATTACATATCATTTATGATTAGCTAATCAAAAAGTGATTCATTACTGGACACAAACACTACCTATCTTGGGACTCAGAACATATCATTCCTAGTCTTTTACACATTACAAAACCTGTACAATCTCTAAAAAGTTCTTTACTTCATATATTTCCATTTCGGTCGATTGGGAGTCAACATGTATTGTGTATTAAATATATTCTACATACAGTGAGCAAAATATTTATGTGATTCTAAAGGGTTTAAACCAATTGGGGTTACATGTATAATACACTAGTTATACACAATATACCTAAATAATTCTACATACCAACTTCTGGTTAATATATAGAATTTAATTACACCACATATAGTTCTACATAATGATTTTACATGATTAAAAAATATCATCAATGTGTGTTTTTCAGGTGTACATGATGTGTATGTTTTATTTGACACGGTGTATCAATGTTATCAAAATATACTATTTAGAACCAATAGATATGAACATTGAGAATTCATAAAATATTTTGTGCTTATTATTGGACATATGAAATTTAAATATCATGTAATTTTAAAATTCAGAATAAATAATGATAAAATATAAATGAAATGTTCCAAAAAATTCATGAATTCAATTAAAAAATTATTAATATTAATAAGATAATATGTGAACTCTCAAATATAATTTGATGGGTCATTTGTGCAGTGGAAGAAGTTGGGCCCATTCCCAATAATGTTTTTCCTTAGTTTTTTTGGATTAAATCCTCAAAACCAGATGAATGTGATCCAAAAACATTCAAAGATTGTATATTTTTAGTCATAATTCATATTTAATTTATAGATAGAAATTACCATGTCTCAATAAATCTTTCATCACTTTCAACTCGACGGAACTTCTTTTCATACAATTTTTTTGATGAAGGATCCAAACTAGAATCCCTCTAGTTGTATACAAAAATTATCCATGAATCATTGTAAAACACTATTGGAACTCTAAGTGCTGGTGTGGGAGGACCATGCCGCTAAAACAATTAACTATGGATCGCAACAACAATCATTAAAATAAAAAAAGAATCCCTCTTATTCTCTCTATCTTGAGTGGGAGGAGGAGTATAACGATATATCATTCTTAAGAGTGTTCTAATTATAATTTAATTATGCATGAAAATTCACTACAACTCCCTAAAGATGATATTTTATGGGTTAAAACATGGGTTTAAAATAATTCTCAAAAGTGTCCCCAATATAATTTTATAAATAAAAATTAACCTTGTATCAAATAATAATAATAATAAGGATAATAATATTAAAAATTATAAAAATATTAGTATTATTAGTATTATTATTATATTCCATAATTTACACTAACTCCTATATATTTAAATATCATTTCATAAACAAATCAAATAATATTTGTTTACTTATCTAAAATATACTATGTTTTATTTCATCCAAACCCTTAAATCGACCCATACATCCTCCTATGCATTTATCAATCAATCTATAAAAAATATTTATTTTCATAAACTAATATGACTGTAATATTTAGTCATTCAAAAAAATACATTTAAAATCTAGATAAAAAATAATTATATAATTTTTTATAACAAAATAATTAAATAATTGTTAACTTGAAAATAAAAAAGTTATAAGTAAATGTTATATATTTCATAACAAAATATGTATTTATTTGTAACCTTAAGAATTAACATTTTTTTAATATTAAACTCCAACATTTTTTAAATAAATTTTTTCTGAAATAATGATATCCACAAAATCTAAATATTTGTTAGGCCCTATCATGGAAATAACATAAATTTAAAATGTTAAATTCATATATAATTTTATTGAGATTCTTGATACACTTAGTGTGTGACTCTCTTGAATTCTTTCAGTATAGAATTAAGTGACATGGGTTAAATTTCATATTTAACAGCTAGTATTGATTGGATGTCCTAAAGGCGTTCTTTCTTTATTGATTTTCTTATAACCCCCCATTCAAGGGATGAGGGGGAACCCTTACAAGGCCCATTGGCTTAGATATTTCGTCTCCTGTAGTATTGGAGACATTATAGGACCTGATGGTCTTTCAGAAATCATATAGACTAATACTACATAGAACTGCCCCTCCCCAGCATCTTAATCAGGGTCAGCTCTCCATCATTTCATGGTTGTCCAGCTAGCATTTCTATGTGAAAAGGTGCACATGCATGATATCTATAGAAAATGGCATAACTTCTCATTCATACTAATCTGTTTACACCTTCTCTGGTGAATGAGTCCTACTATTTCTTCCTCTACAGTGGTTCCTTGTAGAATACATTTGTGTGACTACATATCTGTTGTCCCTGTAGGCCTTGATGTGGCCCGAAGGCCATGAGGTGGCCGGAAATCCTTACTAACTCTAAGGCCATCAGGTGGCCCTTGAATTGTTTTTTATTGACTTCCTAAAATTAAATCGTCAATATAAGACCATAGTAATGGATTTATTAAATAAATCAATTTAGATTAATGGTATATAGATATCTAATTTCATTAAATTGAAGTAAATGATCCAATCATGAATAATTTAATTATATGATATCACATATGATTCACCCGAGATATACAACCTCACCATGAGAATATGTTGTTATAGTTTTCTTAAATAGATAAAAGTAAGTGATTGATGGTATATATTAATAATAATATCAGGTTTAATTTCCATTAAACACATAAAAATATTGGAATATCAAATGAGGTATATTATATTGGGAATTCATATTGGAGAGTATATTCTCATAAACTACTCTTTTGAGATTAATAGTTTTGAACATAATGAGAAGAAGTCTCAATGTCTTATGGTCCCCAAATATTTGAAATTATAATATCCTATGTTTCCCAAAAAGTATATTTCTTCTAAAATTATTACTCTTATTTGAGAATATTTTAATAATAATTCTGTGATCTCATTATACAATGGAAATTCTATGTACTTTGGATAAAAATGACACTCCTAGTACATTATCACATAAATTGTACATAGAAGAATAATTATCATGTGAAAGGATATAATTAATATTCATCTCCTTTAAAATATGGGTAATTGGAAAAAAATAGGTACTAATGTAACAACACAAAAAAATATTCATTTTTTTGATACATAAGTGTTACAATGTTGTCGAAAAGTATAGGTCAATAAAAATGGAAATGTATTATATGTACGGATTACTTATCCTATATGTAAGAGTCATCCCATTATACATAATGATTATTAATGGTGATCAAGACCATATATATGATAAATTAGAATATTTCAATATGCATGGGTTTCATTACAATACATGAATGGTATCTGATCAATATTTAATGTTTACCAAGAGGCACTATAGAAATAATTTAAGTGATGTATATATAATTCTCAACAGGATGATACATAAGGGTAACAAAATAAAAAATTGTCATTATATATATATGATCAAAACAAATACATAAGAATTTTCTATACTTTATCATATTTCAAGTTAGGAATTGACTATAGACAATCTTTGAAATTTGTATGTTTAATTATCGAAAAAAGTAATATATGGTGGTATTCCTTTTCTTCTAGAGGAGGTACATGTAGTATTGCATTATTTTCTATTACCATTTATTAAATAAAATTTATAATTATTTCATATGATGATTATATTTGAAATTATCAACCGTAAAATATATTGGACAATGCACATGATCAAACGAAATTTCGAAAAATGAAGAAAATAAACCCAAATATTTAGGGAAGACTCTAAGGAAGAAAAGGAAACAAATTAAGGGGATTTATTAATAATTAAAGGGTCCAATAATTAGGGGATATATATTCATGTGATTTCCTTTTGGATTAAAAATAAATAACATCATTCTTCATTATATTATCCGAATAATACACATGATAATATGTGAATATTTATCAATTGAAATAGAAGAAAACAATGTATGATGATGCTACTATCTAGAACAATTAATGAATAAAAGACATAACAGAATATAATGTGATATTATTTGTTCTATATTTTGAGTTTAAGTAATAACATAAGCTGGAAAAAATTCTCTTTCTTAGTTTTTTATTATTCTTCGTGAAGAATCATTGTAAGTGATCATCATGAAAAATCATTCTTGTATTCCATGTCTCAGAGAAGTGAAAAGAAAGAATACATGATGGTGTGTACCTATGTTTTAAAATGATACATTTCTAAAACATTATAACACATATAATAATAACTGTTATCCCCTTACACATTGATACACCATTGTAATATACTTCTTGAATTTTCAATTTATAGATAACCAAGAAAAATCATTATGCCATAATATATACGTTCCTAAATTGGATATTATGTTTTCTTAGAGATTGATAGATTTATGTTGTTTATACTAACATGAGAACAATATTGTTTTAGTATGATATGAACAGAACAACTGAATCCACCCCTGTATTAATGTTTATTGGGCCTATAGTAACAATAATTGGAATTAGAGAACAAGGTTATTTCTTAATGAATATA
The DNA here is from genome assembly GCA_963277665.1 of Viscum album. NCBI lineage: Eukaryota > Viridiplantae > Streptophyta > Magnoliopsida > Santalales > Viscaceae > Viscum > Viscum album. The sequence continues at coordinate 839,353,894 of OY728125.1, read as the reverse complement.
TCATTATATAATTTATTATAATTATAATATGGCTAATGTGAAAAAAGTTCCATTATTTTACGGTATTAATTCCAATATTTTTCTGAATTCTATGCTATCAAACTTACAATCACTTGGACTTTATGTTTTTAAATTATAATTTATGAAATAAAAGATAGAGATGTTATATGAATGTACATACTTGAAGCCTATAGGAAACTTCTTAATACTGATTTGAAGAGAAAAAATATTAACCCATTGCATTGAAAAGAATATATATATATTAATGGGATGAGTTTGACAATAAAAATTTCCATTTAGGGAAAAATTATAATCATTATAGGGGATACGAAAAGGTAAAAGAAATAAAATTTTAAATTCTACATAATGGATTTGATGAATTAAAAATTATCACAAATTAGAATATTGATGGTTTCATGAATCAACTCACTAAGGTCATGGGGTATATCAATGGTATTGGTGATGAGATAAATGATTTTGATATAATGAGAGAAATTATTTGAAGACAAAAACATTTTTACAATTCCAAGGTGTCATACCTTGAAGAACATGATCTCACGATATAATATCCCAAAAATCATTACAGAAAACTTTTGGTATATGAAATGCATTTGAAACTAAAGAGTTATTATATCTAACAATTAAAATATATAGTTTCTAAATACATGAATAATATATAGATATATGAAGTTAAAATTAATGATGTGGATGACATTAATAAATTTATATCCCTAGTAGTAAGAAAATTCAAGTGAGGAAAATGGTTCTTTGAAGCTATGATACCGTTGAATAGAATTAATCATTGAAATATTTGGAATTTCATTAAAATATTTACAATGAAGGAAAATAGTGTACCTAAGGATGATTTGTATTGAACATACAAATGAAACATTGACATAAAATGTTACATTAAATCATGAAAACCTATTATAAAAATATTCTAATGTGAAAACATGATAAAGAGGAGGAGAATATTGAAATACATTATGAAGATGATGCAGATGAATTTATTTAGAAAATTAAATATGATTTGATAATAACTGATGATAAAAATTAAATATAAACATAATGAATAAAAAAATTCTAATAGATTTATTTTCCAAAAAACAGAACATGAAGGAGCTCTTGTAGAGTTTTAAATTTAATGCATGAAATATTCAATGTTCTATATCCTGATAAAGGATTCATTCAAACATATTGATCAAAATGAATACAATATTAATCATCTATAAATAGAGTTAGAATAATTTGGGGATTCTAATTTTACATCTAGATAAATTATTACTTTCATATTGAAGATCATATAACAATTAAAAATTTATTGGAGATCTTAAACCCTGACTAGAATAGAGGAATAAAATGGATAAAACAATAAAAGATTAAGTTGTGTGTTTCTAAATAAATATTAATACTCAAGAAAATAATGATTATAATAAAAATAATAATTTATTTTAAATTTTATCTAATAAATAATTTATGTATTGTGTAGGAATAGTTAAAGGAATGGTTTCAAAAATAATAAATGATCATCGACCTAGGATTATAGCAAATATAGTTCTCGATTGTAAAGATAATTCATCCAAATATAAAGGAGTTACAATAAAGGATAAAGGAAATAAAAAAATAGTGAATGGTCTCAATTAACAAAGACTCATAAAAAAACATGAAGATACTCTAAATATGTAAATATGCGGAGAAAAATAAAAAGATAAAATTATTCCCCTAGTGATATAAAAATTTAAGAACCATGTGGTTGTTACAATGAATTTATTTGAGGTTGTTGAGAGATGATTAAAAGATTAATCTCCCAAGATATAATAATACTATAATTAAATGTTTACTAAAAACATGAAAAAAATATGTATATTGTTATAACTTCTCAATCTTTATATAAGAAGATGTAAATTGTAATAAATGCAGGAGTCCTATTTATTCGAATAAAAAACAGAGGAAGTCAGTTCTAAAAAATCAAATGATATCCCAATTTATATAATATTAATCATCTATAAGAGGATGAGTCTAATCTCATAACCTTTGGTGAAGATAATGAGGATGGACCATCATGTTACTAAACTTGTCTAGGTAGATCAAGTACAAAAAAGATAATGAATGGAAATGAAATCTTTACAAGAATTTCCATTCAAGAAACTCATAACTACAACACATATATTCTTGATAGTGGGTTTAATCCAACATGACTAGTAACATGAATCTATTGATGAATTTTATGTTCCACAATATCATTATATTTTTATACAATAATGATGGATCTCTAAAAATAAATAGACATAGAATAAAAATTCTCTATATAATTGAGTCAAGGAACGTAAAATTACTTTTATATAGATGGTCGTTGATATAAAATATTGAGGATCATTCTAATTTGTAACTCTGGATTCAAGGTAAAATTAAATAGGAATGGTAATTTTATGAAATTAAAAATAATAATTTCATTGTTGATGGAATGAAGAACCAATGGAAAATATATACAATTGTGATTTTAAGGTGCAAACTTGTCCCCTTATAATAGAAGAAGAAAAAAAACCTTTTGAATCTTAGGGATGAAATTATTAGTCATAAAAAAAGAACATTATTCAAATTTGAAATCTTTTATTAATATTATGAATATAATATGATATTAGGAAAACAATTAGATACCCAAAATAAATGAATAATTGTGATAAATACCTACAATATGATGAATATGTGCGACTCAAATATACTAGATCTAATTCAAAAAAAGGTGGGCAGACCAATGAGTTCAAAAAATTTAAAATGAGAAATAATTCATATTATTTATTTATTATTATATTAGAAATGTATGTATCATGTTTATACTGTAAACACTATAATTAATTGGCAGTATTAATCAATTTCTGAGGAGATACAAGATTGAAATCAAAAGGTTAATCAAGGTTATCTATTTTGAGAATTGTATAGGTTACACCACTTATGATAAATAACGATACTAATTGAAGTATGGAATTTAGAAAGATGTTTCATTAGTGTAAACATCACCCAAACAAATATTTTCATGGTATAAATTCAATTTTTAGTCACATTAAATTGTTTTATAGAAAATTAGACATTCATTAGAAGGATGGAAGTTGTGGAAAATTTTTAGTTGCAATATATAAAGGGAATTTTGTTGGCTAATTATTTGAGATTAAGACCTATGTGGTATCATTATGTAGATGGATATGATTTAGTAATGCAGTGATTTAAAAAAATCTTAAGAAAAATCTAGGAATATATCATAAATTAATTCTTTGTGAAAGGAAAATGATGAATAATAATAAATAGATACAAATACTAGAATCATATATAGTCTAATTCAAAATGAATATTCAAATTCTAAAATTTAGGCTGAAGAAGCTATCGAAGGGGAAAAAACAATGACTCATTAGTGAAATATATTAAATAAGGGGAATGAGTCAAATATTTTTAGTGATAAATCTACTTTAACAAAAGTTCAAGTGTAAAGAAATATATATTTCACTACTTATATTCTCATGTGGATCTATTCTCATTTGTGTAAGGAGTGAAGGATGAATTGTGGGTTAAATATATGCATTTGGAGTTAGTGTTAATAAAAAAATTCATTCAGGAGAACATGTGAAGAGGAAAACATGTTATAATTTTATACAAAAAAATGGTTATTCAAAAATATATACGATAAGTATATAAAGGAGATCCAAAATAAAACATGTTTGGTGAAAAAGGTATCCCCACAAGTAGAAGGAATTTATATAGAATGATATTTTTCATTGGTGGAATGACTAAAGTCTATTAGACTCAATCTAGTTTTGGATATTTAATTAAAATTTAGAAACTAACCAATGGATGTTAAGAATATATATTAAAATAATGTTCTCAATGAAAAAATATACATTGAGAGACAAACGTGGTTTATAATTATCGATGAACAATAAAATGTGTTTATGTTGAAAAAGTAGTTGCACATCTTGATACAAGCTCCCCATGACTAATATTATTACTTAGACACATTTTTATGAAAGTTATTATTTAGAATATGATGATTTGATCTTAATTATTATATCAAATTGACTATGGAATAGATGTTTAATGTGATTTTATGTATTCATGACATCATATTAAAAGAAATTAAGAGAAATTATATTGATGAATTTTCATGTTTAATTTTCATAGAGTATAAAATTTGGTGATAAGAGAACTGAATTTTTTTAAAGATTCAAAAGTTATTATATTTTGGATACACATTTATTTCTTAATTACCATATGTGAAGGATCTGTTGAAAACGATTCAATGGAATAAGATAAAAATGGTTTCAACACTCTTTAGGGTCTGTACCAGGTTAGGAAAACATGATGAAGGAAGATTGGTAAATCTAATACATTACAAGTAGTTCATTAAAATCATATTATATCTCAAAAAAAAGGCTAGATATCTATTTTATGACATTTTTGATACGGAAATTATAAGCTTCCTCAGGTAGGATCTTATTTTTGTTGAGAATTGCATTGAAAGGTATATTTAAAGAACAATTGATTATAGTTTGGTATATAGTAGAGGGAATGATATAAATATGTATGCATATATTCATGTGGATTGGGATGGAGGAATTGTGGGTAGAAATTCCATGAGTAGTAGAACCATGTTTGTTGGAATAAAATATATTATATGGATCATAAAGTTGTAAGATGTAATTTCAGTCAATATATTGGAAGACAATTTTATTTTTGAAACAAAATGATTCATACAATTATAATGGTTGAAATAAAACTTATTGTATTGTACAAATAATTTGATGCCTTCCATTATAATTCATTATGAAAACCAATTTGAAATTGATCTATCAAATTATCTTACACAACATTAAAAAGTGAATGAAATTGATGGATAGAATCATTTCATTATATAAAAGTTGGATCCAAGAATTATCAATCACAAACTTGTTTGTATGAATAAATAAGATAAATACATCATCAAAAATATAATATATTTATTGATATTTGAGTATCACTGGTTGAGCCTTTGTGTTTAACCACCTCCCTCAGTATGAGGAGGTTTAGAAACACACCCCATTTCCATTGTACATATTACTTTAATCGGATGTTATGTGTTTTTCTATATGTCTTCCAATTTTTTATATTATTAGATTAGGGGAGAGAAAATTCATGGAGAATTAGAATCATAATAAATGATGGATATATATTTTTTATGGTATTATAAAAATTTACATATTTTATTATTTTATACATTGAGCATTGAATTGTGTTGGATTTGAAACTTTTTTATCAAATATTTTTACATTAAAAAAAATAAAGGCTTTTTTATTACATATATTTGATATGGTTGGAAAAGGTGAGACCATATGAGTTTTTTAACAAATGGGAGGATTATTACATGGGGAGAATGCAAGCATGGAGAAAGGGAATATTTTAAAAAATAATAATAATGGAGAATACTACATGATTCAATATTGCATTTGTTTACCATTTGGAGTCAAAAAGATATTTTGGAAGATAGATGCCTAAATATTAAAAGTTCATAAATAATAATTCAATATGTTACAAGTTAAAAAGATGGACAGATTTTATTATTTGTGAATTTATATGATTTTATATGATTTTTGTAAGTGTAATGGATGATATAGGTTATATATAAGAGTTTTAGTGGATCCGAGAGGATTTGTTCATCTACAATTACAAATCCTTATAAATAAAGGATACTTGTCTGATAAGTAAGAGTTAGGATATATTGAAGAGGGATGTGTAATGTTCATCTAAAACAGATAGATTAAAAAATGAGAATTTTTTAACTATAGTTTTTACCATCCCAATACATATATGTTATCAAACAAATATATAAAGGTTATCGAGAGGAACCAAAACAATATCCTAAGGTATTCTATATTTATTAGTCAATATAATGATATGTAATGGTCACACAATAGAAAAGTGTCATGATATTTAAATATCAAGAGAAAATATATAAATGTATTCTTATAATTAATAAATCGGGGTTTTAGAAAAGGTTAAGGCCTCTCTATGAGATATATAAGAGTAAATGGTCCAGAACTACATGTATATAAAGGTAATGCCTTTTATACTTATATATGTATATGTAGATATATATTATATTCCATTATCAATTATAAAATATGATTCATAATGCATCAAATAATGTATTATGATATACTAGATAAACTATAATATATTATTGATAATGTTTCCTATCATGAATACTAGAGATGTTTGAAAGAGAAAAAATTAAATATATATTAGGAATACGCTAAAGAAAAAAATGTCAAGATTTATGTGGTGTTATAGAGACTCAAAGGATGCAAATATTTTAAGGAATAATATCATGATATTTATTTGATATTTTATTAAGTATAAAGTCAAAGTGGTTTTTATTTTTTATATAAAATGTAAAATATTATTTGAATATTTATAAAAATAATATAAACAAGAAAATTAGGCAATTATCCTTCTATCTATAAAAGTTTTTGAAGTTCAAATAAAAGGGAAACTACTATGAAAATATTAATTATAGATTAATTTTTTAATGAAGAACAAAAATCACAATGACAACACACCTTGATGTTTAGTTGATTAACCTTCATGAAAAATAATTTTAAAATAACATCATATTGTATTTTCTTATATTACTTTTATAAAATCATATAACATATTAATAAGGTGTTGGAGTGACCCTAGTATTAGAAGTAAATATTCCCAAAAAAATAACTAACACATAAAATGAATATTTTTTCCCCTAACATATTGACAAAACAAAAAGAATTTTTTTTGGACTATCCAATTTTGGTGATCCAAGTAAAATCATTATTTGATTAAATTTAAAATTATAATTTGGATATTTTTTGTTAATAATTATTAATAGGTTTATGTTATTTTTTCTAATATGGTAATAATATCTAGTGGAATAGGTTATGAATTAAATACTATAATTCACCTTTTCTTATGTCATATTGTTCCTACTCTTATAATAAGTTGTGTCAAAGATTATTAGTCATTCCCAATAAATCAATAATTATAAGATTACTTATTTTGAGAACATAGTCGAATAAAAACGAGATCCAATTATTGGTGGTTATAATTTATATACTAGGAATAATCATAATAAATATCACTAACAATCTCTCGTATTTGATGTTTTCTATACTATAATTCATCAAGTATAAGCATTTTTTTATAGAAATATTAATCACTAATGTTCAACAAAAACAATTCAATGTTGGTTCTACAACAACAAAAATCCAGATCCTAATCTTTTTCAAAACAAATATATATCTAAATAATGATTTAAAAAAAGACTATTTTGTAAGAAATTTATAGTATTTATAAAAGATACAAAAAGGTAAGATAAGAAAATTTTCATAACATATTTGATGATATGAAGATAATCCCATATGACAATATTGATTGTTTCTTTAGGCAACTCATTGAAAATGTTGGAACCATATATGGAATTAGAAATGAGTAAACAATTATTTATATTAGAAATAAAATTATCAAAATACTACCCCATTTATATAATTCCATTGTATTATCCCTTCAAAAATAAGATATCATGGATTTATCTCATGAAATTTTCAATAATATGATGGTGTCATATAAAATGTTTATGATGCAGAAAAGAATAACCAAACTATCACAAAAAATTAGATTAATTTTAATCTATAAAGATTATTAAGACACGTGATATTATAATTGGTTATAAGGATATCAGTGATGAATTTATATCACTATTAATGAGAGAAATAATGTAAATAAAATGTAGGTATTAAGGAAAAATACATTTTATTTTGCTTAATTATGTAATTTTTACGTATATCCTAGAAATATTTCTATAGAAGTATGGAGATGGATATGTGGATGACTTTTTACAAACATTGTAATGATTATTCTCAACAATATCAAACAATAAATAAAGTAACTCTACTATAAAATGATTTATGTGTAAAAACATGTTACGTAATGAGTAAGAGGACAATAAAAAATATTTTATGATAAGGTTGAATTAATTTTAGATATAGAATATTTTATCATGGAAAAAGGAAAAAATGAAATATAATTTTAAGGAATGAAAACTATATAAATGAACTCTTAAAATTAAACTCGAACTCAAAGGGGTGATAAAATATTTTAACATTCACTGAATGAAAAACGTGATGATCAATACACTACTAATAGAATAATAAAATTAAATTTCACATCTAGAAACAAAAATTAACCATCTAAGAAATTATGTTTATAAACATTTGGATACTCCATATATACCCATTGAAATGGTCAAATTCAAATCAAATATGGGAATTAAAGTTAAAATGATAAATTATCCCCATAATCAGTTAATATAGAAGAAGAAATGGGTCAAAACAATTCCATAAGAAGTTGGGTATTTATAGAGAATGCCTGAAACTATAGAAAATGATGATGGTGAACAAATAATTTTCAATTTATATATATAATGGCATGGTTTGTGTTGTGGTTTTAGTTATACAAGGTATTTTGGCCATGTATTGGTCCTTATCCCTCAAGGCCTATAGTCCATGTATGGGTTCCCTCTTAACCCAGTTAAAAATGGGGTTATCCCATAATAAAAATATTTAAATGCCTATAGGCCATCAAGGTCATAAATGAGAATAGGATTAGGCCTGTAGAAATGTGTTTTCTTTTTTTTGGAGGTGATATATCAAAGATAAGATGATTTTATATAAAGGATAAAAGAAAGAAAACATTATTGAATGATCCCAACAACCAAGGACACATGGAAAATCAATATTATAATTAGAGGTTGTAAATTTGTATAGATGTATAAATGAAAAATATTTCCCTTAATGAAATGTAAATTGTGTGCTTATCTTGGTCTCATAGTAAATTGGTTTCAAAGGGGAAGATTATTACATAATAGGTGAATCTATTGGGAGAAAATAATATAGGATATGCAACAACCAAAACAATGAAGATAAAAATATATGATTGGATATTATTATAAAACATTGATGGTGAGAGAACTATATAGCTAATAGTAAATAAAGGATCCAAAATTAACCTAATATCATACAAAATATGGTAGATCCTAAATAATCTTGTGAGGTCCCCTTTTAATATTGTATATATACATTAGAGGAAAAGGTTTATCAACTCATATTTTATACTGAAGAAACTGATGAGAGTCAACCTTGGGTGTCAACTAAATTATACATCTATTTGAAGAAAAATTCAGAGAATGGGAAATAAATCTTACCGAAAATTTCCCTTTATATAATTAAAACCAACATGAAATGGATTTTTTATAGCAGTTTTTCATCTCAGAAAACCTACAATCTGAATCTATTAAATATTGTAATGGCCTATATAGGTTGTTCATTTAGATTATATAATGATGGTACTTTAAAAATAAATTGAAGAGGAAATAAAATTCTCAATAAAAATATTATATAGAATAAAGAATTACATTATGAAAATTGTCTTTCATAAAACCTATTTATTTTTTGTCACATTTTTTAATTAGTAATTCAGGTAACATTCACTCTAAATGTTTGATTTATAATAGAAACAATTTGGAAACAATTAATGAATAGATAGAGAACCAACACAAATCTATACTAGGTGAAGTTATAGGGGAATACTAGTTTCTTTACCATGGATTAATAATGAAGCCTCTCGTATCATTGCAATAGTAATATTAAAGAAAATCATAGAAATAGTATAAAATTTGAAGAATATTATTGAAATTCCACATATAGGATGAATAAGGAAAAGGAATATGTTTAATGTGAGAGGTAGAATGACAAGAAACCCCTATTGATTGAAGAAGAAGAAGAGAGCCAAAAATATTCATGGAATAATTCAAACTAATGTGTGTGGTCCCCTGAATTTAACCAAAACATATAGTTTGATTTAATACATAATTTTTAATGATTATAATGTTGTTTATCATATTCATATATGTAAATGATAATTTTTTAGGTTGTATTATATAGTTCGGTAGAAAAGAAAAGAACGGAACTGAGATAATGATCAAGGTTCTCCAGTATAATAATTTCATAGTGTACACCTTTCATAAAGTGTAAAATTATATGAATAAGAATGGAATTAATCATTAAACCTAATAAGTGATAAAATTAAATCAAAATGGTTTTATAGAAATAAAAAATCATATGGTAATCATAAACAGTGTGTATGATGTACCTATTATGGAAAAATTATAGATATAATAGGAACTCATCCAAGGATTTACACCTTTGTTCAGAAAATATGTTTTTTATCATCTAATTTCATAGTAAATTTCAAAATTCTTATGAATCCCAATATTCATTTAACAAAATATTTTTCTTTACAAATTTTCGAATAAATAATTGGTGATACATTTTAATGTAGATGATTATGAGCTATTTGTTGAGACCGGTCATGTGGTTAACAAGATTATATATTCATCTGAAATAAGAATTTATTATATTTGTTATTGTTTTTCAAAAATACAACAAATTGAAATTTTAATGGAAATAATCCATTTGGGTTGGGTTTTATCAAATTGATAATGTAATTTATTTCAATTCATGAGGAAATATGAAACATCAAGTGATATTAAAATATAATTTCCTTTAAAATTAATTTAACGTGTTTGATAAATTAAGAGTAATGCAACACTCTAACAACTTGAAAATTTATTTATTACTAAAAAATTAAATAAATTATGAGATATTAATATTAAATAGATAACAAATATATTTTTAAAATAAAAAGGGTTTGATTAACATAAAAAATTATATCAATTCTAAAGAGTCTATTTTTTACTATTTTATTGAATAATTTTGATTATTTAAATTTTATAATTTTTATGAATGATATAAATACACACAGTTGATATAATTTAAGAAATAATTAATGATGTCAATTTAGGACTTCTACAAAATGGTTAAGTATTGATATGTAATAATAGTATAAAAATTCTTGGTTAAACCAGAATTTTTTGTTTACATACATTATTGTATTATATATTAATTTTTTTAAAGTTAATTTATTTTATTTAGAATAAAATAAAAATAAAAAGTATTTTCTATACCTATAATAAATTAAATTATCATTCATACATTTATAATTAAATTTGTAGAAATGAAGGTAAAATCATATGAAGGTAAGAATCCATATTTTTCTTAAAAAAAGTTTTTTTGTGAGATTTGTTTCTTCATTAATAAAAAATGTCACTATATGTTAATTTTTTTATTAAATATTTAGATTATATATCTAATATAATAAAATAAAAATCCTATAATGGTTATTACTAGGAAATGGATGAGAATAAAATCATTTTGATGATTAAAGAAACATTATTTTTAAAAAAAGGGTTTGATGTTTTTTTTGGGTTATTATATTTTATTTCCGACACCTATAGAAATTGGAATCCATAAAATTTATTCTATTTTGAGAATCATAATTTTTTATTTTTTATAAGATCAATTTTATTTATAGTCCCAATTAATAGTTACTATGGTAAAATCTATTCATTATGGTAAGGGTTAAATGGATTATATTAAAGGGAAAACATTAAATATGAAAAAAAATATTTTTATTTGATTGGATGAGTGGATTTCAACCAATTTATGAAATTTAAGAAATATACTAAATTTTAGAAAATCTCTATGAGAATTACATTTATTATTCTTAATTTTTTTAAATATTTCAATGGGTGCCACTCCTCTTCCTTATAAAAGGGTGCATATTCTCCTAACTTCTTTAGACACTTCGTAATCCATATGTAGACATATTTATATGAAAATAACCTACCAAAACCTATATAAATAACCTACATATTCCTATTTCATGAAAATACCATATCTAAAATGCATCAGGAGAGATCTAGAATATGATACACAAGGAATAGTTAATCATGTTAATTGAATTATTTCAAGTTTAGTCTTCTTACATATTTTTAAAATATTTAACAACCATATAAACATTATAAAATTTGTAAAATTATTAAAATCAGATATTACTATTTATATGAAACAATGTTTACTAGTATCCATTCCATTTAATGGAGAATAAAAATAACGCCCCTCTGTCTGTGTTGACTACTTCCTCTATGAAGGGATGTATTTTATTTTTCAACATATCTTCTCATAAAAGGGATTTTATGATGGATTTAATGAATTTTTATGATATTTACTACATATTTATGGTTCTATAAATACAAATATTTATCTAATTTCTCTAAAAAAATTCAATGAAAACTAAAGATGTCATACGTATGTTTGGACTACCACCACCATGGAGCGATGGATTTTATTTTTCATCACTACCATGCGTTTCTGATTATAAAACTATCTAAAGAAAAATATAATATTTTTAATTTGTTTTATATTTTATATATTATTAAATCATGGCCATGTTGCATGGTCAATTATATCTTAATTGGAACTGAAATAATAAATAAAACAGTTAAGACCAAAATATTTAATTTGACATAGAGTTATTAACAAAAAAGTTATAAGATATTACATGATAATAGTATGTAGTAATTAAAATGTAAATTTAATTCTAATATAGATGATAAATAAATTTAAATTTACTACAATTTATTTTATAGTGTCTCAAATTAAGCAGAATAAAGGGGTCAGAGTTAATGTTATAATCTCACTTTTTTAACAGGATTATTAATGTTTTAATTTATTTTATTAAAAAATTTATACTATTTTCCTCTAGAACCAAATCTATTTTATTAAAAACTATTATTTATGAGTCTTTTAATTATTAATTCCATTTCCCCCACTATTATATTCAAAAATATATAAATAATTTTTTTAATACCATCATACTTATTTATTGTTTTTTTGGTAATAAATTTTATTCAATGACCATGACCATTATATTTTTTATGTAATATTATTATTTAAACTATAATTATATTTTATTTTCATTTTCAATAACATTTTATTTTTTAGAATTTTTTAAAAAAAATATTTTTAATATTTTCATTATAGTTCAATTATTTCTGTTAATAATGGTTTGAAAATATTGCTTTTTATTACTTTCCTACTGACTAAATTTCCCCATATTTATAAATATTCATTATTATGAATATTATGTTACATTATCCTATAATATATTAAAGAAAATAATGTTACCATTTTTTTTTGAATTTGTAATATTTAAATATTACTATAAGAAAATGTTTTTTATTAAGGATTTACAATTAATGTTTTTAATGGATTTATAAAAGTATTTTTTATCTATATAAATATACGAGATTGATTGATATGATTCACTATGGATTTGACCTAATGGTACCATCTAGCTTCTTTATTTGTTTTAATTATGATTTTTTTTTGAAGAAATTATCGTACATCCCATTCCATTTCCATGGGTTAATTAATCAATGAAGTAATGAATAATTCTATAATTTTATTAGGTAAATAATATTTTCTATTTATCATTATGTTATAGATGGGTCCAGTATAGCCCTCCAATTCATTAGGAATTTTTTTTTATCATGAGTTCAAAGGGTATATGGGTGGTTATCCCAAGAGAGTGAGGGTATAAAGAAGGTCTACACAAAACCAATAATTTTATGATGGTGGTTATCTCATACATACAAGGTAATGAATGTCGTTGTTGGTAGCTTTATCATATTATTTCAATTCATATAACCATGATACACTATTATGCCACATGAATATTCTAATTCCCAGGTTATGCACTCATTGTTTATAATTGTTTTATGGTTCACACACTTAGGACTAATGCCTTATTATATGTCAATTTGTTATCCCATTACTCATTATTTTTAATTTATATCATTGGTTATGGTATTTTTATAACTTTATTAGGTTGTTTTAACAATATGATCATCAAATTAACACTTATGATTTCCAATTTATTTTCCTTTGTTGACCCTTACTGATAATTTTATCACAACCTTTCTTTTGTTTCTATTTTACATGATTTTAAACAAATTCATTAACCATGGTGTGTCTAAAGGGATTCTTTATATTCAAAATTTATATTTAAAATGTTAATGATCATTCATAAATAATTTTATTATTTATAAATTCTACAAAGACAGTAAAATTTTACAGATATCAGAAATGAATTATTTGGATAAGTATTTGTTTAATGTAAAATAATAGAATATTTATATATGTTATGATTGGGTTCCCATAGTGAGAATTATCATGGGGTTTTGAAATTTTTGGGGATTAAGTTATGAATAAAAATTGGTTATAACCTAAAATAACCAATGGGATGTAGGATGAGGAAAACATTACATATGTTTAAATTAATGTTTCATAATTTGAGAAATAGATGGATTGATTTTCTTTATGAAATGATTAATAATGATAACTATTTTTTTTCATGGGCTGAAGTTTTTTATTTTTTAATATGTGTAAAACCAAGAGGAATCATGTCCATAATGAATACAATGGACAATGTAATGACTCTCATAATTATTAACTAGTTAAAATATGACACACACATATATATAACGTAAAATCATACATCTATAGTCATTGAACTATCTCAATCTATGAAAACTAATTAGAGTTATGTGAATTTTCCCAAAATCTAAAATAATGAAAACTAAATATTAAGTTTTTTATTCATAAAAACACACCCTCCTTTAGTGGATCATCAAATAAACTTATTACTAAGAAATAGATAAATTCTATACAAGATATATTTTCTGTTATCCAGTGATCATACCCTGAGATGGTTTTTTTGGAAGTTGTATTGTTTGGAAGATTATGTTTATAGAAATTTTCAAATAATACAAGGAAGGAAGAAGAAAACAAACTCTGTTAAAGGATAAGAGATACACAATATAATTTTCAGTCGTAATTTTCCAAAAAAACATCACAATAAATTTGATAGTGAATTTCTAGAACAAATTTGGATGGATGATGAATATAAATGTACCAATTAGGAACTTCTAAATAGGCATTCAATGTAAACTTCTTGTTTTATTATCAACATTGAAATAAAAATTTATATATTATTTAGTGCCTTAAAACTATGAGCCCAAAAAGTATTTTTTTATAAGTGACATTGATAACTATGATGAAATCATTTATATTTACTCTCAATATTGAATTAAATATTATAAACTCATTTTTCTCATAGTTTTGGGTAAAATTGTGTAAAAATGGATATTCATTGAGATTAAAAATGTAAAACCAATTGAGGAACAAAAAATAATATTTCTTTATACCAAAAATGTGGAAAAACTAATGGAATATATTTCCTTAATGGGAATGGTAAGGGGTTATATGTGGAAAATAATTTTATATATAAAATAAATGTTGAAGAGATATGAAGAGGTAGATGAAAAGTGAAAATTAATATTAATAGAATGCACCTTCCACAAAAATTCTATGATTACATGGTTTATAGAAATTACCTCAACTAGTGAATGAATCAAAGGGTCGGTGACAAAAAATATACCTCAATAACCTTCTAAGAAAAATAAAAATGGAAAATCCTCTATAATCACAAATACTATATTGGTTTTTGAGAAAAATGTGAAAAAAAAGTACACTTACCATCCACATTAAAAATGATAAAATATAACTGCATTTAGTTTATACAATAATTTCACTATATTTAGAATCTAATAAGGGTATCAGATCACCACATCAACTATTATATAATAAAATATTTTTGAAAATCCTAATTTTAACATCCCAGACTAGGTTCCACTATAACTGGTTCTCCATGACAGATCATCATATGACCTCAGGCACAACTCCCCATAAACAAGATGCTTTCGATTAGCAGAACATGTCTATGGGGATGTAATAAGGAGACCTTAAATACTTATCAATGAGAAAAATAAATGGATATCATTTCCACATATATAAAAACCAGTAAACATTTCAAATGGATTAAAAAATTAAATTCTCAATAATAACCAATGGAAACCAAGATACAACTATGATATGTATACTCTACATGTCATACGGTCATAAAATAAAATCATGAATAATGAAAAATGAAAAAATAAAAATGAACTCTTGAGTATAAGCCTTGTACTGACACCCCATCCTCCAACCCATTATCCCAATCATTAACCCAGATTCATGTCCCTATCCCAAACTTACATGAGAAATAAATTACATCTTCTTGAGTACCCAAGATCTATGGAGGCCTAAGAAGACTTTGTGTAGAAATTAGTAGGACATCGAAAATGGTGTATAAATAAATAACTAGTATAATTATAGTTCATGAGGATGTAGAATATCACATAGAGAATATCAAATAAACTAGGTTTCATTATTCGAAAATATTTAATTCACCATAACTATTCTAAATTTCTAGAGATTCCCAAAACCATTATACCTACTTTGGACCTTTCTGGTCATTTGAACTATATATCACAGAGTTAATAGGTTGGAACATAAGGAGAACTGGTCTGTGTATCAAAAAAAAATAAAAAATTCTTTTCGGACTATCCCAACCACTTATTATATGGGTCCTAAGTCAAAAATCACGGAGCATCAATTCAAGAATTCAAATGGGATACAAAACGTCATGACCTACCATCCCAACTACATATTTATACGTCATAGACAAAAAAGGATCACCAGTCCAAGTATCCAACTAGGATTCATATCTTCATGTCGAACCATCACAACTAAAATATTTAATGTTTTGTCCATTCCACTTGATTCAATAGCATCGGTCCACACTCAAAAAACTATGGTGCATAGGGGAACCTAAATCATCAGTCTTGCATGAACAAAACCTAGTTGTGGAGAAAAATTAAAACAACCCAAGACCATATTACTATTAATAATTTATATATTTATCATATCATTTATCCAAAATCCAATCCTCCTAATTATTCGTCATTTACCAAGGTCCCAACAGAGCTTTAAAACCTACCATGACACAATAAGACCCCACCCCATTTTTATAATTTCAAAAAATATCAATTAATACAATTTGAAAAAATTAACAACACCACCCACTTCTTGAAAAAATTTCAAAACTCAATTCAACTTGGGTCTTTCTCGTTGAACATCAAAATAATTCCAAAGGACTTCTATCCCCTTTAATTCATTAAGTTACCCACCATGGAATTTTTAGGAGGGGTAAACCACAAAAAAACATTAAAATATATTTTTACTTTTAATAATAACTCCTTTGTAATATATTTTTGATAAAAACCTCCTTTTTAGAGAGACCCTACTTTTTTTACATGAATATTACATCATTTTAATGATAATCATGATGATAGTCCTAAAAATCTTGGATAAAATAGTTTAATGACATGGTAAAAATAGTTTCACAAATAACATTTTCATAATAAAAAATAAAAATTATTTAATTCCTTCTTCTAAAGCATTTATGTGTCCCTCTCATTATTCTTATTACAAGTAATCACCATAGGATATACATTAATGAAATAGGTGAGATAACTGCCTAGTAAGAACATAAATAAAGACATGAATGAATATAATATGGGTGATTGTAATCTTTATCATCATAGCATAAGTATAAAAAAATAATCACAATCATGATATGAAGCATAATATAAATTATTGGAATGTGGCAATGCATAAAATTGAAACATCATGTCCTAGTGGTCAAAACCGCATATAGTTGTGAACAAATCTATAATCATTTTCCCTCATAACATATTCGAATAAACCTAAAATAATAATTCTGAATAAATATAGCATCATGTTCAAAAAAATTTCACATTATCTCTCGAGATATGTGAAATTAGACAATGCAATGAAGGGTTATATAATTCCAGACCCACCCGTCATAACATAACATTTACATAACCATGCATTCCACATAAATGTATAATAATAAAATAAATGAAGTAAAACCAAGGGATATAATGGGTCTCTAAGAATTTAATAATTAATACATTAAAGAATAATTTTTTTTGGTTTCCCAAATGAATAAGGAAAATCATTATTAGACATAACACATTTTGTTAGAAAATCTAATTATATTAATTACCCGCTTAATTTTGTTTATTTTGTGTCTCTTAAATAATGAACATTGATTTATAAAAACATTGATCCATAAGTGTGTTATATTAATTTTTACATCTATTTATCAATATTAATCATTTTATTAAATTTCATAATTTATGTTTATGAAATTGAAGAATTTTTATATCTTGATTTTCTTAAAAATATATCATTTCTCTTTGATTTCTCTATTTCCCTATATGTAATTTTAAATTATTATAGTCAATTACATAATCTTATAATTCATATAATTAAATGTTTATATATTATACATAGTGTATAATTTACATCCTTGCTAATGGTTATATGTGTTGACATGGAGATTTATCTATATGTGGTTGAATGATATTTGACAGGACATTGTTGAGAGAGTGGGAAAAAGAAGTTCTAAATTTTTATATATAGTACTATGATACTTTTAGTTTGTTAAAATCAGTAATTTAGTGTTAAAATACTTTATTATTAATTATATTAATTATTTGTTTTTAATGGTATGGTGGAAGTATAAATATAAGAGGAAGAATAAATAAAAAGATAGAGAAGTTGATCATAACATAATTAATCCACTATTTAGCTTCTCTTATACGATAATAAAAATCCATTGTGATTAGAGTTATATTTCTTTAGAACATCCCTATGGATTATAATACTCTTAATTGGTTTGATATTATAAGATATTTTTCCTTGGAAAGGGTTGTAGGTGTGGTATTTCATGGGATGGGAGATGTGTGATTTTAACTTATTGAGAGGGGTATTTTTAGAATAAAATGTTGAAAAAAATAAAATGTCAATGGAAAAAGTTTTAATTGTAATTTTTAACCATATAAATCATATATTAATATAATATAATTGTTTCTAGTCATTAAATAACCTTTTTATTTTGAATTCATTAATTTATTGAAAACGATACTAGAAAACATATAAAATTGTTTTTTATAGTATCCCTTTTGACTTTAGGTTTGGAAATTATAATTATTATAATTTAATGAATTATTTATGAAATAAAATATATCATTTATTAACCTCAAGTTCTAGTAAATATTATTTTATTATTACATCACTAATGATGATATTTATGATACACCATTTATTTAAAAAAAATGCATTTTTACAATTCAATTAAAAATTAATGTTTTCCAAAAACAATTTCCAACAAATCACTGTTGGTTAATTTAAAAATTAGTATTGAAAAAATATTTTAATCTATAAAACCTAAATTTATAAAATACTTTATTTTAAATTTTAATATAAAAATAATGATTTCTAAGAAATACTTCAAAATACCGTTTATTAAAAATGTGTTTATATTTTCATTGAGTTTTTAACCATGATATTTATTTTTTTGGAATTATAAAATTTTCATTTAGTTAAAGTAGTAAAGATTATTATTATTTATATAATAATTTTTATTTTTTGATTAAATTACTATTCCAACGATCCGGTCACTATTTCCAATAGATAGGATACTTTTCCCAACATCAAGTTACTATTCCAACAGTGAAATTTACTCATTTAAATACCTCTACATTCTTATATTCATTTAGTTAACTAAATTCCTATAAATGTATTATATTTATTTTTTCTCTAACATTTAATGGACTACTAAAATTATTATTCTTCTCTATAGTGTTTTCAGTGGGGTGATGATTCTAGTATATTTTGGAGATCCCTAATTTCACATTTTAGCATCTCAGTTTTACATATTTTATCTAGCTGTGATGTTTTGAATTTTAATTAGTTTCATTTCAGATTGATATAAAATTATTTAGTAATGAAATATGTTCTTTTCTAATTTCTCTATATTTTTTATTTTTATAATATTATAAAGAACACACTTATTCTTGAAACTAATTTTACTACTAAACATTGGGTCGTTACATCCTTCCACCTTTAGAAATTTTGTCCATGAAAATTTAACAAATCTTCTCTATTGAGAATAGGTGAGAGTGATTTTGTTTTATTATTTCCTCTATTTACCATGTTTCCTCTTCATAGTTATGGTTTCTTCATAACACTTTGACAAGTTGAGTTGTCATGTTTGGTAGAAATTTTCTACTACAGTCCAATATTTTCACTGGTATCTTATCATACAAATGGACATTCTCCAATTGAACAACCTCAGGGTTCAATAAATGTGGGAGACTCTGTATGAGATTCCTTAGGAGTGATAAATGGAATACTTCATGAACATGATCCACACTTGGTATAAGTGAAAGTCGATAGGCCACATCTCTTATAAGATTAAGGATCTCAAAGGGCCAGTGTATCTTGGGTTAAATATACCTCTCATTCCAAACCACAAGAATATATTATTTCATAATATTTTAAAGAAGTATTTTTCTCCAATATCGAACACCAAATCCCTTGAATAGTTGTCATACGATATATTTTTCCAACTCTATGCATCTTTTATATGTTATTGGATGGTGTGAACCAACCCTATCATCTAATACAGAAGGTAAGGTCCAGGTATCATTCATTCACCTACTTTATAACAACAATTTGGAGATCTAAATTGCATTTCATATATGGCTTCATATAGAACCATTTAAATAATTGAGTGAAAGATTTTATTTATATGATAACTCAACCAATCATAGATGTTGGTTACTTCATCATTTGAATTCCATTTACTAGGATCATAGCATGTCCCCGAGAATATGAAAATTCCGTATAGATTTTCCATTAGTTTGTGGGTGATAGACCATGATGAAATTCAATTTAGTACTCAATGAATTATAAATACTTCTACAGAATATAGAGGTGAACATTATATCATGATCTGATATGTTGGAAATAATTACCACATGCGGCCTCACACCTTCTTTCTCATTTATCTTATCACGTTGTTCAAGCGATAAATTCTACTGAATAGCAATAATGTGGATAGTCTTGGAGAGTTTATTGGCAACCCATATCAAATTTTATCTATTGGTGTTTTTGAGAGACCATTTAAAATGTCCCTAGTGACATTCTCAAATTTCCACACAGTTTAATAAATGGATGCATAATCTATTTGTACTTCTATCTCTCTATATTAAGTTTTCGACATACCAAATACATTGATATGTAATTATCAATATCCTTCTTCTAATTGTCACAGAAGATGTTTTCACAAAGATCATGATAAATCTTGGTACTTCCAGAAGGGATTTTTAATGATGAAATATGTGAATTATTTAATATAACCTTCATTATCTTAGGTGATAAAGTCATATAAAGACCTGTTACAACCTGAATCACACCATCGTCATCGATTTGGAACTCTTTTATATTACATTTTTTTACTGTATTCACCATCTTCTATAACAATAGATCATCCCTTTTTTCCTCCTTGATCTTATATTTGATTGGTGTTTTAAAAATAATTTGGTAATGATAGAATTTATTCCCTACCTATATGATTTCCAGATCCACCATTTTTATTTCTATGATGATTTTGTCTCTCTCAATCACCATCATGGATAGCATGGTAGGATATTTTCTTATAATATTAGAAGCTACATTGTTCACCTTTCTTAAATGGTAGTAAATAGAGAAATCATCGTCCATTATTAGCTCTAAACATATTTTTGACCCATATTGAGCTCTTTATATGTGAATATATGCATTATAATCTTATAATATATGTATATATATATCAAACATCTCACAATAGAGATTGTGATGCCAAATCATTAGAGTGAATATTACTGCTTCAAACTCTATATCTTGCGTTGAGTAGTTTTGGTCATGGATCTTCTACTGTCGTTAGGCCATGTCTATCACTTTATCATTCTACATGAGTACACAACTCAATCCTTTATATGAAACATTTTCATATAACACAAAACCTTCTCCATATTTTGTTAGTGTGATTACAGGTGTAGTGACTGGCCTCTTCTTGAGCTCCTTAATGATTTTCTCACATTCTTCCATATTGACATACTTTACCCCTTTCCATGTTAACTATGTTTGAAATCTATAAAATCCTTATGAATTTCTCAAAACATGTGGATATCACCTACCCAATACATGAAAACTAATTATATATATGAATCTAGTTTTTCTGGGACATTCTTTAATTTCCATTGGCTTTGAATGGTATATATAAATTTCCTCACTTTTGATCACATTCACAAATAATGAAACCTTCTTTATCCATAATTCACACTTCCTAAATATAGAATACATTTCTCAATTCATAATATTTCCTAAAAATCCTTATATTACTTTCATATTTATCCTTATTCTTGTATGAAATAATAATATCATCAATAAACACAACCAAAATTTTCAAGGTATTATCTCAAGACTCTATTCATCAAATGAATTAAAATTTCAATGGAATAAGAAAGTCCTATTGGAATCACAATGCACTCTTAGTGCCCATATCTTATATTGAATGTAGTATTATGAATATATTCTTTCTTAACCTTCAGTTGATTGTATGTAAAATGAATATCCACCGTTGAGAAATACCAATCTCTACATAGTTAATCAAATAAATCGTCAATACATGGTAGAGGATAATGTTTCTTTATTGTGATCATGTTGAGCTCCTGGTAATCAATACACAGCCAAATTGATCCATCCTTCTTCTTGGAAAATAAAACTAGTGCACCCCAATGTTATTTTCTAGGGTGTATGAACAATTTTTCCAAATCCCTTAACTGATACTTGTTTAACACCTCCAGTTCGATTGGGGAAATAATATAGGGGAATTTCATGATAGTATTGGTTCTAAGTATAAGATCTATTTTTACGATACCTCATGATCTAGGGGACGTATGGGTATCACTTTGGTAAATACATCGGTATATTATATAACAATTTGAATTTACACTATATTGGAGCATGTTATTCTACTTCACAGGGTATCGATAGCCACACCTTTGAGGGATTTTACAAAGGAGGTTTATTATATTCCTTTAAATTGTTGAGGATAATTAGATTGTTTGAAATATTAAGGGATATTTTATTTTACTTTTATATGTTGTCTGATATATATAATGATATCTTATTCATGCCCACTATAGCGTCAAATTATACCAAGGAATGCATTAAAGATTTAATGGAAGAATCTTATCATTGAAGCTTATAAGAGAAGATTCAAATAGTTGGGTTTCAAGGATTTCACAACTATGTGTTTTTTCCAATATAACTACATCAATGTATTAGGGCATTGATTAAATAGTTTTACAAAACATTCAGGATATAATGGAACATGTAAATCTAGAATCAAATAAAATGTTTTCCAACAATATCGGAATAGGAATTGTACCTTGTTTGACATCATTTTATTTCTCCACTTTAGTAGAAGTGGTGGAATATTATTTCTATTTCTCCATTTTATTTGCTGGCTACTAACACTGATTACCCTTAAATTCATGAGGTTTAGTGTACTATAATTAATTTTTCCTTTTATCATTATAGTTGAATCATTGAACCAAAGGTAGTTCATTAAGAGGTTCCCTCATTTCCTCTATCATCTTGGATTTATTTTTTGTCTCTCTTAGAAATTCATGATCTTGATTTCCCTATATCTTACACATCCATCACTTCCCCATCTGTCTGATACAATTCCCATGATGCGGATTCCCACATTTTTTACAAGTGAGTAGTTGGATCCTCTTTCCCTATTCTTCATTTAACTAACTAGCTTGAATTTCATTTCTTTTATTCATTTATCCGTAACCATGTTACCATTATTGGAAAACCATCACTATATTGATATCACATCAAACCACTTCTTCATAACTCCCAATTTTTCATATTCCAACATCCATTCATTGTTGGGGTTTAAAACCAATAACGAATTCATCTATTTTTATATCATTACTACTTTCAAAATCCAAGTTATATCTTCCATGACTTTTGACGTTTTCCATGCATACCGTGATAGACTCACCATCCTTTTTCTTCAACTATATGAATTATCTCTCCATTATTGTTTGATGATTTTGAGGTAAATACGTAGTATGAAGTATTTTATTAAAGTCACCAAAATCCATCTCTTCCCTTTCATACATAAGCTTGGAGTTTATTACTAACACATAAAATTGATCTAATTATCTTACTAAATGATAAAATATAAGATTCACCGTCTCCTTCTCAGAAAAAATGGATCTAAAAAATATATTTTACATTGAGTTAACCAACTATTCCAAATCAAATAGATTAGAAGTCCCACTAAATGATTCTGGTTGTTACAGCATAAAAGACTCAGTGGCTAATTGATCCTTCATAGGTAAAGGAGGAAGTTCCAAATGATTAAGGTTACTACTCATATATTTAGATGTTTGGGTAAGAAATTCGATAATTTTTTCAACTCTACCTCCCACAGAATTGGGGATGTTGTTCAGAAATTTATTTCATTGTCACTCACACGCGGTGCTAAACTAGTTTCTAAGCGTTCCCACTATATTATAAAATATAGATTTTTTGAATAAAATGTAGATAAAAAATTATTAATAAATAATTTATTATTATGTGAAATTAACATTAAAAAAATATCTTATGGGATCTCTATGATAATAATATTTCTAAAACAAATATTTTGGTATGTCTAAATATAATTAGACTTAACTTAAGGGTTTTCATTAATGTTTTCTTGTCATTATTCACAAATTAACTAATCCATTCTCTGATACCAACTATAGTTACCCAACTTTATCATACATGACCTTTATTTCATATTAATGATAATCAAACTAATATCATTAGAAATCCGGGATCCAACAGTTTAGTGTATTGTGAAAAATTGGTTCATACTAAAATTTTCCATAATAATACATAAAAAATATTTAATTCATTATTCCTTATATTTATAGTGTCCCTCTAGTTATACATGGTATAAGTAATCAAATGAGTATATTCATAAATGTAAAGCGTGAAATAAAGACCTGAAAGAGCGCTGTCGTGGGCGCCCTCAAATGATTAGTGTGATTTGGGGTACTTAAGTGCAGCAGAGTGGCTGACCAAGGTCGTCTCTCAAAGGAGGAAGTGAATTTAACAACTTATTAGAGGTATTATAAAAAATAAAATAAAATAGAATAGAATAAAAACACTACTTTAAAGGATTGGGGTTTGTTGTAGTTTATGAATCTAGAAAAAGTTTGCTGGAAGAAGATTGTATAATTTTTTTTTTGTTTTTAGTCTTGAAATGAATTTCAATTTAAATGACACAACAAGAAGATGTTTTTTTAGAAATCTATTTAAAAAGCGTAATCGATCTAACTCTACCTCTTCACTTTATTATGAATCATTATCATTTAAATTAACATTCACTTAATTATGATCCCTTAATTTGTTAAATCCCGAACCCTACGAGAATTAACTTTACCACAAAGATGATGTGAATTTAAACCTAGGCTAACTTTGGAACGTGCAATCGCAGCACCCTGCTTTGATTGATGTTCTAAGATTAGCTTATGATCAGTGGTAAATTAAGGCACATATCCATTCTGGAAATGAGGATGAATTGTGTTTAGGGATTATATTTGAACTCTACAAATTTATCCCGTGTGGTCTTGTATTACCGATTAAGATCACGCTCTCACAATTTACACAAAATCCCGACCTCGCGTGTTTTTGTGTTAATTGTTCAATTGCTTGCTTAGTTTCTTACAATTTAAAAACACAATTCATGGATCATATTAAGTGAATTACAGTATCTCATTGATTCAAAATAATTAAATGAAGAGGGTAGAAGATAGATCGATTACTAAAAGACTACTCTTCCATGGGTGGCGTAATCATCGTAGAAGCGTTTTGCATGTGCAAAGGTTTAAAATGGGTATAACCCAATAACGCTTCTACTCAAGAATTCCCGCCCAATTAGGAAGATTAAGAGAAGAATAAATTTAAACAAAACAGAAGAAAAGATAAGAAATATAAGAAGGGCAATGAAGTTTATTACACAAATGAAAACATTACAAAATGAAGAAGAGAAGGAGGCTTCGATGAGGGGATCCTTGCTTCAAGAGCTACCCCTCTTACAATGGTTGGAGAATTTGGGTGAAACAAATTCTCCTGTGCCTCCAATCTCCCAATACACGTCCCAACCCCTCCAAATGAGAAAAACTCCAATTTATAGAGGGGAGGGGAGGAGAGGTTACAAGTGGTTTCAAGTGTGAATGTGGAAATTCGGTCAAATATTTTATGCCACCTTGAACCGCCCATTTGACCACCAGAAAGCGTGACCTGGCCGACCTTCCAGAAGGATGATTTGTGCCACATCATTTCCCCGAGCTTGCATCAAAATTTGGGCTCAATCCAAGCCCGTATGTAGAATATATGGCCCAAATATAGAACCTTCTCCATTCTGGCGAGCCCAGCCCAACTTTGACTTCATGTCCCAATTTCAACAACCAAATGAACTCTTTAGCTTTAGTGTCCTGAATAACAGTTGTAGATACAAAAGTTAGGAACACTTTTACAAAATTTAAAATTCAAATAATAAATATAAAAATATTTATCTTCGAAATACTACAGTGCACTATTAAGGGTAAAACTGGAATTTTCACAAGATTTTCAAATGAATGATCAAATCCCAAATATTTTATAAATAAACATGTTTAACACAATGTGAGGAAATTATATCATTTATTATCAATAAAATATTCAATAAAATAGTGTTTTATCAACTCTCCCACACTTACCCTTTTGCACACCTTGGCAAAACCTCATATCAAGTAAACATCAATATCAAATCAAAACCAATTTTAAAACACATATCTTTAAGATCAATCAATTTCACACCAAGAATAAAAAAGATATCATGCCTCATAAAAAACCTTATTTCAAGTTCTCCATTTATATCATTCAATATATTTCCACTTCATTTATCCACCCATGCACAAAACACTTACCTTGTTTGAATTTTCTCTCATCACTCAAATATCAATTTTTTTTGCAATGTCTTTCTCATCCAAACTCATACAAGGGTCACCATAGGCTTGATTGATTCCTATATCGCTACCCGATGTGAGTCAAGGACATATGTTTATCATGAGGACTTTTCAGGGTTGTTCTGTGGCTTTCTATTGGTAGGATTAAGATGCGAAAAACTCTGAGACTGAATGAGGAGGGCTTGACTCTTTTGAAGCAAAACTGCATTAATCTAATTTTCACTTAAATATGGTCTTCTCTTCAATCCCCATAGTATCAATTCAGCTCCATCATCATGAAAAGTCATGAAAGGTTTACACCATTCATCATTTCAGCATAAAAAATGTCAATCTTCTCAAACATGATTTTCTTGAAAGCTCCAGATGGGCACAGCTTTCCACCTCAAATAGAAGCTCCAGAAAAGGCACAGCTTCACTTGTCATGAAAGCTCCAGAAAAGGCACAGCTTTCAATATAATTACTTTCTTTAGCAGCAAACACATCTCATCAGAATTTAATTTTCCACCCAAAGTATCACATAATGTGGTGGCACAACACAAGACAACTTCCCCCACACTTAAGCTCAACTAGATTATGCAATTTCACTTCAAGAGTTGGTTGGATAGGGAAAATTGGCTTGTAATGTGGCTTAACCTAACAGGCTGTGCATGGATTCTAAGGGCTACAAGGATTAAATATTCAAGGTAGGCCATTATAAAAAAAGGATTATTTGAAATAGGGGCTTTAATACCAAAAAAAATGCCTCAATCATTTAAACATAAGTACCTCAAACCCTCAAGTTTTGACAGGAATAGATCAAATTATGGTTAAATCAAGTATGGTTTGGTTCTATCAAGAAGTGAGGTGAATGTAAAGAATATGAAAATAATGGTTCAGAAGCCTCACAGGAAAGTGATTTCAAATATAAAGACAGTGAGATGTGGCATGAGATTCAAAATTCGGTGTACTTTCCATGAAATTACTAAATATTTGAACTTGAAACAAAGTCATTTCAGCATTCATTTAAGCTTAGTTTCAAGGGGTAAATTGTTTCACTTATTGATATGGATTTAAAAATGGTGATGAGAATCATTTCAGCTCAAAAGTTTCAAAAACACACAGAAAATTGTAAAATAAACACACAAATTTTGAAAAACAAACAAATTTTTTTTTTGGTTTTTTTTTAACAGGAAAACAATTGAAATTACTAAACTAAAAGGTTCCCTCCCCCACACATAAAATATTGCATTGTCCTCAATGTGAACCCCTGAGATGATTTATGCACATGAAATGCAGAATTTTTAAATAGGACAAATAATATAAAAGTGAAAGGGTTAGGAACAGCCTGATGTGATCAAGTGATGATGGGGTCATGCAGTGTGATAAAATCCACTACATCAGTAGGATGTCTCTCAATGTATCTCTTCAAACGTTTCCCATTGACTGTAATGCTCCTTCCAGTTTCCTCTTGTGTGATCTCCACTGAACCATAAGGAAAAACATTAGACACAATATAAGGACCTAACCATCTGGAACGCAACTTACCAGGAATCAACTTCAGTCGTGAACTATAGAGAAGGGATTTCTCTCCAACATGAAACGCCCTTTTTTGGATCATTTTGTCATGATCTGCTTTTGATCTTTCCTTGTAGAGCCTTGAGTTCTCATATGATGACAGGCGAATCTCCTCAAGCTCTTGAATTTGCAATTTCCTTTGAATTCCAGCTTGGGCCAAATCCATGTTGCATTTCTTTATAGCCCAATATGCTCGATGCTCGACTTCCACTGGGAGATGACATGCTTTCCCAAAAACAATCCGAAATGGGGACATAACAATGGGGGTCTTGTATGCTGTCCTATAAGCCCACAATGCATCATCCAAGAGCTTGCCCCAATCCTTCCTATTTGGCTGCACGGTTTTCTCCAAGATTTGTTTCAACTCACGATTTGAAACCTCAGCCTGGCCATTTGTTTGGGGGTGGTATGGTGTTGATGTTTTGTGTGTCACCCCATACTTTCGAAGGAGGGAAGAAAAATTCCTATTGCAAAAGTGTGTCCCTTGGTCACTGATGATGGCCTTTGGTACTCCAAACCTGCAAAAAAATTTGTGCTTTGACAAAGTCCACAACAACATGAGAATCGTCAGTCCTGGTGGCCTTGGCCTCCACCCATTTACTCACATAATCAACAGCAACCAAAATGTTCAAAAATCCAAATGAACTAGGAAAAGGACCCATAAAGTCGATGCCCCATACATCAAAAATCTCACAAAATAGTATGGGTTGTTGGGGAATCTCATGTCTCCTAGAAATGTTCCCACTGTGTTGGCAATGAGAGCATGACTTACAAAACACATGGGCATCATGGAATAATCTAGGCCAATATAATCCAGAGTCCAAAACTTTCCTAGTTGTCCGTTGGGGTCCAAAGTGTCCACCACATGCAAGTGTTTGACAGAAATTCAAAACAGACTCAAACTCATGATCGGGAACACACCTCCTAATGACTTGGTCACTACACATGCGCCATAAGTATGGATCATCCCAAACATAAAACCTGGACTCACTTTTTAGTTTTTGGACTTGATGTTTCTTTAAATTTGCAGGGATTTCAGAAGCAGCAAGGTAGTTAACTAAAACAGCATACCAAGGATGCGTACCTGAGATGGTATAGAGATGCTCATCAGGGAAAGTGTCCCGAAGTGGTACCTGATCCAAGGTGTCATCCTCTAGTGTGTGAGTAAGCCTACTCATGTGGTCCGCCACCAAGTTTTCTGACCCCTTTTTTTCCTTTATCTCGATGTCAAACTCTTGAAGAAGGAGCATCCAAAGGATAAGTCATGGCTTTGCATCTGGCTTCTTTAGGAGGTACCTCAAAGCTGCATGGTCAGAAAAAACAACTACTTTAGAGCCCAATAAATATGAATGGAATTTATCTAAAGAAAATATGACAGCAAGAAACTCCTTTTCTGTGGTAGTGTAGTTTGATTGGGCTGAATATAGCATCCTCGATGCATAGGCGATCACATGTGAACGTCCCTCCACCCTCTGAGATAAGACAGCTCCAACCGCGAAGTTGGAGGCGTCACACATAAGCTCAAATGGAAGGTCCCACCGTGGGGGCTGTATGATTGGTGGAGTGGTCAGACACTTCTTCAGCTCATCAAATGATACCCTGCATGAATCATCAAAATTGAAGTCAATATCTTTTTGAAGCAATCGAGATAAGGGTTGAGCGATCTTACTAAAATATCTGATGAAGCGTCGATAAAATCCGGCATGCCCAAGGAATGATCGAACATCACGCACACATGTAGGATATGGGAGGGATGAAATAATGTCTACCTTAGATTTATCAACTTAAATTCCATTTTGTGAGACTATATGACCTAAGACAATTCCCTTTTCGACCATGAAATGACATTTTTCAAAATTTAAGACCAGATTCTTCTCAATACAACGATGCAACACATCAACCAAACTAGAGAGACATTCATCAAATGAGGACCCATAAACTGTAAAATCATCCATAAATACCTCCATGCAGGTCTCAATGAAATCTGAGAAAATACTCACCATGCATCTCTGGAAGGTACCTGGGGCATTGCAAAGTCCAAATGGCATCCTTCGGTAAGCAAAGGTACCGAATGGGCAGGTGAATGTTGTCTTCTCCTGGTCCTCTGCTGCAATGGTAACCTGAAAATAGCCAGAAAATCAATCCAAGAAACAATAGTGTGTCTTCCCAGCTAGTCTCTCAAGCATCTGGTCAATGAATGGAAGTGGGAAATGGTCCTTACGAGTGGATTGATTGAGTTTCCTATAATCGATACACACTCGCCAACTGTTTTGTACTCTCACAATAACTAACTCATCATTTTCATTTTTTATAACAGTGAAACCAGTTTTCTTTGGTACAACCTGAATAGGGCTAACCCATTGTGAGTCAGAAATAGGGTAAATGATACCCGCCTCAAGTAATTTTTCAACTTCTTTCTTAACAACTTCTAGGAGGGTGGGATTAAGTCTCCTTTGTGGCTGTCTCACCGGTTTAGCCCCATCCTCCAAGAGAATCCTATGCATACAAATGGAGGGGCTAATACCTGATATGTCGGCCAATGTCCAACCAATTGCCCTAATGTTATCTCTCAAAAGATTCAAAAGTTTTTCTTCATGTTCAAAAGAGAGATTGTTAGCAATTATGACAGGTAATCTATCACCACTGAGGAAGTATGCATATTTGAGATTTGGGGGCAATGGCTTGAGTTCCAATGTAGGTGGGTGATGTATGGATGGAGAAATTGATGCAACAGACATATCTGCACAATGAACATCAGTATCAGAATAAAAATCATCACAATCAGAGAATAAAGCACCAAATCCATCAGCATACTCAATAGTCATGTCATAATCAGAGTTCACATGATCAAAATCAGAATATGATTCTATTTCAAAATCAAATATTAGAGAGTCTTGTTCCTTAAAAATGGGTGTAGAAGTATTCTTATACATCAAACTAGAACCAATACTCATAATCTAACTAAGCATAGGACAATCAAATTCTATGGAGTTTTTATTTGGTGGTTCAAAATGGGAGATAACAATAGCAGAATGGTCCTCTGAGGGGTACTTCATGGAATCCATAACATTAAATATCACAACTTCATCTCCAAACTCCATGGAAAGTGTACCCTCATTGACATTTATGATAGTTTTTGCAGTTTTGAAGAAGGGTCTACCTAAGATAATGGGGGCATGAGAACTTACCTGATCATCCTCCATGTTAAGCACATAGAAGTCTGCTAGAAAGATCATGTCTCTTACCCGAACAAGTACATCCTCAAGAACTCCCGCTGGATATGCCGTAGCTCTATTCGCCAATTGCACCACTACTCTTGTTGGATTCAACTCACCAACCTGCAAGGAAGAGAATACAGAGTGAGGCATCACATTTATGGAAGAACCTAAATCACAAAGTGCATCAGAAAAGTGCAACTCCCTTATGGTACATGGGATGGTGAATGTCCCAGGATCCTTGCACTTTGTTGGCATTGCTAGAGTTGGTGTAATGAGTTCCGAGACATTCCTTCCAAGGTTGATTCTCTCATTCCCCTTGAGCCCTCTTCGATTGGTACAAAGTTCTTTTAAGAATTTCGCATACCTTGGAATTTGCTTAATGGATTCAAGTAGAAGAATGGTGATCTCCACACGCTTGAATGTGTCCAAAACCTCCTTTTGCATTGCTTATTCAGCCATCTTCTTGGTTTGAACAACCTTGTTTGGAAAAGGAAGGGGTGTAGGAGGAACATCATCAATATTTTTCTTACCTTTATCGTTCTCCTTTGATTTCTCATCAGTTGGTATGGAATGCAGCTTCTCTGAAGTTGAGGTGAATCCTGTTGGAATGGTAGGTGCAGATGTATCGTTCATTTGCTTCCCACTTCTCAATGTGATGGCACTAACATTCCCCTTTGGATTTGGAGTGGGTTGGGAAGGTAGATTTCCAGAATTCTTACTCACAAGTTCATGGAGGGTGGTGGCAATCTGACTCATTTGAGTCTTCAACTCTCTCACCTCCGAACCTTGACTCTTCAGATCATTCTGTTGATTAAGAACAATTTGTTTCAAAAGATCATCAGTGTTAGAGTCTACCTTGTGTTGGATATTCCTTTGTTGCTGACTTTTAGATGTTTGAGCTTCAAATCTCCTTTGGGGTTGTTGGAAACCCTGCTGGTAAGGCGGAGGCTGCTGGAAGTCTTGTTGAAAAGGGGGCCTTTGTTGTTGTCCAGAGCCATACCTCATGTCTGCTAGATCTTTCCACCCTTGGTTGTATGTTGGATCAAACTTCTTTTGGGGATATGGTTGTTGTTGTTTCTGCTGAAATGGTCTCCCAGGGAACACTGCTGCACAATCTTCTGTTTCTTGGAGTTGTGGGCAACAGTCAGTTGGGTGGCTTGTCTCAGTGCAAATACCACAAGGCCTTGAAGGAGGGGGTAGAGATGTCTTTTGTGCCAATGCAATCTGCCTCACCATAGTTGTCAATTCTTATAACCTAGTATCAATCAAATGACTTTCAAGAGAAGAAGGACTTACTTGATGTACTCCTCGAACATGTGGTGTACCTCTATCACCGAATTGTTGGGAGTTTTGGGCCATTTTGTCAATCAATGCTCGTGCAGCTACTGGTGTCTTGTCCACCAATGCTCCTCCAGCTGCAGCATCCACCATACTCCTCTCCATGGGTGTGAGTCCTTCATAGAAGTACTGGATGAGTAATTGCTCACTGATTTGGTGATGTGGGCAGCTTGCACACAACTTCTTGAATCGCTCCCAATACTCATACATTGACTCCCCTTGGGCTTGCTTGATCCCCGATATCTCCTTTCGAATGGATGTGGTTCTTGATGCTGAAAAAATCTCTGCAAGAAAAGACGTTTCAAATCGTTCCAACAAGTTACATCTTCGGGTTGTAAATAATACATCCAATCTTTCGCAGCTCCATCAAGTGAGAATGGGAATGCTCTTAGTTTGATTTGATCTTCAGAGACATTTCTAGGTTTTAGGGTTGAGAAAACCACATTAAATTCTTTAAAATGTTTATTGGATCCTCACCAGAGAGGCCATGAAACTTTGGATGTAAGTGAATTAACCCAGATTTCAGTTCGAAGTCTGATTCGAGATTTGGGTATGCAATAAAATTTGGTTGATAGTTAATATCAGGTGCAGCCAATTCTCGAATGGTTCTATTAAGTTCATTTCCATTGTTTCCAGCCATTGGTTCTTGTTTTATGGTTGAATTTGAATTGCTTCCAATTTCAATGTTCTGATATTGGAGTAATTCTCCAACTGGTTGAATGTTGAAACTTCCCATAGACTGAGAATGTCTGATTCGTGCCCTAAGGCTATGTTCAATCTCAGGGTCAAGATCTAAGAGATCTTTGGGATTAGTTCATGTCATAGATCAAATAAAAATGAAAAGAAAGAAAGTGGACCATAGTAAAATAAAAATGAAAAGTTTGAGTTGATGGTCCAAAAAGAAGTAGAATAAAATAAAAGAAGAAGAAGAAAATTCAGATTGGGTAAAGAAGAAAGAAAGAAGAGAGGAAGAGAATAAAATTTAAAATAAAATAAATACCTCTAATTGGTTGAAATAATTACTTACCTCCCCGGCAACGGCGCCAATTTGAAAGAGCGCTGTCGTGGGCGCCCTCAAATGATTAGTGTGATTTGGGGTACTTAAGTGCAGCAGAGTGGCTGACCAAGGTCGTCTCTCAAAGAAGGAAGTGAATTTAACAACTTATTAGAGGTATTCTAAAAAATAAAATAAAATAGAATAGAATAAAAACACTACTTTAAAGGATTGGGGTTTGTTGTAGTTTATGAATCTAGAAGAAGTTTTCTGGAAGAAGATTGTATAATTTTTTTTTGTTTTTAGTCTTGAAATGAATTTCAATTTAAATGACACAACAAGAAGATGTTTTTTTTAGAAATCTATTTAAAAAGCGTAATCGATCTAACTCTACCTATTCACTTTATTATTAATCATTATCATTTAAATTAACATTCACTTAAATATGATCCCTTAATTTGTTAAATCCCGAACCCTACGAGAATTGACTTTACCACAAAGATGATGTGAATTTAAACCTAGGCTAACTTTGGAACGTGCAATCGCAGCACCCTGCTTTGATTGATGTTCTAAGATTAGCTTATGATCAGTGGTAAATTAAGGCACATATCCATTCTAGAAATGAGGATGAATTGTGTTTAGGGATTATATTTGAACTCTACAAATTTATCCAGTGTGGTATTGTATTACCGATTAAGATCGCGCTCTCACAATTTACACAAAATCCCGACCTCGCGTGTTTTTGTGTTAATTGTTCAATTGCTTGCTTAGTATCTTAAAATTTAAAAACACAATTCATGGATCATATTAAGTGAATTACAGTAGCTCATTGATTCAAAATAATTAAATGAAGAGGGTAGAAGATAGATCGATTACTAAAAGACTACTCTTCCATGGGTGGCGTAATCATCGTAGAAGCATTTTGCATGTGCAAAGGTTTAAAATGGGTATAAACCAATAACGCTTCTACTCAAGAATTCCAGACTAATTAGGAAGATTAAGAGAAGAATAAATTTAAACAAAGCAGAAGAAAAGAGAAGAAATATAAGAAGAACAATGAAGTTTATTACACAAATGAAAACATTACAAAATGAAGAAGAGAAGGAGGCTTCGATGAGGGGATCCTTTCTTCAAGAGCTACCCCTCTTACAATGGTTGGAGAATTTGGGTGAAACAAATTCTCCTCTGCCTCCAATCTCCCAATGCACGTCCCAACCCCTACAAATGAGAAAAACTCCAATTTATAGAGGGGAGGGGAGGAGAGGTTACAAGTGGTTTCAAGTGTGAATGTGGAAATTCGGCCAAATATTTTATGCCAACTTGCACCGCCTATTTGACCACCAAAACGCGTGAATTGGCCGGCCTTCCAGAAGGAGGATTTGTTCCACATCATGTCCCCGAGCTTTCATCAAAATTTGGGCTCAATCCAAGCCCGTATGTAGAATATATGGCCCAAATACAGAACATTCTCCATTCTGGCGAGCCCAGCCCAACTTTGACTTCATGGCCCAATTTCAACAACCAAATGAACTCTTTAGCTTTAGTGTCCTGAATAAAAGTTGTAGATAATTACGTTAGGCACACTGTTACAAAATGTCAAATTCAAATAATAAATATAAAAATATTTATCTTTGAAATACTACAGTGCACTATCAAGGGTAAAACTGGAATTTTCACCAAATTTTCAAATGAATGATCAAATCCCAAATATTAACTCCAATTTATAGAGGGGAGGGGAGGAGAGGTTACAAGTGGTTTCAAGTGTGAATGTGGAAATTCGGCCAAATATTTTATGCCAACTTGCACCGCCCATTTGACCACCAAAACGCGTGAATTGGCCGGCCTTCCAGAAGGATGATTTGTGCCACATCATGTCCCCGAGCTTTCATCAAAATTTGGGCTCAATCCAAGCCCGTATGTAGAATATATGGCCCAAATACAGAACCTTCTCCATTCTGGCGAGCCCAGCCCAACTTTGACGTCATGGCCCAATTTCAACAACCAAATGAACTCTTTAGCTTTAGTGTCCTGAATAAAAGTTGTAGATAATTAAGTTAGGAACACTGTTACAAAATGTCAAATTCAAATAATAAATATAAAAATATTTATCTTCGAAATACTACAGTGCACTATTAAGGGTAAAACTGGAATTTTCACCAAATTTTCAAATGAATGATCAAATCCCAAATATTTTATAAATAAACATGTTTAACACAATGTGAGGAAATTATATCATTTATTATCAATAAAATATTCAATAAAATAGTGTTTTATCATATATTCATAAATGTAAAGCGTGAAATAAAGACCCATTAAGATAATAAATAAAGAAATAAATCAATATAAAATGGGTGAACATAATAATAATAAAAATAACATAATCATAGTGACATCAATAAAATAATGATAGGAAGTATTAGATAATGGAACAGAATGTGGGAATTTTGAAAAATTAAACATCATTTCATAATGGCCAAAACCACACATAGTTGTGAAAAAATCTAGTATCATGTTCAGGTATAACTTATGTTCATAATCATAACATCATCATTGTTAAAAAAAATATGGAATAAGTTTCATTAATATTTAAAATTATCTACATAGATAAATCACATTAACGAATACAGTGAAGTTATTTATAAATCTTGGCCCGACGGTCACATCATAACGTTAAATAAAAATGCATGCCACATAGAATGTATATCAATCAATGTGATGATGTGAACCCATGGAAAAGTATGGGTTTAATAAGGATTTAATAAATTTTAAATTCATGAATAATATTTAAAGTTCCCTAAATATTAAGTTAATGCATTATTGTACATAATACGTCATTATTCATGAGTGGACAAGTAGTATTTAAGGAGCTGTAAAAATGATGCTTTGGAATTTGAAGTTGCGTTGAAAAAAAGGATTTTCATATTTGTTTTTCTTGGTAGTTACATATATATCCCAAAAGTAAAAGGAAACAGATATTTTAAGAACATATTATGAACATTCATTACATGTTAGAGAAAACAAACCATAAAAGTAAATGGGTTCACGAATCCCTATAACTTAATTTCCCGCTTAATTTTATGACTTTTTCTCCAACAGAATAATAAACATAGAGTATCTAGAACATTTTTGAATAAGTGTATTACAATTATTTATAAAACTATTTATAAATTCTAATCATTTTATTATATCTCTTAATTATCATTGAAGAAATTTATGCATTATGATATGTTGTTTTTTTAAAATATATCTAGAATTTTTCTGATTTCTATATTTTAATAAATGTAATTTATAAATTACTGTAACTAATTATAGAATATTATACTGAATATAATAACATGTAAATATATTTTATATATTTTATATTTTCTTTAATTGATTATGGTTATATGTGTTTTCATGAAAATGTATATGTAGCTAGTTATCTGACCTTTAATGGGACATTGTTGTGAGAGTGGGATGAAAAATATTAACATTTTTATTCATAATAGTATGATGCATATAGTATTCCAAAATTGTGAAAATAATGTTAAATTATGGTAAATGTAATTATAATATGTTTTTTCAAATTTTTGGTGAATAAATAAATAGAATATGAATAATAAAAAATAGAGTGAAGTGGATGAGATATTCCATAATCAATGATGTAGCTTTTCTTGTATAGCACTATAACTCCATGGTGATTGGATTTTTTCAACCCAATAATTTTCTTATGGATTATAAGATTCTTCATAGAGACGATTGTTTTAGATATATTTATATTCAATGCGTGGGATCTGTGGTTTGGAAAGGGAAGGGAGAGGGCTTATTTACACTTGAAGGGAGGGGTATTTTTAATAAAAAATATTGAATAAAATAGTATATTTGATGTAACAATTGTAATAGTATTTTTTAAAATATAAATAATATATTAATATAATATAATAATTTTAGGATATTGAATTATTTTTATAAAACTAATTTAATAATTTTTTAAAAACGATATTTGAGAGAAACTAAAATTGTCCATTTAAAGATTAACTTCTGAATTTAGGTTTTGGAAAGTTATTTTTAGGTGTTGAAATTTATTTTATCATATTTTAATTACTAATATTTGAAATAAAATATATCATGGCCAAACATTAAGTTCTAGAAAAGATTATTTCATTATTACAGTATGAATTATGTAATTTATGATAAACCAGTTATGTGAAATTTTATTTATTTACTATTCACCTAAAAATTGATGTTTTTTAGAAAAATACAAAAAAAATCAACCTTTGAAAATTTTGATGTGAGATTTTAAAAAAATATATTTTTTTTATCAAATTAAATTTCTAAAATAGGTAATTTTAATTTTTTAACATAAGAATAATACTTTTTATAAAATACTTAAAAATATTGTTTTTTAAAAATGTGTTTATATATTCATTAATTTTTATCATTAAATTTATTTTTTGGAAATATAAATTTATATTCATTTTATGCAATATTGAAAAATATTATTTATATAATAATTTACAATTTTGAGTTTAAATTACTCTTCCAGAGGTCAGGTTACTATTCCCAACATTGAGGATATTATTCCCGTCTGTTCGGTAACTATTCCAATGGTCACATTACTATTACAAGAGTCACATTAACTTCTATGAATACCAAAACATTCCATAATTAATTTATAAAAATAATTTAGTCACAAGGATATTCATTTCTTTATTCAATACTTTTTCTCTCTTAACTAATATTTTTCTTCTTCTTTCTAGGTTTTTTCCTCAAGTCAATGATTCTAGTAGATTGGGAAAATCCCTATTTTTTTATTTTTTATTTTATATTTTATATTTTTTATCTAGTTTTAATGATTGGAAGTTAAATTCCTTTCATTTCTGGTTAATGAAACATTATTTAGTAATAAATCATGGTCTTTATTTTTTTCTCTAGGTTTTTTATATTTATAATCTTATATAATATAATTTTATTTTTTAAAATAATTTTACAAATAAACATTGGGCTGTTACATTTTTAATAATTAACCACTTTCAATAAATAATTATCTTTCCTTGAAATCCATAAGTAGATAAAAATCCAAAACACACCAGTTAAACCAATTCAATATTATATGTAATTTCAAAAAATCTATTATATATACATTTTAATTACCTTTTTTACAATGACCACCTACAATTAAGACTTAAAACAAATTCACATTTATAATTTCCCCATATCAATGATT
This sequence comes from Viscum album, assembly GCA_963277665.1. Taxonomy (NCBI): domain Eukaryota; kingdom Viridiplantae; phylum Streptophyta; class Magnoliopsida; order Santalales; family Viscaceae; genus Viscum; species Viscum album. Next base: position 839,314,691 of record OY728125.1, on the reverse strand, counting down.
ATGTATTAATTTAACCATTTTAAATGGTTTGGAATACCCCATTGGCAGCCCTAGGTCTGGTGTCGAATCATCAATGGATCCAATGGTGTCAGTGAAGAGCCTCATATCTCAACTTCTTGCCCAATTTACTTTCCATAGAAAAATAAAATGAAAAAGAAGCAATATAACAAAATTGAATGACCACATAAATAATGGTTATATCAAATCATTGGAAAAAATATTTTATAACACCCACCTCATACTCATAGTCAAAAACTCATCCTACCTTAGGACATGATTCAGTCTAAAATGGCCTAAAAACCAGGGAGAAGAATTCCCTAGATGTGGGGTTCATGCGATTTAAAAATTGATGGGATAAGCAACAAAGGCAATTCAATAAAATGAATGGTAATTGATTCAATGACATACCTATATCATCAATTCTCATCCAATGAAACTTAATGCTCCTAATAATTCAAGAAGAAACGTCCATGGAGAAATAGGTAGTTACCGGTTCATACCCAAAGCTGTTGGGGGTGTAATGGGGAGAAAAATTTGGCAATTGTTTCTGTTGTGGAGGTTAAAATGGTAAAATCCAACTTTAGTGAGGAACATGGTCTGGAAATGTTTTTTAAACCTTGTGCCAACCATGTGGCTCCCTCTATAAAAGAGGTAACTGAGTCACAAAGTTTTCCAAACCACCCACACAGTTTGACAAATCATGTCATAGTCGTGTGCACACCACTATCTAAGGGGACTGGGCCATACGGTCTCCATGGGTAACCCGTGCAGTTGAACAACCAATGTTGATGTTTTTCATCCCCTATTGTACATGGGTTATATTGGGTTACTATATTACCTGATCCAACAATACAATTTTTGAAAACTTTTATAAATCATTACTCCCTGTACAGTAATACCCTTTTCCCCTTTCCCCAAATTTGAACCCAATGCACACTCATAAATATAAAAATATATTTCTTATCACAACCATTTTATTGGTATTTATTCATATTAGTGATAAAATTAAGTAGTTGGGGTTTGAATTGGGGATAACATTTGGGCCTACGGGCTATGTAATGGGCTACAAGCCCACTAGGCCTTCGGGCTATGTAATGGGTTTCCCTCTACCCAGTTAAAAGAGGTCATTGCTTTGATTTAATAATAAAAATGAGGCTTCAGCCCCAGCCTTTTAAAAAAAAGTGATAAAATTAATATAAATATACATTATATATCACCACCATTGAATGGGTATTGAATCGTATTCAAAAGGGTTTTTGATCATGGATGGTTTGGGGGAAAATCAATATAGAAGATATACCTATTGTACAATAGATTTTTTATGTCTTTATAGAATATATTTCTAGTCTTACACTAAAATAGGATGTTTATTTTTCTATAAAACTCATATAAGGTACTACACCTACATCAAATACACCCTATAGAATGGCCCATACTAAATATTAATAGTTGAAGAAGAAACTCTAGGAAAATCCTGATAAGGGATTAATTTGTCAATGATTTTCCCCTAGGGTTCACCTCTTTGTATTTTAATTAAGAAATATAGATCAAAGAAACTCTACATTAATTATTTATAATTGAAAAAGACATATATAGAGAAAAATTTTCATATATCTTGTAATATTGAATTTTTTGATCAAATATATGAAGATCAATGCTTTTCCAAGTTTAGCCATCATTTTGAAATGATCAGTTGATAGTTTAGAAGGAGTATATATACAATATTATATTCCCTAAAATACATGGACACTAAGAAAATATAGTTATTCCATTAGGTATTAGTAATTCCATCACTGTATTTACAGATTTAAGGAATAGAGTATTTAAGGAATTCATTGATCATTTATTGGTTTTCTATAGAGAAGATATTTATATCTATTCAAATATCAAGAAATTACATGAATTTCACATTCAAATTGTTAAATTAGGAGATGTATGAAATATTAAATAATTTATAATTTTGGAAACAAAATATTTTATTTTTCTGTTATATAATTATACGATAATGAATATTGGTGGACCCATCAATGAAAATGGATATTATACATTAGTAAGTGCACCTATTAATACACTAACCTATATTAGATAAGGGATTGTAATAAATAGTGATGTATTTAATACAATATTGGGATCCATTATCATGTAGAATAACATGGTTTTAGCTAATTGCTCATGGAATTTGAAGGTTCACTAATAAAATAACACAACTCATGATTTGGAGTTATCTATAGTATTTTTTCATTAATGATATGAAGGTAATATCTTTATAGAGAATGGTTTTATAAATATAGTGATCATAAAATTTTAACTTCTATACTTACACATAAGGATTTGAATAATTTATTGAGAATATGCTAAAACTGAATAATGATTACAATGGTTGAATACATTTCCACCATGGGAAAGAAATAAATTTGGATGATTAATTGAATTTAATGCATCATGTAATATTATCTATAATGAGTATCCAAATATATAAAATATTTATAGGTTTTCAAAGGATGGTCCTTGAATCCTTGAAGGAAGGGTATACATATTATTTTTCTCAAATAAGTGTTCAACCATCTATACCAAGGATGATTATAATGGCACATATAATATATTGGAAGGAATATAATTAGGTCCAAAATGTCACTATGTTTAACCTTGATTTTGATGGAATGATAAGGTTAAAAATCATGAATGCATTTCCTCCATACTATATTTGATGAAGGATCTACTATAGGAACATCATTGTTCTTCATTCTCTATTCACCATGGATGTTCAAAGATGTATAAAGATTTGAATGAGTATTTATGATGTGTTTGAATGAAGATATATATTTTAGAGTATGTATCATAGTATAAGGTATGATATAATGTTAATAATGATATAAAAAAATTATAATTGGATATTAATCATTAACTATACATTATTTCAAATTGGGAAACATCACCATAGATTTTATCATTAGAATCCCCAAAACATCTAAAAGATTCACTTTTACATGGGCTTTAATTGATCACATTAAAAATTATTCACAATATATTAATATAATATATGATTTATCTATTGATAAAATTGATAAAATATTCATTAAGTAACTTGTATGGATATATATAGTAAAAAATTCGATTGTTTCTGATCGGAATTTGTGGTTCATCGCACTGTTCTAGAAATGTATTTTGAAAGCAATTGATACTGGGTTAGTTTTTAGTACAATGTATAATCCATAAAAATTCTAGAGTAATATTATAATTCATTAGGATATACTATGATCATGGTCTATATATTTAAATGGTGTTTGGGATCAATAGCTTTGTCTACACTATTTTTCATATAATAATATCTTTCATTTGAGAATTTATATGGATCCGTATGGATACCTATAGAGAAATAATTGTAAAAATATAAAGGTTTGGGACAAAGTTAGAGAATGAAATATATTGAGGCCATATATGGATTAATTAATGGGATATAATGTCAGATCCATTCATCAAAACATATTGGAAATACAAATTCAATAGAAATGTTATATTAATAACTGTTGATGTGATTAGAAGATTAATGTTAGTGAGGTGTTTTTTCTATGAATTTCCCCATGGAATAAGGTTATGTTATTCAGTAAGAAATTGAAGTTGATTCCTATGTATATTTACCCCTTCAATATTCTTGATTTAGCAGGGATGGTGTCTTGTTGTATAATTCTTCCAATGTGACCCTCTTAAGTCCAAAATTTATCCATTGTATATCCCTAGATGAAATACAAACCTAATCTTTCACATGTAATTAATTCATAATTACTACCTATATATCAATATATTTCATATAATGATAAACCTAAATAAATTTTTTATCATTCATAAAAAGTTCTAGGAAACAAGACCACTCACCTAATATTGTTTTTTTGTGAAACAACCAACTTAAAAATTCTATGCGGGAACCTAAGGGTATGATGAGGTTGTAGTATCCTTAGTTGTTTATATCAACGTACTGTAATTTTGAGAGATTAATTAATTATAAGGTAGTTATAATGTAACACCTTTATATTTTATGAATTATTTCATAAAATGATTTTATTTTATTGGATTGCTTATGTTACACGCAACACTAAGTTTAACTCTTTGTAATATATTATTAGTACTACTATTTAAATCTGATCAATATATTCAACTAAATATGGATGTATAAATATAAATATTTTTTTTGAAAAATATCTATAATGATATTATATAATGAAAACACCTTCATCAAAAAGCACTTAATATTTAGTAAATCTTTTTTACTCCCCGAAAATGAATGTTTTATTTGATAAATATTTATTTACTATCGTGAGTAATTAAATAAATTACTATTACCCATTTTAGAAATTTAATTTTTAAGAATGAACATACTTTTTTAAATTTACATTTAAAAATTATTTCAGGTAAAATTTTCTGGGTTATATAAAAAGGTTTAACTTTGAAATAAATCTTAAAACAGACTATTATCTTATGAAAAATGAAATTTTTTATAAATTATCTAATAAAATATGTTTTTGTTTTGAGAGTTATTAAAAGTGAAATTAAATCATTCATGTTATAAATAAATAAATTTATATCAATATAATAAATATAATATTCAATTTTTATTTAATAATTGTGATAGTTTCGAATAGTTTCTATTTAGAGAACCATTTTTCATCACATTTGTGGGATTTATATTAAAATAAATCATACCAATTATATGAATATAACATGATAAAATTGTTTTATATCTGGAATCAGAATAAATTATATTATATCATGACATAAAATTAATTGTTTTCAAAATAAATATTATAAATAGAAATAATAATTAATTAATGTGATCACTATTAAAACGGGCCTTTTAACATTATATTCACATGTATTAAAAATAATAATCAGTGGGCGGTGAATATTATTTAAAATAATATTATTAAATATTTTGGATTATTGGTTCCAAATTATCTGATAAGGATCTTTTATTTTTAGTAATAAAGGATACATTACCAAGGTAAATAAAAAGAGATTTGTTACCATGGTGAAAAATAAAATGGCAAACATGAGTATAATTAGATGTTAAGAGAATAAAATTTTTAAAATGAAACAACCAAAGATTTCCCTCTATGTATGTTATTAAATAAATTCAATTTAGTTGATAGATTAATTTATACCTAACCCCATGATTAAAGAAACAATTAAATATTATTTTATTAATTATGAAAGTAATTTTATAACCATTAGAAAGGAACGAAAAGATGATATTGACTAAATTATACAAGTATAGTTTACATGTGTTTATAAATTTAATCCATTGGTTACCAATTAATTTCAAATTAAAATAAAAACCAATTGAACATAAATGATGGGATTAAAAAAACTATTTTTCCAACAATGAAATTTTATCTTAATAAATTTTATTAACAATTATTTGTGAAAGATCAAAATTACATTTATTAGTTACATATTAAATATTTTTTTGAAATTTTAAATCAATTTTGATAGGCTTAGGATAAGAATAATTATGTTCTTAATCATAGAAAGATTTATTTTCACTAATAGTCATTTTTACGAATTTCAATGATTCACTTATTTTAAAACTATGTGTTCCAAATTTTATAATTTTAACGTAAAAATTATTTTTAAAATATTGTTTTCAAAATTATCTTATGTGTATTTTTTTATATTTATATGAAGTTTCATTATTTGAGGAATTGTAAAAAATTACAGTTTTTTAGGAAATACAGTATCTTTTATAATATTTTCAAGACAAAATAATGATATAAAATTTATTAAACATAGGTAATGAATTAATTATGATATTATAATATAAAAATAGTACAAAAATACTTCCAAACATGTAAATTATAATTTATTTAATTATAAATATAAAAAACATTTTTATGTCGATGTAGTGCCTACACAGTGTTGGTAATGTAAAATTTGTGTCTTTATAGATAATAATTGATTTCTAAAAAGTATTTATGTCATGTCCCAGACATATTTTAAATTTAATTTCATTTAATATCAATTATTTCTTTGTTGCAATGGTTTTCCCTGAATTTGGTGGGAAATGACGAGTTTTCATGATTTGGTCCAAACTGTGAGCCCATTTCCAGAATAAAAAAAAATTTGGTTCATTTATAAATCATTAATTTTTTAGCATTTTCACCGATTCCACTTCCTAGTCAGTCTCCCTTGACCTATTCAAATGACCGTATCCATTTTTACCCCTTAAGAGCTTATTATCATTTTAGATTTGGGAAGTTTATTTAGGCATTCATCCCACCCGTGAGACCAATTCCTATTTTAAAATTTTATTTTAATTCGTTAATTTCATAGTCATTTTTTTCTCTTTTTTAGTGATTACACTGTACACCTGGATTCAGAAACCTAAGTCTCATTCCCCTTATTAATTTCTCCACTTTGGAGCTCATTTCCATCTCGGATTATGGTGAAGCTTCTCAGGGTTTCTCAAATTTCCATGATTTAAAGAAGTAAAATGTTTGTTTCAAAAATTCTTCAATGTTCACTCCTTTTCCCCATTTATATTTCCCAATTGACCAACCAAAACTTATTACTGAATCCCTAATAGTTTTTTTTCTTCCCGATTCATCTATTGGTGGATTTGGGACGATATATTCAAGATCCCTCGAGTAAATGGTTTTCCTTTCTTCTTCCTCCCATCTTCTAAGGGTTTATTCATTTTTATTAGGGTTTCATCCATGTTTTCTCCATGTTCCTAATTTACAGTTGCCATGTTTCTTACCTAGTGTTTATCCTTGTGTATTTTTGGTGAAATATGGTTGATTAGGGCTATATTTCACTCCCTTGTGGTGCGAATGTGGTGTGGTTTAAGTTTTGCACAATGGTTTGGGGTTTTGGCACAAATGGTAGGTGATTCCATGTGTAAGAATTATTGGATGAGTTTTTGTTGCATGATTTATATTTTTTAGAATTATTCTCTTCTCTTTTTTTGTGTCAAAATTATATTTGGTATATTTTATTAAGGGGTTGATTTTTAAGTGGAATCTTTATGCAGAAATTATTGTTTGTCATATTTATTTCATATTATATCAAGTGGGGTTGTTCCAAGGTTCATGAAATGGTTTTATTTAATGTTTTTATGGATTTAAATTCTGTTATTATGTTATATTTTATTCACTTGGTCTCAAAAAAGTGTTTTTAAAAGATTTTATGTGCAAAACATGGCTATGCTCCTTGGAATTATTTCATGAAGGTTTTAAGTGGGTTCTTGATCAATGTAGGAGGTGGAAATATGTTGCCAAATATATTATGGTAGGAGTGTATGTTTGAAATGGTATATTTTAATGTGAAAGGTTTGTTATGCGATGTGTAATATCTTGGGAAGGTTTTATAAAAAAATAAAGGTTTTGTAGAAATGTGAAAGAGAGGTGAAACATGTTGTGCTCTATTTTCGTGTGAGTATGATTTTAAAATGAATTTGAATGAAAAATGGGATTATGTGACTTTTGTGATATAAATGTGGAATTTTATGTGTATATAATTTGTAAATGGAATTTTTATGTTTAAAATTAACTTTATATGATGTGGGACTTGTTTGAGCATAAGGGGAAAACTCGGGTATCTAGGTGGTTGGACGTGTACTAGTATTCTAGTGATCTGCTAGGGTTTTCCCCCTATTTCACATAGAAATATTGACGTGAAAACACAAAATAAACTATGATGATTTTTTGGGAGACCACTAGGTTATTGTAATTCTCCCAACAAGTAGCTCGTCTTCACGAGAATGGATATTTATTATGGTTACTTTCACGGAGATACGATGTATCTTGGGCCGACGATGAGCTAGTGCCTAAGGGTATTTCACATTTCTAGTACTCATTAGATAACTTAAACTTACCATCAGTATACAGTGTTTTTGACTGGATAAATTTATTATCTGGTTCATTTTATTTAAATGTGTTCATTTATTAAAATAGCCCACTTGAAAACTATTTTAATGTTAGTTGCATCTTTTAGAAATTGTTACTATAATTCCTTGTTTACAAAACTTGCAAAATGTTTGTATTATAATGATTATCACATGGAATATTTTTTAGGTGTCATCATACTAGGGTTTGGATCACATCCTAATTACACTTTGGGAGTAATTATACTTCGTTATTTTTTCGTAGGTTTGTGTAAAGCTTTTAGTTCCAATGGTTATGGTTTCTAGATGTCCTTCATGGTGTAGTTTTGTGGAGATGAATTTAGGGTGATTCCTCTTGCCATGAGGAGGTTCTTAGGCTATCCTTTTTGGTTTTTTTCCATTGTAATATTCATTAAACATTGTTTTAAATTGTTTAAGTCAATTCTAAAATTTATTAAAATATTATTGGGTTTGAAAATTCCTGATTTGTTTTATGGGATTCACTAGGTTGTTTAAGTATATAAACTTGGGTGAAACATTCCCAAATTTCATTTTATGATACTCGGGCACTTGTGCCTATGCATCAGGATCGATAACAACATTTTGGACTTTCCACGGGAAAGTTTGGGTGTTGTTTTGGTGGTGAACAGATTCTGTTCTTGATAAGATGGTATCAATGGGGATTAAATTCACACTTTGGGTCTTGTTATTTGTGGAAGATTCGGTATAATCTAGAGTTAGGATTGTTGGGGCATGACATTCCAATCATGAGTAGGGTGCCCGACTAGTACACCTCATGACATGATTCAAGTCTCCATGGGAAGTTGGGTTTTATCTGAGACCTTTGGTTTTCTTGGTTTTATGATGATTAGGGGAAATGAAAAGAGAGTAGGGATAATGGTCTCAGTGAGCTCGCAGGGCCGGGCTTGCCATGTGGAGCTAGGGATATTGCTAAAGAACACTTTCTGAGATGGTTAAGTGATTGGTTTATGGCCTCCAACAATATTTCCATGTCACCCACCAAAACTAGTTTCATTTCCCATTATCGTGTGTCCTTTAGTTTTGGAATCTTGGTTATCAGGTTTTACAGAAAAAATGACTTGGTTTTAAGAAGTTTAATGTTTTTGGGAAATTATTTTATAATAAATAGAGAACGGTTTGATTTATGAAATGGTGTAACTGAATATTCAGAATTATTTTGAAATAGAAATGGTGTATTAAAACTCTTCTAAATGTATAAATTATATAAAAGTGGAGTTTGAAAATAAATATCAATTGGAACTTTCTGAATTATTGAAAAATGGTTCTGAATGGAATAAAGTCTTTTTTGAATTTGTGTGTGGTGTTTATAAATGGATTTTTGATTTGTTAACTATATATAATTTGAAATGTTTTACAAATCATTGTATCCTTGTATAAAATAATAATAGATGAGTATTTTAATGAATGGGCGTTGATAAAATGGTGTTTTTTCAGAAAACCTGGAGTGTTTTGAAATGGGATGAAATGTTTGGAAACTAACGTATGGTATGAAAGTGATTTTTTATTTGAATGATTTGTCTTTTCTAATTAATTTTATATGTTATAAGTTGGGATTGATTTTTTGGAATGTGGGTTTGGGAAAAAATAAGTGTTGGTTGAATATTTTGGTTCTGAAAAGTGGTAAGAATTTTTTTACATTTCATATTTCTAAGAGAAACCACATGAATGGGGTTATATGGAATTATGGTTAGTTAATGGATTTGATGAATGAGTTCCAGGATGGATATAAGGGTACCTTGTGTGGCACGAAAATATACATGTGTAATGTCCACGGTTTGTCATTGGTGGATATATTATAGCTGCCAAACTGTTTATTTTTAAAGAGATGATTTTAATGGAAATAGTGATGTCTTGATAACTTTTGTGGGTTGTGTGACTTATTGTTTTTTGAAATGTTGTTGGTGTGGGATTTTCTGAGTTAAAGAACCTCACTTTTTTGAAAAAATTATTAGGTTTTTGTTTCTTTGGTAAGTTGGGTTAAAGGGTTGGATAGTGGTCTCTTTTGAGAAAATATTGGGAAGTCTTCATGGTGGTTCCCACCAACTGTTTGGTTTTGTTTTGTGTCCAGTTTTGACCAATGGACCAGCTTGTTTGGGTCCTTTGTTTCTCTCATTGGATAAGTTATGCCCAAATTAAGAGTTAATGCATGACTAAAGTGTAGTCCATATTGATTTTCCATTGGAAGATGCTCCAGTTTATCAATATAAGGAATCTTTTTCTCTAGATTTAGATATTAATTCTACACTATTTCCTTTCTTGTATTTTCAGATCTTCTTGTAGCGAGAGAGTTATCATGGAAGTTTGAAAGATACCTTACTTCCTTAAGTTACCTGATTCATCGAAGGTGTAAATAGTCTATGGTTGTTAATGTGGATGGTGTCTAAGAGGGCCTCTGGGTCCTTCGTAGTCTATTAAAAGAAGGGGTTAATGATAGTCCACCAGCATGGGAAATATGGTCATGAGAAGATTTTATGGACACTTGATATAATAGCGTGTTGTTTGGGGATGTGTCATAAGGTCCCTATCCATGTATTGTTTTTATTGGTCACAATGGTCATGTTCAGTGATACATTGTGATGTCACGCACTCATTTGACTATGAAGGTGAAGTTTTACAATCTTCTATGAGTCATTGTATTGACGGAAGTGTATCTTTTTTTGGGGAAACATGAAATCCTTTTTTTAGAGGATGGTGTTTCCATATATCCCTTCCTCTATCAGTTTCTCATTTGAAGAAACAATGGTTGATGTCTGTGAAACTTCTATGCCTATGTTTTAGTGGAATGTCGGGTTAGGGTAAAGTGCCTTTAAATGTGGTATGTCATGGTTCCCCATCTATGATCATGGTATAGTTTTCAGGGCACCGAAAGGAGAAGTTCCATTTAGTGGGTTTCCAAAGCCTAACATGGAGGCTGAATATTATTCATTCATTTGAGCTCTAGCCATTCTTCCCGGAGTAAAACTGGTGTGTAGTCAGTAAAAATCCTAGGGTTGTTCAATCCCTTGTATAATTTCTTATCCTCGGTATGAAATATGGGAATATTTCAAACTCTGGCGTCATCAACTTGATTATATTATTCCCATTCATTGGAATGTGGTGGGATGACCTTGCGCCCATGTAATCACCCAATGTCATTCCTCCCCTTTGGATTCCATTGTATTTTTGGACAATGATTTGAAATTTTCCTAGATAGGTTGAGAGCACACTTTGTATATGGTTATTAGTAACCATTACCTATAAAATCATGAATAAAGAGGAATCCACATGGTTAGTGATTGGTTTCCCAAACCCTACAGACTAACCACATGAATGTCCATTATCTTTAAATTTTGGGGTCTTTTGTAGAGACTCGTGCTCTTCGGTTAAGATGGTTGGTTCTTGTAACGACCTAATGATTTATCAATGGAATTCCCTTCTTATAATTATTCATTATATTATAATCCCATTAGGATTCACAATGAAATATAATGATACACTATATTTTGTGACCAGTAAACATAATTTTTCTACTTATATGGTTTGAATTTTGAAAATATGACATAAACGGTTGTGTTCGGGATGATTTTTAATGTCCAATATAAAAAAATTGCTGATTAGTAACCTACCCTTATGTATAGTATCCTACCCTTTTGAATAGAAATATGACCTTAATAAAGATTACATATTCCAAAAATAGAGTAACCTTACACATGATTAATTAAATAAAATTTAGGCATCTTATAAGTGACAATTTGACCATAGTAAAAGTATTGGTATTTTTATAACTCATAAATAAATAATTATAACTAATTAATTAATTTAAAAGAAAATTTATTTTTTAAAAATTTGTTCATATATTAAAAAATATATTTCTTCTATATTTATGATAATTTTATAAGACCTTAATTATTTTTTCAAAGAATTATAAAATCATTTTAAATTTTAAAAACTGTATTTTTCAAGTAAATTATGATTTTAATTAAAAATTAATTCAATCATATTTATAAAATTATTTTTGTAAAATAAGCTTAGTTTTTTGGATTACACATTTCAATAAGTGGTTGGGGTGAATTTTGGGGATTTTTCTAAAATACATGAATTTTATGAATAGTGAAATACCATAATTTAGAAAATAAGTGAAATAAACTAATTATTGAGTCATGCATGATTTTAGTTTGATGTAAGCCCAATTGATTTAGGTTATCCTAATAAAATTTATATTATTGGTCATCAAAGACTCACTATTCTTTTTCTTGTGGGGAAATAATAAATTAATGAGTTTTATTTTGAGAAATCCCTTCTCTCCTCCAATATAAATACCGCCCTTCACACCCTCATTTCCTCACACCTCTCAAAATTCAATATTTGTCTAAACTATATCAAAACAACTCCAATATCCTCTCATCAAAGTCCAAGATCATATGGTCTTGTCCAAACAACAAGACATTCTCCTTTAAGGATGATCTCAAGAGGAGGATTCAAGAGGTAATTCCTCTCTCTCTCTTTCCATTAAATTCTATCCAATTTAGTGTTCATTTCTTAATCTCTCTCCACATATATTCATCCACATGGTATGTTATCTCCAATATTATACATATAATGGAATGTTATGATAGTAATAGGATATTATATCATCCAACACTCTTCTCCTCTTATTATTTTTATAAAAGAGAATGTTGTTTGTGAGGTGTTAATTTATCCCCTTCAAGAACGACATGCGTTCAATTTTCATTATAGATATTAGATATGGTCATGAAACCATTTTTATTGTTTAAAAAGATTATATTATATTTTTTATATCCTATTTCATTTTCTATAAATATCTTATGTAAATTTTACTAAATGATTAAACAAAACAAGTTTGTTGGGGTCGATAAACCACCCAAATTTACCCAAATAATCATTAATTAATTCTCATCTAACGATTCAACCATATAGTATGTAATATAATTCATTATAAGATAAGTAAAAATTATTTATTATCAATAATAACATGAAGTATCAGTTTTTTTTATGTTTACCCATGTTCTACACAAACTTCCATTTATGAATACATGTGAACCGCACAAGAAAACCCATAAAAACAAACATTCACGAATAATGTTTTTAAACTCTATAACTCATCCAATTGAACATAAAATAATTTAATGAAACATTAATGAACCATATATAGGTACAGAAGGTTTTTTAATTGTTAATTAATGAATCTAATGTGGTTATACAAGACATTAAAGTGAATAAATCATTTGAATACACGGTAAGGGGAAAATCTCAAACCCAACATTATATCTCCAGGTTCTCCCTCCTTCACCCCATTTTGGTTTGTTCATTCCTTAAAAATAATTTTTTCATAATTATTTTACATTTTCTAGGATTTAAATGTTTTATATTGATTTTTATTTCAACCAAATGTTTTTCATAAGAACTCATAATTCAAAACACACCTTTTACTTCTAACTGAAGGTTGATGGTTATCGTATCAAGTATGTTATTCACACATAATTTTGGGAACCCAATTCCTATTAATGTGTTCTTATGAGATGAAACACATTAATTTACATGGGATATTTATGTTAATTTTCATATATTTTCATTGTGGCATTCTTGATAATGATAATTTTATGATGTGATGGCTTAACCTGAAATTATATAGTGCAATATGAATGTTTCAATGTGACGGGTGCTCCAGGAAATATACAGCACTCCAATGCATTGGATAAAGTTATTAATATCACGAGGTTAAGTGATATAATGTGTGAAAATGATTCTATCTTTTTTCACAATTATATGTTGTCTTTTACAACTAAATTATGATGTTTCATTTTTTATTCATTGCCAAATTTAAAGTCTCTTATTAATGCTTCCTCTCATGTTCACGATACTTTACCTATTTTTTTGTTATGCTCACCCATTGTTATATTTTTCATATCTATCATATTAATATGAGTATATCTCACCCCTTTTGATGTATATCCTTAGGTGACTGCATGTACTAAGGAGGGGTCAAGTTCCAATAAGAATCTAGAGAAGAAGGAGTTAATTAAATGTTTAGGCTTGATGTTATAATCGTAATATATGGTCTTAGTTTTCCCAAGACACTAAACGTTTGAATCCAATATATGTAATAAAATTATGTTTATTATATTTAAAATGATTTAATAGTAATGTAATAAAATGATGGGCCTCAATAGTTGGTATCTGAGAAAAGGTTTAGTTTATTTGGTTATTAGGATTAGTGAACCCTAGACAAAACCTCAAGCATGAGACTCAGTACAAAAATGCACAAAAGAATCCTTACATAGGGATCCCATATGTTATGATTATAGTATAAATCCTAAAAATTAATAAGTACTTCATGACTTGTTGACTTTTGTTTTGTTCTAACCATATCTATTTTAGAAAATCGTGGGAACTAGGAGAAACAAGGACAACAACTTGTGCGAGGGATAATTCCATGAATGCTCGAACAACATCCCTGATGATTTGGGAGGTGGAGTTCAAAAAATCATGGAGATGAATACCCAACTATCTTAGGTTACTAACAATAACCATAATAATGTGTAACATTATCTTTCATCGAAGATGGAGAAACTGGATATCAACTGTTTTATGAGGCAATGACCACAAACGATTATTAGATCTTCCGATCCAAAAGTTTCAGAACAGTGGGTCATCTCCATGGAGATGATCTTTTCTGTGCTTTCCATTTCTGATATAAAGAGAGTTACATTATCAATTTATAATCTATATTGAGAGGTTGATCAATCGTGGGATTTTATTAAGAACACCTAGCCAGTGGAGGAAATTGAAGATATAGAATATGAATAATTTAAGATAATGTGTCTTAATAAGTATTTCCCAAGAACTCTTCACATGAAGATGGAGATAGCATTCATAGAACTCGATTAAAAAAAGGATAATCTATCCTAACCTACGATGAGAATTTCACAAGGCTTGAAAGGTATGTTTCGGGGTCTTTTTCAACATTGATAGAAAAACTTATAGATTATTTAGTGTATTAAAACCACAACTTATAAAGGATTTTTCAATTATAGACTTTGGGAGTTATGATAAAGTTGATAGATGTACTCTCACAGTGGATATAGAGTTTGAAGAATGGTCCCATGGCTATGGTGATAAGAAATGAAAGATAGAGTTTCAAGCTGGTGGATCTAATGGAAAAGTTGGGAACAAAAACCCAATGACCCACATGAAAAAAATGAGGGATGTTTCACCATAGGAACTTCATCGAAGTGATGGGGAAGTGCTTCAAGTGTGGAAAAGATGGAAACCATGATCAGGAGTGTTAAAAACACATGAAAAGGAAGGATAATTTGGTGGAAGAAATAAGAGAACCACACATGGACCAATGCTAAAACTGTAGATAGAAAGGGCATTATACAAGCCAATTTATTAATCCAATAGTTTTAGAGGGTAATCAGCATCACCAACCACAAAATCGAAAGGAAAAAATGGAAGTCTTATGCCATCACTACTGTGGAATTGGAGAAAGATAATGAAGACGTGCAGTGTACACTTCCTATTCACTAAAGAATGGAAAAAAAATCTTCTTTGATTCTGGTTATATGCATTCCTTTATATCATGATTGTTTTCTATAACTATATAATCGAAGACCCGAAACCTTGATGTAGAGATATTTGTAAAAACACCAAGTGGTGTAATCATTGAAACCCAAGTGTTTGATTCTTCTATTTTTTGAGTATGTGGTAAGATTCTTCCAGTGAATCTTGTAATACTTTCCTTGGTGTTATTATATTATATAATGATAATGGAATGGATCTCATTATATAGAGCACATATCAAATTTTGGGAAAAGGTAATATCTATTCATATTATGAACCATCCCATTATCCTCTACCAATGAATAAAAGATTAGGAATATCCTTTGAAAATTCATTCAATGGTGTGGGTGTTGATTCCATATGAAGAAGCATAACTCGCCCAAAAGGATGAGTCAAAAGATAGTGAAAACCTTGAGGAAATGCCTATTTTGATGGAATATGGTGATGTATTTCCTGAAGCGTTACCCAGAATTCCATTGGATCGTGAGGTAGATTTCTCAATAGAACTCATAGCTAGAGATACTCCAATATCAAAATTTCCACATTGGATGGATCCTATCGAACTAGATGATTTAAAGAAACAGCTGAAAGGGCATTTGGAAAAAGGGTTCATACACCCTAGTGCTTCACTTGGGGTGCACTGGTGCTCTTTGTGAAGAAGAAGGACTTAACAATGAGGTTGTGTATCGATTATTGGGAACTATACAAGATCACTATATAGAACATGTATCATCTTACAAGTATTGATGACTTGTTCAATTAGTTTATAGGATCTCAATAATTTTCCAAGGTGGATCTTCATTCTGAATATCACCTGCTAAAGGTGAAGGAGGAAGATATTCTGAAGACTACCATTCATACAAGTTATGAGAACTATGAGTTTTTGGTGATTCCCTTTGGACATACTAATGCCCCTATAATATTCATGGATTTTATGAATAGAGTCTTTAGACATTAAATCAAAAAATTAGTGGTAGTGTTTATTTATGATATTCTCATCTACTCTAAGAGAAAGTATGAACATGAAGAACATTTAATACATGTGTTGGAAACATTGAGAAAGGAGAAGTTGTACACCAATTTCAGAAAGTGTGACTTTTGGATGAAGTAAGTAACATTCTTGGGATATGTAATCACATGTGAGAGAATTTATGTGGACCATTCAAAAACAAATGAGATTGAGGAATGTCCAAAGCCCTCTAGTATCATAGAAATTTGTATTTATCATGGATTAGTTGGGTACTACCAATGTTTTGAAAGAAATTTCTCATGATTGTAAAGTACGCTAACTAAGTTAACAAGGATAGGGGTAATGTATGTCTGCACGGAAGATTGTGAGGGAATCTTCATGGAGCCAAATTTGATGGTCGATCATTGAACCTATACCCACACTAACTACATATGGATAAAGTTTTGTCATTTACAGTGATGCATCAAAGAACGGATTGGGTTGTGTAATCATGAAAAATTATAATGTGATAGCCTACTCTTCACGATAGTTGAAGATCAATGAGAAGAACTACCCGACGCATGATCTAGAGTCGGCTTCCATGATTTTTTCCTTGAAAATATGGTGGGACTACCTTTATGGTGAGAGGTGTGACATATACACTGACCAAAAGAGCCTAAAGTATATATTCACACAAAAGGAGATCAATATGAATCAAATGGAATGGATAAATTTAATCATGGATTATGATTACCTTGTTATCTATCATTCTGGAAAGGAGAAAAAGTTAGATGATGCTCTAAGTAGAAAAGAACCTGCTACTCTATCCTTGTTACGTATTAAGAAAGAACATGTCTTCTTGAAAATTAAAATGATGGATTTGGAAATCATAATGGCAGTGGGTACATCTTACATTGACCAAATTATTATAAAAACATCCATCCATGAGATGATTAAGGAATCGCAAAGGGATGATGTGGAGTTATAAATGAGGGTGAATGTTGTAAAGGAAGGGAAGCTGCAAGAGTTCGATATCGATGATGACGGTGTGATTCTGTTAGGAAAACGACTTTGTGTGCCTTTATCAATGAGGATAAAGAAGGAGTTATTGGAAAATGAACATAGATCAAAATTATATATCAATCCTGGGAATACAAAGATGTATCGTGATCTTAGAGAACACTTCTGGTGGGATAACATGAAGAAGAAGATTGAAAAATATATATCAAGGTGTTTGGTATGTCATAAAGATAATATAGAGTGAGAAAACTCCAAAGGGATGATGGATACATTGACTATACCCATAGAGAAATGAAAGAATGTCATTATGGAATTTTTTACAGGTCTCCTAAAGATGTAAAAGGGAAAAATGTGATATTGGTTGTGGTTGACCGACTCACCAAGACTTCCCATTTTATCGCTATTCGGGAAGACCTCTCGTTTGAACAACTTGAAGAGATATATGTGAAGGAAGTGATGAGACTTCATGGAGTTCCACCCTCGATTGTCTCTGATCATGATCCAAGGTTCACATCTAAACTCTAGAAGAGTATTCAACATGATTTGAGTACCGAATTAAATTTCATCGCGACCTATCACCCCAAAACGGATTTCCAATCTGAACAGAAGATTCAGACACTTGAAGATATACTAATAGCCAACTATATATAATTCAAAAGGGGATTGGATCATTAAATCCCATTGGTTGAGTTCTCATACCACAATATCTTCTACTCTAGTATTCATATGGCTCTGTATAAAGCTTTATATTGAAAGTGATGTTGAACTCCAACCAGTTGGTATGATGTTAGAGAAATAATGATACTTGGACTCGATCTTGTGCAATAGTTGAAAGATAAGGTTCAAGTCATCCAAAAACACATCAAAGCTACTCAGAGTCGACAAAATAACTACACTGTTTACCATCCAAGGGACTTCGAGTTTGATGTTGGAGATAAATTCTTCCTTCTAATATCACCATGGAAGAGAGTCGTGTGGTTTGAAAAAGAAAGGGAATCTATACCCAAGGTACATTGTCACTTTTGAGATCCTTGGCCGCATATGAGTCATGTCCTATCAGCTTGAACTTCCACCAAATATGGCTCAAGTTCATGATGTGTTCCACGTATCACCCTTGAGAAAGTACATACCAGATCCCACACTTGTACTGAACTCTGAGGTGGTACAGCTGAAAGATGATCTCCCCTATGAGGAGCAGCCGGAAGAGATTCTAGACCAAAGAGATAATGTTCTGCACAACAAGACAACCCACCATGTCAATGTGTTGTGGAGGAACCATAAGTTTGAAGAAGCTACTTGGGAGCTAGAGGAGCCAATGAAGGAGAAGTACCCTCACATGTCTGTGTAATGTGAAATTTTGAAGGTGAAATTTCATAAGGGGGGGAATAATGTATCGGCTCAAAGTTTTTTCAATGGAATCCCCTTATTATAATTATTCCTTATAATATAATTCTATTTGGATGAACAATGGATTATAATGATACTAAATATTATGTGACCATTAAATTTAGTTATTCAACATCAATGGATTGAATTTCAAAAATATAACAAACACGGTTGTGTTCAAAATGATTTTTGGAGTCTAATAGAACAAAAATAATTTTTGGTGAATAGTATCCTACCCTTATGAATAGTAATATGACCCTTATAAATATTAAATCTTTCAAAATAATAGTAACCTTACCCATGAGTAATTATATAAAATTTTGGCCTCTTGTAAATGAACATTTGATCATAATAAAAGTATTGGTATTTTTTTAAGTTATAAATAAATAATTATAATTAATTAATTAAAATAAAATAAAATGTTTTTTCTTAAATTCTTTTCATCAATTAAAAAATCTACATATTCTACATTTATGAAAATTTTATGAGACCTTCTGTATTTTTTTAAAGAATAATAAAATAAGTTTTTATTTTAAAAACAATATATTTCAATTAAATTATGATTTTAATTAAAAATTAAATTCTTCATATATATAAATTTATTTTTGAAAAACAGACTTCATTTTTTAATTTAACAGGTTGAAAAATTATTGGGGTTAATTGTTGAGATTTTTCTGAACAACAAGAATTTTTGAAAAATAGTGAAATATAATAATTTAAAAATTAATATAAATAAGCTAATTATATAGTCATTCATGAGGTTAGGATGATTTAAGCCCAATTAGTTCGGTTTCACATGATAAAATTACTATTCTTGGTCATACACTGAAAATTATCTTTTTTTATTATCAAAACACTTTTGAGGAAAGAAGTGAGAAACCACAAAATCCAACATTACAACCAAAAGACACTATTGAATAGAAAAACCCAAATCAAGACTACAGGATCTGCCCCTCCCAACGACTACATCGTTCTTACAAGCCTTCACCATCTTATACCCTCTCTTCTAGCTATCCCGTGCAGGGTTGCATATGCACAAAACTGATGGCAAAGCCATACCCTCTCGAACATCCAAATCCGAGTGGCATGCGAAGGCGAAAACTTCTCGCTTGGAACTTCATGTGAAGCAGATCCAAGTAGTGAGTTGGTTGAAAAAACACCAAATATTCACAGTGGACTTCAAACTTCCAATTCCTTATCTTGTGGGGAAATAATAAATTAATGAATTTAATATTGGGAAATCCCCTTTCCCCTCTATTATAAATACAAACCTCCACACCATAATTTCCTCACACTTATCAAGCTTCAAGTATTGTTTAAACTCTACCCAAAAATATTCTTTATCCCTTCCCCCACTTCCAAGAGCTCCTGGTCTCATCCAAAGGTCATGCCTAGCTTCATTAAAGAGGATTCAGGAGGTAATTCCTCTCTCTCTTTTTTCATTTAAATTCCTTTCAATTTCATTTTCATTTCTTAATATCTCCCCACCTATCATCATTCACATGGTATGGTAACACAATTATTATACATATACAATAATTTTATGATACTAATGGGATATATGGCATCCATCCCCCTACTCTTCTTTTTTTATAAAATAGAATGATGTTTGTGAGTTCTTAATTTATCACCTTCCAGAATGACATGTTTTAAATTTCCATTACAATATTCAGATATAGTCATGAATCCCTTTTTATTCTGAAACCAGACTATATTATATGTATTATATCCTATTTCATGTTATGGAATTAACTTAGGTACATATTACTAAATGATTAAACAAAACAAGTTCATTGGGGTCAAAAAATCGCCTAAATTAATCCAAACAATCCTTATTAAATTCTCATCTAATGATTCATCCACATGGTATGTAATATAATTCATTATATGATCAGTTATATTTTTGGAATATAATTTATATCATTAAATATCAGTTTTATATGTTTACCCATTTTCTACACGAACATCCATTTATGAATACATGTTAACTGCTAAAGAAAAACAATACAAAATGAACATTCCCGAACAATGTTTTTAAACTCTATAACTCATCCAAAGGCCCATAATATAACTTAATGAAACCATAATAAACTATATTAATTAAAAATGGTTTCTTTAATTGTTAATTAATTAATCTAATGTGGTTATATAAATCATTAAAATGAAGAAAGTGTTCAAATACAAGGTAAGGGGAAAATCACCATCTCAACATTCTTTCTTCCGGTTCTCCCTATTTCACACCATTTTTGGTATGGTAACACATTAAAAGTAATTTTTTCATAATTATCTTACCTTTTATGGGATATAAATGATTTCTAATTAAGTTTATTTCAGTAAAATGTTTCCAAAATAACTCTTCATTCAAAAACACATCTTTTACTTCTCACTCAAGGTTAATGGTTATCGTATCAAGTACGTTATTCCCACTTAATTTTGGTAACCCAATGATTATGAATGTGTTATTATGAGATGAAACTAATTAATTTATGTGGATTAGTTACATTCGTTTTTTTATATTTTCATTGTATCAAACATGATAATTATAATGTAATTATGTGACGGGTATGCCCGATGTTATATATCACAATATGGATGTTTCAATGTGATGGGTGCAACCAGAATTACAAAGAACTCTAATGCATTATGTAAAGTGAGGAATATCATGTGTTTAAGTGTAATTATGTGTGAACAAGATGCATGCATTTTTCACAAGTAGGTCTGGTATTTTACCACGAAGGCATGATGATTCATTTTTTATGCATTACCACATTTCAAGTCTCTTATTAATGCTTCCTCTCAAGTTCATGATCGTTTTCCTATGTAATTTTTAATCTCAACAATTTTTATATTGTTCTTATCTATCCTATTACTAGTCGTTTAGCTCTACCATTTTGATATATATCCTCTGTTGATTACATGTACTAAGGAGAGGTCAAGTGACAATAAGAATCTAGAGAAGAAGGAATTAGTTAAATGTTTATTCTTGATGTTGTAATTATTAAGTATTGTCCTAGTTTTCCCATGATACAAAACCATTGGATCGTTTATGTGCAATTATATTATTTTTTATCATTAAAATTCTATAATAGTAGTGTATAAAAAGGCTGGGTCACTATAGTTTTTATGGTGGGGAGACCGACTATGAGTCTCATGTATTCTCTTTTGGAAAATTATAATGGAAGTCTCATGTAAGTTCTTTGGGGCCTCCCCCTTTTAGTGTCCAGATTTAGTATTAGGAAATTTTATGTTGTATCTTATGGTGGGGAATCCATTTGTATCTCCCCATACAAGTAACTCATATAATTATATGGTTCTGGATTGTTGGTACGTAGCCTTATTCAAAGCTATCTAACTAGAAACATCTTACATGGGTAAATGTTGGGATTGTAGAGATCCCAATGGTTAAATTAAAATAAGGTATCGTTAACCTTGTTTGATGTTGTT
The DNA here is from genome assembly GCA_963277665.1 of Viscum album. NCBI lineage: Eukaryota > Viridiplantae > Streptophyta > Magnoliopsida > Santalales > Viscaceae > Viscum > Viscum album. The sequence continues at coordinate 839,292,411 of OY728125.1, read as the reverse complement.
TCTTATTCGGTTAAATTGCATGAGTCTTTTTCGGATAGGGTTTGAAGAGTTTTGATTTCGGACGAAGTATGAATGTGGTTTATCATTTTAGTATAGTGGTATATGTTTTTGTTTGTAAGAGTATTCCTTCCTAAAATGATCACTAGAGGTGTTTTGGCCTTTGGGGGTGAAACATGGAAAAGGAGTACATCGTGGTTTATCGGTTGGATTTGGTTTTTTAATTTGGCCTTGTTATGGATTTCCTAGGACGGAAAGCTTTATGTTGAGGAGAATTTTCAAACCCATGAAGTGTTTTAAATGTATTTTTTATTTAATTTCCATTCATTCTTTGTTTTGTGGGTTTCACATACATTTTTTATGAAATAATGGCTTTCCAAGATTTTGGCAAAACCGTGAGCCCATTTATAGATTTAAAAACAATGTTTTATACTTTTATAACTCCTTAATTGTTTAAAAATTTTCACCCATTCCACTTCCAAATTGGCCTTTCCTAACCTATTAAAACTAGAATATCCATTTTGACCCCTTAGGAACTCATTATCATTTTGGATTTGAATTATTTATTTAGGAATTGGGCCTACCCACGATCCCAATTCCTATTTTAAAATTTTATTTTTATTCTTTCATATCTTGTTCATTTTTTTACTTTTTTTCAGTGATTCGACATCCCACCCAAATCCAAAAACCAATGTCTCACTCCCATTATCTATTTTGCTGCATTAAATATCATTTTCATTGCATAATAGGGAGAATCGTCTTAGGGATTCTCAAATCGCCCAGATTTTAAGATGTAAAATGATTCTTTCATAGATCCATCAATTTTCACTCTTTTCCCCCATTATAGTCCCCACATGACCTACTATGGCTTATTAGGGCCTCCCTACCTATTTTGGCTACATCATGATTCAACTATTAGTGGATTAGGGCCAATATTTTCAAGATACCTCATGTTGGTGGGTTCCCTTCCTTCCTCCTCCCAATTTCTTTAGGTTTCTTCCTTTTCATTAGGGTTTCATCAATTTTTTCTTGAATTTCTTAATTTACAGAATCAAGGGTTTGTACCTAGGGTTTAACCATGTGACTTTTTAGTGAAATATTGTGTATTAGGGATCGATTTCACTCCATTGTGGTGCGCTAGTGGGTTAGTTGATGCTTCTCACAATGGTTTGTAGTTTTTTGGCACTAATGGTAGGAGATTCCATGTGTAATCGTTATTGGATGAGTTAGTTTTTTATGATTTATATTTTTTAGAATGATTCTCTTCTATTATGTTTGGTGAGAAAATTATATTTGGTATCATTTGTTAAGAAGTTGATTTTTATGTGGAACTTTTGGAAAAAATGAATGTTTGTCATAAGTATTTCATATTGTATTAAGTGGGCTTGTTCCAATGTTCTTGAAATGGTTTTATTAAATGTTTTTAGTGATTAAAATTCTGGTTTTATGTAATTTTAGCATACCCTTGGTTTCAGAAGAGGATTTTTACAATTATTTTATATGAAAAACATGGTTATTTTCCTTGGAATTGATTCATGAAGGTTTTAAGTGGTTTCTTGATCAATGTAAGAGGTGAAACTATATTGCCAAACTATTTTTTTTAGAAGTGTATTTTTTAAATATTATATTTTAATGTGAATTGGATGTTATGTGATGTGTACTATCATAGAAAGGATTTAAAAAAATGTTCAATGGTGTTGTTGAAATGTGAATGAGAGGTGAAACATGTTGTGTTCTATTTTGATGAGAGTATGATTTCAAAATGAGTTTTATAGAAAAAGGGGAATATGTTACTTTTATGATATACATGTGGGATGTTTGATGTGTTTCTGATTTTTATATGGTATTCTTAAGTGGAAATGGTACTTTATATGATGTGTAACTTGTTTAACACATGGGGGAAAACCCGACTGTCTTGGTGGGTGGACGTACACTAGTTTTCTAGTGACCTGTTGGGGTTTGGCCCCAGTTTCAAATTGTAATGTTTAATGCGAAAAAAACCTAACTAAACAATGATGATGATGTTGGGGGACTACTTGGTTATGGTTATTCTCCCAACTAGTGGCTCGTGTGCACATGAAAAGATATTTATTATGGTTACTTTCACAGAGATACAAGGTACCTGGGACCCACAGTGAGATAGTGCCTATGAGTATTTCGTATTTCTAGTGACCATTATATAATTTAGACTTAATATTAGAATATGGTGTTTTTGGATGGGTAAATTCAGTAGTTGGTGTATTTTATTTAAAAGTGGTCATTCTAAAAAATATCCCACTTGAAAAAAAAATTATGTTAGTTGCATCTTTTTGAAAATATTTCTAGCATTTATTTTTTATAAACACTACTAGAAATATGACTTATACCAACAGTTTTGGCCAAACCATTGGTATAGTACATTAATTTGGACTTATACCAATGCTTTGGCCAAAACTACTGGTATAGGTCAATTATATGGACCTATACCAATGGTTTTGGACAAACCGTTTGTAAAGGGGAGACCTATACCAATGGTTTGGACAAACCGTTTGTATAGGCCCATTATAGAGGACCTATACCAACGTTTTTGGCCAAACCGTTGGTATAAGTCCATTATAGAGACCCTATACCAACACTTTGGAAAACCGTTGGTATAGGTCCCCCCAATACCAATGGTTTTTCCAAAACCCTTGGTATATGTCCAAAATCAAAGGACCTATACCAAAGATTCACAAAACCATTGGTATAGGTCTAAACCAATGGTTTTAAGAAGCGTTGGTATAGGTGATTTGTTTTTTTATCGAATATTTTTACTCAGAACATTATATAAATCTATATTTAAAATAATTATGATAATAAATATATATATTTTCGAAATTATGTTTAAAAAATTCATTTTCGGTTTGTGGTTTGGTCATTCAATTATAAACTAGAGGTCCTAGGATCAAATCTCGTGGAATGTTTTTTTTAAATACATATACCAATGGTTTTATGGAACCGTGGGTATAGATTTTAATATTACTTATACCAACAGTTTTCAAAACTATTTGTATAGACATATACCGACGGTTTTCCCAAAACTATTGGTATAGTCCTATCCTCATGGAATACATTTCCACGGTCCTCCAAAACATTGGTATAGGCTATACCAACGGTTTGGAGGCATATACAAAGGGTTCTAAACCGTTGGTATAGGTTATTTTTCAAGTAGTGAAAACATGAATGATTTTTATCTTATAAGGATTATCACATGGCATATTTTTGTGGTGGAATCCTATTAGGATTTGGATCACACCCAACATAAAATTTTGGGTGTATGTATTTTTGGTTATTTTGTTGTTTGTTTGGGTAAATATTTTAGTTTCAATGGTTCAATTTCCAGTGGTCATTCCCGATGTTGTGTTCTGAAGATGGCTTGAGGGTGGTGCCTCTTTCCATGTGGAGGTTCTAATGTAGTCTTTTTTTGTTTTTTTCTTTTTTAAGAGTCTTTAATAAATGTTTTATATTGTTTAATTCCGTTTCTAAATTTATTAACGTTGTTTACGTTTGAAAAATCCTGATAAGATTAATGGGATTCAGAAGTTGTTTTATGTTTATAAAATCATATTCCGAAATTTTATTTTATGATACTTGAGAACTTGTTCCAGCCCTTGGGAAATAGGAATTCCCTTCGAGCCTTTACATAGGCCGCGTTGGGTGTCATTTTGATATAGAGTATATTCCTTTTATTAAAATTTACATGAAATTTCATAATTATTATGTATATATTATTAGTTCTACTAATATTTTCAATTGTTTTGGTTATATAACATGAATTGTATCCAAAGTTTTATGTAATGCCTCCTCCAAGAATGAAAACGAAAAGAAAAAATTAAATAAGTTGTCTTGACATGGATATGATTAAATATACATAATTAACTATTACAAATGATTATAATTGAAAACTTATTATTTTTCGTATTTATTTATTTTAATTTTTTTTATATAAAATATTTATCTTTAATACTTATGCAATGATAAAATGGTTCCTATGTTGGGAGAAGAAAAATCAATAAAAATAATTTTAATTAAACTTATATGAACAATTATATGATAAATTTTTAAAATAAACATTATTTTATGAATAATATTGAACCATAGTAATCCTTGGTTTGAATTTGTGACCTTTTTAATCCATATCTATGAAATTAATCCCCTTATTATGTTTTATTTAAAATAAATTAAAGATGTTCACACTATGGTTTTTTATTTGGGTAACCTTTTAATATATTGACTTCCCAAAAGGGTTTTTCAACCATAAACATTATTTTAAAATATAAAGCATTTATGTTCTTCAAATAAATTTATTTTAAATTTTTTGGGAAGAAATAAATTCGTTAAATTCATGCACAATAATAATGCAGTAATTATTAAATTGATAGAAAATTCAATTAAATGATATAAAAATTATTAAAACAAATATATTTTGGAATAATTAATCTTATCCACGAATTATCCAGATAATTATGAAATATAAGAAACACAATTATTTTTTTCAAATTTTAATCTATTTTATGATGTTATTAACGTCATTGTAATGAATAGTGTATGTTTGGATTATAATGATATTTTGTGAATATAGTATTTTATTAAATAACATAAAAATAATAAAATGGATAAAAAATAAAAAATGGGTTATTATATTTTCTAAAATGTAAGATCATGTTCTTTGTAGTCATTTTGTATGCCTATTCCCCTAGATTATCCTTAATTATATTTTTATATTTCACAGAAATCTTAAATTGAAACTCACCACAATTATAAAAGATCCCTCCTCCCTTCCCTTAATTTCACCACCTTATGAATCATAGATCAACCATTTCCTACCAATTTATTTTCCAAAATTCTAAACCCAATTTATGTAGGTTATTATCCTTCCAAAATACCAACCCTAGATCCTTTAAAAGGAGATCTAAAGGATGTTTGCTGATGAAGAGCTAATCATTTTTAAAAACTCTTTCACATTTGTTTCTTCTTCCACTTCTTATCCATGTTTTGTTTACATGATAAAGTAATATCTCTAGTATCATCTATATACAATTATTATATTATGACTATGAGAGAACAACATTACCCCATTAATTCATCCTACAAAAATGATAGTAATATGTGTGCATACATATGGCTTACCGACTCCCCACCATGGTGTAATTGTTTTCATAACCACTTTTCATTGAAAATTATAATAAAAAAATAATATATATATATATATATTATAATTATAAAATAATATTTATTTTGGAAAAATTAATAAATCATCCACTTCCATACCATTTAACCATTAGGGGAATGATACAATCTCTCGTGCATACGTAAGACCTACCATATCCATGATGCGATGTGATTTATTTTCCATTTTCATAATTAAAAATGATAAAAAAAATGTAAATAATGTATAAATATGATATCTATTACCATAATATCACTCATTATATGAAAAAACTATGTCCCATACTCAAGAACCAATACTTAGTTTACTAAACATGTATAAGAAAATGAAGTATTTAACACTCAAAACAAGGGTAATGGAGAAATATTATAAAAAATGGATGATCAAATAGAAGGATATTCCCTATCACCACATTTTACATATTTTATTGAATTCTATATTTGAAAAAAATCTATGAAAGGGGTTATCCACCCATACTGATGCTGACCCTGATGTGTTTGTTGAGAGAATTGAAATTCGAAGGAATTCCATGATTGCATGTCATGTTCTACTAAAGAGTGAGAAGTCCTAGAGGTTTGATGATTTGTTCAAGAGTATCTCATTTTACGGGGCTCCTCTGATTGTAAATTAAACTCTCTTTATTGTTGTTTTTTCCTTTTCATCATTCCTTTGGATTCTTTAAAAATTAATGCATAGAGAATTAAATCTCTGTAGCTAAATCCTGGATGGCTTCACATTAATGAATGCCCCCATTATTTCAATGCTTCGCATGAAAGGAATTATTTTTATTGGTTTTGGGTTTTTTTTCATATGATTAACTGGGCCCTTTGGAATCCAAATATTTTTCATGATATTGGCTTATAAAGTGGGACTCTTATAACTCTTGACAAGGAAAGAGAGGTTGTTCGGTTTGGAAACTTTTCTAGAAAGGTGGTGTAGATCGATCTTATACCCACCTTGATTGATAAAGTACCACTCTCCACTCCCACTGATAATATCCAAATTGATTTTGAATATGAATGAAAGCCTTTATACTATAATGAATGTATAGATTTTGGTCATTCATTGAGGAATGTTAGAGGAATATCTCCTACAAGAGATATGGGATGAAGGGTTGTCCAATTAATCACTGTTGAAGGAAACTAGAGAGGAATAATGTATCATTATATTTTTACTTGATCATAATATAGATGATCTAAAAAAATCCATCTTTTACTAAGGCTAATTTGATGGAATCTAATAATGATTCTCAGGTGGATAATTCGAAATTAAAAGGACTTATGGTGGATAAGACCACGAAGAAAGCTAACATTGGTCTCTATAATACATGGTATAATCATGTTTCCACTCCTACTGATATTGGAAACACTTCTAGTCCAATAAATTTTTGGTCTCTTATTTACACTCACCTTCCAGAAGGTATCCCTAGTGTAGGTTTTCAATGCGATGGGACTGTTGATTTTGATCCTATCAATGGGGATTCTCAACATGTCTATTATCATTATGAAACCCAAAAAAATTGAATTAATCTTGGATTTATAAGAATTGGGGTGAGATATCTATGGTGGGAGAGATGGATGACTACACCACCGTAAAAGAATAGAAAAAAAGGTGGTTATGCCTCTTTTAAGAAAGCAATATTAACAAAAAAATTGATGGAAGATGATAGTATATATTTCACTCTTACTTCATTGAAGAGAAGTCAGAGAAAGGACTATTCTAATATACCTCACATTATGTCTACCGTAAATACTTTTAAAATTTTGTTCATGTTCAATACTAATATTATTAAAATATTAAACTAGAGTAAGTCCCAATCTTAGGTTGATACAATTGATGAGTCTGTCTATGGGAATGAAATTCATTATTATAATTTTAATTATTTTGATGGATGTGTGCAAGTGCCTTTGTTTAACCCCACCCATATCTCATGTAATTCTTATTTTATTTCTAATAAATGGTCAGATGTATAGATTCTGGTTGGATGTATTGGATAATATATTTATGGGGAACATGATTCAACTTATTACAAGTTATAATGGATTTCTTAACTCAATTTTCATTCATTTTGTTAAACTTCTATTTCATTTGATTATTTTTAAAACTGTATAAAATTTTACAATATGGTGTTTACTATTATATTTATTAAAATAACATTTTAATTAATGTTTAAACTATATATTTTACTAAATGTTTATATTTTTTAAATGAAATATTGATTCATTAATTAAATCGATCATTTTGATATATGGTGAATCCATTGGATTTAATATGTGAGGGGTGCGACCAACTATATCACCTTAATTCGTTGATAGTTTTCATGAGAAAAACAAGGTATGGTTTTAGATGCAGCATTACTCAATTATCTTAATCGTGGAATGAATACATGAAAATATTAGATTCTTGGTACGAAGCATTGACTGTAATAGATTCTTGGAATGAAGCCTAGAAAATTTATTTTAGATATCATTATGAAATTTGTAATAGACATTCTGTAATCTTATTTGATTATTTATAATATCCATGGATATGGTTCTTACTCAAGTTATTTATTATATGGAATTTTTTCCATTATTTACCTTACCATGTTGATTATGCTCATTAATTAATTTTTTCTTTTTTTACATAACCCTTACTGAGTACTTGAGATCACACATACTTTTATTAATTTACCCATGTTATTAAAAAAAGAAATTTAGATGAGTTTTAAAGGGTGAAAATTATTTTCTTTTGTTATGTATTATGTTTTTTTCACTTCCAAATTTAAAATGGATTTTAGGTATGTAATATGGTTTCTAAAACTACTAAAATATTCAGTCTGTTTGGATTGGAATCTTTTATCTATTTCAAAAAATTAAAGAAATGACACTAGGAACCTTGGGTGGGGGTCATTATAGTTGGTATCATATTATGTTTATTAGAGACCATGGGAAATATATTTTAGAAAACATATATTTGATAACATAACTCTATGATATAATTTAAGGAAAAGTATAGAAGAACGTTACAATGAAACCATATTTGTGATTATGAGATTATATACACATAATTTTTTTAATTTGTGTAAATTATTTCACTAGTTTTTATATTATACATGAACTAATATAGTGTATTTCATCATTTATATGTATCTCGTTGAAGAAGGAATGGGATCCTTATCAATTCACGTGATCTAAAGAGTAATAAATATTAGATCTTTAATGGTATTAAGAAATTATTTTCAAGGGAACTAGTTTCCCAAAGATTCTCATAATCTGATGAAATAATATCATTTACAAACAAGATATATAAATATTTATCTATGTATTTTGGATTTAGAGAATGGAATTATAACAATATGAAATCCTATAAAAATATGTATAATTTAAAAAAGGGAAATAAGAATTTTCCGTATATGGTAAATTTTCAAAGAAACACCATGGTACATCCTTAAAATAAATTGGAGTTTTCTACAAGTGTAGTGATAAAGTCCACAATGGTTATGAGTACAATTTTATGAAAAAATATTCCAATGAACAATGATTCAAATTCAAGGATATGGGAAACTACGAAAAACAATGCCCCAAGCATCAAGGAAACATACATCAGAAGAAGAAAATGTATCAAGGTGAAGATTATGTTGTTACTACAATAATAGTGAAATAATTAATGTATTTGTGTATTTTAATTCATGAATTATTTGAAAAATTATGTTGTGGTAATATGAATTATGAGGTATATAAGGATTGAACTGTAGTACTTATTTTTTTAGGATTTTTTGGTATGTGATGAATAATACTAGTATCCAAGAGAAGTGATTTTGTGAAAAATTGGACTTCTAAAAAAATATTGAAGGTAATACAACCCTTAATAAATTATTTATGATAATTTTACGGTAATGGGATAATATGTTTTAGTGATTTGATGTCTTCTGTTATATTTATTAGGTTTACTACATGTTTAGACTATGGAATATACATGAAAACCTGAGATTTTATTGTTGGAAGAAAGCATGATTCCATTTATGATATAACATCATCTTTTTATTCATATATTTTGTATCTAAAAATATGATATACAGTACTTATATGTAGAATTTAATGTTAAGTTGATTTTGAAAATTTAGTGACATTCATTGTAAATTTTTGGATAGATGTATTTTGGATCAGCCTTATCGTTATCTACTTTTAGAATGGATTATGTTGAACATTGGATATTATTTTTTTATTTTAAAGTATGAATTAATATGTTAGATATCATGTTATAAAATATTTGGTATCAATAAATATTTACAGGAATAAATAATGAATTATGGAACTTTTTCTTGAATATCCATTTCTTACCATAAGGATTGAAGTAGAAATAGATCATAGAAAAACCAAAGGATCAGATTAAGCCTATCAGACAAATAGAAATCATGTATGTTATTATCTGGATAGTTAAATAACCCCTCGAACCGGGGAGAATTATTTTTGAACAAAAACCTTATATTTTTAATTTATTTTTTATAAATCAACACACATTTAATTGATTACCTATTTAAGATTTTGTGATGGTTCACTTTCTAAAGACCATTTTCTCTATCACTCTACATAAAAACATTATCATTATATTTATCATATATGAACTTGTTTTCAATTCCCACTAATGTTATCATATATGAAATTTTGGTTTTCTGGTGACCTTCTCATTTTCCATTCCCTCTTACTAAGAGGTGTTTTATTAACCCCATTTATGTTGTGGGTTTCCCATAGTGTAATTTTCATGTACCATCCTTTTATTTTTGAAGTGACATTTTAAAATTTGAGGATGAAACTTATCAATGGATGAGATAATTTAAGACCCCAAGATTTTGTGGTATGTATATTCTTAAATAAAATCAATTTCTCTAAAATATTAAGTTACACAGAGAATCGATCTAAACCAATCAATGATATATTATTATTTATTTATGATAGTTACATCCTAGTAGGCTGAGTGGAGGCAATGAATGATATTAACTAAATTATGAAATATACTTTACCAACATCTATAAATTGAATTCATTGGTTACAAATTAATTTGAAATGAAAATAAAAACCAATTAAACATAAAGGATGTGTTTATAGAAAACTTTTTTAATGCCAATAATGGAATTTAATAGTAATATATTATATTAATAACCATTAGTGAAAGATTTTAATTAAATATATATGTAATATTTTCAATAAAATGTATTTAAATTGATCCAATATTTTTGATTGGATTAATATTATAATACATCCAACGTTAAGAATAAACAACTATATTTTATCTAAAAGGCAATTTTACAAAGCTTTTAATAATGAACTTGTTTGAAAAGTAAATTTTGACACTTTTATAATTTTTATTTGAAAAAATAATATTAATTTTTATAATATGAATATTAAAATTAGCTCATGGTGAAGTTTTGGTATTTATTTTAGAAGTTTCTTTTTTAAATGAATAGTAAAAAATATAGTTTTTTATGAAATAAGTCATCATTTATAATATAATTAACAATTAATAATTATATAACATTTATTAAACATTTGGAATAAATAAAATATAATATAAAAATATAATTAGAGTAAAATAATAATTTATTATATATAATTTATAATATATATCATGAAAAAATATAACAATCATTTTTAGTGTCGACATTGTGCCTACAGAGCCTTGTAAAAGTCATATTTGTTCATTATAGATAATAATAGAAAGATACAAAGTATTTTCACACATTTATTATTAATTATTATGTATATATTATTATTTTTACTGATATTTTCAAATTTTAGAGTTAAATAATAAGAATCTTATCCAAATGCTTGTATAATTCTTCTAAAAGGAATGAAAAGTAAAATTAAAAAATTAAATAAGTTGTCTTAGCATGGATATGTGTAAATATACATAATAAAATAATATATAGGATAATCATGATCCTAATGATTTTATTTTTATGATTGTAATTTTTTTCATTTTTATATATAAAATTATTACATTTAATGCTTATTTAATGTTGACGTAGTGCTTATGCACGTAGAAAAAAATCAATAAAATTATTTTTATCAATATTCGAAGAAAAATTAAATGACCCATAAATCTGAATAAATCTTATTTTATGATTAATTATTGATAGCAATAAGCATTTGTTAGAATTTTGGAACTTTTATATCGACTTGGATGACTTTAATTCCCTTGTAATATTTTATTTAAAAGAAAGTCTAGATGTTCACACTATGGGTTTTAATTTGTATAAATTATAAGTATAAATTTTTTCATAAGTTATATTTGACCATAAATAATTTTTATAAAGATAAAAATTTAACATATTTGTTGAATTTTTTTTAATTTTTATATAGAAAATAAATTCCACAAATCCTTGCACAAAGATGATATAATAGTTGTTAAATTAATGTAAAAAACAAATAAAATATAATAAAAATATTTAAACAAATAAAATTAGAGATAATTGAGTATATAATTGAATAATATAGATACTAATGACATATATAAGATAAAATTAAATATACATTTTTGGAATTTTAATCTTTTCCTTGATGTTTTTAATGTCAATGTACAAAAGAGTGTGCTTTTTACAATAATGATACTTCAAGAATAAAATATTTTATTAAATTAATTAAAAACCATAAATATATTTAACAAGGAAAAATTGGATATGATTTTTTCTAAATGTATAAAACATGTTCTTTATAGTATTTTTGTATGTATTTTCCCCTAGAATAGCCTTAAATATATTTTAATGTTTCAATTAATTCATAAAGTTCACATCACCTCAATTATAAAAGGGTACACCTTCCTTCACTTAATTTCACCATCTTGGGCATCTTATCTCAACCCAGACCTCCTCATTTTTCATACCAACAACTTTATCCATGTTATAGTGGTTATAGTGCTTCAAAAATACCAAACCAATACACTTAAATAGGATATCTAAAATAGGTTCACTAAATAAGAGGTAATTGTCTTTATTGACTCTTTCAAGTTGGTTTCTTCTTCCATATCAAATTCTTGTTTTGTTTCCATAAACAAATATCAACTCTACTGTCATATATATATTGATATTTTATAATTTTTATGGGATAACAATATTATACCTTGTATCCCTTTTATTAAAAAATAATTAACCACACATGTGTACATGTGGCTTACCATCTCCATGCAATTAATTAAAATTCAATCCTCACCACTTTATTTGTATGAGTATAATGAAGAAAATAATATATATATATATATATATATATTATAATTATGACTTGATATTGATTATATAAAAGGTAATACACCATCAAATTCCTTACACTATCACCATTAAGGGAATGATCCTATCGTTTGTGCGTACGTACGACCTACCATCTCCATGACGTGATGTGATTCATTATCAAGGATTCCCTTTCAATAATGATAATAAAATTCTATAAAATATATAAATATGTTATATATTAACTTAATATAATTCTAGATATGACATAAATATATCTTATTAACAATAATCATGACTTATACAGAACAATTGCACATGAAAATGAAGTAGTTAACACTCAAAACATGTGTAACAACAAAATATTACTAACAAATAGACGATAATATGATATAATTGGATCATATATGATATCAATAATATGAATATGGATATTATATAACTAATTAGATGCTATAAACAATTATATATGAGACTAAATCATGTTCAACTAAGGGGTAGCGTAATGCAAGAGTTATTTTAATCTAAATTTTACTTCTATGAGATACATTTCTTATTCACCACTTATGTCTTGTCTGTGGTCTATATAAATCCATTTGATATATCATATCATAAATCTCATTATAGTCATGGAATTAATTTTTTTTTGATAATTATTATTTTATGGGGAATATGATTTGACATATTACACTAGTAATGGAGTTCATAACTCAATTTTCCATCATTGGGTTAAACTACTATTTCAGATGATTTTCTCCTAAATAATATACCATTTTTTTAATGGTGTTTACATTGAATGGTTTTTTAAATAAATATGGTTATGATTTTAAATATTTATCTTTTCTTTATTGTGGATATTTTTTGATAAATCATATTGATTCATGAATTAAATGGATCATTTTTATATATAATGGGGGCATTATATTTAGAATTTTATTGTTGGATTCCACTATAGACACTTGATGAATTTGTATGATTTATTAGAAAGAGTAGATATTGTTTTGGATGAGTACTAACCCATTTGTTAGATTATTGGGATGAAACTTTACATTTTTATATTCTTGGAATGTAGCCTTAAAATTAATATATTATTGTAATGAAGCCTCAATGGTATGTTTTAGATATAGATCATTATGAATTTCATTATTATGAATTCAGTTATTGATATTCCATATGATTAATATATTAGTTATTGTAACATCCCTAGTAAAAAATGAATATTACATTTTTATTTTTATTAATATTTGTGATTTAAATATTAATTTTAATTTAAAGGGTATGCTTTATTCGATGGCATACCTGATATGCAACAATTGGTTTCTTTGAAATATTATGCTGCACACAATGGTGGGTCATACTAAAAAAATAATAATATAATATTATTTTAAATGGTACTTAACACCTAGACATTGTATTAGAAGGAATGGACAGAACTAAATACAACATGAATATACATGTTTGTAAAATGTTTTTATATTTACCCAATAAATTTTAGAGGCTTAAAATAAGAAAGAATCTGATTTTAATCATAATTTACTTTAAAAGGTTGATTTACTACCATTTAGTGGAGAAGCCTCTTTAAATATTGTTTTAGTCCATTTTATATTTTCTATTTGACCGAATAAAATTATTCTATATAACTGGGACATCAAAATTTACTTTGGGTAAATTATTTGGCCTTTTCTAATAATATTCAATTTTTAATGAAAATTGAAAAATACTGTATTTTAATTCAATACTACCTTTTAATCTAATTTATTTATATTGTTATATAAAATTTATAAATGTCTTTGATGTTTAATTAGATTATATATTTACAATTTAATCCTATTTTGGTTATTTAAAGTAATTTCACTTAGAAATTGGACATAAACAAGAGTCAATCTTTTGATAGATATTATTTATTAAAACACGCTTTTTTGTTTTTAAACGAGAATTAATTTTGAATTAATTTCTTACACTTAATTGTTCTGAAATTGGAAAAATTGATTCCATATTTGGAATCAGGAGGTTCAAAATGTGTAAATAGGTTACTATTATTTTTAGACATTTTAAAATTTTACCTCCGTAAATATTTTATTTACCAGGGTTAAAGGGTAAATCTGGTAAATAAGGGTAAAAAAATAATATTATAATAATATTAATGTACTCAAACATGTGTCCTAATCCTAGTGGTTGAAACATGTCCGACCATGGGAATCCTTTGGGTTGATTTTGGGACCCCATTGAGCCACATAAGAGTGATAATGACACTTTATATTAATTAATTTAAAGTAAAGACAAATACCACTTAAACATATATCTTTTAGTAAATCAATTATTACATGGGGTTATATTACTTATCTCTTCAACTATAAATATTCTTTTGATATCTAAAAATATTTACATGATGATGATATTTTTTATAATTTTTAGAGTTAAATAAATACAATTATTTATGACACAATAATGATTTAATATTTTCCTCATTAATGAATGATTTAAATAAAAAATATTATAAAGATTAAAATAATATAAAAAACCAGTATATTTCTTATTGGATGATTTTATTTCGAACATTAGTCATGTTATCATCTATGTTAATTAGTTTTAGAGATTTAGATACAAAAAATCATAATATAAGAAAATAATGTTTTCCATCTTTCATAATGATCCCCTCCTCCCCCTTATAAGAAGACCTCACTTATAACCCATTCCTAAAAATTTTAAAGACCATTGGAACATCCAAAACCTTCCCAAATAATATCTCAATATCCCTATTTTCCTCCAATATTCATTACCTTAGGGATAAGACACTACAAGTAATCTTTTTGGTTCAAACCAAAGGGATATATCCTTTTGTTTTTTTACAACTACAACCCCATGAACACTTTTTATTATTTTATTTCAAAACAACAACATTATACTAAATATACTGCGATGTGTTTATGTAAATTATCCCAAATAAACATTCCCACACCTCCATCAAATGGGTAAAGAACATACTGTTTCTATGGATGGAAAACTAACGTCTCACGAAACGATGATTGTTCAATTATATCCTACCACCTCTTATGGTGGCCATTATTATAGAACAATATTTATATATGATATATATTATTTTTATGTTCTCTTTATTATTCTATATTTTTAATTTATATCATACCTTTAAAGTTTCTATTATGAATAAACGCGATAATTTCATTTGAGGAAGTGTGGTTTACCGCCCCCTAAAAGTAATATGACATGTTCATACCGTACATGGGATGTATAAGGGATGGAGTTATTGAAATTATATGTTATATTTTTCTGTAATTATAATATAACTATTTATCATTATGTTTTCATTCTATTAAAATAAAAAGTATAAATGATAGTAGCGTTCATGCATACGTACGGCTTACCATCTCCATGAATGATGAATTTCATTTCTTATCTCCAAATGTTATGTACTATTATAAATACATATATACACTAGATATATGATATATATGATATATAAATCTTTAATATCATTATGGAGATAATTTACTCTTGACCACATGGACAACTTGTAATTATAAGGTGTTCATTTTTGACTCAAGTACCCAATATCGACAAAACGACCATTATTAACATAAATGGCTACATAATGTTTATAACATTGTAATGAGTTATATAAAAGGAATAATAAACTTGAAAAAGGGTTCATAATAACGCATAAATTAACTTAAGTTTGTTATTCAGGAAGAACAAGGAACAAACAAGTAAATTCGGACACATGATATGGGGTTTCTATCTAACATTTAATTCCATGAGATTTCCATTGTTCGCCACTAATATATTGAATACAGTGTATTGTGTACTATAATTATATATATATTATCATGATCAACTTTAAATTCATGTTATTATATGAATCATTTGGTGGTTATTAACTTTTGGTCATACGACTTGATTGATTACAACGTGGTAATTGATTTTCATCTCACTTTTTATTCCCGAGAGATTCATGCTATGTATGCCACTATTTCCTTTTGTGTTGTGTATGTACTACCCAGGATTGTATTAATTTTTTAATATACTTAAATTTATGGTTATTTAAATCTTCATTTTATGATCCTTCTTTCATGGGTTGTATGTTTCGTAAGTTACCAAACTAGTAAGGGAACCTTTTAACCCAATTTCCATTCCTTAGGTTAATCATCTAATTCTGAATTATGACATGCTATGATTATGTGTGGAATCACTATTTATTTTTTGATGTTTTAATTTCCACTCCACTTTTTGTGTATATACATTTTATACATATAATGACTCCACTGATAAATTCTCATGTCATCTATATGAACTTGATAAGAGTAATTTTTAGTCAATTTCCATTTACTGAGTTAAACATCCAAGTCATTGGTTTTGTATTAAAAATAACATGTGTGAATTTCTTATTACTGATTTTCAATAAATAACTAATCATATTGAGTGTATTTATATTTTTCACAGATTATTATGTAATTTATTTATCCTTAATATAAGGAGAATGTTTTTATAAGGGATTTCGTCTTAATTTACATTCCTTTAAGACTTCATTGTCATTATGCACCAATTCAATTTTATACAGTGTATATACTGTCATTTGGAATATTATATCATGAATCCCTTTATTCTCATGATATTATAACGTTCTGATTCAATGTTATTACCCAATTATTTGTATTCAAGTGTCTCTCATTTTGTAAAAAACTCTTTAACTAAAATATCATTTTAAATGTTTTAACGATTTATTCTTATAAATCATTATCAATAATGTACATGTATTAAAAAAGGTTTTAAATATTTATTTATTTGAAAATTAATTTTTTCAAATGATAATTTATTTAAACGTTTCAAAGTGGCATGAGACATTGATTCCAAAATCTATTTAGTAAATGTTTTAAAAGGTATTGAAAATGGTTTGATATAGAATTTATTATTTCTATATCTTGAAATTATATGTTGTGATTGTAGTGTGGAAATGTTATATTTCCTTTATTATTGTTTTAAGTGGTATGGATATGTTATGGTTGTTGGGACTTGTTTACATATATGGGTGCTTTCGTGATAATCCTATGGCAGGTGAGCCCGAGATAGCTCTCCAATGCATTGGGTAACATGATGGAGGTAAACAATAATGTTTCTCCAAAGATATTTAGGGAATATACTATGATGGGTATTCCAAATTTGACTCCATATGTATCTGTGATAACTACTAGGTAATTATGTTGTGAATTCCATAAGTTATCTTTATGAATTATGATTTGTGTGTGTTATTCATAAATCATATGATTTCATAAGGTATGTTATGGTTTAAAATTATGTTTTCATTGATTTTTATTTATTGATGGTATAATGTTTTCCATCCTTATTATATAACCCTTACTGCACTTTTTATGCTCATCTCATGTTTTTGAAATGTTTTCCATAGGACTTAAAGAGGAATTGGGTCAAGGATGGGATCAAGGAAATGTCACGCTGTCTAAAACACGGTACTAGACATGTTTCTTTTTAAGAATTTTTAGTTTTTGAAAAAATAGATACTAAGTAGTTGTGTCTACATGTGATATTCAAGTTGTTATGTAACAGTTATGGCCTAATTATCAAAAACTCTAAACCTGAAAAGATCCTCAATTTGAAATCTTGAAAAAATTCAGGATTATGTAATGTTTAATGTTGGGTCCTTATAGTTGGTGTCTGAGGTTGGTTTAGATAAATCTTGAAGTTTGGGTGTTCTTTAAGCATAAGTGACATTACCATAATGGTTAGGATTTTAGAAAGTGTCATATTTATTTTAGATAAAGTGAATGAGTTTAAGATAACATGAATATGTATATATTAGTATTTACCCTACTCATAAGATATTATATGAAAATTTTACTAATATACTCACTCTTGCCTATTTTGTTATAATAAATGTTTGGATATAGATAGAACCAAAGTAATAGTGGATGTGAAGAAAACTGTGATGGTTTTTTGGATGAGAAACTGAATGAAATGGGATCTTCAATAAGAAATCATGGTGTTATTCACCACCAACTATATGGAGCCATGATTGACCACCTTAACCTTGGTGATTTTTATAAGGCGTCGTATATGCAAGAAACACAACCGCACAGAAGTTCAGGTAATAATTATAATGGTATATATATTCAAAAACCTATGTGTCAAGAATGTGGAAAGAAACAAATAGTAAATTATTTCAAAGGGGATGGAAGATGCTATAGATGTGGAAGTGATGTTCATAAATCAAGAACCTGCCATGGGAAAAGGATGTATCCAGTTGACTCAAGGAAAGTGTAAGAAGTTCTTTATAAGGGACCCTTTGAATGTATTAAATGTGGTTTTCATGTTCTTTATTAAAATATATGTCCAATGAAGAAGGTTCAGGAATGGGATCACAAGGATCATACAAATATATTTTTACCAATACTTAATACCATTCCAATTGAGAATATGGAAACTGACAATGACCAATGAAAGTTATGGATTATTTCTTAACTGATGTTTAGACATTATTGAATCTTAGGATATGATTCATGATTTTGTTTTTAGGAAAGATTTAGTTTAGAATAAGTGCGAAAGGAATTGTTAATGGATCATGAAGAATGTTGAATGAGTAAGAAGTCAACATATAAGGGATTCAAGTGTAATGGTAGATTTTAGGATGTTGAAATGTTTATAAGTATCAAGGCTCTTTTGATGATGGGATTATATTAGAATAATTTTTATAGTATGTGTAACCTTGAAGATTGATATATGAATTTTTTTTTCAAGATATAATTATCTTTTCTTTTGTAGATATAGTTATAAAGAACCATTTGGGTTTATATGATCCTCGAAGATGGGGAAATTACTGGTTAATACATTTTGGGATTCAAAATTAATAGTATTAGATAACCTTTGTGGTAAAAATATGTTATGGTTATTTTTTGTCAATTTATCTCCATTTTAGAAATGTTATATAATTATATAGTTTTTTAAAAAGGACAACACATAGACCGCGTGACAACCCATAGAATTGGAAAAATATTTGGGAATCGAACCCACAACTAATGTGCGACTAGGATTTATCACCTACCAGTGGACTACGTGAAGTCCCTGGTTAGTATTGTTTTTAGTTAGATGATTTTATGAATCAAGCATAAGTTGATTTTTGGTTATCAATGGAAATGATTAACCTAACATGGACAATAAGTGATGATGTTAATTACATTTCAATATGAGATTTTAATAGTACCTGATGTTATTTGGAGATAAATGTTAAGATTTATCTTGGAAGACTATGTGATTAAATCCTTCTGAGATTTGGGTTTTAATATTTGTTTTGATTAAATTTAAGTATTTTTGGACAGTTGTTTATTGAATGGTCTTTGTTGAACATTGTGTATTGTTTTACAAATTCTGAAGTTTACGAGTAGTTTTTTTTTGGTAAAAGATAATTCTTTCTGGGGATTATCAGATCTTTTACTAACCATTTTGGTTTTGGTTAATGTCAAATGAAATGGAAAAAATATTGTTCATATTTTGTAGAATTTTTGATTCTCTAGAAGTTTATTATAGCACTTTCAATGTGAAGAATTCATCTTTAACAGTCATCATTTAAAGAGAAAATGAGTTTGTGGTGGAAATTTATTAAAGTATGGAAGTTTGCAAGACAAGTAAGTATGTTTCCTTATGTTTTTATTTACTCTCAAAAATAAATTCCTAAAATTTATGACAAGAAACATAAAACAGAAACTTTGTATGTTAACCTTTCCTATTGTGGAATCAAAGACCGTTTAACCCATCACATGTTCGTGATTTTCTACTGGTTAACTTTCTCTTAATCATGATTTCTATCACTCTCCATTAGAACTTGATGGTTTGTTTTCACTTCCATATCCATGTTTTCATGGAATCCTAGTATCTGTTGTCTCAGTTGACCTTTTTAATTTTCTACCGTTATTTTAAAGTGATATTATTATTGACTTTTTTTCAAATGTGGGACATTCAATGATGTTTCCATGCCCAATTTTAAAATTGTACATATGAAATTACTGAAAGGATGGAATGATGTAACATCCCAAGTAAATAAATACTATAACATTTTTTTATTTATTAATGTTTTTGAGTTAAATATTAATTTTTTTAAAGGGGATGTTATGTTCTATGGCGTACCCGATACACAACAACGAGTTTCTCTGAAATATTATGTTTCACACAACGGTGAGTCATATTGAAAAAATAATAATATAATATTATTTAAAATGGTAGTTAATTTCTACCCATTTTATTGGATTTAATGGACATAACTAAATAAAATATGAATATACATGTTTGTTAAGTATTTTTACATTTACACAATAAATTTTAGAGACATACAATAATAAAGAATGTGATTTTATGCATAATTTACTTTTAAAGGTTGATTTAATGATTTTTGATGGAGAAGCTTCTTTAAATATAGTTTTGGTCACCTATATATGTTCTATTTAACCATATAAAATTCTTCTTATGAATTGGGACATCAAAATTTACTTTGGGTAATTTTTTGGTATTTTTCTGATAAAATTTAATTTTTAATGAAAAGTGAAAAATATTGTATTTTAATTCCAAACTACCTTTTAATATAATCAATATATTTGGAAATATTTTCTATATAAATGGTTTTAATGTGTAATTAGATTATATTTTTTCAATTTAATCCTATGTTTGTAATTTAATGTAATTTTACTTTGATATTAGATAAAAACTAGTCTCAAACTTTTGATAATTATTATTATTTAAAACACACTTTTTGTTTTGACATCAAGACTTAATTTTAAATTAATTTATGCAACTAATGTGTTTTTAATTTGGAAAAGTTTATTTCTTATTAGGAATCATGAGGTTAAAATTGTGTAAATATTTAACTTTTATTTTTATTCATTTGAAATATTTACCTGAGTAAATATTTTATTTACCATGGTTAAAGGGTAAATCTGTAAAATATTGGTTAAAAAATAATATTATAATTATATTAATTTACCCTAACATGTTTTCTAATACTACTGGTTTATAAATTTCTTACCATTGGAATCCTTTGGGTCGATTTTGGTACCCCATGGAGCCACTTATGAGAGATAATGGAACTTAATATTAATTTATTTACTGTAAAGACAAAAATGACTTAAACAAATATCTTTTAGTAAATCAATTCATACATGGGGTTATATAAGTTATCTCTTAGAATATAAGTATTCATGTAACATCTGAAAATATTTCCTACATGATGATATATTTTTTATAATTTTCAGACATCAAAATAAAAAAATTATTTATGACACGATAATGAAATAGTATTTACCTAATTAACTAATGATTTAAATAAATAAGATTATAATGATTAAAATAATATCCAAGACATGTACAATTATTATTGGATGATTATATATCCAAAATTAGTAATCTTTATCTTAGACTTTATTGAGAGTTGGAATTTTAGAAACATAAAATCATTATATAATAAAATAATATTTTCAAACTTTCCTAAAGAGCCCCTCCTCCCCCTTATAAAAATCCCTCACTTCTAACCCATTCCTTACACTTCTGAAGCACATTGCATCATCTAAAACTTAACCAAGTAAAATCTAAATATCCTTCTCTTCCTCATATAAGCCTTAAATTAGGCGTAAGGCACATCAAGTAAAAATTTTAGTTCAAACCAAAGGGAGATACCAAATTTAAAGGTAACATCTTCTCTTAAGTCATTTTGTTTTATTTTACATCTCCAACCCAATAAAAACTTTTTATTACTTTTTTTAAACAAAAGAAGTATCATAGATATTCTAGATTGTTTATATGATATGTATTCTAACTAAACATATGCACACCTACAAATAATGAGTAAAGAACATACTATTTTTGTGGATGGAAAACTAACACCTCACGAAATGATGATTGTTCAATTACCTCATATCACCTCTTATGGTGGAAATTATGATGGAAATTTATTTATATATGATATATATTATGTTATAATTTTCTTTATTCTTCTTTATTTTTAACTTATATCATACCTTTATGATTTCCATTATGAGTAAACGTGATAATTTCATTTGAGGAAGTGTGGACAACCGCCCCCTCAAAGTGATATAAATCGTTCATACCATACATGGGACGTATATGGATGGATTTATTGAAATCATATATTATATTATACTGCAATTATAATATAACTATTTAAAATTAAGTTTTTATTCAATTAAAATACAAAAAAGAAATGAAAGTAGCGTTCATGCGTACATATGACTTACCGTCTCCATGAACGGTGCATTTCTTTTCTTATCTCAAAATGTTATGTACTATTATAAAACAATATATATAATATATGTATATATATGATATATATGATATCTAGATCATTAATACCATTCGAGATATAATGGACTATTGACCACATGGACAACATGTAAATATATGGTGTTCATTTTTCACTCAAGTAAAAAATATCAACAAAACAACCATTATTAACTTAAATGATTACATAATGTTTATAAAATGGTAATAAGTGATATAAAAGGAATAATAAACTTGAAAAATGTTTCTTAATCAAGTATAAATTATCTTATGTTTATTATTCATGAAGAAAAATGAACAAACAAGTCAAGTTGGACATGAGGTAAGTTGTTTCTTATCCCACTTTTTATTCCTTATGATTTCCATTGTTCCCTAATAATTTATATCATGTCGTGTATTGTGTACTTCACTTTGATAAATATTATCATGATACCCTTTATATTCATTTTAATATAGGAATAATTTTTTGTTTATTAACTTTTGGTTATACGACTCGATTCATTACAACGTGGTAAGAGATATTCATCTCACTTTTTATTCCCATGAGATTCGTGCTATATTTTCCACTATTTCCTTTTCTGTGGTTTATGTACTGCCCATTATTTTATTTATCATGTAATATAATTAAATTTATGAGAATTTAGATCTTCATTTTACTATCCTTATTTTATGGGTTGTATATTTCGTAAGTAACCACATCGGTAAGCGAACCTTTTAACCCAATTTCCATTCCCTGGGTTAATCTTCCAATTCTTAATTATGTCATGCTATGATTATGTGTGGAATCACTATTTATTTATTTATTTTGTAATTTAAAAACCAATTTGTGTGGAGATGATTTTGATACACATATTCAATCCATTTAAAAATTCTCAAGTCATTGATATGAACTTGATATGAGTAATTTTGACTCAATTTCCATTAATTGAGTTAAACATTCAAGTCATCGGTTTTGACTTAAAAAAGAATAGGTGTGAATTTGATATTATTTTTATGAAATTAATGTACAATAATATTGACTTTATTTATATTTGTCATAGATTATTAAGTAATTGATTTATCCTTAATCTAAGGATACAGTTTTGACAATGGATTTCATCTCAATTTACATTCCATTGAGACTTCATTATTGTTATACACTGATTCACTTTTATAAAGTGTATATACTATTATTTGGATTATTATATCATGAATCCCTTTATTCTCAAGTTATTATAATGTTCTAATTCAATGTTATTCCTCAATTATTTTAATTCAAGAGTATCTCATTTTGTTAATAACTCTTTAACTAAATTATAGTTTTAATTTTTTTAATGATTTATTCTTATAAATAATTATCATTAATGTCCATGTTTTAAGAAATGGTTTTAAGGATTTTTTTATATGGAAATTATTGTTTTCAAATGATAATTTATTTATAATTTTCAAAGTGGTATAGGACACATTGATTCAAAAATCTCTCTCTTAAATGTTTTAAATGGTTTGGAAAATGGTTTGACATAGCATTGATTATGTCTACATATTGAAATGAGATGTTGTGATTGCAATGTGGAAATGTTATATTTATATTCTTATTTTTTTATGTGTTATGAATATTTTATGGTTATTGGGATTTGATTATGTAAATGGGTGGTTCTGCGATAAACCTAGGGCGGGTGAGCCCGAGATATCTCTTTAATTCATTGGGTAACATGTCGGAGATAAATGTTAATGTTTATCCTAATAGATTTAGGGAATATATAGTGATAGGATTCTTAAATGAGACTCCATATGTAGTTGTGATAGATACAATGTATGTATGTTATGAATTCAAAAAGTTACTTTTATGGTTTATGATTTCTTTGTGTTATTCATAAATCTTATGATTTCATAAGTTATGTTATGATTGGAAAGTATGGTTTCATTGATTTGTTTTTATTGGTGGGATATTGGTTTCTTTCCTTATTTTATAACCCTTACTGAGCTTTTTATGCTCATCCCATATTTTTGAATTTTTTTCCACAGGACTTAATGAAGAATAGGGTCAATGATTGGATCAAGGAAAAGTCAGGTCTTCTAAAACACATAACTAGGAATGTTTATTTTTAAAAGTTATTATTTTAAGAAAAAATGGATACTGATTAGTATGGTCTAAATGTAATATTAAATTTGTTATGTAATAGTTATATCCTAATTCTCTAAAACTCTAAACCTGAACAGATCTTTAATGTGAATTCTTCACATAATTAAAGATTATGTAATGTTTAAGAATGGTTCTTTATACTTATAATATCTATGTTTAAGTTTCATTCTCAACTTATAGATTATATTGAATTTTTTTCAGTAATTTAATTTTCTATATTTATTATTCTCATTGTTTCATTATTATTTCTATAATACTTAAAAATTATTGATCATTTTCGGACACCCTTAATTTGTTTCCTTTCCCTAGATTATGAAGAAGATATATTTGAATGTGTTTTCAAGGATTCATTTTATTATCATTTCTTATTACTTTTTTTTATTTACATATCCCAATGTAAAATGTGATTCGTTTATTTAATATGGTTTCCAAAACTTCTAGACTATTAGGTCTTTGCGATTTTAATATTATGTCTATGCCAATAACGTAAGGAAATGACTTTGGGGTACTAGGGTAAGGGTAGTTATATAAAACCTATTTTTTATTTGTTTTATAGTTTTTAATCAACCATATAATCCATGAAAAACAAAATTAATCAATTTATAGGCACATGGTTTGATAGTGACTTCCCATTAATGAATAGTTTTGTGTTTATACATAAAATTCCATGCCTCTTCAACTGCAAAAGGATATTTACTTCCCAACTATATTTACACCTATAATTCCATTTCCATCCACCAATATCTTGAAAAATATATCTATAACATCCTTAACCATATCCTTGATTTATTTTATTCCCAGAAGACCAATCCTACCCTCCCTAATATGGGATCCCAATGAGGTATTTATTATCGATAGTAATTGACTTCACTAGGATCTTTCTTTTTACTCATAATCCTACCACATTAATACACTTTGTAATAATTAAAATATAATAACATAGATATATAATATACAATGATATTTTTTATGTTAATTACATATCCAATATTCATCTCATCTTCAATAAAATGGGAAACAAAATAGTTAACCCATTTTACAACAGACTACCACCTCAAGAACCGATGTAATTCATTTTCCCTCACTGCCTCTCATAGGAGGATATACTGATGGATTTAAAGTGTATAAATGATATATTGAAAAAATATATGATTTTAGAATTATAATATAACATATAAATTATTACCTTATAATCCATTGTAAAACAACAAAATATTCTATATATATCAATGGATTACAACCTCCAGGAGGCAATGTGATGTATTTTTAATTTATATTAACATTGATGGTAATTGGGATATATTTAATATATATATATATATATATTTAATAAGTATATATTATATTTATGATATATTAATGATCCTATAAAGGTTAATTAATATTTACCTTACATTCATTGCCTCCATTTAGAAAACCAAAAACCTCATTCATGTGTACATATGTCCTATGATCTCCGTGAATGTTCTATTTAATTTGAAATATATAAAATTAATTTATTAATATATATATATTAATAATTATTATATATAATATTTATATAGTTTTTAATATTTTGGATCTGATGGAAGCATGATCCAAATAAAACCATCAGAAATAAAAGACCAAAATATACTTGGAAAGTGAAGCAGTTATTACGAAAAATGTGATTTTAATAAGATTATGTTAATAAAAATGTAATAAAAAGTTTAAAGTAAATAATATATTATTTTATAAATATTAATTTGGATATATAATATAATAATAATAATAAAACTAGATTTATTACATCTATGTTTTGAATGTGTGTGAATAAATTCAATACTTATGGTAAGGGATTTCGGTCTCAAATCATCTTCATCGAGACATATGTTATGTTTTGAAACTATTCTCTATTATGAGGTTTATATGAAAACGTAATTACATGACACATCATTATTTTAATTTTTATAATGATATTTATAGTTTCAATTAATTTTATTATTTCAAGGGGAAATGATTCAAAAGATACAAATGTTTTAAATGTTTTATGTTACAATGTTATTATTTATCATGATTATTTTTATTATATTTCTGATGATGAGATATTATGATCAATCACTTTAGAAACACATGAATTTTCATATAATATGCTTATTTCATGAAAATACATGTTTTTTTTAATTTTACACTCTAATAACTAAATTGGCCAAAATAATATTTTTAGAAGAAAAGGTATTTATATATCCCTTCAGTCGAAAATCCTTTTTAATACATTTAAATGTTTTTAAAAATTTATTTATGGAATTATTTAATATTATATATCTATTTTTTTTACAAAATTTAATCCATAATCCATGTTTTTATAATTTTTTAAAAATAAATCATCTTAACTTTTTCTAAAAAAATGTAGTTATGAATTATAACATATAAATGTTAATGTAATTTTTGTTTTAAGATGTACATCTGGAAAAAATCCATAGTCATGACCACTCAATTATATGAAGCATACATTATATGTTAGGAAAGTGATTTTAAATATAAATATTTTCTTTAATATTTTTGAATATTTTTTAAATTTAAAGTTCTGATTTCAAAATAAAAACGTTATTTTCCAAGAAATTATTTAATGATATTATTATTGAATTTATATTAATCAATAACTAAACAATTGGTGTTCATTATTCTATATGTAGGATATTATCCAAAGGTATCATCTTTATTATTTTTATGGATGGTTTATTTTTATTATTTTTATGATGAGTAGATTTTAAAACCCATTTTTTCATGGGTAATGGTATAATGGATTGATACAATGATAATGATACATGATATATTTATATGGGTTATGATATGATGATATGGTAAATTTTTAATGATTTTATTAGACATAAATATGTATATTATTTGAAGGGAGGTACTTTTATCTCCCTTAAATTAATTGGGTAAATATTTACTTATCATGAGATAATTATGATAAATAAGGTGTTGTGCTTGTTCTGTTATGTGATAAATGCTAATTTACGTGGTCTTTATTTTAGACAAGTCAACATTGATTGATAGATTATGTAAAATAGGTGATGATTCATGATCCTCTATGTCATAGGAAACAGATTGGGATGCCTGATCTACTATGATTTGATGGTATCAATAGTTAAACTTGACATATGAAATGATTTATATAAATTTGATGGGTCCACACTTATGGGACATGACATTATGGTTCATGATTGATTTATTAGGATTTCACACTCTTATGATTCATGCATTTCTAATGATAATGTTTTATCACATGAATCATGTTTTTTATATTTGATAGATTTGGTAATAAATATGTATGCTATCTTCAGGATCCCATACCCTTATTCATATGATATTCCTTGTTAGGATCACTGAATGATATCACCAATGTTTACCCTTACTATGAATCTATACTCACCCATTATATAGTTTTCATTCCACATGATATTAAGAAAGGTATAGATAGTGTATGTTTACGAAGTTTACTAAATGGGTAGATCTTTATTGGAGTTGTTAATGATCATCCATTAAATAAAAAGACATCCTACCTAGTATCCAAAGTCAATAAACCTTTAATTTACTCATATATGTATCTATGAAATAACTTTAATACTTTTATAAAAATATATAATATTATTTATGTATGAAAATATTTTTCCCTTATAGTCTTCCTCTCATATTTTTCTATACTTGCACTGTTATTTGGGTGTTGTGTTAATCCACCTTCCATTTATGTGATGAATTTTGAGGTTTAGTGACATCCATATCTATTTGAATCATAATATCACACTTCAAAATAGATTTTAATTTTCCTTTGAACCATTAATCCTATGGTATTTCTACAATATATTTATCAAATTATTTAAGGGGAATCGATACCTTTTTTATAGATGATGACTTGGAATTCTAAAATTTCATCCATAGAGTGTAGAGTCCCTCTTATCCTTAAAAGATTATCCTCCATGAAATGAATTATTATTCCATATTTTCAATACATATGACTATTTAATTTTCTAAATCGGTAAATCCATCAATGATTTGATCTTGATCAGTGAAGTTAAATAATAGATCTATTTCTTTCTTTGGTATTAAATAATTTATAGCCCTATGTTTTTAAATTCGTATATATAGTTAAAAGATATATTCATCCTTTTGTTTTATGTTAATCATAGATTCATATAATCTAACAATTTTATTCATATATTTAACAATAATATAATAATTTATACAAGGAATAACAAAATTATACATGTATATCAACTCTTCCATTGATTCCATTATTTCTAGTATCACTATTATCTACTAATGGAATTTCCATAATAACTACCAAGGAATATTCATTACTATCTTTAACATCCTTGATATCATCAACATTAATTTATTACCAATGTTCATATTATTATGAAATTATGTTATCCTTCATCATGATTCATTACTATGAGACTTTCCTGTCTTTATGCACTTTTTTAATTATCATAGGTGATGGATTATCATTATAATCCTATTTATTTTTCTTTTTGAAATTGGTATTAATATTCCCAAATGTACAACAACTAAATTATACACGTAGAATATTATATTTGAATTATTCTTTTATAATTATAAGGTTATTTTATTATAATGAAAAAATATTGTTAACTTTTATTTATTATTAATCCTTACTCACCATTGTATTATTCATAGGTTAATTCCTAATAGATCACCTTAGTCCTATAATAATTATCTTCAATACTCATTTCAAATAAAATCTGGGTTCTATTAAATTTATCTTGTAAAATATCTGTTGGATAATTTTCTTCTATAATCGATTACTTTTTATTAAAATTGTGAGTAAATCTTCTTATGCCACTTTTATTAATTTTATCATAGTTTATATCTTCACTAAACCCACACATGTCCTCTAAATAAATTTATTACATAAAATAAAGCATCCACCCTCTCATTTTGACTCATCATCATATCTTCATATTTATTCCAAAAAACATGTACCTTATCATATTGACCTTTATTTTTAACATTAATAGATATTTAAAATCATTTCTCAATTATAACAGGAAGTAATGAATGAAATGAAACTGGGGTAAATATTTTTTCCCATGGAACCCATTAGATTATTAATTTTGTTTTCATCAATAACTAAGTCTATGATTTTTATTAGACAAGGATCCACTATATATACAAGATGTTATTTTATAAATTTATTTCATAATGTAATCCATTTTCGAAAAAATAAAATTGTACTTCAATTAGATCTTCCATAGTTAAGGATTTATACCTTCAAAAATATATCTTCCTTATAGAAGAAAATCACTTACTTTCATCCATGAGAGAAATTTTCACCCTAAAACAAAATATATAATACCGCATGTTAGTCAATGTCAAGTAATATACTAGTAAGTGGGTTTGAATCATTGGAATTTAAATTCATTTTTTATCCTTGTTAATTATCATGTGAACATTTTAGTGAATAATTTCTCTTTATATATCTCTTAAATACTACCAGGAGTGAATAAATCCATAAATAATGATTATATGATTTTTAATTGGTTAATTAAATTAATATAATATAAGTAGAACACAAGAATATGTTCTTATTGACTAGATAAAATAAAATTCACATCATTGATGATTAAAAATTCATAGTATCTGAAATTATTCACCTTGTTTACAATGATGAATGGATAAAAATATCACTAATCTCCTCCACCATAGAAATCATTACTCTTTTTGGGTTTTCCCTTTCTATATATGAACATGGATGATAATTTCCCTATATGTATTATATCACTATGATTTACTTTATTCTACTAAATCAACCTCAAAGAGTCTTCCAATGAGATAGAACTCCTACAATATCACCTTTTTATGTATTCATCCTTCCAACAAGAGAAAAAAAATTCTATTAACCTAATTTCCAATATAGGGAACCTTTATAATTTATCTAGTATCTTATTTTGTGATTCAATACCTATTTACATGATTATTCTTTTTTAATATTCTTGTATCCATACAAATCATTTGTAATATATTGACTCTTGATAGGGTTTTTTTACTTTTATAAATAACCACATCAAAATATGATAGTTATTTCATCATTATATGGACCCAAAAATCATTATGGTACTCAAACATTCTCATAAAAACAATAACCATGAAAATAAAATATTTACCATGAATTTTTTAGTGATTCCTGAGGAATAAATAGTGAAACAAATTATTCTCCTTAACACCACTATGTGGTGGGGGTCATATTCATGAGAAATTTCATTTTATACTTATATATACAAAATAACATTTCATTTAAACTACCTCCTAGGAAGACTTGATTCCTAAAATGACTAAAACCATAACACAAACTACCCTACACCATCAAAATCGAACAATGTAAACAAAATTCGACCACAATAACCAAAATTTCCTCAATGGGTCAATTTTTAAATAGGTGTAATTCAAATTAACTATAATGAGATCCATAGTGTGGTTACCTGAAACTGACTATTATAGCTTCACATGATTCATATGTAGTATTAGAACCATCATTATGGAAATTAATCTATGCTTAGACATCATGCATAAAAAAATCCTTTTCTCCAAATTGATTAATTATTATTCATAATTTATTCCCATTATATTCATTATAATTAATGATTTTTTAACATAATATAAATAATGAATATTTCCAATATCATCCTTGTTTATTATGGAAATAGTTTTCACAATGCCATATAACTTTAGAGTTAATGATCAAGACATTAATTAATTATTTCTAGAATTTTCAATGATGATAATGATGGAATTTTTCTCAAAAACTATAATATATATCAATTTCCTTTAATTATTTACAGATGTTATTCCAACCACAATCTTTATTTGGGGTATATTAAATATTTTTCATTCCCTAGTCCTTACCATATGATCATTCTTGACACACCATATTCATTTTATTTAAAATAAAATTCAATGAGGTTCAATTTTTTTTACTAATTGGGATAGTTGTCTTTTCATAATCATAAGATCACCCATTCTTGATACTCTAATATTTGGTTTCACTATACAGGTAAATATAGAAATCATAAAATGTTTTCATTTCCCCAATATTTTTATAATCTTCTAATCTCTATCTCTCATTGTATTTTTATTCAAAATAAGGTAATCACTTAATGAAAATAGGTGTTAATTTCAATATTTCATCTATGATAAATATATAAAAAATGGAATTCATTTAGTTTTTCCAAATTCATTATGAATACTGGGATATATACATAAAATCTAAAAATAGATATCAAATACTCTAATGGATTATCATAATACTCATTTTAGCTATGTTAAAATAAAATCTATTTTATGAGGGTATTATTAAACGTTCTATGATACCAACTATAACAACATAAATTTGGGAAACCAGGAACAATGTTTACTTCATTACATTGTCATAAGAAACGAGGTTTCTCAACAAACATGATCAGAATGTTCAGTAGTCTTGGGAAACATGATATATACATTAATCCTAAATTAAATAGTAAATAAAAAATAGAATAAGAAACATTAGTGTATCATTGAAACCATTCCTAACATCCACCTTCATATCAGGGGGAAGGGAAAAAAATAACGGTTAACATAGATTATTATTAAAGGTTATATACAATGAAAATTATATTTAGTAAATAAAGAATAATCAAATTAGAAGATTGGATAATAAAAAAACATTCCATTTAATCGAAACATGATTTTATTGAACATACATCACTAATATAAATATTTAAATCACATAGATAATGGTAATTAAATTCCTAATTAAGGAAATGAATAAATACGAATAATCATAAAAATTTCATCAAGGCCACTCAACCAAGATATCATGAATCAAACAGTTAAGGAATATCAACCAAGATATCATTCGTATTAAATTGGTAGGTGAAAAAATGATTCTCATATAATGTTTCCACAAACATTTTCTCATGATACATATCAACACATCAATGGGATATCAATAACTAGTCCCCACCTATCAAATGCTCCTATGATGCATTACTTGTATTTTGAATGATCAATAAAACTCATTCTAAAAATTCCTTATATGTAAAAAATTATCCATATTGAATCATGAATAAGGAAAATAATTTTTTCCCCAGTAAATGAAATAAAATAAAATGATCATAGGTCATCAATAGAAATATGATAAATGGAATCTTTTGTGTATATCAATAGTAAATCATATGAGTCATCAATTGATGTCGATGTAAATAAAAATAAAATTAAAATGATATTCGAGGATTTCCAAGAAAGAACAATAAAAACATCATATTATTTTTATAACATTATAAATAATAATTTAAAAAATATAGAGAAAATTTATTTCTTTAAAAATGAAATTAAAAAACTATAAAGGAAGTTTCAACGAAATGTATAGCCATGATAACAAAAAAAGATATTAATGGATTTTATTTTTAAGGAGAATGTTATTTCAAAAAGTCTCTAAAAATTTAAAAAATAAATTTATACAGTATATGTATCATAAAAAATATCATTATTGAAAACATTTATAAAATATGGACATGGATGAAAAGTTTCATTAGTCATAAATTAAATAAGGTTGTGTTTTCTTAAAAATGATTTTTCAATCATTTTAAATTCCAAAGAATAGAAAATTGTACTATAAAATGAAACTTTATTGAACAAACAATGTATAAGAAAATATTTTTTTAATATAATTACATTAAAATACACCAAATATTAACATAAACATGATCAATCTCAATTACGTATGTGATTGTGGAATAAACCCTTTCCTTAGGTCCAAATTGTTTAATAGGTTTTTTTTAAACACATGTATAATAAATTTAATTTTATCATAGTTTAATACCTGATAAATACAAATTTTTACAATATCATATATTATTCAATTATTACATTTAATCATCTATTTATTAATAATTAATTACTAAAATCGTCGATTTGTATGGTTAAGTTTTTCATTTTTCATATAAGTTTTGATACTTATATCCTGAACATGATCACATCATATATTGAATGGTAATAAAAAATTAATATCATATTTATTTATTATATACATATTTAGAATCATTATTTATTGGAATACATGAAACATGAGTATCATCAATTCATGCATATTGTAGTCAACACACACACATGAGTAACATTATAATTTTTTAATTGGAAGAAGGGAAAGAAGTTAAATGATATATAATATATCAAAGATAATTAGTTTTTCATAAATATTATAAATATTAATTATTTACATATTTATAACCATCCAAGTGAATTTTTGATGAAATAAAATTACATCGCATCGAGGAGGTGGTATGTCGTACATATGTAGGAGGGAAGTTTTAATTTTTCATTGGATAATATGGAATGATTTTTAATTTTTAGTTACCTTTATAAAATGTAATTTATATAAAATAGATCATATTAATCCATTTTTATAAATAATTATAACAATCAATAAATTTAATTGATTAAAAACTATATTAGTTTTCATCGTGAGGGGTAGTATGCCCCCACACAAAAAAATTGTCTAAATTTTCCATCTGATGGATAAGTAGATGAAATAAGGGTATAAAATAATATTAACAAAATATTAGTATATGAGAGATACTTATTTTATTTTATCAAAATATTTATGAAATTTTTTATAGAGGAAAACGAAAATAAAAAAACACTTGATTAATAACTATACCTCTTTTCATAAAACCTCTTTAGTTTTATCCTAAAAGCCTAATTAATAGGTATTTTGAAAAAAAAAGATACCCAAAATAGAAGAAGATTGATGTTAGTGAATTATTTAGTTAAATAATTTTAGTGAAAATATTTCCTTTAATATTGAAGAAGATACTATATGGAGTGTCATTTTATAGGTGTGTGGGAGGCCACACATTGAATATTTCAAAAAATTAAAATCTTTTTGTGTCCTAGTCATGAACATTGACTCCAATATTACTCATATTCATATCAATAATTCTATATAGACAAAATATTACCATAAAAGTGGATATAATCATGTTTTATATCATTTCAATCCTTGTAATTTTATTTTTTACCCTTTAAAACCTCAATAACTCTTACAGTGGTAACTGAAGTTTTTAACAATGTTTCTACTTATTATGAAATGAAATGATGTTGAACTATTTATGAAATTTAGAAATTTAGATTCAAAATTATTAACAAATTTTCTTAAATCTTATCCTTATAATTGGAACAAATTAATTTTAATATAAATGCATAAAACACAAAAAAAATTATTTTTTTAGAAAAATGGGGTATAACCTCAAAAATGAACTTATACCGGAATCAAGTATCATTCTACTTAATATTTATTTAATTTTCAAATATATTATTATAGGATTATTTTTATCATATTAATATAAAATGAATAATATAATGGGACTTTTCAATTACATTATTTAATGAAATGAAATGATAGTTCTATAAAAACAGTATACTTTCAAAAATAAATTAAAAATTTACATGTTATAAAAATCTCAGAAATTTGACCTAACCATATTTTGAAATTATTATTTTCAATTTTATATCAATTTTACCAAATATTTTTTATTAATTTGGATTAAATTACTTATAATTTCCCCACACAAAATTAAATAAAACATATTTGTGAACAAAAATATTTTTAAAACATAAAATGAATTTATTGTTACTATTTTAATATTGAAAAATATAGATAAATAATATATTTTAGGATGGAATTATATATTTTATGAATAAATATTTTTTATATATATTTCATAATATATCTACTCCTATTAATATCATCCAATCCAAAGACTATGTGTTAAAAAAATATTTAAGTATTATAGTTATACTATTTTATTAGGATATGCATTTTGTGTGGTGTACACTATTAAACATTGTTTTCATAAAAAATATATTAAAAAACATAGGGTTATTACAGAAAATAGATTTCACTTTATGTTGATGAATTAGGGAATAATACTATTAAACAAAATATAAAATAAGAAGAAACATGAAACAAAATTATTTTCATTAACATATCTTCTAACACCATAAAGCATCACAATATTAATCTCCTATAAAAACTATCTACAGTTATACCTGAATGACATAATTTATATCTATCCAATAGATTTAACATGAAGGGTGTTTATATAAAATTAAATAAAAATTTACCCATGATCCCCTTATATACACCAAAATAATAATGTATATTTCTACCTAATAATATTTAATGTAGTAAAAATCAACATGATATAATTATTCTAGGTCACGATGTGCAATACTGGTCACAACAACAGATGTGCGCACCTGCTTTCACTAATGACGATATGAGATATATAGTTTCAACAAGATTTATTAAAGATAATAAAATAGTTCTAAAATAAATATTCAGTCCAATACACCTCATATAATAAACACATTAATGAAAGGTGTAACACTTAGCCAATCTCATGTAGTTAAGGAAATAGGGATTCATTTACTTAATCTATGATCACCCAAGAACTTGGGATGAATATGAAGGTGAGTAGTGAAATTCCACACCCAAATTCCATGGTCCTTATACCACCCTCAATATGAAGTTTCATGAATATGGTTATAAAATCATATTCCAAATTCATCAGAGTAAATAATAATGATTAGTAATATACATTTGAAGAAAAACCTTAATTAAGGATTAAAATACCCATAATCATGTAGTCGGGTGACTGGTGATGATATCATTCATCTATAATATTTTAATAAATCTAGAAGATTGATCACTTTAGTAGTGTAATATGATAATCTATGTCCCAATTCTATATACATCAGCCTTATTAATAGTGATGTCGATAAACATGCTATATCAACATTATAATCATGAAATAATTTTTTTTTAAAAATATACCCCCATATCGTATAAATCAGTTAATAACTCATCCATACCAAGTATCATACAATAGGATAACATCAATCATATCAATCATGATTTATCTCACCCAATTAAAAATATTTCACATACCCTTTCTCCATAACAATGTCCCTTGAAATTACAAGAACATTCATTTTAGGACTAATATATAAACTATAATTCAATAATCCCACTTGTGTGGATCCATTTTCTATCTAGTTCTGTACAAGTAACATCCCATATTAATATAAATGGACCTTCCCACACTCTATCTTTTACTACTTATCCTGATATAATTATCCCATAATGATTCAATGACCTGGACAATTTTTCAACCAAAAAAAACTCTATGCATGTGGAAACCCCCATTGATAACCAATCCTACATTTCACTTTGAGCTACCATGTTAACACCTTTTATATATTTTATATAAATATTATTTTTACTGGAACATTCCTATAAAATTCAAATTCCCCTCTAAAAGTGATCAAATTGACTATTTAAAACACTTTTCCCTCTTTCTACAACTGTTTCCCATTTTCACACCCATGATGAATTGATACATCCTTGAACCATTATTCGTAACCCAATTACTAATCCACTCTAATAATACTAGGAAATTCATTGTATAGTACACTAATTACCTCTAATTTATCCACATTATAAGGTATTTTTGGTCAAATATACCCAATATTTAACCTTTTCACATGACTTTAAAGTTTAAACATGTAACGCCCCGACCCCAGCTACCCAGAGTCGGTGCATTACTTCGTAACATTGGCATGATCACAAGAAAGATCAAATCTCTAAAGACCGATTGGTTTAGTAGCCTTGGAAACACTAGATATATTCATAAGTTTTACATTACATCATAAAATGAAAAACTACTACAACAACATAATGTCTCCATAATCCACACTCATATCCCCACATAATATCCATGCAGGTCATTCATAATTTACTTCTTCACTTCCTGGGAAAAATAAAACATATAAAAGGGGTGAGCTAAAATGCCCAGTAAGGATAACAATATAGCGGAAACTTTCATAAATAAGAATAAACATTTAAGGCAATGTATAACTAAAACAAAAGCCTTTTAAATATGAACTTTCAGCATGGTATGGCATAAATAAAATGAAATAATGCCATTTACTTATTCACATGGATATTCTACTAATCGAATAATCACATGAAAAAATCAATAACCACTTTCATAATGTTGGAATGCATAATTCCAGACTATCATAACCACATAGTCAAGGCCTCGTGCCAAGACTACAAATAAGATTTTGTCAAGGCCTTGTGCCAAGACACTAGTTTGTCTCATGAGACCTACCGATGCATCGAGGAGCTATAGCGGGCTCCACCCGTCCCTTACTAAGTCCAATGCATTCCCATATGAAAAGGTTTAAACATAACATAAACATTCGTATTAAAACTAGCATACGAAATGTCAATAATTTCACCATAAACTATGAATGGTATAAAAATATCACATCCACAGTCAAACATATCACAAAACCTTCAATACAATATAGAAGTTTTGTATCATAATAATTCAACTTCAAATAAGCGTAAAATCCATCAAAGGATGTTGACATAGATGAAATCAAAACTATTTGAGAGAAATATCTCCTTTTTTGAAATCATTTAAAAGTCACACATTTATAAAGGAAGTAATTAAAAAGATATTTTTGAATCAAAGTGTCCCATACCACTTTTAAACTTTTGAAAGGAATTAAAATTTTTTAAAAACATTCATGTCCATCTAAATAAATCCTTAAAAACCATTTTGAAGAAATGGACATTAATTGAAAAGATTTATAATGATAAATCTTTAAAAAATTGAAAATTCTGATTTTGATAAAGAGTACCTTTCTGAAATTCTTAAAATATTCATTTTGAAATCATTTAAAATCAAAACACTTTTTAGAGAAATATCTCTTTATATTTTTGAAATCATTTTAGAGCCATATAAAATAAAACATTTTCTTGAAAATATCCTTGTAAGCTTGTAAGTAAAGCTTTGAATATTTTATAATGGCGGAAAATAACCGCACCCGCCGTATAAGTTAAAAAAAACATTCTTACCTTAATTCTGTCGAAAAGGTTAAAAAGGACCTTGTTTTGGAAATGATGGAAAGATTCCTTTATAAACCTCTTATAAAAAGTCAAACAAGGGTATAAATGACTTTAACCCATATTCTTGTAAATAGTAAAAATGTTTTGAAATACATTTTTACGAAACATGGATGTGGATGATAAAGAGATCCCAGTAGATTATTACGTATAAACAACCTCGGATAATGAAGAGATCGTGAAATAACCCTTACCTTGTACTTTTCCTTGGTTGGGGTAGGTTAACCTCCTGTATAATGGTGAAATAGTTGTTATTAAATTATAAAATAATCATATATATTAATATGATATCATATATGATCTTTTAACATTGATTTGTTAATAATATCTTAGAATTATCGTCGTTTCGGGTGTTAACTTACTCATTTTCTTTTATATGTTTTGTTACATAAGCCATGTTTGTTGTATATTATTCATATCCAGAATGATATCAAGTCCTTAAACATCATTTTTAAATCATAAAATAATAATTATACTTGAATGGATACGATGGAGAATGAATCTCATCGCGTTCGTGGAGACGGTAGTCCGTACGTACGCACGAGCGACGATATCATTATTTTGATATTAAAATAATATATAAATGGATGGTATATCATATATACAGAATCATTAACATGTTATATTTATTATTTACATGAGTTACACATCATTATTATACCCATCCACATAATAATATATTGAATAATAATTACACCACGACGTGGAGACGGTAAGCCGTACGTACGCACGTATGGTGACATGTTATTCAAAGGGTGGATAGAATACTGAGTATGGTTGTACCATATTTATAATAACATCACAGTATATGTGAGATAATGGAGTTATTATTTTAGAATGGTAAGAACAAAGGAAGAAGAAGTGGAAGAAGAAATGAACATAGAAAAGGGTGGTGAAATCATTACCTCTTCTTCGGGTTCTTCCTTTTGATTTGTTAAAAAGAGATCCTTAGGTTGTCTTTCTGATCAAACTAAGGCCTCTAGGTTGTAGTGAGATATGTTGGGAGAGTATTTGGGCAGATTTTGGCCGAACCAAAAGGCTTTGGAGGTGTGAAGAAATGAGAAGGAGGAGTGCCCTTTTATAAGAGGGGTGAGGGGCACCTTTGGAAAAGCTAGAAATATTAATTTATAATAAATTCATATTCGGTTTCCAATGGCTCCAAAGTTGACTATTCAAAGGCTAAGGTGGGGATAGGTCGAAAACCACTCAACCAATAGAATTTAGACAGGTTTGGGTACTTATATTAACCTTATCTTTAAGTATTAACTCTAAGTTAATTAGTTTCACTTTTACAATGTCTCTTTGTATTTTTATATAATATGGTTAATAAACTTACTATACACTTCCAAGAGACCCCCAAGTGGTCCATTAATGATGAAACTATCCTGAAATAAGTCTCTTGGACGAACCTTAGATTTTTAGGAATTTAATATCAATTAATAATATAATATTTGTTTTAAGAACTCTTTTATGTCAATTTTGACACTATTCAATAGTTGATTTTTGTGAAACTCATAACAGATTTATTACTTAGAACAAAGTCAATTACATCAATCCTAATATATCATATTATCCTAGAAAATTAGTTTAATTCATTAAAAGTTTCATATTATATTTATTTGGGTATTTATAATATCAATTATTTTAAATTTTCACTATTATAGTAATTACTGCATCATCATTGTGTCGTAACTAAAATACACTATTTAATGTCTAAAAATTATAAATAAATTATAATTATGTAGGAAATCTTTTTAGCTTTCTAATGAATATTTATAATCTAAAATCCAACTTATATAACCCTATGTAACAATTGTTTTTCTAAAAGATATATGCTTGTGTCATTTTTGTATTCATTTTAACTTAATTAAAATAAAGTGTCATTATCACTTACAAGTGGATCCATGGGGTCCCAAAATCGACCCAAAGATGCTCATGGTCGACAATGTATCAACCAATAGGGTAAATACACGTTTTAGGGTAATTTAGTATTATTATAATATTATTTTTTAACCCTTATTTACCGGATTTACCCTTAACCATGGTAAATAAAATATTTACCGCAGTAATTATTCAAAATGTCTAAAAATAAAAGTTACCTATTTACACAATTTGAACATCCTGATTCCAAATATGGAATCCATTTTTCTAAATTCAAAACACAGAAGTGGCAGAAATTAATTAAAAATTAATTCCCGCTGTCAAAACAAAAAGCGTGTTTTTAAGAGATAATAACTATCAAAAGATTGACACTTGTTTATGGTCGGTTTAATTTTAAAATTATGTCTAATGACCAACATTATATTAAATTGTAAAAATATATTCTAAATATACTTTAAAACCACTCAAATTCATAATTTATCACTATTAATTATTTTGATTAAAAAAGTTGTTTTTAATTAAAATTTAGTAATTTTCACTATTCATCAAAATATGAAAGTTATCCGAAAAGTACCAAAATTTCACCTTAGGCTAAATTCGATATCCCGAATCCAAAAATGAAGTCCATTTTGAAATATAAAGTATATATAATTTCAAAAAGTAGTTATTACTATTCATAACGGCTAGTTTAATTGGTTGTTAGAACTCGGTGTTGCGTACAACACACGCTATCACATTCTTCAAAGAGAAGCTTACCGTAGAAGCTTGGGATGTTTCATTTTAAATTTTTGATGTCCCCATTTAGTCAAAAAGTTTAAAATATAGTATTTAAAAAGGGTTCAGTATTAAAGTTGATAAAAGTGCAATACTGAAAATGAATTTGTTCTTACATTATGTCTAAGAAACTCATAATATGGATTCTAAAATTATAAGGATTATAAAAAGTTTAAAATTTAGTTAATAATATTCATAACCTCTTTTGAACGGCTTGTTTGGTAAGTCACGGTGTGCTTGAACTCGGTGTTGCATGTAGTGAAAGTTATTGAATTATTTTGAAGAAATAACACACTATGAAATCTTGGGGTGTTACATTCTCCCCTCCTTCAATAAATTGCGTCCTCGCAATTTGAAATTGTTCTTCGAAAATAAAATGTTGAAAATAAAAAATATCTTTGTGGGAAAACCCACATCGGAAATTGGGTTACTAAAATTTAGTCTTAATATGAGTAAAAGAGAAATCAAAGGGTCACCACCAAATTATGATCTCGATTAGGAGAACATTGGTGGTAATT
This sequence comes from Viscum album, assembly GCA_963277665.1. NCBI lineage: Eukaryota > Viridiplantae > Streptophyta > Magnoliopsida > Santalales > Viscaceae > Viscum > Viscum album. Next base: position 839,250,423 of record OY728125.1, on the reverse strand, counting down.
AGAGACATATAATTGGAGGAAAAACGTAAATATTTAAAGGTAGTGATTGAGGTCATCAATCAAAAACAAGTGTAAAATTGAGGTCCTTAAATTCATCAATCTATGATGATTTGAAATACCATCAGTTCAACAAAACATAGGGTATTAGGATAACACATTTTTGACGTTTCAAAATATCTTAGTTGCAATCCCATATCGAAAAATGAATTAGTGAGGGCTCTATTTAAAATAAAGAGTCGAAAGTATGAAGATTACCGAAAATAACACATACTAGGGTTCTATGTAGGAAAATATGGATATGGAAGAAAAATCTAACCATCAATTACCTGATGGAGAGTGGTAGAGAACATGGCTATGAAAAGGCCAACAATCCCAAAGCCATAAATTAGTGATGATTTAAGGTACCATCTAGGAAAACATTTTTGTTCTAATTTTCTTTTCTTAATATTGAGGAATTTTTTATGAGATTGGCTAAGATCGTATGGAGATATACTTACTTTATAATTAGAGTTTTCTCCATTAATAAATTTCTACCACAAACTCATCTTTCACTCTAAAAGATAATAGAATGTAAAAAAATTCTATTTACACTATTCGTATAGGGTTCCAAAATAAATAAATTTATAATTCATCTACCAGATCTTTAAAAAAAACAACATTATTTAATCCAGGACATCTCATGGGCCAGTGGTAGGTGATACACCCTTGTCGTCCTTCATTTTCGGGTTCAAGTCTCGCAGCCTTGCCGGACGCGACGGGTTGCCGCCCGACCTCCGGGTTGTCCTTTTATGACAATCCAAAATAATCCAAACTAGAACTATCCAAAATACTTCTGTCCAAACTCACAGTCTAACATTTATAAGGAAGGTAAACATAATATAGATCCTTTTTACCCCATAATAGCATATGAATACCTTCATCATGTATTACCATATTCCTTATTGATTACATTCATGCTCCCTTATTCCATATAGAATGCTGGATATACTTCATTAATCCAAAAATGTTTTAAACCCCAACAATGATGGAATATACAAATCATTAATCAGTTCCAAGGTAGTCAAAAATATCCAATATATTTTTTCCAAAATAATCATGTATTATTCGAAAATCACTACCTCGGTATCAGAACTATATTATGGTTTATCATTCTCTCAACCATATATTTTCCAAAAATTTATCCTGCTATTGAGTCACTTTTCTTTGTTCCACACAATCTCAAGTCCTTAATGAAATAGTACTGCAGTACAATCATTATATACTCCATAATTATTATAACAAGTACATTGTTGATACAACACTCAATTGACATAGTCAACATAAGAACTCTAATCATTCCTCTTCATCTGTGGTAGTATCATAACTTGATTATTATCCAATAACATCATTTGCGGCATAGTCTGATGACTGGGACATAGGCTCGCGTAGTGTCCAAACTCCTTGCAAATGAAGCATTGTACATTTGAAACCATTTTCTTACCCTTGCAGTCACGTACTTTGTGCCCTTTTCCTACACACTTATAACAAACTCCCATTCCTTTCAGGCAAGTTCCAGGGTGTTTCTTTCCACAGTTACCACATATGGGAAAATTCTTCTTTTCCCTCTTCCCTTTATCCTTCTTTCTCTCTTCCATCCTTTTCTTCTCTTGCTTCCCTTCAAAGCCAAAGGACTCAGTAAACTCTTTACTTATCTTATCAACACATGATATTATTTCTTCATATGATGATAATACATGGGAGACTATTTCTCTTATAAATTCTAGCTTAAGACCATGAACGATATGATCCTTTCTTCTCTTTGGATCATGTGCATTTCTGGAGTTCTCATTCCTTCTACTAGGCGCCATTTCTAAACAATGGAATACACTAGATCAGTTTATGAATCAAAATACATAATCCCATACTTATAAAACACTTAACATAAATTGAACTAGTTATGGATATAATCCATAATCATAAAAATGTTTTCTTTGAGGAAGTATATACTCATAAACCCTTCATAATGATTTGTAAAGAAAATGAGAGTTATCCTAAGCATATCCCCCGGGAGTGTCGTAACCAAGAGTGCAGCAAGGCCCGTTGTCGTGCACCAGTTCCCGTTTGAGTCTAGCTCAAAGCGGTGTTTTCGGGTTTTACCCATAGGTACATCTGTGCCAGAGCCGCCTCTACCTGCTCGTATCCAGACAGGGATGTATTTCTCGGAAAACTCACAAAATCTCTACAATACCAAAATTCTAGGAAGTTCTTCTATACTAATCCTCAAAGATCATCTTAGGTCTACGTGCTCTAATCAGAGTTTATCTAAATCTAGCTTCCAAGGTTTGTACTAAACTTCCTCTGATACCAACTATAACGCCCCGACCCCAGCTACCCAGAGTCGGTGCATTACTTCGTAACATTGGCATGATCACAAGAAAGATCAAATCTCGAAAGACCGATTGGTTTAGTAGCCTTGGAAACACTAGATATATTCATAAGTTTTACATTACATCATAAAATGAAAAACTACTACATCAACATAATGTCTCCATAATCCACACTCATATCCCCACATAATATCCCTGCAGGTCATTCATAATTTACTTCTTCACTTCCTGGGAAAAATAAAACATATAAAAGGGGTGAGCTCAAATGCCCAGTAAGGATAACAATATAGCGGAAACTTTCATAAATAAGAATAAACATTTAAGGCAATGTATAACTAAAAAAAAAGCCTTTTAAATATGAACTTTCAACATGGTATGGCATAAATAAAATGAAATAATGTCATTTACTTATTCACATGGATATTCTACTAATCGAATAATCACATGCAAAAATCAATAACCACTTTCATAATGTTGGAATGCATAATGCCAGACTATCATAACCACATAGTCAAGGCCTCGTGCCAAGACTACAAATAAGATTTTGTCAAGGCCTTGTGCCAAGACACTAGTTTGTCTCATGAGACCTACCGATGCATCGAGGAGCAATAGCGGGCTCCACCCATCACTTACTATGTCCAATGCATTCCCATATGAAAAGGTTTAAACATAACATAAACATTCGTATTAAAACTAGCATACTAAATGTCAATAATTTCACCATAAACTATGAATGTTATAAAAATATCACATCCACAGTCAAACATATCACAAAACCTTCAATACAATATAGAAGTTTTGTATCATAATAATTCAACTTCAAATAAGCGTAAAATCCATCAAAGGATGTTGACATAGATGAAATCAAAACTATTTGAGAGAAATATCTCCTTTTTTGAAATCATTTAAAAGTCACACATTTATAAAGGAAGTAATTAAAAAGATATTTTTGAATCAAAGTGTCCCATACCACTTTTAAACTTTTGAAAGGAATTAAAAATTTTTAAAAACATTCATGTCAATATAAATAAATCCTTAAAAACCATTTTGAAGAAATGGACATTAATTGAAAAGATTTATAATGATAAATCTTTAAAAAATTGAAAATTCTGATTTTGATAAAGAGTACCTTTCTGAAATTCTTAAAATATTCATTTTGAAATCATTTAAAATCAAAACACTTTTTAGAGAAATATCTCTTTACATTTTTGAAATCATTTTAGAGCCATATAAAATAAAAAATTTTCTTGAAAATATCCTTGTAAGCTTGTAAGGAAAGCTTTGAATATTTTATAATGGCAGAAAATAACCGCACCCACCGTATAAGTTAAAAAAAACATTCTTACCTTAATTCTGTCGAAAAGGTTAAAAAGGACCTTGTTTTGGAAATGATGGAAAGATTCCTTTATAAAACTCTTATAAAAAGTCAAACAAGGGTATAAATGACTTTAACCCATATTCTTGTAAATAGTAAAAATGTTTTGAAATACATTTTTACGAAACATGGATGTGGATGATAAAGAGATCCCAGTAGATTATTACGTATAAACAACCTCGGATAATGAAGAGATTATGAAATAACCCTTACCTTGTATTTTTCCTTGGTTGGGGTAGGTTAACCTCCTGTATAATGGTGAAATAGTTGTTATTAAATTATACAAGAATCATATATATTAATATGATATCATATATGATCTTTTAACATTGATTTGTCAATAATATCTTAGAATTATCGTCGTTTCGGGTGTTAACTTACTCATTTTCTTTTATATGTTTTGTTACATAAGCCATGTTTGTTGTATATTATTCATATCCAGAATGATATCAAGTCCTTAAACATCATTTTTAAATCATAAAATAATAATTATACTTGAATGGATATGATGGAGAATGAATCTCATCGCGTTCGTGGAGACGGTAGTCCGTACGTACGCACGAGCGACGATATCATTCTTTTGATATTAAAATAATATATAAATGGATGGTATATCATATATATACAGAATCATTAACATGTTATATTTATTATTTACATGAGTTACACATCATTATTATACCCATCCACATAATAATATATTGAATAATAATTACACCACGACGTGGAGACGGTAAGCCGTACGTACGCACGTATGGTGACATGTTATTCAAAGGGTGGATAGAATACTGAATATGGTTGTACCATATTTATAATAACATCACAGTATATGTGAGATACTGGAGTTATTATTTTAGAATGGTAAGAACAAAGGAAGAAGAAGTGGAAGAAGAAATGAACTTAGAAAAGGGTGGTGAAATCATTACCTCTTTTTCGGGTTCTTCCTTTTGATTTGATCAAAAGGGATCCTTAGGTTGGCTTTATGATAAAACTAAGGCCTCTAGGTTGTAGGGAGGGATGTTGGGAGAGTATTTGTTCAGAGTTTGGCCGAACCAAAAGGCTTTGGAGGTGTGAAGAAATGAGAAGGAGGAGTGCCCTTTTATAAGAGGGGTGAGGGGCACCTTTGGAAAAGCTAGAAATATTAATTTATAATAAATTCATATTCGGTTTCCAATGGCTCCAAAGTGGACTATTCAAAGGCTAAGGTGGTTACAGGTCGAACACCACTCAACCAATAGAATTTAGACAGGTTTGGGTACTTATATTAACCTTATCTTTAAGTATTAACTCAAAGTTAATTAGTTTCACTTTTACAATGTCTCTTTGTATTTTTATATAATATGGTTAATAAACATACTATACACTTCCAAGAGACCCCCAAGTGGTCCATTAATGATGAACCTATCCGGAAATAAGTCTCTTGGCCGAACCTTAGATTTTTAAGAATTTAATATCAATTAATAATATAATATTTGTTTTAAGAACTCTTTTATGTCAATTTTGACACTATTCAATAGTTGATTTTTGTGAAACTCATAACATATTGATTACTTAGAAAAAAGTCAATTAAATAAATCCTAATATATCATATTATCCTAGAAAATTAGTTTAATTCATTAAAAGTTTCATATTATATTTATTGGGGTATTTATAATATCAATTAGTTTAATTTTTCACTATTATAGTAATTACTGCATCATCATTGTGTCGTAAATAAAATAAACTATTTAATGTCTAAAAATTATAAATAAAATATAATTATGTAGGAAATCGTTTTAGCTTTCTAATGAATATTTATAATCTAAAATCCAACTTATATAACCCTATGTAACAATTGTTTTTCTAAAAGATATATGCTTGTGTCATTTTTGTATTCATTTTAACTTAATTAAAATAAAGTGTCATTATCACTTACAAGTGGATCCATGGGGTCCCAAAATCGACCCAAATATGCTCATGGTCTACCATGTATCAACCAATAGGGTTAAGACACGTTTTAGGGTAATTTAGTATTATTATAATATTATTTTTTAACCCTTATTTACCGGATTTACCCTTAACCATGGTAAATAAAATATTTACCGCAGTAATTATTCAAAATGTCTAAAAATAAAAGTTACCTATTTACACAATTTGAACATCCTGATTCCAAATATGGAATCCATTTTTCTAAATTCAAAACACAGAAGTGGCAGAAATTAATTTAAAATTAATTCCCGCTGTCAAAACAAAAAGCGTGTTTTTAAGAGATAATAACTATCAAAAGATTGACACTTGTTTATGTTCGGTTTAATTTTAAAATTATGTCTAATGACCAACATTATATTAAATTGAAAAAATATATTCTAAATATACTTTAAAACCACTCAAATTCAAAATTTATCACTATTAATTATTTTGATTAAAAAAGTTGTTTTTAATTAAAATTTAGTAATTTTCACTATTCATTAAAATATGAAAGTTATCCTAAAAGTACCAAAATTTCACCTTAGGATAAATTCGATATCCCGAATCCAAAATTGAAGTCCATTTTGAAATATAAAGTATATATAATTTCAAAAAGTAGTTATTACTATTCATAATGGCTAGTTTAATTGGTTGTTAGAACTCGGTGTTGCGTACAACACACGCTATCACATTCTTCAAAGAGAAGCTTACCGTAGAAGCTTGGGATGTTTCATTTTAAATTTTTGATGTCCCCATTTAGTCAAAAAGTTTAAAATATAGTATTTAAAAAGGGTTCAGTATTAAAGTTGATAAAAGTGCAATACTGAAAATGAATTTGTTCTTACATTATGTCTAAGAAACTCATAATATGGATTCTAAAATTATAAGGATTATAAAAAGTTTAAAATTTAGTTAATACTATTCATAACCTCTTTTGAACGGCTTGTTTGGTAAGTCATGGTGTGCTTGAACTCAGTGTTGCATGTAGTTAAAGTTATTGAATTATTTTGAAGAAATAACACACTATGAAATCTTGGGGTGTTACAAAACACTAACTAAAACCAAAACCCCAGAAGGTACCAACTTGGGTGTACTTTACACAGTCCATAAAGACTCATTCAACTCATCTCACAACTTTCTACATGAACTGAGACCCATTTTGGGTCATTTGAGCATAACTCAACATGATTTTAGATGGAAATATAATAATTTTGTTCCATGTTATCTCCAAAACAAAAAATTAAATATTTTATCTACTTATAAAAGGCTTTATTCTAGTACCAAATTGAATTGGAACCCAAAAATTTACTACTTGGTCATCTTAAAATCCAACCGCTAAGAATAAATATACAAATACATGTATAAAAATTGTGGTTAAGAATTAAAGTGACCACATTCATCATTATAGAATACCTAAATCCTTACTCCACACATGTTTTAACATTTACTAAGCGTGTATCATGTATCATAATAATTTGAAGAAGATTATATTTCCCACATGCTTCAAATAATTAATTGAACAAATTTTCATTCAAATTTCAAATCAATCCAGAGTGTCATGAACCCCAAAATCATACTATGAGGCCACCCATGGTAGAAATATCAAGTGAAATGTGGAATAAATAGATGATTCATGTAAATTATTCAAGAAAAATTACAAATTTCTTATTTTATCATGAAAGCCAATTTCATCCGATTACACAAAACCAAATTAATAAAATATCTTGGGCCCTTAAATATAGTGAAATGGAAATTTTGGGGGTTTATTCATCATCATTAGAAATCCAATAAATATTAAACCAAGAAGATCAATGTTTTGGGATAAATTTCACCATGGTTTGGTAAAATAAGTCAAATTCCATAACCTAAAACAACTTAAAATAAGAAGATAACAAGGTAAAAGAGAAAAAATGGAATAATTGTATATATTGACTTAATATGAGAAGTGAAAAAACTCTCGTTGAGTCTTTTATTAACGGTGTGATAAAATAAAAAAAATGTGGGAGAAATAATGAGGAGAGGGACCAGCCTATCCCCTATCATGAAAAGTACTTATATAGAAAGTAAGGAGGTTTGACCCTAAAATGGTGGGTCCACCTCCACATATAAAAAACACCTAGAACACAACATGGTAACTAGTGCATTACATTTAACCTATTATTATTCCCCTACTTAGATGATGGGAATAAATTGGATACTCCGCCCTCAATAGTTTTTACTATCTACCAGCTTCATTGCATCAGAAAACTAGGGGATTCCCATTGCAAATTTTCACTCTTAGGGCCTCCCTAACCTAATATCTCTCTCCAAATAAAACAAAAAACTCATAAAATTTCAAAAAACATAACCCAAATTATTAAAAAAATACTTGAAAAATAAATACAAAATACCCATTCAAAACTCTCCTATTTTTTATCCATTAAAATTAAATTATTCTTTAATATAACAAACCTATATTGATGAATCCCTTAAAAAACTCCCAACCATAGGGATTGTAAAGACCCATAAAATTCAAGGATTTTTTTTAATTTTCTTTGGATTTTACAAGAACGCAGTTTCTGACGGCACATGATTCTGAGGCCCGGTGTGCCCGGAATTTCTATCCGAAGTTTAGCTCGGGTACGTTCATTGAACGAACGAGCGGGAATTTCTAAATTTTGAACCGGTGATCGGAATCGAATTCCGAGGGCACTGATGGAACCATAGAACCGGTAATAGCTTAGGAACTCCATTTCTAGAGTTTCATTTACACAAGAGAAGTTGTTATTTTTTTTGTGGAAGGTAAAATAAAAATTATGCAGAAATTTTTATTTTTACTTTAAGTGGTTTTAGCTTTGGGTGGAAGTTGGGTAACTACCCAACTTTCCAAGGGAGGTTATGAGGGTGGTGGGGCCCACACGAACCCCACCCCTTCATATTCTTAAACCACCTCAACTCACCATTATGGATGACAACTTTTCATGAATTAATTATGTGTAATTAATTCAAACTCTTGAAATTCAAAAGTTATGTTATGTTAATAAAACAAGAGATGAGCTTATTTTATTTGGGGTTGGAACCTTGTGGTGGATTTTTTGGGAGAAAAGGATAAGGACTTTAGGAACTTCTTCGTCTTCGACGAAGAACGCGACGAACACATCGGTCTCTGACGACGAACACCGAGTTCTCGGAAACCGATTATGAGACGTGGTGTACCGTGACGCCGACGCAACTCCCTCCTTCTGCGACGTCTCTTTCCGCGACGGTTTTTCCGCGATGAATCCTTGTTCGACGAACCTCCGTTCAAGCTATGCATGAGGTAAGGGTTTATTTATTTATTTGTTCGTGAATACTACCTTGTCATTTTCGTGAAAATACGACTAATTTCTATCGATTAACGAGAGGGGGACGGACCGCACAAACACAACCAACCCTCTTCCCTTATCCATGTTATTGTTTCTAATGTGGTTGGAACGGGAAAGGCGCGGTGCCGTCGCACTGCGCAGGATCGTGCGGAAAGTACTGCGTGGCGCCGTCGCGCCGCACCGGAGAACCGCAAAAACACCACGGCCGGAGCGGGGCCGCGGCGGAGGGGTGTGGAGCCGTCACGCCGCACTGGATGAATGAAGATAGCGGCCGAAACCAGGCCGCGACGGAGCGTGGGAACTGGAGGCCGGAAGCGGGCAGCCGGTGTCAGAGCAGGGAGGGGACCGGCCGTCGCCGGTCCCGTGGTGGCAGAAACTAGCCGGCCAGGCAAGGAAAATCTAGGGGTTCAAACCCTCGGCCGGCCTGCTAGTGGCCCCCATTAAGGGGGGCCGCGGTTACAAAATGTGGGGGGTAGTTCCCCCCTGCAAAACGAACTGCTCGGCAGTTCAGCCGAGCCCGCTAGCGCCGCGCGCCGGGCCGCCGGGCCGGACCAGCGGGTCGGGTCGACCCTGTTCGGGCTGACCCAGGGGGTCTCGGGCCAGGTCGGTCCGGGCCCGAAACCCCCGTTTTCGGAACTTCTTCGGTCTTTTGCCCATATATTGGGCTACAGACCTACGAACGATGCACCGTCAGTTTCTATGTGATCCTTGGATCGAGACGGTCATTTCAGTATATCGCACTCAAGGTTTCGGAGTAGTTTGAGTTCGGCCGGGTTGGTTCGTACACGAAACCAACCGGGCCCTCAGAGTGGAAATGCTCATAACTAGAGTTTCGGACGTCTGATTGACATGCCATCGACTTTTTCGGTTTCGTCTTAGTGAGACGGATCTTTTGGCTTACTCTGCCCGAGGTTTGGACGTAGGGGGAGTATGGTCGGGTTGGTTTTGACTTAAAAACTAACCAGGCCCCTGGGATGAAAAATCCAATAACTTCCAAACCGGTCGTCCGATTGACGCGCCGTCTATGACGCTGAGTTCCTGTTGACGATATGGAACTTTTGGATACATCAACTCTGTAATTTTTGTCAGTTGATGTATCAGACTCTAGACTTGTGGAGCGGACCCTCCCGAATGAGCTTTCCGTGTGCGGGAACCCTAGAGATGGCTGCGTTTGCGATTGTGACGACGACGATGACTGTACAGAGATCCTCAGTGGATTCGACGACGATGACAACAGCACTCAATGATCCTACGTGGATCAGTGCTACCGATCTTGTGTGGGTCCGATCCTGTGTGGGTCAGCGCTCAGCGGTTCTGTGTGAGCCAGTGCCTACAGATCCTCTGTGGGTCTGATCCTGTGTGGGTCTTTGCGGGGGTTAGTTACTTATCGATCCTGTGTGGGTATTGCAAGGGTTAGTATCTATCAATCCTTTGTGGGTCCGACGACTTAGATGAATCAGTAGCTACATCTAATCATCTCTATTTTCATACGAAGAAGTATACCTGTATGAGCTGAATCCTGTTTTGCTTTCCTATGTGGATTGTGTTGTGCTATCCTGTGTGGATTTACGTTTTTCTTTCCTGTGTGGATTGGGTTGCACTTGGGTTCAGATGATGGAGCCGAACATGGAATTGATGACTTAGGTATATGTATGGGCATAAACCTAAGCAGTGTCGGATGTTACTTCATGATTGTATCTTTCCTTTGTGGATTATCCTTTGTGGATTCTCGGAGATCTTTGGGGGTCTCGGGGTCCCTAATGAGTAGCTTATACCCACCCATGAACGGGCTATGCCCGCACTACGTTGTGTTGGTTGCAGACGACGGACAACGCTGATCGTGGTTGAGGCTTGCGGAGCAGGACGATACCTAGAGGTGAACCACTGGGGGACGTACTCGGAGTGGACGGTTGGACCCAAGGAGCTGTGGAGGCTATCTGTACTCACCCTTCAGGTGGGAGTCCAGTGGATGGATCGAGGATGTGGCTTTACTTTTCAGTTGCTGTTTTCCCTTTCTAGTTGTACTTTACTTTTAGTTTGGGTTTGTATTCTAGCCCATTACTTTTCCATACTTACTATTGTACTCAGTTTTTATGTAGTGTTTACTTCTACTTCTTGCTTGCTCTATGGTGTTTGTTTACTTTACAAAGTCATTTTCATCCTTTTTTTACCAGGATTTACGCCTTGGTGCTAGTCTCCAGCCCCTGGTCTATTGAAGGCGGGCTTGGGGTAGTCACGACACGAGCCCTGAGGACGGGTCGTGGCAAATTGGTATCAGAGGCGTTCGGTTCTACCGCAGAACTTGGGACTCTGATCTTTTTTCTATGTGAAGAAATAGTGTTAAGTGTATTGAGTGTGGTTATCAGTTTAGGGATTCCAGTGTTGGTGCGGCGGCCGACGTAACCATACACCAGGACCCTGGCTTCTAATTTCTGACTTAATGCACGAATACATTGATTGCATGGGTGTTTCAAGTTTTCTTTGTAATTACTTTGTGTCAGCTCACCAGGTATACTGTTCTGACCGTGGCGCACCTGTTTCCCTTTCAGGATGGCCCCATAATGGTAGCCAGCTAGGGTTCCGAGAGTTGTGCATGACAACAGCCCACTGAGCGACGAGACATCGGTGCAGGGCCCTTTGACTGCTGAGGCATTGGCAGTACCTTTAACCGCCGAGCCACAGATGCTTCCAGCCCCAGCCGCTGACGATGCAAGTCACCTTAGTTCACTACACGAGTTCCAGCGCCAACTACTGCCCAGGTTTCATGGGGAGAAGGACCCCCAGGCAGCCGAGGACTGGCTGGAGGCAGTTGTACGAGTTTTCCGGTTAGTGAGGACACCAGCAGACTTCATGGTGATCCTCGCAGCGAGCCTACTGCACGCGATAGCAGGCAGATGGTGGAGCTTGATGCTCCAGGTGCACGATGAGGCATCTCTCCTCTGGACGGATAGTGAGAGCCTCTTCCGCTCAGAGTTCGTCCCAGACACCCTCCGTGCGGTGCGCATCCAGGAGCTTCTACAGCTGCGGCAGGGCAGCTTGACGGTCGCCCAGTACTCGGCGATATTTACCGATCTCTTGCGCTACTCGACAGACAAGGTACGAGACCCATTCTTCCAGGCCCAGACCCTTGAGCTGGGATTGAGACATGAGATCAGGGCATCACTGATCTCCCTCAGTATTCCAAATCAGGAAGGAGTACTGGAGAAAGCCCTTTTGATCGAGAGCTTTCTTGCTGAGCCTTCTTCACCAGCGAGAACTACCGCGGGGTGGTACGTAGCAGAGTCTTCTGCAGCAGGCAGTCGACGGATGACCCATGGGTCTAGGCAAACCAGACCCTCAGGCAGATGACCTCAGGACACTGACTCAGTAGTGTGGGGCACACAGCGTTAAGCCAATCATTGGAGAGGTAGACAGTGCTACGCATGCGGCGGGCAGGGCCACATGGCTCATGACTGCTCGACCCGCCCTGCTGAGGAGCAGCAAACAGTTGAGGGACCACCCAGGCAAAGGCATAGGGTCGACCGTGGCGGTCCGCAGGGAGCAGGCGGACGAGGTAGAGGAGCTGGCCAAGAAGCAGGTGTTGGGCGACGCTTTGAGGCCCTACCACCACCACCACCACCAGGAGGTCCACCCCGACCATAGGGAGCTGGCGGGCAGAGACAGGCACAGCTCCAGGTAGCGGAGGCCTATGACCACGGTGCGCCCGAGATGATTCAAGGTACTATCTATGTCTATTCCACCCTTTCTACAATACTTATAGACACAGGAGCGATTCATTATTTCATAGCTGCTGCCCTTCTTCGGATCTCGGAGATTCCGATAGAGATGTTGGCTCGATCCTTACGGCTAGAGACTCTTACGGGAGTAGACTCGACGATTACACACTGGTGTCGGTAGTGTGATCTTACTCTAGGAGGCGGGAGCTTCGGCTGGGATCTTCTTGTAGCAGCATCGAGGTCTTACAACGTCATCTTGGGAATGGATTGGTTATCTACAGTCCATGCACAGATTGACTGTATTTGGCGTAAGGTGCGATGTGTACGCACCGATGGGAGCAGGTTCACCATCACCGTTGAGAAGGGATCCTTTGCAGCACAGGATGGACTCTCGTAGAAGAGAGGAAAGCCCATCACTCATCAGTTGGCTAGTCTCATCCTAGGAGAAGTTGACGTGCATAGTCCTGGTTTTCCTACAGTGGTGGATCAGTATGCGGACGTCTTTCCCGACGACATTCCAGGACTACCTCCTCACAGAGAGGTAGACTTTAATTTTGACCTGTACCCCGGGACAACCCCGATATCGACTCCAGCATATCAGATGGCCCCCGCTGAGATTCGAGAGCTACGGGTACAGTTGGAGGACTTGCAGGGCAAGGGATTCATCCGACCTAGTGTTTCAACCTGGGCTTCCCCGTTTTTTTTCACTAAGAAGGCGGACGGGAGCATGAAACTTTATGTTGACTATCGTCACCTAAACTAGGTGACAGTGAGGAATAAGTATCCGCTACCGAGGATTGAAGACCTCTTAGATCAGCTCAAGGGAGCACGGTGGTTCTCAAAGATAGACCTCAGGTCATACTATCATCAGCTCAGAGTTCGAGACGAGGACGTGCACAAGACGACCTTCAGGTGTCGGTATGGCCACTATGAGTTCTTGGTTATGCCATTCAGCATAACCAATTCTCCAGCAGTGTTCATGGCCCTCATGAATAGGATTTTTCAGCCATACCTCGATCAATTTGTCATGGTATTCAATGACGAAATTTTGATTTACTCGACGATTGAGGAGGAGCACGCCTACCACTTGTGGGTTGTATTAGACACACTCTCAGAGCACCAGCTTTATGGAAATCCTTTGAAGTGTCATTCCTGGATACGTGAGGTCCACTTCTTAGGACACGTCAACTCTGAGGTGGGAGTTGCGGTGGATCCTACGAAGATCGAGGCAGTGCTAGCTTGGGAGCCACCCAGGAGTGTGACGGAGGTGCGGAGTTTATTGGGACTAGCTGGATACTACCGGAGATTTGTGCCAGACTTCTCCAGAGTTGCGACATCACTCTCAGCTTTGAAAAAGAAGGAGAAACCCTTTGTGTGGTCAGAAAGATGTCATCAGAGCTTCCAGGAGCTGAGACAGAGATTGACCAGCGCACCTATCTTGAGGTTACCTGAGGAGGGAGTAGCGTACGTAGTCTACTGCGAAGCATCAGGGACCGGACTCGGATGTGTCCTGATTCAGGAGCGGGCCGTGATTGCTTATGGATCACGTCAGTTGAGGCCGCATCAGTAGAACTACACTACCCTCAACCTGGAGTTAGCAGCAGTAGTCTTCGCTCTAAAGACATGGCGACACTACCTAATGGGCGAGTGCTTTACAGTCTTTTTTGACTATCAAAGTCTCAGATACATCCTCTCTCAGAAGGAACTGAATCTGAGACCTCGGCGATGGCTCGAGTTCCTCCAGGACTATGAATTTGAGATAGTCTATACTTCTGGGAAGGGGAACGTGGTAGCCGATGCTCTCAACAGGAGGACGCGCATTCAGCTACTTGAGGAGGCAACAGAGCAGCTAGCCTCTTTGCAGATATCCTTCGTGGGCAGAGATGGAACATCCTTCCTTCAGTCTCTAACAGTCACCCCTCCACTACTGTAGTGGGTCAGAGAGGCATAGCGTGGGGACGCAGACTGTGAGACGCGGTGTGCACAGATATCCTCAGGATAGGCACCTGATGGTTTCTACAATGGAGTAGAGCACGATGTCCTTTTCAGAGGACATACCATGGTACTAGTTTCATTACGGGAGGAGGTGCTAAGAGAGTTTCACACTTCTCCTTTGGCGGTACATCCTGGAGTGGCGAAGATGTTCCAGGATCTCAGATGACAGCACTGGTGGCCAGGCATGAAGAAGGTTGTGGCGGAGTTCATTTCTCGATGCCTCACCTGCCAGCAGGTGATGGAAGAGCACCAGGTACCAGCAGGCTTGGTACAGCCTTTAGAGGTCCTGGAGTGGAAGTGGGACAGCATATCTAAGGACGGGTCGTGACATGGATTCTTTCTCCCATGAAGCATCCAATAGGGACTTAAAATTTTCAAATTATATATTGTAATATAATACCACAAATCATATTAATTAAAAACTATATATGGTTCTACAACTTATTCACCATATTTACCAAATTTAATTTCTGTAAATAACTCTATTTCATCCTTTCAAACTCATCTTGAGAATTATATATTTAAAATCACTACCACCTCATTGAATCACTTTTTTTCTGAAAACCATCGATTAAGACTCCATTAATATAATTACCTATAGAATATATGTTTAAAGATCACCTCAACCCTATATACCTTACATAATATGTTAATTCACTATCCAATTGATAACATAAATAAAACCTACATATCATAATATCCCATCAATTTAAAATTTCATTTTCGTAATCAAATTTCTATGTAATATCCTATTAAAAAATTATATTCATACTTTTCTTATCCATTAAAATATATTATAGATTAATTACTAGGAATCCTGAAATTACTTACATATTTTATTTCAATTTAGATCCTTGTTTATTAGAAAAACAATATGGGATTCACCTACTTATGCCTTGGAAAATTTGGAGAAATTATAGTCTCAAAACATAAGAACTTATCTTGGTTTGGAATCTGTCAATGGATGTTACAAGGAATCTCATAGGACACTCACTGCTATGGGATTACCCTTGTCTTTGTCTCACTAACCCCTACATACTCTATTAATGATATTTGTCATGACCCATCCTCGGGGCTCATGCCGTGACTACCCCAAGCTCGCCTTCCATAGGCCAGGGGCTGGCGACTAGCAACAAGGCGTAATTCCTGGTAAAAAAGGGAAGGCATTGCCTTTGGAAAGTAAAAAAACACCATAGATCAAGCAAGCAGAAGTAAACACTAAGTATAAACTGGGTAAAACAGTAAGTGTAGAAAAGTAAGTGGTCCAGAATACAAACCCAAACTGAAAGTAAAGTACAACTGGAAAGGGAAAACAACAACTGAAAGTAAAGCCGCAGCCTCGAGCTGTCCACTGGAAGTCCCACCTGAAGGGTGGGTACAGATAGCCTCCACAGCTCCCCGGGTCCAGCCGTCTGCTCCGTGTACGTTCCGCCCAATGGTCCACCTCCAGGTACAGACCTTCTCTGCAAGCGTCAACCATGGTCAGCGTTGTCCGTCTTCTGCAACGAACACAACGTAGTGCGTGAATAGCCCATGTAGGGGTGAGTATAAGCTTCTCGGTAGGGACCCTGAGACCCCCGGAGGTCTCCCATAATCCACAAAGAAAAGATACAATCACGAAGTAACATACAACACTACTTAGGTATATGCCCATACATATAACTAAGTCATCAATTCGCGTTCGGCTCCAACATCCAAGCCCGAGTTCGATCACATCCACACAAGATAGAACAACACAATCCACATAGGAAAGAAAATCAAGATTCAGCTCAGACAAGTATAATTTTTCATAAGACAATAGAGATGATCAGATATTGCCACTTATTCATCTAAGCTGTCGAACCCACATAGGATCAATAGGTACTTACCCCCGCAATGACCCACAAAGGATCTGACCCACATGGGATCGATAGGTAACTAACCCACGCAATGACCCACATAGGATCAAACCCACACAGGATCTGTAGGCGCTGACCCACAGATGACCATTGAGCACTGACCCACACAGGATCTGACCCACACAGGATCGGTAGCACTGATCCACGTAGGATCGATGAGTGTTGTAGTCTTCTTCGTCGAATCCACGGAGGATTTCTGCACAGTCATCATCGTCGTCGCAGTCACAACCAGCTCTAGGGATCCCACACACAGCAAGCTCGTTTGGGAAGGTCCGCTTCACGAGCCGAGGGGATGATATATCAACTGACACATAGTCCAGAGTTGATGTATCCAAAAGTTTTTTATCGTCATCAGGAACTCAACATCACAGACGATGCGTCGATCAGACGCCCGGTCTGAGAGTTATGGGCCTTTTCGTCCCGGGGGCCCGGTTGGTTTTTAATTCAAAACAAACCCAATCGTACTCTACCTACGTCCAAACCTCGAGAAGAGTGATCCAAAAGGTCCATCTCACTAAGAGGAATCCAACAAAGTTTATGGCACTCCAATCAGATATCTGGAGCTCAAGTTATAAGTGTTTCTGCACCGAGGGCCAAGTTGGTTTCGTGTACGAACCAACCCGACCGAACACAAAGTTCACTGAAACCCTAAGTGTATTATAAAAAAATAACCGCATCGATCCAAGGATCGCAACGCAGCAGAGACTGCATTGATCGGAGGTCCGCAGCCCATGTTATGGGCAGAAGACCGAAAGAGGTTTGGTATTTGGTGGTTTGGGCCCGGTCCGACCCGGCCCGATACTCCCAGTGTCGGCCCGAACCGGGTCGCCCTGAACTGGGCCCGGGTCTAGCCCTCTTGGGCACGGCCCGGCCTGGGCGTGGTGCAGTGCAGCTCGGTGCGTTGGCACGGCCAGCGGCTAGGCGGCTCGGCCGTAACGGCTGAGCGGAGAAGGGGGGGAGGGGGGCGCTACACCCCGCGTTGAGAACCCGCGACCCCCATGTGGGGGGGACACACCTGATGGCCGACCGGGGGTTACGAACCCCCAGTTTTTCCCTAACCAGCTGGCCCACTCTGGCCGGACGGCTACTGCCGCCACATGACCGGTGATGGTCGATCCCCCTGCTCCGCCACCAGCAGCCCGGAACCGGCTGCCGGTCTCCCCGCTCCGCTGCGGCCTTGGTCCGTCTGACGTGGCATGACATCTCCGCGCCCCTCTTCCATGGCCCCACTTCGGCCACGGCACTTTTTTATTTCTCCGGTGTGGCGCGACCTTTCTGCGTCTTTGGTTCATCTTCAACGGCGCGGCGCGATGACACCGCTTCTCCCCCTTTCTTTAAAATTTCTGTGCGGTGCTTCGGCACCGCTTTTCCTTGTTCGTGCCGCAAACAACATCAAACAACCAAAGGGGATAGATGGGTCGAGTGTGTCTGTGCGGTCCGACCCCCCTCCCTTTATTGTGGTATCAGGCGTCTCCAATTGAAAGGAAGAAGGTCAACAGAAGAATTCATGAACAGCTATTAAAATAAATCCCTACCTCATCGAATTCAATGAGTGAGGATTCATCATGGAAAATAACTGTCGCGGAAGAAGGCGTCACAGAGGGAGGATCGTCGCGTCGCAGAGAAGGAACGTCACATAAGAAGTGTCACGGAAGAAGGAACATCACAGAAGAAGCGTCGCGTCGTCGATCTCCGAGGATCCGGTGTTTTCGTGTTCTTCGCGTTCTTTGCGTTCTTTGTCATGGAGGAAGAACTTCACGACTTGAGAAAATTCTCCCCAAACCCTCTTGCACAACCCCCCCCCCAAAAAAAATAAGAGTTATCTTATTTTATTAACCCACAAGCCAACATTGGAATTTACAAAAAAAATCAATTAATAGAATTAATTGCAACGATTTCACCACCCAAATTAATGAGGCATTTATTAACCAGAGAAATGCATGGGTTGACTTCATTAAAAAGGGGGTGCGGGTGCGTTTCCTAATTAAAGGAGGGGAGTTGAAAAAGTTGGGGATCGTGTGGACCCCACCCCACAAATATCCTACCTAGTGGTGTAGGATATTGTGGGTCCCACTTTAACCCCTTAACCTAGGTTAAACAACATAAATAAAATAAATGGTGCGACCAATTTATTTTATTCATTTACTTAACCCGAAAATTTAAAATCCACACCTGAGAAAACCCAACTCTGGAAAAGGTGTTTCTATGCAATTATCGGCACTGCGATTCCAACGGTGCCATTGGAATCTGAATCTGAGCACTGTTTCAAAAGTTAGAAAAACCCGCTCGTTCGTTCACTGAACGTACCTGAGCTAAACTTCGGAAAATGATTCCGGGCACAACGGACCTCAGAATCATGTGCCATCAGAAACTTCGTTCTTGTAAAATTCACAAGAAAATTAAGAAAAACATTCCCTTGAATTTTATGGGTCTTTACATTACTCGCACCTCATGTCTTTACGTCCTCGTAAAGATACATCATAAACTAGGGAAACAAAAGTGGGTACTGAGCACGCATCTGAGCCTCCCGCTTCCAAGTGCTCTCCTAGAAGTTCCTGTGCTGCCATCTGATGCACACAAGAGGAACCGACCGTCCACGTAGGACCCGCTCCTGTCGATCCTCAATCTCCAATGGGACCTATGTAAAAGTCGCCCCATCATCAATGTCCATCTCCACATGGTCAATGATATGTGTTGGGTCGTGCACGTATCTCCTCGGCTGGGATACGTGGAAGACGTCATGCACCCGGTGCAACTGAGGTGGTAGAGCCAGGCAATAAGCCATCTCGCCAATCCTTCTAAGGACTTGTAATGGTCCGATGAAGTGAGGGGACAACTTTCCCCCTTGGCCAAAACTCTGTAATCCACGTCAAGGTGAGACCCGCAAGAAGATGTGGTCGCCATCCTCGAACTCTAGTGGCCTCTGCCTCCTGTCACCATAAGACTTCTGCTGGATCTGAGCTATCCTCATCTACTTCTAGATGACCTAGATCTTCTCTATCATGGCCTAGACTGTCTCCGGTCCCACAAGTGCTGACTCTCCAGGGTCTGTCTATCATAGAGGAGATCTGTAAGGTCGGTCGTACAACACCTCGTATGGTGTCATCCCAATGGTGGATTGGTAGCTGTTGTTGTACGCGAACTCCACCAAGGGTAGTTGGTCCTCCCAGCTGCAACCAAAGTCAAGGAAACATGCACGGAGCATGTCATCAAGAGTCTGAATGGTCCTCTCTGTTTGACCATCTGTCTGAGGGTGAAAGGCGGTGCTCAGACGTAGCTGTGTCCCGAACGCCTCCTGCAACCCCTTCCAAAGATGGGATGTAAAGCGAGCATCTCGATCGGAGATGATAGATTATGGAACACCATGAAGCCATACAATCTATTGAACGTAGAGACTTACCAAGCTCTCCACTGAGCCCTTCTCTCTGATGGGTAAGAAGTGAGCCGACATGGTGAGTCAGTCGACAATCACCCAAATGGAGTTGTGACCTCTAGAAGTGCGTGGAAGTCCAGTCACGAAGTCCATAGATATCCCATCCCATATCCACTCCGGGACCTCCAAGGGTTGTACCAATCCTGCTGGTACCTGGTGCTCTGCCTTCACCTGCTAGAAGGTGAGGCATCGAGAAACAAACTCCGCCACATCCTTCTTCATGCCCGGCCACCAGTGCTGTCATCTGAGATCCTGGTACATCTTCGCCACTCCAGGATGTACCGCCAAAGGGGAAGTGTGGAACTCTCTTAGCACCTCCTCTCATAGAGAAACTTGTACCAAGGTACGTCCTCTGAAAAGGACATCGTCCTCTCCTCCAACAGAGAATCCATCAGGTGCCTGTCCTGAGGATATATATGCATGCCGTGTCTCACAGTCGGCGTCCCCACGCTGTGCCTCTCTGACACACTGTTGTAGTGGAAGAGTGACTGTGAGTGACTGAAAGAAGGCTGCTCCATCTCTATCCACGAAGGATATCTGCAAAGTGGCTAGCTACCCTGTCGCCTCCCCAAGTAGCTGAATGCCTTCCCTCCTGCTGAGTGAATCAACTACTACGTTCCCCTTTCCTGGAGTATAGACTATCTCAAATTCATAGTCCCGGAGGAATTCGAGCCATCACCGCTGTCTCAGGTTCAGGTCCTTTTTCGAGAAGATGTATTAGAGACTCTGATGGTCAGAATAGACTGTAAAGTGATTTCCCATCAGATAGTGTCGCCATGTATTCAGAGAGAAGACCACTGCTACTAACTCTAGGTCATGGGTAGTGTAGTTCTGCTCATGAGGCCTCAACTGATGTGATCCATAGGCGATCACTGCCCGCTCCTACATCAGGACACATCCGAGTCTGGTCTCTGATGCATCACAGTAGACTACGTACCCTACTCCCTCCTCTAACAACCTCAAGATAGGTGCGCTGGTCAATCTCTATCTCAGCTCCTGGAAGCTCTACTGACATCTGTCTGACCTCACAATGGTTTCCCCTTCTTCATCAAAGGTGAGAGTGGTGCCCCAACTCTGGAGATGTCTAGCACAATTCTCCGGTAGTATCTAGCTAGTCCCAAGAAACTCTACACCTCTGTCACGCTCCTGGGTGGCTCCCAAGATAGCACTGCCTCGATCTTCACAATATCCACCTCAACTCCTGCCTCAGAGATAATGTGTCCCAAGAAGTGGACCTCGTGTATCCAGAACTGACACTTCAAGAGCTTACCATAAAGCTGGTGCTCTCGGATTGTGTCCAGTACAACCCGCAAGTGGTAGGCGTGCTCCTCCTCAGTCGTCGAGTATATCAAAATGTCATCATTGAAGTCCAAAACAAATTGATCGAGGTATGGATGAAAGATATTGTTCATGAGACCCATGAACACTGTTGGAGCATTGGGTATGCCGAATGGCATAACCAAGAACTCATAGTGGCCATACCGACATCTGAAGGCCGTCTTCTGCACGTCCTCGTCCCGAACTCTAAGCTGATGATAGCCTGACCTAAGGTCTATCTTTGAGAACCACCAGGATTCCTTGAGCTGATCGAAGAGGTCATCAATCCTCAGTAGTGGATACTTGTTCCTCACTATCACCTAGTTCAGGCGATGATAGTCGACACAAAGTCGTATGCTCCTGTCTGCCTTCTTGGCGAACAATATCGGGGAAGCCAAGGGTGAAACACTGGGTCCGATCAATCCCTTGCCCTGCAAGTCCTCCAACTGTACCCGTAGGTCTCGAAGCTCAGTGGGGGCCATCCGATATGATGGAGTGGATATAGGGGCTATCACGGGGTACAGGTCAATATACAATTCTACCTCTCTACGAGGAGGTAGTCCTGGAACGTCGTCGGGGAAAACGTCTGCATACTGATCCACCACTGTAGGAAAACGAGGACTCCGTATGTCAACTGCTCCTAGGATGAGGCTAGACAACTGATGAGTGATGGGCTGTCCTCTCCTCTGTGAGAGTCCATCCGGTGCTGTGAAGTCTCCCTTCTCGCCGGTGAAGGCGAACCTACTGTCGTCAGTGTATACACACCGCACCTTGTGCCGAATACAGTCAATCTGAGCATGGACTGTAGATAACCAATCCATGCACAATATGACGTCGTAAGGCCTTGACACCGCTACAAGGAGATCCCAGCCGAATCTCTCACCTCCTAGAGTAAGCTCACACTACCAGAACCAATGCGTAATCATCGAGTCTGCTCTCGTAGGAGTCTCTAGCCGTAAGGATCGAGCCAACAGCTCCGTCGGAATTTTCTAGCTCCGAACAAGGGCAGCGGCTGTGAAATAATGACTCTCTCATGTTTCTAT
This sequence comes from Viscum album, assembly GCA_963277665.1. Lineage (NCBI taxonomy): Eukaryota > Viridiplantae > Streptophyta > Magnoliopsida > Santalales > Viscaceae > Viscum > Viscum album. The sequence goes on along the minus strand of OY728125.1, from coordinate 839,227,989 downwards.
AAGAACTATAGAAAGGGTGGAATAGACATAGATAGTACCTCGAATTATCTCGGGCGCGCCATGGTCGTAGGCCTATGCTGCTTGAAGTTGTGCTTGTCTCTGCCCGCCAGCTCCCTGTGGTCGGGGTGGACCTCTTGGTGGTGGTGGTGGTGGTAGAGCCTCAAATCGTCGCCCACCACATGCTTCTCAGCTAGCTCCTCTACCTCATCTGCATACTCTCTGTGGACCACCATGGTCAACCCTCTGCCTTTGCCTAGATGGCCCCTCAACCGTCTGCTGCTCCTCGGCACGGCGGGTCGGGCAGTCACGAGCCATGTGGCCCTACCCGCCGAATGCGTAGCACTTTATGCCTCTCGAAAGACTGGCTCTGCACTGTGTGCCCAGCACTGCTGAGCCAGTGTCCTGAGGTTGTCTGCATGAGGTTTTGGTCTTCCTAGACCCATTGGTCATCTGTCGACTACATGCTGTAGAAGACTCTGCTACGTGCCGCCCTGTGGTAGGTCTCGCTGTTGAAGTAGGCTCAGCAAGAAAGCTCTTGATGAGAATGGATTGCTCTAGTACTCCTGCATGGGATGGAATGCTGAGGGAGATCAGTGATGCCCTGATCTCATTCCTCAATCCCTGCTCAGAGTTTCAGGCCTGGAAGAATGGTTCTCGTACCATGTCTGTCGAGTAGCGCGAGAGATCGGTAAATCTCGTCGAGTACTGGGCGACCGTCAAGCTGCCCTGCCACAACTGTATAAGCTCCTGGATGCATACCGCACGAAGGTTGGCTGGGACGAACTCTGAGAAGAAGAGGCTCTAAAGTCCATCCAGAGGAGAGATGCCTCATCGTGCACCTGGAGCATCAAGCTCCACCATCTGCCTGCTGCCACATGCAGGAGGCTCAATGAGAGGATCACCATGAGGTCTGCTGGTGTCCTCACTAACCTGAAAACTCGTACAATTGCCTCCTGCCAATCCTCGGTGGCCTGAGGGTCCATATTCCCATGGAACCTGAGCGGTCGCTGACGCTGAAACTCGTGCAGTGCACTAAGGCGATGTGCATCGTCAGTGGCTGGGGCTGGTAGCATCGGTGGGTCGGCGGGGAGAGGTACCGCTGGTGCCTCTGCTGTCAAAGGGCCATGTACCGAGACCTCATCGCTCGGTGGGATGTCGTCATTCACAACGCCTGGAACCCTAGCTGCCTGCCATCATGGGGCCATCCTGAAAAGGGACTGGTGCGCCACGGTCAGAACAATATACCTAGTGATCTGACACTATTTAATCACAAAGAAAACATGAAACAGACATGCTATCAATATTTTCGTGCAATAAGTCGGAAATCAGAAGTCAGGGTCCTGGTGTACGGATACGTCGGCCGCTGCACCAATACTGGACTCCCTAGACTGATAACCACACTCAATACTCATAACACTATTGCATCACATAGAAAAAGATCAGAGTCTTGAGTTCTGCGGTAGAACCGAACTCCTCTGATACCAATTTTTCACGACCTGTCCTCGGGGCCCGTTCCGTGACTACCCCAAGCCCGCCTTCCATAGTCCAGGGGCTGGCGACTAGCACCAAGGTGTAATTACTGGTAAAAAGGGAAGGGATTTCCTTTGGAAAGTAAACAAACACCGCATAACAAGTATGAAAAAGTAAACACTAAGTAAAAACTGGGTACAACAGTAAGTGCAGAAAAGTAAGTGGGCCAGAATACAAACCCAAACTGAAAGTAAAGTACAACTGGAAAGGGAAAACAACAACTGAATGTAACGCAGCAGCCTCAAGTCGTCCACTGGAAGTCCCACCTAAAGGGTGGGCATTTATAGCCTCCACAGCTCCCTGGGTCCAGCCGTCCGCTCCGTGTACATTCCACCCAATGGTCAACCTCTAGGTATCGACCTGCTCCGCAAGCCTCAACCACGATCATCACTGTTCGTCGTCTGCAACCAACACAACCTAGTGCGGGAATATCCCATGCGGGGGTGAGTATAAGATACTCAGTAGGGACCCCGAGACCCCTGAAGGTCTACCATAATCCATAAAGGATAATCCAAAAAGGAAAGATACAATCACGAAGTAACATCCAACACTACTTAGGTTTATGCCCATAAATATAATTAAGTCATCAATTCTTGTTCGGCTCCAACATCAGAGCCTGAGTATGATCACATCCACACAAGATAGCACAACACAATCCACATAGGAAAGTAAATCAAGATTCATCTCACACATGTATACTTCTTCGTATGACGATAGAGATGATCAGATATTGCCACTGATTCATCTAAGCCGTCGGACCCACACAAGATCGATAGGTATCAACCCCCGAAATGACCCACATAGGATCGATCAGTAACTAACCCCCGCAATGACCCACACAGGATCAGACCCAAACAGGATCTGTAGGCGTTGGCCCACACAGGACCGCTGAGCGCTGACCCACACAGGATCGGTAGCACTGATCCACATAGGATCGCTATGTTCTGTAGTCGTCGCCGTCGAATCCACTGATTATTTCTGCACAGTCATCATCGTTGTCGCAGTCGTAGCCAGCTCTAGGGTTCCCGCACACAACAAGCTCGTTCGGGAGGGTCCGCTCCACGAGCCGAGGGGATGATACATCAACGGACACATAGCCCGAAGTTGATGTATCCAAAAGTTCTGTATCATCAACAGGAACTCAACGTCAAAGACACCGCGTCAATCGGACGCCCTGTCTGAGAGTTATTGGCTTTTTCGTCCCAGGGGTCCAGTTAGTTTTTAAGTCAAAACCAAATGGACCATAATATACCAGCATCTAAACTTCGAGCGAAGTAGGCCAAAAGGTCCGTCTCACTATGATGAATCCAACAATGTCGACAGCACGACAATTAGACGTCCAGAGCTCAAGTTAAAAGTGTTTCCGCTCTTAGGGCCCGGTTGGTTTCGTGTACGAACCATCCCGGCCGAACCCAAAGTTCTCTGAAAAGCTGTGTGTAATATACCAAAATGACCGTCTCGATACAAGGATCTCATCTCAGCTGATGGTGCATCGATCAGAGATCCGTATCCCAAGTTATGGGCAGAAGACCGAAAGAGGTTCGGTATTAGGGGGTTCGGGTCTGGTCCGACCCGGCCTGATACCCCCAGGGTCGGCCCGGCGCGTTGGCGCGGCCAGCGGCTAGGCGGCTCGGCCGTAACAGCCGAGTGCTGAACGGGGGGGGGGGGCGTGCTACCCCCCACGTTGAGAAACCGCGGCCCCAATCTGGGGGGGCGCACCTGCTGGCCGACCGGGGGTTACGAACCCCCGGTTTTCCCCTGACCGGCCGGCCCGCTCTGGCCGGCCGACTGCTGCTGCCACTGGACCGGCGCTCGCCGGTCCCCCTACTCCGACACCGGTGGCCTGGAACCGGCCGCCGGTCTCCCCGCTCTGCCCCGGCCCGAGCCGCATCCTTGGTCCGTCCGGCGCGGCCTGACGGCGCCACACCCCTCCACCGCGGGCCAGCTCTGGTCGTGGAACTTTTTTAGTTCTCCGGCATGGCGCGACCGTGCTGCGTCTTTGGTTCTTCTTCAACGGCGCGGCGCGACAACGCCACTTCTCCCCCTTTCTTTAATATTTCCGCACGGTGCTTCTGCACTGCGTTGCCTTGTTCATGCCGCAAACAACATCAAACAACCAAAGGAGAGAGGAGGGTCATTCGTGTTCGTGCGGTCCGACCCCCACCCATTATTACAGTATCAGGCGGCTCCAATAGAAATGAATAAGGGAAACATAAGAATTCAAAGACAACATTTAAAATAAATCCCTACCTCATTGAATTCAATGAGCGAGGATTCGTCGCGGAAAATAACCATCGCAGAAGAAGGCGTCGTGGAGGGAGGATCGTCGCATCACGGAGATGGAACGTCATGGAAGAAGCGTCGCGGAAGAAAGAACGTCACGGATGAAGTGTCGCGTCGTCGATCTCTGAGGATCCGGCGTTCTTTGCGTTCTTCTTCGTGGAGGAAAAACTTCACGACTTGAGCGAATTCTCCCCAAACCCTCTTGCACAACCCACCCCTAATGAAATAAGAGTTATCTTATTTTATTAACGCACAAGCCAACATTTTAATTTCAAAAAGAAACAGTCAATTAAATGAATTAATTGCAACGATTTAACCGCCCAAATTAATGAGGCGTTTATTAACCAGAGAAACTCATTGGTTGACTTCATTAAAAAGGGGGTGCATGTGCATTTCTTAATTAAAGGAGGGGTCGAAAAAGGTGGGGCTCGTGTGGGCCCCACCACACAAATATCCTATCTAGTGGTGTAGGATATTGTGGGTCCCACTTTAACCCCTTAACATAGGTTAAACAACATAAATAAAATAAATGGTTCCACCAATTTATTTTATTCATTTACTTAACCCGAAAATTTAAAAACCACACCCGAGCAAACACAACTCTGGAAAAGGTGTTTCTAAGTAATTACCGGCGCTGCGATTCCAACGGTGCCCTCAGAATCGGATTCCGAGCACCGGTTCAAAATCTAGAAAATCCAGCTCGTTCGTTCACTGAACGTACCCGAGCTAAACTATGGAAAATGATTCCGGGCACACTGGGCCTCGAAATGAGGTTCCGTCAGAAACTGTTTTCTTGTAAAATTCCCAAAAAAATTAAGAAAAAAATTCCCTTGAATTTTATGGGTCTTTACAATATTCCACTAGGATTACTAGACATTAGAACCTCTCATTAAACATTACCAATCTTTACACGGGATTCATGTTCTAGGGTCTTATGAAATTATTAAATTTCGAAAATTCACATATAAATATTTACTACCATTAGAGGACACCACTAACCATCAATATGATAGAGTACCTGACAACACGGGACACTCCATCCATTAAAATAGTAAAAATCATATCATACTGGCCACAACCTATTACCCATTACATTCTCAACGCGGCCTCTTGAAACGCCAGATCTACACTATATATAGTATTGTAAGGACTTACCAACATTCCACAAATCCAATATGATATATTACCTTTATCTATTTTATTATATGTTTATTTCAATAACATTGAATTTTACTTATCTTTTATAACCATCTGAGGTGATCATAATTCCCATAAATGAACTAATTTTCTCAACCTCAAAATAAATAATATTGACTGCTCATGAAAATCCTGTAATATCTAAGGATTTGGAATGATATATATATATATATATATATATATATATAATACTGTAATATTTTTAAATTCTCATAATCACTACTATGAGGTTTTATGGTTCACAATAAACCCACTCTAATGGTAGTTTCACAAAAGATGTACCAATCAGACACAATCTCTTACCACACGAGATATTCCAGAACTCACCTTCAATTAGAAAACTATAGTCTAAGGAAAAATATTTAGTAGATATTTATATCTCAATTATCGATCTATTAATCCATTAAAATGATAACCATTTCAATTTCTAGGTTCCATGAACCATTCTGTTCAAGAAACTATTGACCTTCGAGACATTATTTGTAACACCTGAGCATCGATTGTAGTACGTGAAAATTATATTTTAATAAAGATATAACACAATTAAAATTAAAAAATTTATTTTAATAAGAATTATATTTTCATAAGATGAATATAAATTTTTAACATAATTGTTTAAAATATGCCTGTAATGATTTTCGGAATATTTCCCTCAGAAATGAGCTCTTTGGAATGATTAAAAATGAATTACTTAACTATGAATCCTTTAATATATATTAAAATGTTATATCACATATAATTAATAAATGTTTAATATATATTTTATATAAATATATATAGTATTATTTCGAGGTAAAGGGATATTTTTTTATAAAACTCCTTAAAAAAGAATAACATCTTTCCAATTTTAATAACTAAAATTATATTTAATGATGAATGATTTAAATAAAATGTGTAGATTATTTACCTAACAATTTTAATTTATGTCTATGAAATTATGGTTACTCGTCATATATTTAATGTAAGATTATCTTATTCTTGAAAAAATAATTAAATGAAAAAACCTTTTGTGCCCTCTTTACATGATTATATTAAAATTCAATTATAAAAATCATATGAATTGAATTTAAAAATATATATTACATATTTATAATTGGAAAAATAAATATTATTCATTACGGTCATATATTTTTTTCATAATGAATTATAAAAACAGTAATAAATAATTTCTACCTTTAAGTCCAAACATGTTTAATAAGGGTCAATCTAAAATGATAATGGTTAAAATAATGAAAAAACATTATGAAGCTTCATTAGATGGTTTTATTTCAGTACTAGACTTAAAAAAGTATAATATAATCCATTTTCATTCATATTTAATTTTATGTCACTTTTAATTACTATAAAATAATGATATATAATAAATGTGACTCTCGCCTCAATTTTAAAAGTGAACTAGCTCTCATGAATGTTTCACATGTAAAAAAGGTAATTATCTCAACCAAAAACATCAAAAATCTATCCACAATATCGTTATAAAAATTATATTTCATATGGAATTCAAAAAATTCCAACACTATGGTCCTTAATAATTTATTCAAATGAGAATTTTCAATGAAATTTTAATTTTATTCAAAAATATCATTCTTTTATTACTTATTCTTTAACCAAATTAAATTCGGTACTAATAGTAAATATATAAAAAATACATATATCGTATATAATGATATTTTATATTATTTTTCATTATCATTATCCATCTCTTTCTCCAACAAATGGGAAACAAAACCATTTCTTTTCACCATAATATATTCCCACATCACGAACCGATATAATATTTTTTCTATAACTAATTCGGATGGATCGACATAATGATGAAAATAATGAATATATATGATTATTATGAAATTATATTGATTATTTAAATTTAATATATCACATTCTTCCTTACCCTTTAACCCATTATGGAAACAATAAAATCACGCATTCATATGTATGACCTACCATCTACATGAAGATATGCGATTAATTTTCCATGTTCAAATTTTAAGAATGACATTAAAAAGGTATATAGTGAATAAATATTATATTTAAAAACTTTGAATAATTAATGAGGTAATTTTAATATATCCTATATATGATAACCTAAAAATACATGAAATAACATGGATAAGAAAATGTTGTAATTGATACCTAAAACAATGGTAATAATGAAATAATTATTATCAAATGAGTGGTAAGATATTATAAGAGGTATAAATATGGTGTTTTAAATATTAATATTGTTATGTTATGAATTAAAATAATGTTTAAAACTATTTAATAAAATGTTTAATAAAAATTAAATCTTATGGGAAGCATGAGGTAGGGGAATATTTTGTGATTTTATACTGTAGTGAGGCATATTTAATATTATGAAACTATTTACTTTTATTTGGTATATATACTACCCATATGATATATTTAACATAAATACCTATTTATTAGTGTGGATTTATTATTCAATTAATGTTTATTCATTTATATAAATATTATTTATTTGTTATATAAAATATATGGGTTTTTATAATATCAATTTTGGGGATTGGATCAATTTTATTTGAAGGAATTTTATAATCCATCTTCATAAAACCCCTCTATTTACATTTCCTCTAGATATATAGGTATTTTCCATATTTTCTTCTAGAATTTAATCTATTATAAAATCTAATCAACTAAATAAATTTTTTCATCAATAATTGATTTTTTTCTCTTTTGATTCCATATAATTTTCGGCCACATCATTATTTATAAAAATAAATTTTAAAAAGTTATTTTTATTACTCAAAACATTTATTAATGAAATTTTATGTCATAATTTACCTTTTAAAGGTTATTAAATAAAATTTTATAAATTTTCTTTGAAAATTTACATTTTTAACATCCTCTATAAAATTTAAAATGTAATGTATTCCAACATATATGGATTTAATGCAATTTCTTGTAACTATGACCAATTTGTGAAATTTAGCTTCTTCTATATGCATTAAATGGATTTATAGAGAAAAATATTAAATTAATTCTTATTGTAATATTTCTCTCCCACTTTTTATTTCTAAATATTATATGATTTTATTTCAAAACATATGTTTTTGATGAATATATGGCCACATATTAAATATTATAAATTTTGTGTGCATTAAAATTCATATGAAACATTCAATTTATTTTGATCGTTAGAAATTATTTTTATATTTAATAATCATATTTTTCTTATATGGGTATTCTTATTTCCTAAACCATATAATATTTTAACATTTGTTGTATCACTAATAAATTTAGTTGATTGATAGTGTAAAATCACAATAAATCAATATTTCATAATCATTATAGATATTTTTTAGTAAGGAATATTGTTTATGGATTGAATTTATCATTCAAAGATGAGAAATTATTTGGACATGTAGTAATAGGTTTTCCTAGTTATATATATCCCCACAGTGCAATGACTGGCCTTATGAGACAAATATGTGGGAAAAATTAAATTGGGTTTTTGGTGTATACCAACCCATCGATTAATCAATCTTGTAAACATTACTTGACGATATAGATATATTGATGTATGAGATCATGAAATCCAATTTTTATCATTTAATCCATTTGAAATTCAATTATTATTATCGAAGATATTTTTCATTGATATTAACCATAGATTCATTTCATGCTCATGTTATTGATTAAATGACATGTGTTTATTAATTTAATTTCCCATATTTATTAAATATTATTTTATCATGATATCTTAACATTATATATACCTTTATATGAAATAGAGATCACAAATTTAAAATTTTCTTTCCCAAGGATATAGAGAAGAAATCATGAATTAAGTTAAAGGTGGCTGAATGTTTCCCATTACTTTGACATATATATTATTCCTAATATAAAATGGGTATAATTAATGTATCTTTCCCTCCAATATTACTATACTAAACAGTTATTATTGAATATAACCCATGTATCTATTCCAATGTAATAACTTTGACACCAACATTGGATTTTTAATGCTTGGTTGTTATTTTTTGTAATAGAAAATGTCTAGAAAAATCATGGGGAACATAATTTAGGAAAACATAAAGTAGGGATAATAACCCTATGATTAAGTTTTTTAGATAAGTATAAGTTTATGTTAAAATCCTAAACTTTTGTTAAGTTAGATATTTTATGGATTTTCTATCAATACACCCCTGCCTAGATACAGTATGTGGGAGTGGATTTGGCACAAATTCTTCTATTGGTAATAAAAACAAAAATAGTTCATTGAGTATATTTCAACATCCTTTATTATACATAGTGTATAAGAGTTTACTAAAAACATGTTTTTGACAAAACCAGGGGATATTATTAGGATAATTAACACTTTATTTACAAACCATTATAAATAATTTGAGAATGCTTTTTATGATTTTATGATATTATCAACGAAACAAATTTTATGATTCTAATATTAATAGTGAAAAAATTGTCAAGATATGTTATGTGTTATATTGGATTTATATTTATAATTTATAATTAAATATTCATAATTATAGAAGCTAATATTTTATATGTTTTTGTTCATAAATGCAAGTTGGTAGAACAAAGGGTATCAATACTCATGGAAAATTTATAAATTTACCCATCAATCAAGCCAATAAAATTCGTGTTATAGATGAGTATATCATTGTTATATTATGTTATCTGACCCATGTTATGAATAATAATCATACAAATATTGTGAAACATAATGTTCCATGGAATGATACAACCATATTTAATTGTTTCATGCATAAAATTACTCCAACAGTTTGTGAAAATACTAATTTAATGTTAGATGGGAAACAGTTTTAGATTAATGAAATGAAAATTCTATAAATTGGATGTGATTAAAGTGAAATGTTAATAATGGATGAATATTTACAGAATGGTGATACTATTAAATAGTGGGTATTGAGCATGAATATATGGGAGGAATATGAAATTGGGAACATAGAATAAATTTATTTTAAATAAGCATTATTCGATAAATATTTCCATTATGAGAAACATATCAAAATGAAAACAATGTTCCATATCATAAAAAAAGAATGATTAAAACATTTCAATGTATGTTGATACCTATAACAAACAATCCATGAATTCTATAAATTACATATGTTTTACTGAATGTACTATTGGACACCTCATTAAAGGGGTTAATATGATCCTATGAATGGAACTTTTTTCTCAGAAATATTAATTATATGATGAAATAGTTTTATAAAGAATTAAAAATGAGAATTATTTTTATAGAACCGATATATTCAATGGAATTCATGATAATAGGAGCTCTAAAAACCAACAAGAAAAACGAAATGTACCACATAAAGAAGTATAATAATTCTCCTCCCACATATTAAAATTATGGAATGAAACATAATTTAAAATGTTTGAAGGGAATGAGAGGTTTTCATAAGTGTGGACATAAGTGACATCTAGGTAATGAATTTAAGGGAATGAAATATACCACTGATATCATGTTCTTCAAATGAAATAAAATGGGGCATTATTCAAACCCATATCCCAAGTATTAATTGAAAAAAACTCAAAATTGGTTAATGGGGGAATTCCATGATTATGAAATCACTTCAATTGAGGTTCATGTTCATAAAAATTTGGTGAAATGATATTTAATCATAACCTAAAATTTAGATAATGATTTATATATATCTAGACCATATTAATCATTTAAATATTCCATATTTTATGATAAAATTTGAAATTTCTCAAGAAACATATTAATGTATTTCTCAGTCCAAATCCTAGTGTAAATCTCACTACAATAAGGATCTGAATAGAAGTTCCCATTATGACACGTAAATATTCTATATTTATAGAATTTATTATTATAAATATGGTCAAAATTTATAAAACATGGTATGAAATTTATTTCAAAATATAGTTAAAAATATTATTTTCATATAGAATGAAATTAAGTTTCATGATGATCATGTGGACTTATATATCTTTATATAAGAGACATCATCATCCAAGAGATGACTACATCCACCATATTAGCTCTTCTAAATGATTTTTTTATATAATAAAGGAATAAATGACCAATAGATAGAAATGTTAACAATCAAATTGAGGATTTATGTATTATACCATAATACAATGATGTATCTACCTAAAAATTACATAAACATCCATCAGAGTGTGAAGTTAATTTTTATATTAATTTATTCCAGGTGGAAGAACTAAATAAAAAACTCTATATAAAATAGAAACTATGGAATTAATGGAGTGGAAGAAACAACTAGAGGAGTTGTGTGATAGTGGATTTATACACCCTAGTATTTCACTCTAGGGATCCACTATACTATTTGTTACAAAGAAAGATGTATCCATGATATTGTAAAATTATTATATAGAAAATTATAGATATTATTATAATGAATGGGGATCCTCATCCTCACATTGCTAAATTATTCAATCAAATTTAGTGAGTTCAATATCATTTAAAAATTTACCATCATTCCAAGTACCCTATGTTAAAAGTGAATAATGATGTTATATTGAAGATAACATTTCCTTATAGGAATTCAAAAAATTAGATTACTATAATTCCTTTTGGATTGTCAAATGAACCATCTATTTTTATGGACCTAATAGTAGAGTATTCAATAAATATCTTGATAATTTTTTTGTGTTCTTCATTATTTATTTCTGGGTGTATTATAAATGATATGATGACTATTAGAATAACACACCAATCATTCATGAGGCTCTTATATGGAAATATTTATATGATAAATTTAGAAATAGTAAATTATGGATTAATAATGATTATTTCAAGGAAATATTATCCTAATATATGGAATCCTAGTTAATCTTATAAATAAAAAGGAATCCAAAGAATGACCCTAACCAACGAACATAACTATGGTACATTTTTTAATTCTTTTTTAGGTTAATATTGGTGATTTGTTCAAAAACAATTCCAATTGGCTAACCCATTAACCAAGCATTCAGATAAAGGGGTTATGTCCATTTTGTTAAATGACTAACAACACAATGTAGCAGAATTAATGACGAATTTAATAAAAGATCTGATTGAAAATCTTCAATTATGAAATGATAGATTTATGATATATAGTCTTTCATTGAATATGGGATATTATTTTTACCTTATCTTGATTGAAAATTTTATTGCATGTGAATTAAGTTAGATAAAGAACCACAAATAGAACTATTTGTCCTATGATCTGGAGTTGGTAGTTTTAATATTTTCATCAATGATATAGAGACATTATTTTTATAGAAAATGATATTAGATATACATCAACATTAAGAGATAAAAATACATTTTTATAGAAAGAGTTAAACATGAAGAAAATATGATCACTCGAGCTACTTAATGATTATAAATTCTCTATACACTACCCCCATGAGAGGATAATAAGGAAACAAATTCCTTGAGTGGGAAATATCATGGAGTTACGTCCAAAACAAGTATTTATAGAGATATTGTGTTTATGAATTTATAAAATATGGATATGGGAATTATTATAGAAGGGGAAATATCAGACCTTTTTCAAGTGATTGTATACCTAGGTTTACTTGAGAATATAAAAGTTCTCAATCCAATGATAAGAATTATGAAAATAAATTTACATCCATGAATTATTGGAAATGGGAAGCCATTATATATTAATATGGAATTATGAAATTTATAAAGGGTCTATGTGTTCCTTCCATACTGGAGTTAAAAAGGAATTTTTGGAAAATGCATGTAGGATGAATTTCTATTTACACCATGGTGGCACCATGGTGTATATGTATTTGAAGGAACATTTTTGGTCAGATAATCTGATGGGGTAAATCGATGATTATGTTACAATATTATTGTTTTTTAGTAGGTTAAAGATACAAGAAAACATCATAGATTAGTTATTTAACCTTCAAATATTCCTATTTTGTTACAAGATGACATTTATATGGACTTCTTCACCGGTTAATAAAAAAATCTTATAAAAAAATTATACAATATGGGTTATTTTTCATCACCTAAAAAATATGAATATTTAATTTCTATAACAAAAGATTTACCTATTGATCACCTTTAATGACTCTGTATTAATGAATTTTTAAGACATCATAGTTCATCCCATTGAATTATTTTTTTATGATCCTTGGTTTTCATTGAAATTATGTAAAACTATTAATAATTCTCTTGATACATAGATTCATATAAGAACCACACAATTTCCTCAAACTAATATGCAATCCAAAATGACTATTTAAACGTTAAATGACTTGTTGATATTATTCCTAATTTACTTTAATAGTCTGTGGGATTATTATTTAATGTTGGTAGAGTTTTCCCATAATAATATATCCCATTCAATAATAAAAATTTGACATAAAATACATTATTTATAAGGAGATATTGTAATCTAACAGGTTGGGATGACAATGATAAAGGTCATATTATAGAAAATTAAATTCTTGAAGATAAAATGACAAAGGAAAATACTATTTAGACTCATTTTAAAGAAGACCAAAGTAGGAAGAAGAGTTATTTTGAGAATCAAAGAATGAATTCCTAATTTCATGTGGGAGATCATATTTTATTGGAAGTGCCTCCATTGAATGGTGTTATATGTTTTGATAAGAAAGGTAAACTTATCCCCATGTACATTAGATATTTTTAAATTATAGAATGAATTAGATTTATGGATTACAAATTATAAATGTCGTCATTCCCCTCTATAGTACATGATGTGTTCCATATATTATTTTTAAGAAAGTATATGATAGAACTGACATATGTAATCACCTCCATGGAAATTGAATTAGAAACTGGTATATCTTACATTGAAGTGTTGTTTCCCAAACCCCATATTCTCAGAGTTTGTGCCTACTATAATTACATTGCAATAGATATAAAGAAATTTCTTCCCAATTTACCAAATAGTTTATTAGTCTTGGTAAAATAGATATATAGATTAGTTTCACATAATGTTTTTAAACAGATGTTAAAAAATAATTTATTTTGGGATTAACATTAAAACATATAGAATAATCCTACATATCAATAATAATAAAATAATAGATTCTTGTGAAAGGATAAAAAATTAATGGTGATCTAAAATGATCAGTAAATGTAATATAGAGTACAATCAGTAATGAATCAATAAGAATAATCAATATTTCAAGGTAAATAAAACATAACACATTCCATTTAAACAAATGGGTATTTCATAGTCAATATGGAATGGAAAATAACTAAGTACACATTCCATTTAAAAAACATGATAAGGAATAATCAATATGGAAAGGTAAATAACATAAATCCATTCAGTTTAATCAATAAAATAATAATGAAACACATCTATATATTTTTTCATAGTGAAAATATCAGGGATAATAATAAATAATATAAATGAAAATTGTAATTATTTGATATCAGGTCTCAGGAACATCAAAATCAATAATATCTATATCTATCCTCCAGAATGTTTAGAACTACATGTACAAACCCATTTAATTTTTAAAAGATATTTGTATCTTTTGATAGATCGATAGGATATACAATATATCGGCACCACCTTCAACTTATAGTCCAAATAGAATCCTCATGTATCGAATAATTAATTGAATTCATTCAAAATATGCCTTATCAAATATCAGTATTAAGTAAAGAATATTGATTTATCAATATTTCTTTAGTTAATCAAATAAATTTCAATGTAAACACTACAGGTAATGATGGTTCATGGTTTAGGAAATAATCATATCCTTGATAAATATTGTGGGTATTTAAGGGAAATTCAATTGTTCAATGGTCATTGGAAAGTGAATAGCTCAAGGGGAAGTTAGTTACTCCCAGATTGGATCAAAGAAGTGAATCTGAAAACTATCCTTGTTGAAAATAATCATATCACATCCAGTAGAAGAATAAGGATGGTTTAAAAATGATGTATATCAATTGAATTAAGAATAAGGGTTGTTGTCTTTGATAAATATAATTTTAATAAAAATACCTTTAAAAAAATCATCATGAAAATAGTTTTTTCATTTTTAAAAAAATAAATAAAAAAATTCACTTAAAAAAATTCTTGTCAAAAAAAATCTATTAGAAAAAATTTTATAATTCACATTTTTTTCTCATAGAATGTATCGTATCAAGTTTATTAAAAGTTAAAAAGAACAGTCATTTTTAAAAGTAAAAAGGTTAGAAAAGTGCCTTATTCTAGAAGAGACAAGAGGATTCATTTTAAGACATTTGGAAAAAAGTCAAAATGGGTAAAACTAACATTAATAAATCATTCTCAAAATGTCAAAAATGAGTTTCAAAAAATATTTATACCAAATAGTTTTAGAAAAATGAAGTTTCTAACCAATGAAAGAAAAAATGGGTAATCTTTAAAACATTTTATTAAACAATTTCATTATCAAAGATCAATAAATGGTATTATTAAATTAAAATAAGCGTGAATTAAAATACAAATTATAATTAAAGTGTTTATTAATCAATTATCGAATAATTTCCTTCAATTTAAATTCAAGTGTAAACAATCCCAAATAAAATGAGATTATAATATAAAACATAGCAAAGATCATAACGTTGAAGTTATAATTAAAAGATGAATTGATAATGTGTATCATCAATAAATACACATAAAATAATTTTAAATGAAACAATATATATTCAATGTTCATTAAACCAACAATATTATAACATTAATGACAACTAGAAAGTAATATATCTAAATGAAAATAAATTGGTTTATTAAATTTTTTACCACTTGGTACCTTTTAATTGTAATCCCCTCATATGAAATATTTCATATTAAAACATAAAATAACATGAATAATGAAATCCTCACTATGTTAACAATCTATGGTAATGTATATACCCCAAAATAAACTAGGAAGATAATATTAAAATATGCCTCAATGAAATTAAATTTAGTCTAAATACATTACCTTATCCTTTATTTTAATGGAATGATATTTAAAATCTTGTACAATCATTATTTATAATGTTATTAACTTTTAACATAATTGTATTAATGTTTATAATATAATTTAATATCCTTTTATAAAATCTTATCGCATGTTTGAGAAAAATATTTCATTTTTTTTATTTTGGTTGATAACTTGTTTTTTCCACCACATTTTGACTTTTTATTTTTTTTCATATTATATATATAATGATTTAATAATATAAATAATGTAAACTATTATGTAAATATAATATATAATTAGTATATATGTATTTAAAATAATCTATAAAATTTTGTTATATGAACTGTAATACACCATTCATGAAGATGGTAGGTCATTCGTACACCTGAACATTGTTTCCATCTATTTCTCATATGAAAAATGTCATAAATTTAGATTATCATTATTATATTATATATATGTAATATATATAAAATAATTTTATTAAAACCATACTTAATAAATTCCATGTAAATCATGTAGGAATTTCATCTCTTTGGGATATGGTAGTCTTCCATTCACATGAGTGACATTATTGAATTCCCATAAAATGGAATGCTTGAAGGTTTGAGTTATATAATAATTAATTAATAATAAAGAGATCATAAATACCATATATATAATATATATTCTTTAAATCCATAATTATTCTGATCCATTAATAGTGGTAATAGCGGTATAATTGGCATATGTTCGTGAGGTAGTAGTCTTTCGTACATATGAATGATGATTACATATCATATTTAATAGATGTTTGTATGGTTATCAGTCATAAAAAATAAATACATCACAATACAGTGAAAATAATTAGGTTCTTATATAATAATGGTATAATAGGAAATGAAGTATTTGGAGAACAAAACAAACTAGAAAATCTTGTTGGTGAATATTACCTCCTCTTTGGGTTTCCTCATTATGTTTACCTAAAACCTGAAAAGGCTTTCTTTTTACCCAATATAATGAATCTATGATAAATTTATGGAAGTTATTAATTTAATTGGGAAGGTTTTTTGATGATTAAATAGCATTGGAGGTGTGAATAAGTTAGGGGAGTGAGTTCTATTTTATACTGGAGGAGGTGTGAAATTCTTATAAATAGAAAAAATTAAAAATCATTGTGATTTCTCCCTTACATCACGCGTATCCCATAGAAAAATAATTTTAAAAAAAATTGAGTACATGGTAATATATTTTCCATACAATGGGTTTTGGAAAAACTATGGGTCATTTCCCCACATTATATCTTAAGGTTAACCACTAAGTAATCTCATTTTTCTCTTAATCGCTGTAATTATTTTCAACTATCTTTCACTAGAAAATTTGGTCAAAATTTGTTGATATTATTTTACATTATAAATTATTCTTATTTTAAATATTAAATAAATTTTCCCAAATTCAAACTATATAAGAGGAAAATTATAATTTAAATTCATTATACAGAAGGAATGAGAAAAAGGTTTTTAATGTGATAATGTTATAAAGATTAAAATGTTCTATATTCAAATTTAATATAAAAATTATTAAAATGGTCTAAATTGTATGAATAGGTGTATAGTTGATCTCTTTTGTCTTTAATAACAATTATAAATGTTATTTAATAATATAAATAATTTAGACCAAATGCCAATTTCCAATTAAAAATCAACATTTGGACTATTCATAAAAAATGAAACTAATCATAAAAAATTATAAGAAGTCACCATAAGATTATTTTTATATTAAAATATAAAAAATTAAAGTTAATTTATAATGTAAAATTCATAAAAGTGTCATTATTTAGTTTTAAAATATGTCCCCTGTTAAAATGGGATAAAATTTCTTTTAAGAAAACGTTGTTTTTATGCATAAAATTTTATTTATAATATCTTATGAATATTATATTTAGTAGATGAATCTAATTGTTTTTAATGAATATTAAATATATTAATTTAATGGTATCATCCACCAATAGTAATTTATTTTATAAAAAAATACTTAATATAAAAACTTTTCTTTTATGTTCAATTGGTTTTTATATTAAATTCTAATTAATTGACAACCAATGAATTCATTTTATATTTCTATAATCATATATTTTAATATATTATTTAATCCAATTCATAATTTCAAATATTAAATTTAGTTTTTAATTTTTATTTAAAATAATATTATTAATATTATTTGGTAAAACTCATCCTTTCATGTAACTTATGCTATTAAATAAATTTGTTATTGTATTTAATTAAATATTACTAAATGTTTCATGCCTAGAAAGATATATCATAGTTTAACATTATTTGAAATAGAAAATAAATCTTAAATTCTTAGGTTTTTATATTCATTTATATTCTTTTATTTTGTTGTCATAAACGCTTAGTAATTATAAGTTATACTTTTTTAATTTCTTGTGTGTTACGTCTTCCCCACACAAAATAAATTGCATAATTATAATTTAAACATGATATCAAATTTCTATGGTCTGAAATTTATAAATACCATGTTGTAAAACCCCACATCATAAAATAAATAATTAAATATCTTCTTAACAATATAGAAAATTAAGTACTAAAGTCATCTATAATAACCAATAACTTGGTTTCCAATTAAAATAACATATGTGGGAAATGTAATCATGTACATGGAAGAGAAAAATAACACTCAAATACTGAGGGAGAGTGATAGTGAACATGTTTAGGATAAAATTAACTACCAAAAATCCATAAACTATAAGTTCAAAATTGAACATTGATATCCTCAAAAATGATGATAATATGACAAAATTTCTATTTCAAGATCTATTTCTTGGATTTGAGAAAACATTTCACTCATTAAGAATATAAGGAATTATAATTACTTGATACATTTATTTTTCACAAGAGACGTATTATCCTTTGCTTTCTCCATGAACTATATATGTACTTTATCTATTAGAATAAGTTTCACCATTTGGTGAAGTAATACAATAATATCTAAAACCTCATCCAATGACCAACTTAACCGATTTAAAAAATGGTTAACCTTATGGACCTTCCAAATATTATGATCCAAAACATTCAAATTAGATCTAATTTAGTAAGTAGTATCGAATTAACATTGTCTATATTAATCATATCTTTATCGAAACATCATTTTATATACATCTAGAATATATTAAGGGTTATATTTCCCTCAATAATGTGTTTTACAAAAATATTTACTTGATACTGAATAATATTTCATTGTACCATTCAATATATTCCCACAAATTCTTTAGGAAATAGTAATATAGTACAATAATTATATATTTCATAATTTATATAATGAGAACATCATCAACAAAATAATTTTAAAATATATTTCTACGATCCAAATATAGAAGTACATTGTTAACTCCTCTTTAGTTGTGTCAATTTCATTAACATGACCATGATCCCTTATGTTCATCTATGTTATTTTACCTTGCTGATTGGTGTTGTAATTTTTATTGTGTCCCATCTACTTATAATCGAGACACTTAATATCAGTTTTTTCTTTCATTAGTTTGCATTATATTTCATGTTAACTGTTTTATATACACTAATAACAAAATTCTGACCCTTCTAGCCTTTCCCAAAGTGATTCTTTCTATAGTTATCACATATAAGAAAATTCTTCTTTCCTATATTTCCATTATCCATTATTTTTTCTACTGTATTATACTTTTATCTCTTCAATTTAAATCCATAATACATGGATAATTCATTCTCTTTCATGATATAATATAAATCTATTTCATAATAATGTTTGGGAGATCCATACCCTTAAAATCATTAGATTAACCCCTTCAAAGAAATAGTCAATCATACATTACATGTTGCATATAGAATCTATATCATACCTTGATAAACCTGTAAAGGTAGCTTTATAACCCAAAAAATAATCCTCACCTTTTTTCTTCAAGCTAAGGAACATTCACTTCATCTCATTTGTTCCTCCCGAGGAAAATATAGGTCAAAGAATATTTATTTAAAATATTTCCATTCAATGATTTATACTTCCTCTTCATCATTAGTATTATCGATTAATGACCACCATTGATTAGTATTTCCACTGAGATTATACATTAAAGATGTAACAATATCCTTTTCACCACATCCAAATGCCATAAGTATCTTATCTAAAAGTTGAATCCATTTTTTATATACCATTGGATCTTTAGTCCCAATAAATAATGAAGTGTTTTCCGAATAAAGAAATCTATTACCATATAATATTAAAATAAAATCGGTTCCTATATCCTAGAAAAGTAATTTTTTATAACATTATTAATTTTTCCTAATATATTTATAATTTTCTCAGTTCTAAAAATTGATATATCAAATTTCTCATGAGGGAAAACTCCACATTTTCTATAAGTATTAATACGAATTTCTTCTAGGTTCAATTTATAAATAATAGAATGCAATAGATTAGGTCATAACATTATGTGCCAAAAATTGTAATCCCAATACTAGTGAAATACTTAATATAAATTGAAAAAACATCCATAACTAATCTCATAATCATAAAAATGGTTTATTTGGTATATCTTTACTATTAAATTTATTATAATTGTTTATTGGGAAATTGTTATTTATTTATGAACCCCCCATAGAGTGTAAAACTAGGTACATAATAAGGCATGTTGTCATGTAATGTGTTATGCTTGTTTCATGACTAGTACCCCCTTTTAGGGTTATTACCCTTAGGAATATCTATTCAAGAACAATGTCTACTTTTAGTATCAAAATAGTGGCATATTTCTTGGAAGAACCATGTAATATTTACTTTACTAAAACATTAGGATGTTCTTATATACATATCATCAAATTATATAATAGTTTTATGTTCCCTAATCTATGTTTTACAAAATCTCATTCAAAAGGTTTCTAATAAAATTTCATTGATACCAATTATACCGACCATGACCACAGAACCTCCAATCTAGTGCCTAATTCAATTACATTGGCATAGATATGAGGAAATCACTTATAAAAGGACCAAATAATTTATTATTATTTTTAAAATATAAGCATACATGAGTTTTACAATAAAATTTAATAAAAAAACTAAAAGATCATTTTTTAGAGAACATTTTTTTTGTCTAGTATTACACTATATATCATTCATAGTAAAATTCATAGATTCCAAATAAAAGAAACTAAAAAAGGGTGATATCAAATGCTCAGTAATGGTTAAGTCATGTTGAAACAACAATTAAAAAATAATAAAGATAAATATGGAATGGGAAACAGCTCATCAAACATTACATTGAAATTTCTAGATAATATATTTTCAATATGGAAAAGCAAATAATTGAAGACACATTAAAAATAAATAACTCAATAAGTAATAATTAATATGGAAACATAAATAGATGAAAACCATGCCATTTAATCAATAAAATGAAAATGAATTTCATCCATATATTTTATCATGGTTAAAATCTCATAGATAATAATAATTGAAATAAAGATAATGCTTAATTATCATATGTCATGTCACAGGAACATAAAAAACCCCTACTATCATGATAAATGATCTGGATAGTTTAAAACTACTGGTATAAAACCAATTAATTTGGTAAATTAATTTTTTCAAGAGAAGTATCAATGATTATAGGGGATACATAATATCTAGCCCCCACCCATCACTATCAATCCATTGCATTTTACCTGTATTGAATAATTGATTTAATTCATGAACAATATTCATTTTAAAATATCTATATTGAGTAAGGGATACACATTTATCAATATTTCTATACTTAATAAAATAAATTTCAATGTGAAAAACATATGTAAAATATGGTACATGGGTTAGGAAATAACCATATACATGATAAATAATGTGGATATTTATGGGAAATGTAATCTTTAGTAGTCGTTGGAATGTGAATAAATAAATGGGAAGTTAATGAGTAAAACATATATAATGAACGTTAATCTAAATACTATACTTTCTCAAAATAATCTAAATCTATCCAAAGGAACAATAATAATGGTATATATATGATATATACAAAATAATGTAAGAGAAAGGTTTTTTTTAAATGAATAAAAATACAATAAAAAGTTCATTAAAACATTAATGATGAAAATAAATTTTCATTTTTATTTTTTGAAAAAACAATTCTTTGAAAATCACCTTTTAAAACATTTTCTTTATAAAAAAATTTCAAAATTTCAGAGGATTCATCAATGAAATAATGAAAAGTAATTCTATACAAGTTAAAAATAACATTTGTTTTACATTGTAAAAAGCTTAGACAAATCCCTTATTCCAAAAGAGAAAAGAGTATTCCGTTAATGATATTTTTAAAAAATAAAAAATTGGTAAATGTGTATTTAATAAATAATTTTGAAAGGGTAAGAATTTTTTTTGGCAAACATTGTTTTAGAAGAAAATGGGTTTCCAACCAAAGATATAAATGAAGTTAGGTCTTCTGAAACAATGTTCTAAAAATTTATAAGTTCCAAATATTCGTAAAATGGTACTATTAATTGAAAATAATCATGAATAAGAAAATTAAAGTATAATTAAATGGTTTATTAAATAATGACCCAAAAATTTACTTTAATGAACAATCTAAGAGAAAACAATCCCAAATAAAATGAAATTTTGAAGTAAACCCTTAAAAATATTATAACATTAAAGAAAGAATTGACCAATTACTCAATTATTTTTATCATAATTAAATACATTGAAAACAAGTATAAATACTAGAATATATATTCATATGTCAATCCAAACATAAACATATAATTCCAATGACAGTGGGGAGGTAAATTAATCCAATGAAAAATAATTTTTGTTATGAAATTATTTACCACACGGTAAATTTTAATTCAAACAAAATTAAAAGAAATATTTAGAATTGAAACATTAAATAATATTAATAATTATATATTAATTATATTACATTTCAATGTGTCATTATATAAACCATATAAAAAATATAGATGGATAACATTATAATATTCTTTAATGAAATAAAATTGGGATGAAATTCTTTACCTTACGCTTCATTTTGATTGAAAACTATTTAAACTATTGCATAATTGTTTTTGATAATGTTATTAACATATAAAATACCAAAAATAATGTTTATTATATCATATAATGTACATTTATATCATCTTATCACCAATTTGTTATTAATTTTTTATAATTTTCAAAATTTTGGATGATAATTTTCTTTATTTTTGTGAGTATGTTTGGGAATGTAATTTTTTGTTCCTATTATATTCATCATGATTTAATAATATCCTGGATTTTAAACATTAGGTTAATATCATATATAATCAATATATATTTATTTAATGTAATCTATAAAATATGGGGGCAAGAAATACAATACAATGTTCATGGAGATGGTATGACATACGTATGCAAGAACATTTTTCTATTTTCCCATCATTTTGAAAGAAATATAAGTGAATATATTTTATCATTAATAGATTATATTTATGTCATATATACCATATATTTATATTAAATCAATCTTTAATACATTCAGAAAAATGCATGAACGAATCATATGACTTTGTGCGGGAGTACTCTATCGTACACACGAGCAATGTTATCATATTATAATAAGATGAACATCATAAAGGTGTGGGTTATATAAAAAATATATAAGAATAAATAAAACCAAAATATCATATATATCATATAAAAATTATAATTTTATCATTATTCCCAACATTTAAAGGTTTTAACATAAGAACTGATGACATTTGTTTGTGAGGTGGTAGTCCATCGTACACACGAATTATGATTGTGTATCTCATTTGATTAAATTGTGTGTGGTTGTAAGTAATAAATATAACATAAAAACATCAAATTGTATTTACGATACTGATTATATTATATAATCATGTTATACTATAAAATGAATTATTTGGGGAAGGAAATAATATAGAGATACATATTGAATAATATTACATCCTTTATTGGTTTCCACCTTATGTATGAAGTAAAACCTTAAAGGGATTACTTTATTCAAAAACTAAGGATTATAGGATTACTATAGTAAATTTCATTATTTATTTTTTTTGGTTTTATATTTGACAAATTTTTTGGTAGGTGTGAATATGTGAGGGGAGTGACTGCCCTTTTTTAGTGGAGGAGGAGTGTCACTCTTGTAAATACAAAAAACGTTAACACTATTGGGAGGTCTCCCTTAAAAAAATTTCATCCAATAAAGAACCATTATCTATAAAACCGAGTATAGGGTCTAAATAATTTAAAAAAATGTGTTTTGATCATGTTATGGTTCATTTCCACACCTTATCTTTTAAGGTTATCCACTAAGTAAACTATTGTTTTTTCTTAATCACTATAATTAAGTTTATATGTTTTCACTAATAACATTAGTAATAAATAATATGACATTATTATAAATTATCAATTATTATGGTTTGAAATATTTAATCAATTATTTCAAATTATAATGACATAGGTTCCATAATTTAATTTAAAATTAATTCTACATATGGAGTGATAAAGAGAGTTTTTAAGTGAAAATGTTAAAAAGTTTAGTACATTTTTATATCTAAATAGAACATAAAATTCTTCAAATTAGATAAATTGTATTAATATATTTATACGTAATATATTTTAACATTAATGCTAATTGGAAATATGACTTAACATTATAAATGTTTTAGACAAAAGGAATGGTTTAAATTAAAATTAATTATTTTTAACTATTCACCGAAAAATAAAACTTCTCCAATAAATATTACCATAAGATAATTTTGAAATTCAATGATCAAAAATGAATTTTATTTTTTTGTATAAATTTTTTTAAATTGTGTATTTTTTAAACAATTTCTGTAATAAAATGTTATAAAAATAACATTAGAAAAATAAAGTTTTTATTCATAAAATTGGATTTGTTCTTATATGTATAATATATGTTGGATGATTATAAAAATGAATTGATTGAATATATAATATATTAATTTCATTGAAATATTCTTCTAATTGTAATTAATTCAATTTAAAAAAAGATTTTTTGAAAAAAACAATTCTATTATTTTGAATTGGTTTTTATTTTCATTTCCTATTAATTGATATTCATTGAATTAATTTTATATATGTGTAAAGAATATAATTTTATTTGTCATTGAAGCCTGAAAATTATCAAAAATAATTATTATAGAACAAAATAGTTATTTTAAATAATAATTTTATGATTATTTTTTAAAACTTATTTTTGCGTGCAAAGAATGATTTTGAAGAAAGTTGTTGTATCCTGTAATGAAATCTAGCTATGTGTTGTGTTAATTGAAAGATATATCATATAAATGATTTCTTTAAATATTAAAAATTTTATAATGTATAGGGATGTTATATTCTTTTTTATGCAAGGTGCGGTGTGTGACATATGCTCTTGAATAAAAAAGTTATTTCTTTAGAATTAAAAGGTTCTTAGGTGTGGAAAATAAATTAATCCTGGCACTAGAGAGAAAGTGTTAAGGAATCATAAGGACCAACTGGTAAAATTTCTTGGATAAATCATTAAATGTCATAATAATCATGGTAAACAGTTGAAGTTATGTGGAAGAACCACCCACATTTGTTAATAAAATATTTTCAATGAAAATTATCAAGATGATATTTATATAAGAAGGATGAATACCAAAAATGAGATTCTATTATTATAAATTTACATTTTATTTTAATAAATATTTAATAAAATTATGAAATTAATATTTCAATGTACAAAAATTATAATTTGATACGATAAATATCTATTTTGAACTTAATATGTCAAAATAATACTATGTTGAATTTATGAATTTTTTCAAAGGAAAGAGTCATTAATGTATGATAAAAAGATATATTACTTAAATATTACAGCTTTTATTAATAATATACTGTTATATTATTCATAATTGACAAATTATTTACTATCAATTTTATAGAAATAAATATAAGATCTTCTAGAGGTAAAATGGATATTTTTCATAAAATTTTATTTAAAAAGGCATAGTTTCTTTAAATTTTAATTAATTAAAATAAAATTTAATGAATAATGATTCAACTGAACTATTTAGATTATATACCGCACTATATAAATTTAAATTCCTATAATTATTATTACATGTTATACTGTTAATGTAATATCCTCTAATTGTCAACAATACATTTCATGAAAATCCATTTGTAACGGGTCTTATGAGATTATTTTTATATTAAATTATATCAAATATATGAAATGAATTTTATAAAATGGATTCCATATTTGGAATTAAAATAATAAATATAATTTAATATGGTAAACTTTATTTTTACTCATAGTAAATATTTAAAATAGTAAAAATTAATTATGATGATTAAGGTAAAAACTAGTTTACCAGTGGGTTAATCTATAAAAATAATGGTTTACATGAACCAAAATCATTATGAATAACTAGTGGATGGTATTATTTTTTCCGTAAACTTATCCACATTTCATATTAGTGATTTTTGAAATATATTTCTATGAAAATGATAATAAATTATTTTAAAACATTGACAAATTAGAAATGTTCCACTCGCATCAATTGTAGAAGGGAACCTCCTACCCTCAATTATTCGAACATCTAAAACAATTTAGATCAACAAATCCATAGAAAAATATCTCAAAAATAATTATCCACATTTAATATCATCTTTTATTCACAAAATTACGACCCTAGAATCCTTAATAAGGGATCGAAAAGATCTTTTTATCATTGAAGGTAATTATATTCACCAAGTTCATTCATCTATTACTTATTATTTTACTTACATTAATTATGTGTCAATAATTACAATATATGAACATAAATAACTAACATATACTGAGAGTTATTATGTTAAGGGAATAATATTTATTCATCTCCTTATTGAGTGGGAAACAAAACCATCTCTCTTGTTTGCGGCAGATTCTAACCATGAAAACCGATGAAATTAGGTTTCCTTCACTAAAACACATAGATATACATAATAATAAAAGTAATTAATATATATGATATTTATTAATGTTATTTATTCTGTAAATTTAAAATATGATATAATTTCATTTCTATTCACCCACTAACGAAATGATAATTTCAATTGTGAAAACGTATGTTCTTCCATATCCACAAGGCAATGTGATTCATTTTCCATTTTGAAATTTTAAGACAAATTATAAGAATGTTTATAATAAATAAATATTATTTATATAGAATTAATATTATTTTGGATATGAAGGAACTATATCCTATGCAATCAAACCATATCTTCTTTGATAAAACAAACATGAGAAAATGATGCAGTTAACACCCCCAACAATGATAATAATGAAGTAATATTAAAGAGATAGTGATAAGAATTTATAAAAGGATCATATAATAAATTTAAAATATTAATATGGTAAATTAATTAACTCATAACATGTTTGAAACCATTATATTGGAGAATCATTTTTATATAATAGAAATCATGAGGTATGGGATTTTAATAATAATTTCCAATCTATTGAGACATAATTGATATTATGATTATATTCAAATTTATGTTATTTTTATACCACTAATTAAATATGTATCAAATTCGTACCAATTTATTTGTAATTAATAACTTTTCAATTCAGTTTTTTTATTTGAGGTGTTAATAGTTCAAATTTTCATCTAGAGGTAAGGATTAAATTTACAATCTAATTTTTTGATATGGCCTTAATTATAGTTTAAGGAATATTATATCCTATACTAAATAAATTATATAAATTTCCATATCCTAATTATATTTAATGTGTTTCTATATTGTGTTACAACTTTTCCTCTATTTGTAACTTGAATCAAGAAAATATCTTTTTTAATGAAAATTATATTTTATATCACTTTTAATTGATTATGTTATTCTTCTATGCCCATATTATTCAAAATAGTTTTAAAAAAGTATTGTTTATTTCATAGATAATTTATTACATAAATTTATTGTATAATTGATTTTATATAATATATGGAATAAATATTTATCATATTTTCAAAAAGAATCATTTTTAACATTATTTAGAAAAATCCAAAAGAAATGTTTTTTATTGTATATTGTGTTAGTGAACATTCCCACCATTGTAATCCTTTTACAACATTTAGATTCTTATACATTTTTTAAATATATTTCCAAAGAATATTATAAAATTAAATCTTATATAAATATTTTTACACCATTTTTCTATTTCTCAAAATAAAATGATTTATTTCAAAAACTATTTTCCCAAAGAATCTATGGTTTCCTATATATGTTATTAATTTTATGTTTGTTATCTTTCTAATGAATAAATCACTTTCATTGGATCGTTAGAAATTAAATTTCTCTAAAATATTTATATTATTTCTACCATGGATATTAGTATTTCTTAAAACATATGCATTTTCTATATAGGGTGTTTTACAATGAATAATATTAGATTGAATGTGGAAAATCTTTATAGATCCATATTATTTACTAAATAGGGATATTTACTAATAAGGAATATTTTTTTATATATTAGAAGAACAATTGAATATATGTGGAATGATTTGTATATGTAATTATGGGTGGGTCCTAGTTATAGATTTCCCATTGATGGATTTCCAAGCCTCAGGAGGAAAATTAGTTGGATAAATTAAATGTGTTTTTTTCTATACTACCCATATATTAAAAAATATTAGTGTAAGGTTATAATGATATATATATCATGATTTGTGAGGTAATAATGTCCAATATTAATAATTTACATCATTTATAATTTAGATTGTATTTGTGATATTTTTTATTAATATTATACATAAATTCATTTCATGATCAAGTGATTGAATAAATTGTATGTACTTTTCATTATTTCCATATTAATGATTACATATTTTCTCAAGATAAATATTATTTTAATTAGACCATAATAATCAATTTATATCGTCGTTATTTTTCCTTAACCCAGGAATATGATGAACATTTATTTGATAGATCTCAAGGATTTTGAAGGTTTACCAATAATATAATTTATATTTTATTCCCAATGTAAAATTAGTTTCAGGTGGTTATATAGGACTCCAATATTAATAAATATATTAGTCTTTAAGGATTTAAACCTTATATCTATTATGATGTAATAAATTCAATAGAAACTACGAGTTACTAGGGTCTAGGTTTATATATGCTTCCTAAGAATGTCATATTATCTCTCTCCTCCAAACATTGTGTATTACATAGATTTAATATATTAAACAATATAAATAGGAATCACCACATTTTTTATTCTTGACTATATATTCTAATATAGAACTAAAAAATAATTTCTACATCTTACCCATTTTTTTAAATATTAACACAACCATCATGAACCACAAACCTTATACCAATTTCTAAAATTATCATGTTAATTCCTCTGAAAAAAAGATGGTCAATCCCACATGTCTAATTCCTTTTATAATTTTCTATATAATATACATACACTTTACTCAACCTAGGTTTCACCATTCTTGACATCCAGTACCACACATAATAACTTCTCACATTCCTTCTTAGAAAGGATAAACATCCAGCTCACATAACTCTAAAGCATGTGAGGTTCAACTATCTATCATTTCAATGACCATGACCAACATTTTCGTAGTATTTAAACTAACCATAACTATTATATCATCTTTACTCACTTTATCAAGAGTTTTATCTCCCCAACCAAATGAAATATTGTTAATATCTCAACCTATATGGGGGTAAATAGTCTTCCAAAACCTCTTAGGATGATTCAATCCAATTCAAGACATACCATTCATATAAAAAATGACACACCTTATATTTAATGCTGATATATGCACATTATTATGATATAATCTAATATGAGTTTGACTATAATAATTACATAAAAAAATTAATATATGAAAATCACCAAATTTGTTTCAATTAATTAATTCAACACTAATATATTATTCATGAAAATGATGAATAACATATTATTGATATTGTAATCAATAAAAAATAAATTCTAAGGATTTCATTAATTGTATTTTTTTCATTAATAATTTCAATATTTCTTGGGGAATTGAGTGCTGAAGGAAGATCCCAATAAAGATCATTAAGATACAATAAATAAAAATATGAATGTACATATACTACCTTGAGAACCAAGAAATTCATGTTTAAGGAAGCATCTTAACAATATAATGAATATTGGTAAGTATATTCCCAAATGGTTGAAGAACACTGAGAGGGGGGAGGGTGAATCATGGATCACTTTTCATTTTATATTAATTTTTGTTATCATCATATTTAGAAATATTTCTTATCCTATAATGAAATGTTAGAGTTACATTAAACTCAAATATAAATCTCAACCTCATGTTTTATAAGTATAAAAAATTAATAGAAAGGAGAACACCATATTTACATGGTTCAGTAAAAAGATATAATCCTTTACATGTCAGTATATCCACCTAATCTAGATTCCTATAATAAATTCTTTCCAAAATACAAAGGCACAACAATCAAAACAATCTACAACCCAGTAGAAAGTTTTTCTTCTATAGTTTATTATTCCCCAAATTATCCTTTTTAAAATCCTATTTACCCCCATCTAGTTGTACACCCCAGTAAACAATCCCCTTTAACATCTTGTTATACCCCCAACTACATTTTTCTTTCTTAATTTATTATACAGTATATAATTTTTATGACTTCATCTAGCGGTAAGATGTATCAACATCACCTTTGTACAATATTTATAAAAGTCAACAATTATAATATGAACTTGTTAGTCTTGAAACATCCTCAATATGTTTAAAACATATGAATTTTATCAAACTCAATCATACCAAAATTCTTGTATCGAATACTTACATATAAAACTTTAGTCTCATCAACCTCAATCTAGTAACCTCTGTCCAAAGGTATCCATATGATTTTCTCTATCTATTTATGCTTCTACACTTTTTCATTTTCTAAATAGAAACACAATCATAAACTCACATCTTCTTTGAAAAATAAAGCTATGTCCTAAGTAACTACATCTTATGGGTCTTGCTTAGATGGATATTGATCTAATAGAACCTCCTCTGATGGATCTCATTCCATTGGATTACCTTCCTATCGAACTTACTCATATTTATCTCTCCATAATGGATCTCCTTGCAATGGAATCCTCTCAGGTGGATCTCACTCTAGTTAACATGATGTCAACCGGAAACAAACAGTGGAAGAGATATCAAACATTAATAAAAATTTCATTCCATCATCTTTTCACAAACATAAATAGTAACAATGTATGAATGTACTTTTTTCATTTATTTATATGTATCCCGAAATACCAAATGATGTAAGAAAATATCTTTCCTACTAATATAAATTCATAAATCTCAATATTAAATATTTGAACCTTCATTTTGACTATTTTAACTCTTCTGAATATTTATAGATCCTTATAAAATATTCTTGAATCATCTAAATAATTTTTACTTGTTAGAATTTAAAAATTATTCTGCAATCTAATCAGTTGAGTTTGATATTTTTTTGTGCCTTCTAGTTTTCTTTTTACCACATATTTTGTTCGATGAAAATTTCTTCAGAAAATGTGTTTGATGGACTTTATCATTATAACAACATCCTATGGATATGTATATCATACCTTCACACATTATCTTTCTTCATCATTTTATCATGATCTAATCAGAAATAAAAAAAATCAAATTATTTCATGCCCCAATGCTTCGATATAATTTAAAATTTATTACTCTATTGTTGAAACTTTTTTAGAAGTCAGTCACCTACACCCATTATAGTTTTAACTAAACACTTATCACATTTTAACTCACTTTATAACTATGATGTAACTCTTCCTATACATTTTCAATCCGATTAAAAAGTTTATAATCGAACAGATTATATGATGACTTATCAGTGTCAAATATTATATGTTCGTGTTGTAAACTCTTTAATGTCAAAAAATATTCCCTTTCATAAATAACAATTATATATGATTGATGGCCAGA
Source organism: Viscum album (assembly GCA_963277665.1). Classification (NCBI taxonomy): domain Eukaryota; kingdom Viridiplantae; phylum Streptophyta; class Magnoliopsida; order Santalales; family Viscaceae; genus Viscum; species Viscum album. The sequence goes on along the minus strand of OY728125.1, from coordinate 839,196,067 downwards.
ATCAAATAATACTTTGACTATGATTCCATTATATTCTTACTAAAAATAATATCTTCAATTTTCTAATTTTATATCACCATATAATTTGGTCTCTCTAAGAACGACTAATAATCAAATGCTATATTTGTTGGCCAATTCGATGGATAATATAGTGCTCAAGATGGTAGTCAATCTAGTTGTGCATATGATGGTGCATCTCATCAAATGAAAACATCCTGAAACCTATGCATCTTGTGATACATGGCCTGATGTGTGTCTTCTAATGAAATTTTGTTCTTGATGGATCAATTAATACAATTGGCCATCCTGTCAGATAAATTATGAAATGGCCCAAACTTTTATTAATGAAATTTCATCGTGATCTAATTAAATGTATTTTTATGTAAAATTGTTATATATAATTTTCAATTATTTGGTTTTATGTTTTGGATTTTAAAATACCATTAATAAATGTAATTTTTTTTAATATAGTCTTTGAACAGTGATCACATGATTAATATAAATATTGGTATTTAAAAAATCAAATTTACTTTGACAATGGAAGTGATGGACTCATCAAGTAGAATTGATCCATAGAAAGACCATTTGTTGGATCTCAAAAAGGATGTGGCATTATTAGTCATATCTCTTGACCAATCCCAAGCTAATCATCAACACAAAATGTTTGAATGGAACATCCTACGATATAAGTGGAAGTTGATAGAGACTACCACTCAACCGATGTTATTCGAACTAACCCAATATTCTATCACCTTCAAACACCTTACCCTTTAGTCTTATGCTGGTGTTATAAGGATTAGTTTAAAAAGACCCTAGTTCTATAATTATTTACACTATTTTTGTACAGATAATATACATTCATTTTATTATTGTTACTGTATAAAAAAATTAAAGAAAAAATTGATTTTTTAGTTAATTAAGAAATATATTTTTATGAATTAATGTATTTTTGAATTAAATAATATTTTAATTAAATATTATTACTAAAATATTTTTTATTTAAATATAAATGACTTTATAATTATTATGAATATGATTGTGATTTTTATTTATGGTTTGAAAGTTATTTTTTTCAAACCCCATGAATTTTCGATAAATGTCAGTTTTTCTTTTAAAAGTAAAAATTCACATATTTTGAAAAATATTTAGATAAAATGAATATTATTTTTGGAATCACGATGTCTAAATTATCCTATGGTGAATTTTTCTTAATTTTATGAGACAACCAATTTTATGGGTAAACATTAAATATCGTTTAAATATATAATTTGTTTTTTAACAACATAATTACCCAATAGTGATGTAATAAAATAATATAAAATTATGTTTGACCAATATATGTTTTACCCTTAAATTAATGAAATTTTAGGTTTTTTTGATTTATTTTACAAAGCCTTAGTGAACCCTCCACGACTTATAAACAGTTTTAGCTTTTAAATTAATTTCCTTGATAGTGTGATTCACCTCCAAATAAGAAACCCTAATATTTTATGAACTTTGGCCATTTCCCTTATAAAATAATTGTTTCCAATCCCCTTTCGAAAAAACAAGGGGAAAAACCATGGGTTGGTTTGTGGTTTTGATTATTTTAGTGTGTATTGTCCCAAACTTAAATAATAAATAATTCCCTCTCCTTTCCTATATAAACCCACCCATGATCCCACTTCCTCTTCACTCTAAGCCTTTGTAGTTCATCTAACCTCTTCCCTACTCTCTCTAAAATCCTCCCAAGGTGCACCATGCTCCCAATAAGCCTCCCTCAAGCCCCTCCCAAGCCTTTGGGATCACACTTCCCAGTAACGTAATCCTTCCTTTCTCATTTTATACATGTTCTTAATATTTTTATGTCCTTTTATTTTCAATTATCAATGTCGGGGTATGATTTGGCACCTCCCCCATACTAATCTACTTATGTTTGAATGATGGGATACCCCTTTCTCTCTCATTAATTCCTTCCATGTACACATGTTACTGTGCCTAAATTACGTAAGGAATTTCACTATCCTCATTTACATTCAAGAAACTCTTTTGTGTTATAAATATAAATTCCATTACTATTGTTGATACATGTACCTATATGACCCCCAAACTTTCCATTTCATGTAAATATGATGAGACACCCCATTCTCTCTCATCAACCATTTTTATGAATTATTATGTCATTATGTTATGCTTCCAAAATTACACCGCAATTTTCCAAGCCAAAATCATTGAGTAGTGAATACCATGCCCATTTCCCTATTGAGGGTATTCACCTTTATTCACATTTACATATAGACGAAATTGTTTCGTATATGAATTCCACATTCCTTTATCATCGAATAAATTATGATATATCATGAATCCATGTTGTATGATCTTGTGGCACACTTTTGCATGAAAGGAAATGTTTTAGAATGGTGGACCCGGATAGCGCTCTGATGCATTGGGAAAAGATTAGTATAACGATAAGTCAATTTCAATGAGGGTTTACTCATTATAATTCATGTGAAATGAGGGTTCACAGATTCTATATGTGTAATGAGCCTTGGCTCATGCTAATACCATGTTAAGTGTTGTTGCCACATTTCAATGTTACGATAATCATTCATTTATGTTCATTTTTATCTTAAACTCCATTGATATGAATATTTCATAAAATGTATTGTAATATTCATGTTATTCCCTTTTTACTCCATTATTGGAATTTATAGCTCACCCTTTTCTTATGCATTTTCTCAGCTTATCCTATGCAGTGATAAGTACGAGGGAATGTACTGGTCATGTAAAATATGTTTTCAAGAAAAATGTTGAGTTCCATGTTTTAAGTCGTTATGTAATATTCCTAATCCCCAAAGACACTAGACCTATTGATCTTCTATATTGAATCAAGTGACTGTTTTATGTAATAAATCATGTTTATGTGTGTGATAAAATGCAGGTTTTTTTATAGTTGGTATTAATGGGTAGGATTAGTTTTTTGGGGGGATTAGGTCTATAAAACCCTAATGAATCCTTAGAGATAAGACTAAGTATAATAAAAACATCCCTAAATTTTCAGGAGTATTTAGTAAATATTTTAACAAGAAAATATATCTCTGTCTGGATATGAGATGGTAGACGTGGCACTAGCACAGATGTACATTGGAATGAAAACTCCAGCAATGAGTTTTGGGATTGACCCAGGTTATCCTGGTACACGAAAAAAAGCCTTGATGCACACTTAGTTACAACACTCCTTTGGGATATGCATTGAAAAATTTACAAGCTTAGTATAAACCATTGATAATGGAATAAAAGAAAATTCCCCTAAGAATATATATTTGGAAGTAGATTGTGGATAACAAATATTGATGCCTATATATTCATATGTTAAGGAAATAAATGTAATTTTTATGTCATCCATTTTTTTCTTTGAATTACGCTTTATGTGTTACCCCTAAATTTTCTTTTTATTCCATCAAATTTCTAGTAATAGGAGGCCTTAGGCTAACAATAGATGTGAATATCAATGTGATGATTTTTTAATGAGATTATCAATCCAATGGGAGTGGTAATCATGAACTTTGTCACAATAATCTCTCAGTTAACTCATGATTTGAATAGACACATGGGTTAAGAGGAACATTAAACACCCCCCCCCCCTATGAAGTAACAGTTCACAATTGAGAGATTCATGATACAAAGGACTCATAACTTTAAGTGATCGTTCAATCCGTCAATTTCCAAAAAATGGATCAAATCCATTGAAAATATCTTATACATCCTTTAATGTATCAAACAAGAGAAGTTTATTCTAGTGTCTTATCATATGAAGGGTGAAGTTGATCAATGGTTGACATTAAAAAAAATATGAAGCATGAGATGGAGATCGAGGTGTTGGAAGGGAAGTATTTCTAGAAGATATTTTCCAATAAATATTTTCTGTGAACCCTCCAACTTAATATGGAGAGGAACATCCTTTCCCCCAAGAAAAGAGATAATGAATCGGTCAGATCATACAAGGATAACTTCACAATGATTGCACAATATGCCTATGGCTTTTTTGTTACCCTCAAATTCAAGGATTATCACTTCTTCATTGTCTAAAACCTAGCCTATATAAGGCCATGTTGATCCGTGACTTTGATAGCTATGAGGAAATTTTATGATGTGCCCTCAATGTCAAAATAGAGATCGAAAAATATCAGGGTTATCATGGGGTTAAGAATCATATGGTGGAATTAAATTATTGTGGTCTGATGAATAAATAAAATGGTGATAAGAAGATCTAGCACCCCACTTTCCAGAGGTATGGAAATAATCACCCAAGAAATTACATTAAGGGGATGAGGAAATGCTTTAGGTGAGGAAGAGAAGGGAACCTAGCCATTAATTGCTAACGAAAAAACATACGGCTGCAATAGAGGATAGGAACAATCCATTCGATTCTCAATGTGTTCATTACATAATCTCCAAAGAACTAAGGCACCGTGAAAATTAGTTCCCTAAGCCAAGTGTTTTCAGAGGTAACCAAAATCCTCCAAGGCGGTAAGGGCGATCTTTTTCCATCACTACCGCCAAAGTGAACCCCGGAAATGAAGTGATGATAGGTATGATTTTTATTTAGACAATAATAGAGAATATAATTTTTTATTCTGGTTCTACGAATTCTTTTATATCCCAAAATTTTAGTAGAATAATCCCATACGCACCACAAATCATAGATGTAAAGTTGTTATTAGGTATGAATAATGGTGAAATCATTACATCTAATGAATATAACTCCTCCCCGGTCATAATCTACGTATTTAACTATCTAGATAACCTCATCATACTCCCTCTTGTGAAATTTGATGCAATTATTATCGTGTATTGGATTTCCATATATAATTCCGACATAAATTTCTATGAGAGGGAAATCACTCTCCATATAGAGAATTGGCCCCTGATTCTGTACAAGTGCAAGGAGGTGGATGAATTTTATTTAGCACCAGCATCTCATGCATGGATATTACTTCCCTATGAGAATGCATATCCGGATCAGATGATTGAGTCTAAGGAGTCATCCATCCTTAAAGACCTTCTTATTGTGAGGGAATTCACTGAAGTGTTTCCCGAGGAATTTCCTTTTCTTCCTCCTAGAAGTGATGTTAAATTCTCAATTGAACTTATACCCAGGGAATTTCTAATATCCAATACTCCATGTAGAATTTCTATTCTAGAGCTTGTAATGCTGAAGAAACTACTACAAGAGAATCTAGATAAAAGGTTTATATGCCCAAGTGCATCACCATGGGGGGTTCTAGACCTCTTCATCAAGAATAAGGATGGTTCAATACATGTTTTCATTGATTATTTTGATCTCAAAAAAAATCATGATAAAGAAAAAGTATCCTCGTTCCCAAATTGATAAATTGTTTGACCAACTACATTGAGAAAAATAATTTTCCAAGGTGTATTTTCAGTAAGAATATTACCATGTAAGGGTGAAGATGCAGGATATCCCCAAAACTGCTTTTCGTACAAGGTATCGGCACTGTGAATTCATAGTAAGACCTTTTTGACTCACTAATTCTCCAGAAATAATCATGGACTTGATAATAGAGTCTTTAGATATTACTTCAAAAAAATTATTATAGTATTTATAGAAGATTTTAAAATATTCTCTAAAACTAAGTCTGGGAATGAGGAGAATCTAAGAACTATACTAGAGAGCTTGCGAAAGGATAATATATATGCAAAATATAGTAAGATTGAGTTCTAGTTGAAGTAGGTCTCATTCATGGGATATATCATCACAAACAATGGGTTATCTGTGGATCCCTCCAAGATAGCTTTAATTGAAGGATGGATGAGGCCAAAATTGTAATAGGTATCTATATCTTCCTAGGGTTAGCTGGATATTATCATCGATTTGAGAGAAATTTCTCATGATTATTCAACAATCTTACCAGGAAAACTTTGAAGGAAGTTTAGTTTTATTGGAATGATTAATGCAAAGAAAGTTTCAAGGAGACGAAAAAATTCTTATCACTGCACCCGTTCTCACATTACCCACAAGTGGAGAACTTTATGTGGTATTTAAGGATGATTAGAAGAAGGTTATGGGTTGTGTGTTTATTCAAAATTACAATTTCATCGCATATGCATCAAGGTAATTAAATGTTCATGATCAAGAATTATCCAACACATGATATGGAGTTGGTTGTAGTGATCCTCCCTTAAAAAATTTTGGGACATTATCTCTTTGAGGAGAAACGGATCACAAAATCTTCAAGTATATATTCACACAGAAAGAGTTTAACATGTGCCAACAAATATGGTTAGAGATGATTAAATACTATGAATTCTCAATCCATTACCACCCTAGGAAATAGAAAAGGGTGGAAGATTCTCTAAGTAGAAATAACCCATCGATTCTATCATTGATGAGAATTGAAAAGGAACTAATCATATTATATTTGATGAAGATGGACATTGGAGTCATAAATAAGGGAACATCATCAATTCTTTCACAAATTATTGCTCAATCATATCTTTTCGAATTGTTAATGGATGCTCAAAAGGATGATGTGGGAATTCAAAAGAAGGTGAAAACTATAAAAAAAGGGAAATCCTTAAAGTTTAATATTAATTAAGAAGGAATTATGAGATTTGGGACAATACTATGTGTTCCATCAAATCCAGAGTTAAAGAAAGAAATTTTGGAAGATGAACATAGGTTAAATTTCTCCATTCACCTAGGAAACAGAAAGATGCTTCAAGATCACCGAGAACATTATATATGTGATAACATGAAGAAAGAGATCGTTGAGTATACATCATAGTTCTTGGTATGTCAGCAAGTAAAGGCTATGTGGTAGAATTCTATGGTGATGATGCAACAATTACTCATACAAGCATGGAAATGGGAGAACATCACTGGGAACTTTATCACCAGACATCCAAAGAAATCCAAAGGAAACAATGCTATCTAGTATTTTTTGGATCATCTTACCAAGACTGCACAATTCATTGAATTTTGAGAGAATTTTTCATCTGGTCAACTAGCACAGATTTATATCAGGGAATTGGTAATGCTGCATGGAGTACCACTATTGATTGTATCTGATCGAGGTCCATGATTCACCACTATGTTTTTCAATAATATTCAACATGCTCTAGATGATGAGAAAAACTTTAGTAAGATTTATCATCCACAAACTAATTTCTGATCTGAGTGGACTATCCAAAATATTAAGGAAATGTTGAGAGCGTGCTCAATGGACTTGAAAGAAGTACGGGATCAATATATTCCCCTGGTTGAGTTCTCTTAAAATAATAGTTTCAACTCAGTAATCCAAATAGATCCTTATGAAACCATGTATGGGAAGAGGTGTTGAACATCGACATATTTGGATGATGTTCTGGATAGAAAAATTCTAGGTCCATAGATGGTCGAAGAAATAGCGGAGAAGGTTAAGACCATGAAAGAGAACATTAAAGCTACTCAGATTCGAAAAAAGAGTTATACTGATAATCATTGACAAGACCTATATATTGATGTTAGAGACATGGTATTCATCCACATATCACCGTGGAAGAGAGTTATGAGATTTTGGATGAAAGGAAAGATTAGTACAAGGTACATTGTCCCTTTTCAGATCCATGATCTCATTGAAGCAGTGGCCTATTGACTAGAAATCACACTAGACCTATCTCAAGTACATGATATATTCTATGTATCACTCTTGAGAATGTACATACCCTACCCATAACATGTGCTCAATGCATAGGTGGTACCATTGGAGAATGACCACTCCTATAAAGAGAAGCCCTTGAAGATAGATTGAAGGAAATAAGTTATACGAAATAAGACAATGCCCCTCCTGAAAGTGTTATGGAGAAACTTTATTTTTGATGAAGTGACATGGGAATAAGAGGATGTAATAAAGAAGAGTTACCGACATCTATTTTAGTGTGGGAAAAGGAAATTTCGAGGGTGAAATTTCTTAAGGTCAAAAGATTGTAATGACCCAAAATTTTATTAATAGAAATTCCTGAGGATCTAATTAAATTTATTATTATGTGAAATGGTAATATAACATATTCACTTCTTTGGTTTCATGTTTATGATTTTAAAATATCATTAATAATTGTTACCATTTCTAATATTTTCGTTTAACAGTGATAACATGACTAAAATAAATATAGGGATTTAATGAATCCAATTACATAGACAAAGGAAGTGATGGCCTCAAACAGTATAATTCCTCTCTACGAAGACCATTTTTTTAATTCTTGGAAAGGAGGTGGCGTCATTTTTATTCTCTCTTGACCAACCTCAAAATGATCATTAACACATGAATCTTGAACGGAACCGCCTTCGAGAGAAGTGGGAGTTGATAGAAATTACCACCTAAGCGATGTTATCTGGACCACCCCAAGAGTTTGTCACCATCGCACACCTTACCCTTTTTTCTTCTGCACGTGTTATAAGAGGTTATGTAACAAGACCATATAATTGTGATTATGTACACTATTTTTTAATTGAGAATATACATTCATTTTATTGTTGTTACTTTGTAAAAGTAAAAAATAGTATTTTTGGTTAATTTAGAAATCTATTTTGCTGAATTAATTGAATTTTTATTACATATTATTTTAATTAAATATTATTACTAAATTAATTTTTATTTAAATATAAAAGACTGTATAATTATTATTAATACAATTAATATTTTTATTATGGTTTGAAAGATATGTTTTCAATACACATGATTTTTTAAAAATTCGGTTTTTATTTTAAAAGTAAAAATTAAAATACTTAGACAATTATTTAGATAAGATGATAATTATATTTGGAATCATGATGTTGAAATTGGAAAATGGTTTTTCATAATTTTTTGAGACAGTCATATTTTTGGGTAAAAATTAAAGACCATTTAAATATATAATGTGTTTTATGACATCATAATGACCCAATAGTTATGTAACAAAATACTAAAAACATTATTATCGGACAATAGATGTTTTAACATTAAAATAATTTGATTTTATGTTTTTTTGTTTTATTTTACCAAGCCTTAGTTGACCCTCTAATACTTATAAAACAACTTATCTTTTTATAATGATTTCATGGAGAGTGTGACTCACCTCCACATAAGAAACCCTAATATTTTAATACATTCTACCATTTTCATTATAAAATAATGTTATTCACTCCCCTTTGGAAAAAATGGTCGAAAACCATTGGTAGATTTGTGGTTTTGATGAGTTAAATGTATGTTTTCTCAAACCTAAATAATAAAGAATTCCCTCTCATTTCCTATATAAATCCACCCAATATCCCACTTTTACTTCCCTCATATCCTTTTGAGTTCATCAAAACTCTCCCACCTCTATCTAGAATCCTCGCAAGGCACCCCAACCTCCCAAGAATCCTCTCTCAATCCCATCCCATGGCTTCGGGATCACCCATCCAAGTAAAGAATTCATTCCCTTATCATTTTATCAAAGTCTCTTAATTTTATTATCTACTTGTATTTTCAATTATATATCATGGGGTATGATTTATCACCTCCAACATACTTACCTCCTTATGTTTCATTGATGGTATACCCCTTTCACTCTCATTAATTCCTTCAATGTACACTTGTTACCCTGCAGAAATATCGTACAGAATTTATTTCTCTTCATGTACATTCAATATATTCTTTTGTGTTATGAAACTAAATTCCATTAATATTGTTGATACATGTACCTATATGACCACCTTAATTACCATTTCAAGTACATACGATGAGAAACCTATTTCTATCTCATCATAAATTTTTTATAAATTCTTATGTCACATCGTTATGCTACAGAAATTGCTCTAAAAGTTTCCAAGGAAAAATCATTGTATAGTAAATACCATGCACATTTCTGAATCAAGGGTATTCACCATTATGAACATTTACTTATTTATGGAAGTGTTTAATGTTTTAATTACACATTCTATTATCGTGGAATAAAGTATGATGTTTAATGAATTTTTATTGTATGATCTTGTGGCACACATATGCATGTAATTAAATGTTTATGAAGGGTGCACCCTTATAGGGATCCAATGCTTTGGGTAAAGATTAGTATCATGATATGTCACGTGCAATGGGGGTTTACTCCTTATAACTCAAGTGAAATGATGGTTTACTCATCCTCTATGTGCAATGATCCTTCTCTCATGCTAATACCATGTTAAGTGTTGCTACCACATTTCCATGTTATGATAGTCATGCTATATCATGCCTTTATGTTCATTTTTCTCTTGTGTTACATTGATATGACTATTGCATATCATGTATTGTAATCTTCATTTTACGAATTGTTTACACCCATACGGGTCTTTATATCTTACCCTTCTCTTATTCATTTCCCCATGTTATCTCATGCAATGCTAAGTAAGAGGGAATGTAGTGGTCATATAAAGGATGCTTTAAATAAAGATGTTATGTTTCATGTTTTAAGTCTTTATGTAATGTTCTTAATCCCCATAGACACTAGAACTCTCGATCTTATATGTTGTATCAAGTGATGATTTTATACAATTAACCATGATCACGTGTTTAATAAAAATCATCATTGCTATAAATTCTATTCAAAAATATATTCTCTAGTTCTTCTCATTTACAACATCAATCTTGTATCCTGAAAATTCATCATGGTTTAGTAACATTTAATGATCAGTAATGTATATTAAAATTTTCACTGATTGGAATCTATTCAAAATATTATGTTTCCAAAAAATTAAAATCTATTCTAAAAACCAATAATCAATTACCCATCATTCACAATATACAACTTCCTACATATTTATTAGTTGATAATTGATACAACCAAAATATTGCATGGTCCTTACAGTCTATCCCTTTGCGTTTATTATAAATACTTACACAAAACATTAAACTTATTCACAATCATTATTATGACTTATCATTATCACCATTTGTGTTTTTTATTTTTGTTCTCCCATATGCTCCCCATATGCTCCCCCTATTTTCCTTCTCCCCCTTATTGATAATCAAATTCAAAGGGGAAACTCATAAATATTGATAATTTTCTTCTAGAAAACAATGTTATTACATGAATTTATTTACAATGATATTTTATCCAAACATATCTAATTTTACCTGGGTGAACCCAGTATTAAAAAAAATAGTGAATAATAAAGGATAAAAATATTTACCATAATATAAATTTGATGTAATACGTTTTCATAATACTTCCAATATTTTCATATTAGGGGAAACCAATGAAAAAAATTTAGGATAAAAATAACCAAAACCCATTACAAAAAAACATATTAATAAAGGTTTAGTGTATAAACACTATTTTCCAAAAAACTAATTTTCTTTAAATGATCACATTCTTTTTGAAAAAAAAGTAATGGAATCACACCTCAACATCACATTTTCTCTAACTCAAGGGTATCCCAAAATATCTCATTGCGAAACATATACATCACTCAACTATTATTCTTATATTAACTCCTGTAATTCTATACAAGTTATTCTAATTATACAAATATTTTTTGGGAATAATGAACAAACATAGTAGTTTATTCCAAGAAACATTCAAACATAGTGCCTTCTCTCATACTTCACTTTTTATTTTTTTTTTCTTGGATTTTTCATTGGATTTGTTTTGTTCCAAATTTTCATCCATCTTCAATTTTAACACAATTTTCTTATCATATCTAAAATTTTAAAATGAAACTATCAAATTCACTTAAAATTTATTAACATTTTTGTTAAAATTACATTATATCTAATTATTCATGTTTTTTTTGGATGAGAAGATAGTCAGAATCATTAAGTAAAATATACTTCCTACCAATATCTATTTCAATCATTTTGAATCATTAAACCACCATATGTTGATGTTTGTTTTTCTACTTTTTTCTCATCATCCAAAATATTTTCCATCCAATTTTAATTAGGTAGAATTTGTGATGTTTTCTAAATTTCAATACATGGAAACATGTTATGGCTAAATAACTAATCACTTTTTATTTCTATGCACAATATTTTTACTTTTACTAAATTTCTTAATTTACTCCAATTTATTTAGTTTTTAAATTTTTCATTATTGAATTTCTAACATTATTTACCTTATTAATATTCATTTTCAGTTCCACATGTTTTTTAGGATAATTTTATCTTATTTTCACATCTCAACTGCCCCTTCATTTATAAATGTTTCTTGGTAGAGGCAGGGTTTATAAACATTAATTATTCACTATGTCTAAAAATTGCACAATACTAATATTGACCTGTAAATCTTGATATTTATAACAGATAGAAAAATATCTCAAATTTTTTTGTCAAGATTTATTCATTAATAATAGAATCATTTTCTCTAGTAGACTATTTGATGATAAAATATATACATTTTTACCTATAGAGTTAATAGAAATCGATGTACATTGATATTTTTTTTGATAATAAATAATCTTTATCTGTAAGAACTCATTTTCACCATCTTCATATGTTTTACATTTAATTGAAATTATCTTGGTTATTTTTTGTATCACCACTCATAACCTAATTTGGGTCATAAGAAACATTGATTTTACTTCTAACAAATTGTATTATTTATAAATAAAACTATCAGTCATAACATTTAATATCTTCTTAAACTATTTTTTATAATATTAATATTTTTTATTACCTCAATAACTATAGTTTTGACGATGTAGAAATTTTCATTTTCAGATAATTTTTCTTCATTATTTTTTAGTTTTCTTTAAAGATCACAAAACATTTATTTCTGAGTTCTAAACAGAATGATATTTATTTCTTCTTTCATGATCTGATCACCATTGTAAAAATATATATAATCAATACGTTTTTTCATCTTCTTTATTTCATTCACGAGTTTTGTATTCTTTTCAATTTATTTTTCGAAATTTTATTAATAATAGAATCAAATTATGTTATCACTTCACAATCATCATCACAGTATGATAAAACACTCCCATTTACAAATCATGTAAGAAAATTTAATTTATGAAAAGATTCACCACTGGATGAGGAATTATCCTTCGTTCACCTAAAGAGATAACTTCTTTTTTTACTTGTATGAGAAAATTTATCTTTGTTTTTTTTTCTCCTTTTGTTTCTAAGATTTCTTTTCAAATTCATTGGACTTATACTATTAAATATTATTTCTATAAAAATTTTATGCAAACATTACTTTCCCATCATCATTATAACATTTGAATGATTTTTTATCCTTTCCATTCTAGTTATTATAGTTGGATCTTTTGGAATGTAGATAAACGTTTCTGTTGAAATCATTCTCTTTATCCTTTTATTCTACAATACTCAATTATTATATAGGTTATTTGTATTTATTTTTTACCATTAATAAATATTTGATGGATTTCATTCCCATATATTTTTTGGAAAACATGAGCTTTTCTCATTTAATATGCCTTATGAATATTAAGAAGTTATTATGAGGATAAATCACCACGATACTCTAGATTTTAAACCTTGGTATCAATTAAATTCCGAAAATTTTCTCATTAGTTTCTTAGAAATAGTATTCTCTTCCAGCTTCACATGAAAAGCTCAGATGGTTCTCACAATTACATTAACTCTTAAAATATAACCATCAATACTATCATTATCATCATTTTTTACAACATTGAATATATATATCCAGATTTTTAACATTGCTTCCATTAACTAATAATTTACTTAATAGGTATTTCTCATCATATCCTATATTTTCTTAGGTGTTTTAATTTCTTTTATATTGGAATAATAATTTTGGGTAAGAGTATTCAACATAGTATTCTGATATTTTTCATCAGTTCCTAAACTTATCTTATCAATAGTTACAATAAAAACATCATTGATTGGAGGAAATCATACTATTTAGTCATCTATAATATCATGACCAAGTGATAAATGATAGGGTATCAAACTAATCTTCCATCTATTATTTTTTTCTAAAAAAATAGAACACCCCATTTTTTCACTGAATAGATATTATTTACTATAAGATATGGATATTTCATAGAGAACCTACCATTGATACCAATTAAAGATACCAATAAGACTAATATCCCTAGGGGTTAATCAGTAATTACATTTAATCTTTATAATAATGTTTCTCTAATTCCTCTGGAGAAAACTTTCTTATCCTATAAAAACATTATAGAGTTACAATCCACTAAAATATAATTCTAAACCTCACCATTTGTATGAAGAAAATATAACAATAAATATTAACATCATATTTATAAGGTTTAGTACAAATAGATACTCTTTCCATATTGGTTATTCCCCTAAACATGGATTCCATTAATAACTTATTTGCAGAATATAAATAAATATGATTCAAATATTTCTACAACCGAGTAAAATGGTTTTTTAATTTAGTGGGTTATACCCCCCAACCACGCGTTTCATATCCTCTTTCCCCATAGCTGGTTATACCCCCTAGAAAATAAAACTCTTTAGAAATAGGTTATACCCCATAACTATGAGAATCACTCTTCTTGCATAATCTTCATTAGAGAGTTATTCACTCCCTAAACAAGTTAGTTATATAAACTTCACCGGTGTATAATCTTCAAGAACATAAAAAAATATTAGAATTTTAGTCATAAAAAATACGCTAGTTATTTGAAAAATATGAATATTCTAAAACTCAATCATTCTAAAATTTATATTGAAAAAACGTATAAAAATTTATCCTGATTGATCTAGGTTCGGTGACAACTCTTTGATGGTCTATGTCAGATTTTGAATCCATCCTATTCTACAACTAATCATCCTTTATAAACATGGTCAAATATCAATTGAAAACCCACATATTCTCTGATAAATAGACCTTCATTTAATTAATCTCCAGCCAATGGATGTCACATTGAAGGTTATTTCTAGGATGTATATCTGTTTCATGGAACTTACTCTAATGGGTTTTGCTCTGATGGATCCCTTTATAATGGAACTTACTCTGATAGATCTCACTCCAATGGATCTCTGTCTGATAGAAATTTCTATAGTGGATCGCACTCGGCTCAACTCAAATTAAACTCGAAGCAATCTTTGGTTGGGTCCTCAACATATCACAAAAATGTCATCGCATCACTTTTCTTTACACATGAATATACACGATGTAAGAATGTAAATTTTCATGTTTTTATTGGCATCCACGAATATAAATAGGTTGAGAAACCAATTTGTCATCCCCCCCAATGAAATTTATAAATCCAAATTTCTCGTATATTTTTATCTTAATTTTGACCATTTAAATTATACTAAATATTTTTAGAGCCTTATCTAATATTTATGAAACTTTCTAGAACATTAACTTTCTTTTAATTTGAAAACTATTCTATAATTTGATCAGTTTAAACTTATCTTTCATGATTTGGTTACTTCATTTGTTTTTCTTCCTTAAATTCATTTGTATGGACTTTATTTCTAAAAAAGGTTTTTTATGGGCTTTCTCAAAAAAATGCATCAAATGGATCAGAATATCATAAATTCGCAAATTTTAAATCTGCCTTCTTTTCACTTATTCCAATGGAAGATAATAAAACATTAAATTGAATGCATGGTATGATCCTTAAAAATATTTGAAAATGATTTACTACATTGTTAAATATTCTTTAGAATTTAGTCACCAAAAACCATTATATTACAAACCCGACAATTACAACATATTAAATGAAATTCTTATTATGATAGAAATATTCATATATTTTGTTAATATAATTAAACATTTTTTGATGGACCTCAACATCTGATGAATTATTTGTGTCCAAAAACATCTATCAGTGTCTTCAACTATTCAATTCCAACAAATATTCGCTTTTATATAAATCAATATTGGTAGTATGGTGTTCTAAATTCGATGAAACACTGATTCAAATGCTCTATCGATCTGACTAAAAACAATATCATCAATATTTTGAATTATTCATCCTGATTGTTTTTAATCACCCTGATACTAATGAATCTTCAAATGGTGCATGAAATATTAAATATAATGGTCAATATAGTGATCAATATAATGGTAAATCTAGTTGTGTATCCAAGGGATAATCTCAAATAAGAACGACTTCTAAAAACTACTTTATCTAGAGAACCATTTTCCAATGTGCTACTTTCTATGAAATTATGATGTCGATAGATTAGTTAATATAATTGATCATCATGTCTAGTAATTTCTATCTAAATATGAAGTCTCCACTTGTTCTTATTTACAATATAAAACTTATATCACTAGACTTTTTCATGATTTAGTATCATTGGACAATTAGAATAGTATTATGAAGAATTATTTGACCATTACAAGTGTTCGATGTTCTACGTATTGAAATAGACTTTCTTTTTTAGAAAAAATTAATTCATTTATCCACATTTATATCTTTTTACTTTCTACATATTGATTTATTGAAAAAAAACACAACTAAAACAAAACATCTACATTACAGGGAAGGCATATATGAAAAAATATATAAGTATAACTGAATCTAGATGAAATATATACAATAGTTTTTAGGGACATATATGGAGATGTCTAGTTCCATATTTGATGAACTATAATTTAATGAAAAAAACTATCTAAATTTTTTTGAATCTATCTATGGATTATTGAGCCTGAATGATACTGAATAAAATAATGAATATCAAATGGGTAAATTATTGTATAATCTAGAAATAAATTTATAAGGAAAATAGTTTGATACTTTTTATTGATGCACACAATGAAGAGTTCATAAGAGTATATAATTTCAAATTTATTTTTAGTTTTATTTGAAGATATATAGATTATTATCAAATCCTTTTATGTCATTCTGAGTTTTAAAAGTAATTTTTAGTGGAATTAATAAAATACTATTTATTTTTTGAAAATTATAAATTCTACAGGTCAAAATGATAACTATTTTTAAGTAATATTTTTAGATGATAGAGTGTCTAAAAAAATTAAAAATCCATTCAACCAACTTTTATTCATAATTTCCATCCAAAACAATTAAATAAAAAAACAAAAAGGTCTTGAAAAATTCATAGGAGTCATCACAATGATTTCATGGAGGTTACTCTATAATATGACATAAAATTTGGAAAATTCTAAAAATCCTATAATATATCTTGTAATAGTCATTCTAAAGAACATAAGATTCATCTAGACTTTACAGATGATTTCTAAAAAATTTATAAGATTCATTTAATTATTTATAATATTTATTAGATAATTAAAAATTTAAAAATTCATGGGTAACATAGATTCATCAGCTGAAATATGAAAATTTGGTAATGGTATAAAATGGAAGATTTATATAAAAACCATAATACATATGTGTTAAAAAGAAAGAGATACACTAAATTTTATAGGATCTTTTCTGGAAACATTAGTGTCAAATGGTCTTTCATAAGAGACTTCATAGAGATAGAAATTTTCTATGGAATTAATTCAAAAGGATAATGTATAAATTTTTATGTGTTATCTATAAATTTTTTTTCATTTATTTACACTATTAAATTTTCATTTTATTTGGAATCCCAACAATGAAAATAACTATAAAAAATAATTAGATTCATTTATTTTTATGTAGTTATTACCGATTGATTATTTTGAAAAGGGACATAACTCCCTATTCTTTATTAGAGTAACTTACTCTTCTAAAAATGGAATTTAAAAAATGTAAGAGTCCAACTATTAGTAAATTTCTAATAGATATGTAATTTTTCAAGGATACATTTGGAATATAATTCTACGAGTTTAAAAGATGATATTTAGTGGATTAAACATCAAAGGTAAAATTATGATTCAATAAAGTGACTTAAGAAAATGGTCTTCCTATTGTGGAGAAAGATATCATGTAGTTAAGAGCTCTATGAATTAAAATGAAAATCATATATTATTTGGATATATTTTAATAGACTCGCACATTGTATAGAAAATTTATTTAATAGAAATGAAATATTTAATTTTTATGTTTTTATTATAATTTCAATGAATATTTACACATATATTTTGTATACATTTTTTTACAAATAAAATCATGCGCTTGTTGGTTAAAATATGTAGAGAATTATTTGGATGGGACAAAATGAGAAGGAATATAAAAAATTATATTTTTAGAATATAAATAGAGAGAAGAAATTAAAGGAAAATTTAATATTTTGAGAACATGCGAGAACGAACACATGATGTAGTTATATAAATACATAGAGGATCACAAAACGAAGACTAATTGATAGAATAATTATATTAATTACATGTAAAATAATTTTTTTTATTTTAAATTTGATAGTTAAAAAGAATAAATAGAAAAAATATTCTATTGAAATATTTATGAGAATATGATTTTAAATTTTTTAAAAAGTATTTGTTTTCATCATTGAATAAGAAAAATATGGAATGATTTAATATAAAATAAAAAGTGCATCAACACAGATTAATGAATAATATTGATAAAAGGGTTTAATAACTTCTTCTAACTATAACATTTATTATATAATATTAATTATTGAGGAGATACTATGTTATTATGATCATTTTTTCTCATGCATTGAGGGGAAAAAGAAATGATATTATGAAATATCTATAGAATCAGATATTTTTAGAGACAAACATTCCTAAAGAGAATCATATTATGAACTAGAAGTTAAAGACACTATGTTATGAAGAAAATATACTCATCTTGATTATATGATATCCAAATTAGCTTTGAGATCTTATTCACTAGTGATGTGAAGCATAGAAAACTATTCAAAACTAGTAAACTTTGTAATACCTATCATAAAACAGAATAACATGTCTAATATAGTGAAAATATAGGTCATGGGGATACCTACCCAATAGAAATAATTTAATTTATGTTGAATATTTTCCACTCAGACTAAAATATATCAAAGTAAGTCGCATTTTTTCCAAATTAGGACCCAATATTTAAAAATAATATTTTTATTCTCTTTATTTTATATTCTATAATATAACACACAGATTTTTGTGGGATTTTTCGTCAAATAAATTTAATTTTCTTCTTGATCAATATCTTTACCCGCAACACATTTTCGAAACAAACAAAAACCTATTATTAATAATAGTTTTTAAAAAAGGGTTTTAAACTATAAATAAAAATTGGTATTTATAAGAGAAAATAAAATTTTTTATTTTTTTGATGTTTTTGGTAAACGTAATATATTGATAAATAAGTACTTAACAGTTGATAAATTCTTTATATACTTCAAAAATATAATTCTTCTAAAAAACGATTTTCATTATTTCGGATGAAAATAATATAAAAAGAATTTTTGAAATTATAGAAATTATAATTTTAGAAAATTAAATTAAAATTTGGAATCAACATATTTAAACTATATTATTGAGAATTTATTATAATTTTTTGATGATATTATATTTTTTAGAATATAGAAAAATACTGATTTTAATTAAAAAATAACTTTTCCTTTAATGAATTTAAAATTTTATTTAATTTTAATTTTCCATTATAAGTAAAATTATTTCCAATATATTATTATTAATCTAATTTAGGCCATTGGAATAAATTTAATGATGAATTTTTATATAAAATATTTTTATAATTAAAAAAAATCATCGGAAAAATTATATTTCATCGAGTCTACTAGTTAAATTTTTTTTAAAGAGGCGACATGGATTGGTAACCCAATCCCTGCCAAAAGAAATTTATTAAATGAAAAGGTTACAAGTAAATCCCGAGGTGTAAAATGCATACACCATCTTAAACATAGAAAATACCAACAAAGATACAACATTATAAACTCAGTAAGAATCGTAAGAAGATTCTAGAAGAAGATCTACAAGATCAGCCCCATCATATCTTCAGCATTTTGGAACATCAAAATACATTGCAGGATCAACTCTTGTACAAGAATATATGAATCAATCAGCACATCATCTCAGCAAGTCTGCAACCATATAGGTGTAGGGAAAGACCAGCAGAAAAATCCAAAAGAGAAAGTGAGTAATCCGGACAAATCAAGATTGGATCCTCTTGAAAGCAGGCTTCCTTTATTAGTCATCCAATGAAGGCTTACCTCATTGTTATCCATTGCAAGGATTGTGGAGCATCCAAACAGCGAGGAGAGAGGTCTTTCCCTCCAATCCAGGTCATCAGGAACATCCAGGATGATCAAGCTGAAAGAACCCTCAAGAGTAGATTCAGAATAATAACAAAAATAGGAAAGTAAAAACAGGACAAGAAACTCCTGCCTAGTCCAGACCAAAACATGTAACCATCCAGAGTCAATGCCAGCAGAAGCTCCAAGAACAGCTTCCAAAACACCACTTCAATAGTTGAGCCAGGATCAAAAAATTCAGAATAGAAAGGATTCATGTTCCTCTCCAATCAGAGACATTATTCACATCCAGAAATCATTAACTAGTGAAGGAGAAAGCAGAAATTCTGCATTCAGTGAAAACATCATCATGGATCTGGACATCAGATCCAGCCAACATGCCATCCATCTTCAGCAATATTTAGACTTCAAACAGAAATTCAGCATCAACATAATACATTAAAACAGAACCATCAAACCCATGTTGATTGAGATCATCCAAAACACGGTGCCTCAAGGCCAGACTTCATGGACAAATAGCTCCCAACCCAAGAGAAGCAGTGTAAGACACCAGTCTTAATCATAGAAAAAGGAAAACAGAGGCAATTCATTGCCATGGGATGTCCCTGAAAATAAAATCCGGATTTTGTTTAAATTTTTCCACCAACTTCATGAACATTCTCTTTCTGATTTGAAGGTAGGTATTTGTAGAGATTTCTCTATTCCTGTATTCTTGAAAAAATATTTCATCTTGCTCCTCCATCCAAGCTTCTAATTCATCACTGAGATGCTCAGTATACTGATAAGTATCTCTCTCCGCATGGTCATCATCTTCAATGTTTGAATAATTGTATATGTTTCCTTCATCAGAGGGTGTTAGGTGTTGTTCTAAAACCACTGGTTGTGGTGGGAGCACTGCTTATTCTAGCCGAGAGGCCTCCAGGGATCTAGTGACAATTGTCCTCTCAAGGTTGGAGTAATCCTTACATCTCTGAGTCTTTTTGGCACTCGATGTAATGTATCCATCCGCATCAATCATTGATTTTTTACCTTTCTTTGCACTCGATTATAAATAGACTTCCTCAGTCATGTAAGAATGATCATAATCATCATGTGTGGAAGTACAAGAATCTGCGTGGGCATTCCTATCCTCCTTATTCAAGGTTTTTGAAACATCTGTGACATCAAATTTCTCAAGAATGATGAGGGGCCTCTTATCCTCATTAAGAGGCTGAACATTGTGGGGAGAAGCCACAACTCTAGATGATTCCTGAATAGGGGGTAGAGGGTCAACATCCTTATTACCAGAGTGATCAGCAGGAGCAAAATCCCCTCAAACCCCTAACATGGGGTCAGAGGAGCTAGGTGCATCAGTGGGGAAAACTCCAGATTAAGTGTTTTTAAAGTGTTCCTCTGGTATTGAAACTTTTCCCATCCAAAGCGATTTGACCCTATGAGGAAGGGGAGTTGATTTTTTTTACAATCTCCATTAGGATGCCCAATTCTAGAACATATATTACAAAAATAAGGAATATTATAAAAAAAACCTCCTGAATAAACCCATTGTCACCATTTTGAATCCAAAAGCTGGATGGAAGCTTCTTTGACACATCTACTTCAGTACAAATTCGAGCAGACGAAGGTTCTGACAAATGCATTGTTGCATAATCCATCCTAAGAGGAGTTCCAAATAGTCTAGAAATTGAAAATAAAGCATTTATTTTGAAGAGATGAATCGGTAAACCATGGAATCTAAGCGAAATCGGAGAAATTGGGGGTTCAAAGCCGGATACATAATCCAGAGACCACTTAACCACTTTAATATAAGATCTCCCAAAGGTCTAGGAGTCGTGCATCCAGAATCTATAATAATCCTTATCCAAGGAGAATCGAAACAAAACATTCCAAGAATTTAAGAATCCAACCGTGAAATCGACAAATCCAATTCATTCTAGAGTTTTACGAAGAAAATGAAGCGTGGGGAATTTCTTGTAGAACTGTCAATAAAGGGAAAATTGAAGGTCTAAAGTAAGAGAGTTTACCTCACTCTTCTTAAAAGAAATAGCACCGAGTCACCGGTGTTTGAAAACATTCAGAGCAAATAAACAATCGCTCTTGAGCTCATTGAATGATTCACAACCTTCTTCCACATCTGTGAAGGACCTTTCATCCTACTTCCCTTACAATCTAGGGTTTCCCCCCAGATGACCCTCGAAGTTCGACGCCCCGGCTTTCTCCATTTCCAATCTATTGTGATCAATAAAAAAACATTTACCACTACTAGTTTAATTTTAAATTAAGTTCAGTCTATAATATTAATTGAATATTTTAAAATTTATTAATTATATGTATTAATCTGAATTTTTATAATATAATAATTTTAAATTTTTTTCATAAATGATACTAAAAGAAAATAATTTCTGAAGTTAATGATAAAACTTATTTACAAGGGGTTTAAATAGAACCATATTTCCATTACTTTGTATAACTATAATTAATTTTATTTCATGAATTACCAAAAAAAATTATTTAATTCCTTCCATTGACCTAGATGCCTTATATTTATTTGGAAACCCTTCTAAGAATGACTATAGGGTGATCCTATAGATATTGTCTGAAGAACATCTATCATTTTAAACCAATCATTTTTTTATTTCTTCGTCCACCTCCTAAAAATAATATTAAAATATTATGATATAATAACATTTATTTCTTACATATACTAATACTTTATGATGTTAATAGAATAACCTATATCTATCTCCTAATCCCTAAAATAGAAAACAAAATGGTCAAGTATATATACGATGGGTTTCCACCATGTAAACTGATGTAATTAATTTTCCATCACGGCCTATGATGAATTGATATAATAATGGATTTATATAATATAAAAAATATTTCCTACATAACTAAACTTCTATAATGGTAATATCACATCTTCTATAGTACCTTCCAATCCATTGAAAATTGATAATGACACTCGTTCGTATGTGTAGACCACCACCTCTATGAAGCGATGTGATTCGCCTTTTGTTTGAAATGGAAATGAATAATAATGAGGATAGATTTGATAAATATATATTATATATTTTTATACAAAAATTATTCTTGATGGTTTATTTATTATATAACTTTCTTTCATTCCATCCTTCGAGAAAATGGAAATAGCATTCATGTGTATGTACGACCTACCACCTCCATTATTAATATAATTCATTATCTAAATAACATTAATGGATTACTATAAATTCTAATATAATGAATATATTTTATATTTATATCATTATTAACATACTAGATAAAATTTAACTATGTTAAAAAACATAGAACAAACAAATAACCAAAAAATTATAAAAAAGAAGTAGTTATTATCTAATACATGAATCAAAAAAAGAATTGTTAATGAACTAGTCATAATATGATACATGTAAATAGTATATGGTATGATATTTTATAATTTGTTTCTATAAAAGATTTATATTAAATATATATATATATATATATTATAATTTCAATTTTAATGTGTATAAAAAATTTCAAGACTTGCGGTTAGGGATTTCTAGTACCTCTTTTATTTTTGGGAGACGTATGCCATATTTACCAATCATTTCAATTTTTTGTGTATAAAATACCCTTTTGACTTGATATATAATGAATTCAATTATTTTAATATTATTTTTAGTTTTATATTATGTTATTATTTTATTGTTCATATGATAAAAAAATTATTAAAGCGCTAAGGGATATAGTTTACAATATCATTACTTATCGGGATTATTTATGATTATGCTTCCATGCTGAAATATTATGATATATCCCTCATGATACCATGAATCATTATCTCCTATAATTATTTCATGAGAATAAATTTTTTTACTCTCATATTTTTATCATTAATAATTAAATCGACCAAAAGAATATTTTAAGTAAAATTCAAATTATCTCTCTCTTCAGTAAAAAAATCTATTCACTTCTATGGACATATTTTTTAAAAATTATTCAAATAAATTTTTTACTATTACTAAAATATAATTCCATGTAATTTTAACAAATTTTGGAATTTTTTTCAATTTTTTTAAAATATATATTATTTTTTTTGAAAGTAGGTACTTTTTTATTGTTTACCAAAAATGTAAAAGAATTAATTCTTTTAATGTGTAATACATGAATAATATTTCCCATTTTAATGAATTTGTAGAGACTTAAGGATTCATTTAAATGTTTATAAGGTTATTTTGAAATAAAATGTGTTCATTAATGTTTTTAAATTTCTAGATTTAAAACATAAAATGTCAAAGTGAAAATGAAATTTTCCTCAATCCAATGACCCAATTGATACTTTAAAACCATTTTTTCATCGAGGATAATATCATTTGATGTTAAATTTTCTTTAATGAGGATATGATCTAAGGATACCATAATTATTATTTCTTTTTATGGTATATTATTATGTTCAAATGGTGAATATGAAACATGATTTCTTTTTATGCGTTATGCTATGATTAATTGATTAAATGATTAGAAAACGTGTTTCTTTTCCATAGGTTATGATATATTGAATCCTGATTCACTTTCATGGGATATGATTTGGTAAATGTTTTATGATATTGTGGAACACATATGTATTATTTAAATTATGTGGTTGGTGGGATTAAAATTATATATCCTTCAAATTGATTAGCTAAAGATGGATATCTCTTGAGATAAACAAAAATGTAACGGAGAGTGATCCCAATTCATTAACTGATTTCATCTACTATGACAGTCTTATGAGTGAACCATGACAAATAATTGTGGTGTAAAATTATTTTTCTATTATTGTATTGGAATTTATACTTGATGATGCATCCTACCCTAAAATTCACAATGTGGTGCTCCATGTAGGTTGGACCCATAACCGCAAAAAATCCTTTCTCTATGATAGAGGCTACGGAATAGTAATGCAGACTAAGGGTGTGTTCGTGGGTGATGATTCCACGCAGATTTAATTGTAGAATAGTGGTATGTAATAATTATAATAATTGAAAATATAAATAATTAATAAGTAGTTGAAGATAAAACACAAAAATAATTAATAGGTATAAGATTTATAAATATAATATTGAAAAATTACTAGCATTACATGATTCTATATAAAATATTAGTACACATGATATTGAAGTACAAGAATATATGAGAATAATATTGTTATTCTACTAATGTACTAAATCCTAGTACTAAAAATCAATCATTATAAGTTGATCGCTTTATTTTTCTATACTTAAATACATGAGGTCATTTAGGGGTACTATATGTGGCCCAAATAAGGTGTGATATAGACTTTGTAGTCCACCACTAATTATTTATATGACAATCTAGTATTTGAATATAAAATGATCAATTTTTAAGTACAAAATAAATAAAATTTAATAAATAAATAAATAAATTGAAGTAATTTTCTCATCAGATACCCAGCTGACATTACAATTGTTTTTCCAAAGATAGATATCTATGAACCAAGGTAAGCCTATTTAGATGTGATATGGGTGAAAATGAATATAGACACATTGTATTTCGGTTAGGTTGCTTGTATATAAAACATAAATGGTTCATATGAAAGGAATGATAAAACATGGGTAGAACCAAATAATATTATTTTACATGGAGGTAGTCTCCAAAGATTTAATATCTCATTCACTCTTTTATTATAAGATTCCATTAGATTTCAAAAAATTGAATCATTATTCAATACAAATCCATCTATAGAAGGTTTACCATGCATACCTCCATTATCACTCTAAATAACCATCACTATAAGATTCCATTTCTAGAAGCCTATAAAAAATATCATGTTTCATTCTTATAAGGGTGTAAACATGATCGTCTAAGCCCATCCTTGGAATCTCATATAGAGGATTGAGTGTCAATCATGTAATGGTATAATCATATTACCACATATCCCATTGAAGGTTACTCCAGTATATAGCCGATATCAATCATGGTTCGTTATGTAATCCACCAGATGAGTCAATCTATGTAATTATATGAAGAGTCCACGTATCACTCCCAGCATATTTAAAATTTATAAGAAGTCCTTAATATAGAGCTTGATGATCCCATCAAATTTTCCTTAAATTAGGACCCTTATATTGAACTAGTATTGGGATGAAGGTATGGTTTATCAATCATTTACTCATACCATTTAAATAAAAAATTACATCCACAATACATTAATCATTATGGTAAATTCATTTAGGTCATGAAAAAAATATATGCCATAAATAATAAGGTCCTAACACATGGCCATTAATATTCCTTTGACCATGTCACATTCTAATGTATTTTTTACAAGGTAAAATAGACATCATAAATGGTGGTTTAATTTATTTCTAAACATGAGTAATTTATGACTTGAAAGAAGTTCAATCCCAAAGGGTGGCTTGTTTTGAGTAAATCTCCCCACAAAAATGGTTTTTATAATTATAAGTTCCCGTTAAACATGACAATAATTTTTAATTTAATTTATCAACATTTATGGATGAAGAACTAGAAACTTATTGAATGTATAAAAATGGTTCATTAAAAAAATGAATAATTTAGGGAATATATCTATTCCAACTTCCAAAGGTTGTTAGAAAACCTCTCATCTATTTTTGAGCTTTTTTGAAGCTAAAATAGAAAAATATTAAAAACTAAAAAAATCCCCAAAATAGGGTGTATTGTCTCACAGAAATATAGTGCCAAAGTAAATGAGATACATGGTTTGAAGAAGGAATCATATCATAACTCTTATTGAGAGGGGTCCAATAATATGAACTATTGTTGATTTAGAGCTCTAATAGAGCTATCAAAAATCGTATCTTAGTCAGGAGGAAGCGAGATTACATGGGAAGTCTTGTTATCCAATAGAAATAAGATAGGAAAGAGGAGAAATTAAATTTTGGTCTAGAGGGTAAAAATAATTACATCTCTCAAATATTAATAGATTCATGATTTGGTTGTATGGTTGGTTAAACCATGCACCAAATGTGTGCTAAGGGAATAAATTTTTAACTCGAAGCCCAACCAATGTGTCCCCTCTTCCTAGGTAACAGAACCTATAAGGGCTGTAGATCACAGACAGAAAAACATGCATTGCATGTGTGTTCCCTTCTGTGGGTCCTTATAACACCCATCACGGTCTGTCAATCTATAAAGACCAGTGGTAATAGCATGTACAAACTATGTGACCCAGTTGTTTCCTCATAACATTGGGTATTTGGGCTCCAAACAAGACCCAAATCCCCATGTAAAAGTCATGACATTATTTGGAAGACTTTCTAGGGTAAATTGGGTTAATCCAAAAATATTAACATGTTAATACCTTATTTGATTATCCAAGAAGTTACAACATACCCCCCCCTAAAAATAACGTTTCCTTGAGTTTCCCCTCTGAAAGAGGCATGGAATAATCTTTGAAATTTTAAGACCACTGAGCATGTACATAATCCACTCATTCATAGGTATCATTCTACACCATTGGTATGCTTCATTATATAACCATTATAATGGACATGTTGTGGATAGACTTTTTTCTCCAATGGTAAATATGTATAAGATGATCCTCAAAGGAAACATCTGAATCCTTCTAAATATCATAAAGATCAAATCAATGTGATGGGATGGAATGATAATAGAAAACCTAGGATATATATAATACATTGTTCAGGACTCTGTACCTATGAGTTAAATAAAACCAAAAGGCTACCGACCCAAATCTCTCCATGATAAAAAATTTCATTATATAATGGGGAAATATAATTCCCTACTTCTAAAATATTCTATGAATAAGTCTAGAAGAAACTGAAATAAACACCGGATATCCCACCTAGAACACTAGAGGTCGATGGAGATGATTGGTATAAGACTTTTTTTGGACTGAGATTTAGACATACTCTTCTAAAGTACCAATAGTTGATCTAAATTCTCATGAATGAGATGAGGTATAGTAGGTATTTCTCTCCTACCAATGAATAGAACAGAGGTTAATAGAACAACCAACCATAAAGGGAATCATACGGAACTATTTAAATCATTTCCATGAAGCAATTATTATATCTAAATTTAAAAATAGGAACAAGATTCTTGGAAGAACCTCCAAAATCAAATACATATTCCCAGATCATATCCTATAACACCCATATCATATGCTCAGATTGAAAGTTAGTCAGATGTTGATATGAAATACTTAGTTGCAATGATTAACCAAGTTCTTTTTATATCCCATTCTAGAAGTGTGATGTAATCTAGAAATATCAATCTAATATAATAAAAATAGGAAGGCCATGAAGGAATATAATCTATCCAATAAATATCCTTTCAAGGTAATTATCATAGAAGGTATATCAATTAGGTTTGAAGTTTTCAACCTCATTCAACTTGCTGATGATCTCCCATGATGCATCATTGAATCAAGGGAATTTCTCTAAAAGTTTCACAAATTCAATAGTGATATCAGCCCATTTACACTCAGTAGTTATAAACACATGTGATTCATATGTTTTATGTCACACAATGAATAAATGTATTAGAGATGTTTTTTATCGGTGTAAATAATGAATCACCCTCCAAGTAGGTAAGTCCTATAACATTATAAAGCATGAACCATAGATTCAAACTCAAGGTTTTGTGCTGGTAAATTCTCTATATGAATCCAAAAATAGAGTGACTTTTATACAAATATATGAACTTCATATATCAAAATTTCTCCATGAATGATTCCTGATGCATCAGAATAAACTCTATGGCTTCTTCTCGACTCTATAAAAATAAGGATTGACACTAAATTCATTCTCTATGTCAGCTCCTGAAAATATTCTTTAGTAGCTTCATACCATAATAACTTCACACCAATTTTATGAATTCCCTTAATAGGCACATATAGGAATGGTAATTCCAAAATAAAACACATGAAATATCCATCCATCCCCTTGAATCTACATATATCGATTAAATTCCTAGTATGGTCATAATAAACTACGTTTTTTACCTTCTTCGGGTAAACAAGAACTCCATACTCTGAGGTGATTTGTGCCCGGAAGTGGAAATTATCAATATAAAAGTGTAATTTGGTGACTTTAGAATACATATGATTCTCTCTGTGTGTTTCTCACACAATATAAAGATTTTTGGAATGGTCACATAGAGTGCAATAATTCACCAAGATATCAGCCACAAATACTATGAAAATTAATCTAGATACTAGTGTAAAACCCAATTCATTCGGGCCACGAAAATATGCGACACATTTATGAAAGAAAATTGCATAACAAGATACGTGTACAAGACAATTATTATCTAGAACATTGTATATGATATGTCTAATTATTTCACACACTCATAATATTATCCTAATCTAGAATTGATCACATTGAAAATGGTCACTCTTTAGAACTGGTAAAAAGTGTTTCATACACAAGGTATTGGTTATTATTTCATTACCTTAACCTAGTTCAATCACATATAATCCAAACATGACAAGAATTTATCATACGTCTTCTTAGTAAAATGGATAGGTGACCCCTATCGATTTAAACTAGTTCATATAATATTATTCTCGTAAAATTCTTCTAGATACATATTTATTTCTTAGAGATTATTAGGTTCCATATGTTAAAGAGGAATAGAATTTGCTACCAAATTTTGAACATGTTTAATGGTAAAATTAATTTCTATCATAGGATCCAATCCAATGAATTCATCAGGGGAAACATCACAAAAATGATCCACTACTGGTGGTAATTTCATATGATGTGTTATATGATCCTTCCTAAATAGATTATCCTTATTGGTCATCACTCCACCCATACCATGATGATTAGGTTCAAGTTGACTCATATGGATATCCAATTCACCTTTATGAACATAAATACTACCTTTAGGTGATGTAAAATACACCCTACAGTAATTTAAATATACATGGGTATGGTATGGAACCATCTATTCCATACCTAGAATAACATTGATGCATTTCATCCTTATGGAAAAATGATTCCATTTGAAGAGATATCTTCCCACCTTAGGATGAAAATCCTAGAAATGATGTATACTCTCTGATAGAACCCCTAACAGTATATCAAGATTCATTATGCATTATTTTTATAACATTTCTAGTCCCATACATTCCATAATTTCCACAGATAGAGATTTTTGTGAAGAACTACTATAAAATAAAGTAGATACTAAAGTATAGGTTGACATAATTGTTACTCATATTGAATAAGGATTCTTACTATGTAACTCAAGAGTAGGCTACAGTGCATAGATGCTTCTAGATCTGTTGCCTAGATATTCAACCCAACTACCATAGGAAGGTTCTATCTACTAGCGATGAGCCTATGAGTCATAAATATATTGAACAAGACCACCTCCTAAACCAGTTTACATATTAGTTGACCATCCCCTAGCTAGACATAAAGCTACCAATATTGTTCCCCAAATCAGTTTTTGTACAAATCCCTTCTCACAAGGAACTTGGGGGAATGTCTGGTAGAATTGATAAAGGTGAACCATCCTGTCTCAAGCTCAACACTCAAGTAGATCCCTCATACAATGAGTCATCTTATGGAGTTTCTATAAGGCCCCAACCTCAAACCTTACTTAATATTGAATTAAATGAATAATTCACATTGAGGGTCTTTTCAGGTTTAGAGTTTTAGAGAATTAGGACATAACTATTACATATCAAAAGATTACAATGTATTCTCTTCTACTAAATTTCCATAAAATAAAAACTCTTAAAAAGAAACATGTCTAGTTCCATGTTTTAGGTATCATGTATTTCCCTTGATCCCATCCTTGACCCTATTCCACGCTATGTCCTGTGAAAAACATTTCAAAAACTTGGGATGAACATAAAAAGCTCAGTAAGGGATACACAAAGAATGAAAACTGTTAGATTTTCAAAACAACAATTAAACCATATATACTTTATCAAAGTAATACTTTTAACCCTTTTGAATTAGTAAAAACTCTTCGCTGAATAAAAGTTCATTACATACCCTTCTATAACCAAAACATTACCATAAAACTCATATAAAGATCACATAACATATAAAGGTAACTTGGGACATAAACATACATAAGTGGAATAACCATAAGGTAGACTTCCACACATATAACATAATGGAATATCCATTCGGCCAACATCCATAAAAACTTAATGGAATATCCATACGGCCGACTTGCATACCCAATGCATTGGAGGTTATAACGTAACCACCCGTCCTGGTATTCACGGCACAACCCGTCATAATGTCCATGTTCCATTATTACACATAAAATATTGAAAATATAAACATTTCAACAACAACATTTCATTTTCAATCACAATAGGTAATTCCCAGATATTGAATTAATCAATCCATTTTCAAAAACCATTTAAAAGAGATTTTTGAATCAAAGTGTCCCATACGACTTTGAAGATTTTAATGGAATTATAATTTTAAAACATTAATTTCCATATACATAAATACTGAAAGCCATTTTGAAAACATGGTCATTAAATATAAAGATTTAGAATAATAAATCATTAAAACATTTAAAACGATATTTTTGTTAAATAGTTTTTAACAAAATGAGAGACTCTTGAATACAAATAATTGCAGAATAACATTTAATCCGAACTTTATAATATCATGAAAATAAAGGGATTCATGATATAATATTTCAAAGGACAGTATACACACCATATAAGAGTGAATTGGTTCATAACAACAATGAAGTCTCAAAAGAAATGTAAAATGAGATGAAAACCATTATAAAGAAGGAATCCTTAAATTAAGGATAAATCAATCTCATAATTATGTGTGCCAAATATAAATACACCCAATATAAGTGGTTATTAAGAGTAAAACAATCAAAGGTCATTCACACATATTAAAAGGATGACATATTCAATAACTACATGTTGAACACAAAGAAATCGAAATTGGGTTAAGAAGTTCCCTTGGTAAAATTCGACAGCCTAACGGCGTCACATAAAATTTTACAAAAAGGGTTGATGAGAGAGATAAAGGGGATGTCATCAATTGGATATAAAATTTACATAAATAAGGATATATAAGAACATATCCCAACATAATTGTATGTGAATTAAAAGACAAAACAAAATAAGTCTTTTAAAAAGAGGAGGGTGAAAGGTACCCTTACCGACATGGGTATCTTTCAAAACATGAACCCCGTGAAAGAAGGACTATAAAACAGTGATGTAAATACTCATAAATTAAATAATATTACACAATTAGTAAAATAATGTGGATTACATACACCACTCAATGGAAATTGTGGCAAATGTAGCATAAATCTCACGGGAATAAAAGTGAGATGAAAAATCCCTTACGAAAACTCGGCAGCCTAACAGCGCCACATAAAACGTCCAAAATGGATTGATGAGAGAAAATAGGGTCTCTCATCATATTAACATAATGTATACAGAAATATGAATATAAAAGAAAATCCCAATAACAAGAAATAATATCTTTAAAAGGAATGACATAAAAGAGCGTACTTAAAAAGAAAGAGAGGAGTAGGATCCCTTACCTCGGGTCCGACTTGACTCGATCGTTCATTAACGTCCTGAATAATAACCTTGAGTTAATTTCTCTTAACAACCTTTTTCAAGTTCATTATTTATTTAATATCACTTATTTCCATGTTATAAACATTATGTAATCATTTAAGTTAATAATGTTTGTTTTGTCGATATTTGGTTCTTAAGTCGATTGTGGACTTCTTATAATTACATGTTGATCGTGTGGTCAAAGGTTCTTTATATCCAGAATGACATTCCTGATTTGGATATCATATATATCATATATATCAAGAATATAAATTTATTTAAATATCACATAATCATTTAGAGGTAAGAAATTAAATGCACCGTTCATGGAGACGGTAAGCCGTACGTACGCGTGAATGCTACATTCATTTCTTTGTCATATTAATGGAATTAAAACTAAATGAGAGGTATGTATATTTTAATTCCAGAATTATATTCATAATTTAGATGTATCATTCATCATATATATCCATTATATACATGTACTTACCCGAATATATAATAACATTAAATCCATCCTTTATACATCCCACGAATGGCATTAACGAATCACATCACTTTGAGGGGGCGGTAGTCCGCACTTCCTTAAATGAAGATATCGCGTTTACCCATAATGGAAACCATAAAGGTATGTCCAAAATGAAAAATACAGAAGCTTAAGGAAAATATAAACATATTATATATCATATATAACTATAGTGTCATCTTAATGGCCACCTATGAAGGTGTTAAAAGAATGTTGAACAATCATCGTTTCGGGAGGCCGAAATTCGCCATCCACGGAAACAGTATGTTCTTTAACCATTAGATGTAGGTGTATGAAAGTTTAGATCGAATAATTCTTATAACAAAAATCTAGTATATTGATGATACTGAAGTTTTTACAAAATAAATTAATAAAAAGAGTTTAGGGGGTTGGAGAAGCAAAATAAAACAAAAGGACTCAAGTGAAGACATTACCTTAAAATCGGGTAACTCCCTTTGGTTTGAGCTCAAAGGCTTCCTTGGGAAGACTTCTGTCCAAATTGAGGCTTCAAGGAGTAATAGAGGGAAGTGTAGAGACAAAATGGGCAGGGGTTGGCCGAGCCAAAGGCTTTGGGAGTGTGGGTAAGAAGGTAGAGGTGGGGGCCTTTTATAAGATGAGAGGAGGGGCACTCTTGGAAAGTAAAGAAAAGTCACCTTATTTTAAAATGATATTCGGATTTAAGAGGTCTCACATTGATATAATTCTAGGATAAGGTGATAAGCGTTCGAAATCCACTCATACAATAGGTTTTGGACATGTTTAGGTCTTAGATATTACATTATCATTCCATTTTATTTAAATCGTTAAATAATGAGGTCATTGCTGCATCATCATGATGTCATAAATAATTTAATTTATTTAATGTCTAAAAATTATAAAAAAAAATTATATGATGTATGAAATATTTTTAGCTTTGAAATGAATATTTATAGTCAAAAATATGATTTGTATAACCCCATGTAAAAATTGTTTTAGTAAAACATTTCATGTTTGTCTCATTTTTACTTTAACTTTAAATAAAAAGATATTAATGTCATTTTCCAACCAAAATGGCTTCATGGGGTCCCCAAGTTGACCCATGGGTTGTCTCGGTCGGCCATGACACAGCCAATGAGGTTAGGACATATGTCAAGTTCATTTAATATTATTAAAACATTATTTTTACCTTAAACTACACTAATTACCTCTAATCGCGATTAAGAACTTAAACATTACTATTCACCAAAAAATTATTTTAATCTCATTGAACCACATTTTACTTATTAATGACAACCATGTGTGTTGGAGTTTTGAAATTCAAAACACAGAAGTGGTAAAATTTCATTTAAATGAAAAATCAGTTTTTATAAGTACCACTTAGTGGTTTCACTATTCATCAAAAATTGAAGTTTTTCAGAAAAATCCCAAAAATTCACCCTAAGCTATATTTGATATTCCGAATTCAAAAATGAAGTCTATTTTACAAAATTCTAATCATATATGTCACATTAATTAATTTAATAATTAATTCCCGCTGTTAGAGCAAATAACGTGGTTTTATGAAACAATAAGTATCAAAAGATTGACACTAGTTTAAGTCTGATTTCAAAGTGAAATAAATTCCAAAGGCCACTATTGGATTTAATGGTAAAAATATATTATAATTTCACTTTAAAACCAATTCAAAAGATAATATAATCATATAAATAAATTAGATCAAAAAGAGGTTTTGAATTAAAATACAACATTTTACACAATTCATTAAAAAAATGAACTTTATCGGAAAGATACCAAAAATTTACACAAAGTAATTTTGATGTCCCGATTCTAAAGAAGAGTTTTATTTGGTCCAATAGAATTTATAAGAGTGAACAAAACTATATTTAATGACGGTTCGCCATCAAAAGGCGATAAGTGAACCTTTAGTGAAAACTAGGGCATATACGCCTAAAATTGAATTCCTTCCATATTTTAAGCCTTTATCTTTTATTGGATAAATGTAAATACATTCAAAAACATATATAATCATATTTTAGTTATTTCTATCCATTCCCACCAATACAACGGCTACATGTTAACTACTATTTAAAATAATATTATTTTATTATTAGAGTGCAACGTAAGATTCCCAAGAAACTCATTGTTGCGTGTTGTGTACGCAATCGAGCATAGCGTCCCCTTTAAAGTCATATTAATATTTTATTCACAAATATGGATAAATATGAAAATGTCATATTTTTTATTTACCTGGGGAGTTACATCCTTCCACCCTTTTGGGAATTGCGTCCTCGCAATTTTTAAAATTGGGCTTGGAAACATCCTTGAAAGTCCCACATCGGAACAAGAGTCGGTAAAACAATCACTTTAAAATAAATAAAGATAAGTACAAAGGTCACCCAAGTTAACCCATACTAGGATTCCAAGTATGAAAATATGGATATGGAGGAAAAACAAAGGGACATGTTCTGATGGAGGGTGATAGTAAACATATCTAGGAGAAAGTTAACCATAAGAAAATCACAACCTTGTGATGGGTTAAACGGTATTCGATTCCCCAGTAGGAAACGTTAATAGACAACATTTTTGTTTTAAGTTACTTTTATATTGAGGAATTTATTCATAAGGAAACATAATCACTTATCATGTTGACTTTCAACTTTTACTAGATTCCTTAATCAAACTCATATTTTCTCCAAAAGACGAGTATTTAGGAAGACTTGTTCGCATTAAGAGTACTATAATCAATTTCTAGAGAATCACCTAATCCACAATAGAGAACTACATACTTCCCATGTATTTATACTTTAACCAAAACCAAAACCAAAAAGGTTAGTACAAGATCAGATAATCCAGAAAAGGATAACCCTTTATAAAAAGAAAATATATTCTTAATCTCCAAAACTTGTCCAACAAAACCCAAAGTTCAATGAGGACTATTCAATAAAATATTTGTCCATAAAATTCTTCAAAGTAAACCAAACTAAGATTTAAACCCAAATACTTGAAGTATTTAGTCACATAGTCTTCTAAGTTAAATCGTAACATTTATCTCCAAACAACATTAGTTGCTCTTAATGTCTCGTATTGAAAAGTAATTAACCTAATCACATATCCTCCATGATAGGTTAATAAATTTCCATAGATAACCCGAAATCCACTTACTCTTAATTCATATAATCATATAACTAAAAAGAATCAGTCAAACTAACCAGGGACTTCACGTAGTCTAGTGGTAGGCGATAAATACCAGTCGCACTTTGGTTGTGGGTTCGATTACTACAGCATGGTCCGACGCGACGGGTTGTCACATGGTCTGCGTGTTGTCCTTTTTCCAAAACTATATAACTCTTAAAACATTCCCCAAAATGAGATAAAATCTTCAAAAAAAATCATAGCATATTTTAACCTCAAGTTTATCTCATGCCTTTCATTTTCCATCATATCATAGAGTAACCCATAATTACCTCAAAAGTAAGGATCATATAAACACTAATGGTTACCTTTATAATTATTACCTAAACTTCCACATCGATTGGTCATCTCATACATGAAGAATTATAGAACATACCAAGGTTCAAGTGGTTGATCATGACTCCTTGATAGTTGGTTTAGAACAACCATGAGTTTCCTCATTGAATCCCCCATTTTATCTAGTATCTGAATCAGAGAACCACCACAGTTTCCTTCAAACCCGTTGTCTCTTTGGTGCCTGCTAGATCTATCCATTCACTAAAAACATAAATGTCTGTGTGAGTATATTAACAAAACCATCATTTACTAATGAGGAAGATAAACACTAATATATACTTACTCATTCACTTTATCTAAAACTAGGACTCTTTCTGAAATCATAACCATTATGGTAATGTCAGTTATACTTAAAGAATACCATAACCTCTAAAGTTATCTAAACCGACCTCTGATACCAACTATAAGGCCCCATCCTCAAACATTACTTAATATTAAATTAAATGAATAATTCACATTGAGGATCTTTTCAGGTTTAGAGTTTTAGAGAATTAGGACATAACTATTACATCTCAAAAGATTACAAAGTAGTCTCTTCTACAAAATTTCCATAAAATAAAAACACTTAAAAATAAACATGTCTAGTTGCATGTTTTAGGTAGCATTACTTTACCTTGATCCCATCCTTGACCCTATTCCACGCTAAGTACTGTGAAAAACATTTCAAAAATTTGGGATGAGCATAAAAAGCTCAGTATGGGATACAAAAAGAATGAAAACTATTAGTTTTTTAAAACAACATGTAAACCATTTATACTTTATCAAAGTAATACTTTTCACATTTTCGAATTAGTAGAAACTCTTCACTGAATAAAAGTTCATTACCTACCCTTCTATAACCAAAACATTACCATAAAACTCATATAAAGATCACATAACAAATAAAGGTAACTTGGGACATAAACATACTTAAGTGGAATAACCATAAGGTCGACTTCCACACATATCACTTAATGGAATAGCCATTCGGCCAACTTCCATACATACTTAATGGAATAGCCATAAGGCCGACTTCCATACCCAATGCATTGGAGGTTATAACGTAACCAACCGTCCTGGTATTCACGGCACCACCCGTCATAATGACCAAGTACCATTATTACACATAAAATATTGAAAATATAAACATTTCAATAATATCATTTCATTTGCAATCACAATAGGTAATTCCTAGATATTGAATTAATCAATACATTTTCAAAAACCATTTAAAAGCGATTTTTGAATCAAAGTGTCCCATACCACTTTGAAGCTTTTAATGGAATTATAATTTTAAAACATTAATGTCCATATACATAAATACTGAAAATCATTTTGAAAACATGGACATTAAAGATAAATATTTAGAATAATAAATCTTTAAAACATTTAAAACGAGATTTTTGTTAAATAGTTTTTAACAAAATGAGAGACTCTAGAATACAAATAATTGCAGAATAACATTTAATCCGAACATTATAATATCATGAGAATAAAGGGATTCATGATATAATATGTAAAAGGATAGTATACACACCATATAATAGTGAATTGGTTCATAAAAACAATGAAGTCTCAAAAGAAATGTAGAATGAGATGAAATCGATTATAAAGAAGGTATCCTTAAATTAAGGATAAATCAAACTCATAATTATGTGTGACAAATATAAATACACCCAATATAAGTGGATAGTAAGTGTAAAACAATCAAAGGTAATTCACACATATTCAAATGATTACATATTCAATAACTACATGTTGAACCCAAAGAAATCGAAATTGGGTTAAGAAGTTCCCTTGGTAAAATTCGACAGCCTAACGGCGTCACATAAAATTTTTAAAAAAGGGTTGATGAGAGAGATAAAGGGGATCTCATCACATGGACATAAAATTTACATAAATAAGGATATATAAGAACATATCCCAAGATAATAGTATGTGAATTAAAAGACATAACAAAAGAAGTCTTTTAAAAAGTGGAGGGTGAAAGGTACCCTTACCGACATGGGTATCTTTCGAAACATCTACCCCGTGAAAGAAGAACAATAAAAAATTTATGTAAATACTCATAAATGAAAGTATATTACAAAATTAGTAAAATAATGGGGAGTACATACACCACTCAATGGAAATTGTGGCAAATGTAGCATAAATCTCACGGGAATAAAAGTGAGATGAAAAATCCCTTACGAAAACTCGGAAGCCTAATGACGCCACTTAAAACTTCCAAAATGGATTGATGAGAGAAAATAGGGTCTCTCATCATATTAACATAAAGTTTACAGAAATATTAATATAAAATAAATTACCAATAACAAGAAAGATGAGCTTTAAAAGGAAAGACATAAAAGAGCGTACTTAAAAAGAAAGAGAGGTGTAGGATCCCTTACCTCGGGTCCGACTTGACTCGATCCTTCTTTAACGTCCTGAATAATAAACATGAGTTAATTTCTATTAACAACAATTTTCAAGTTCATTATTCCTTTTATATCACTTATTTCCATGTTATAAACATTATGTAATCATTTAAGTTAATAATGTTTGTTTTGCCGATATTTGGTTCTTAAGTCGATTGTGGACTTCTTACAATTACATGTTGTTCGTGTGGTCAAAGGTTATTTATATCCAGAATGACATTCCTGATTTGGATATCATATATATCATATATATCAAGATTATAAATATATTTATAATATCACATAATCATTTAGAGGTAAGAAATAAAATGCATCATTCATGGAGATGGTAAGCCGTACGTACGCATGAACGCTACTTTCATTTCTTTGTCAAATTAATGGAATTAAAACTAAATGAGAGGTATGTATATTTTAATTACAGAATTATATTCATCATTTAGATTTATAATTCATCATATATATCCATTATATACATGTACTTATAATAGTACATTACATTTGGGGATAAGAAATGAAATGCACCGTTCATGGAGACGATAAGTCGTACGTACGCATGAACGCTACTTTCATTTCTATCTCATACTTTAATGGAAATAAATAATAATGATATAGAGGTATATTATAATTCCAGTATAAAATCATATATAATAACATTAAATCCATCCTTTATACATCCCACATATGGATTTAACGAATCACATCACTTTGAGGGGGCGGTAGTCCGCACTTCCTTAAATGAAGATATCGCGTTTACCAATAATGGAAACCATAAAGGTATGCCCAAAATTAAAAATACAGAAGCGTAAGGAAAAAATAAACATATTATATATCATATATAAATATAGTTTCATCTTAATGGCCACCTTTGAAGGTGTTAAAATAATGTTGAACAATCATCGTTTCAGGAGGTCGAAATTCGCCATCCACGGAAACAGTATGTTCTTTAACCATTAGATGTAGGTGTGTGCAAGTGTAGCTCGAATAATTCTTATAAACACATCCTAGTATATTTATTATACTATAGTTGTCACAAAATTAATGAACAAAAACAGTTTAGGGGGTTGGAGAAGCTAAATAAAACAAAAGGACTCAAGTGAAGACATTACCTTAAAATCGGGTAACTCCCTTTGGTTTGAGCTCAAAGGCTTCCTTGAGAAGACTTCTGACCAAAGTGACGCTTCAAGGAGTAATAGATGGAATTGGAGAGACAAAATGGGCATGTTTTGTCCGAGCCAAAGGCTTTGGGAGTGTGGGTAAGAAGGTAGAGGTGGGGGCCTTTTATAAGAAGAGGGGAGGGGCACTCTTGGAAAGTAAAGAAAAGTCACCTTATTTTAAAATGATATTCGGATTTAAGAGGTCCCACATTGATATAATTCTAGGATAAGGTGATAAGGGTTCTAAATCCACTCATCCAATAGTTTTTGTACATGTGTAGGTCTTAGATATTACATTATCTTTCCATTTTATTTAAATCATTAAATAATGAGGTCATCACTGCATCACCATAATGTCATAAATAATTTAATTTATTTAATGTCTAAAAATTATAAAAATATAATATGATGTAGGAAATATTTTTAGATTTCAAATTAATATTTATAGTAAAAAATCTGATTTTTATAACCCCATGTAAAAATTGTTTTAGTAAAACATTTCATGTTTGTCTCATTTTTACTTTAACTTTAAATAAAAAGATATTGATGTCATTTTCCAACCAAAGTGGCTTCATGGGGTCCCCAAGTTGACCCATGGGGTTTTTGGGTCGGACATGACACATAAAATGAGGTTAGAACATGTTTCAAGTTCATTTCATATTATTAAAACATTATTTTTACCATAAACTACACTAATTACCTCTAATCGCGATTAAGAACTTAAAAGTTACTATTCACCAAAAAATTATTTTAATCTCATTGAACAAAATTTAACTTCTTAATGACAACCATTTATGTCGGATTTTTTAAATTCAAAACATAGAAGTGGTAAATTTTCGTTTAAACGAAAAATCAGTTTTTATAAGTACCACTTAGTGGTTTCACTATTCATCAAAAATTGAAGTTTTTCTGAA
Organism: Viscum album; assembly: GCA_963277665.1. NCBI lineage: Eukaryota > Viridiplantae > Streptophyta > Magnoliopsida > Santalales > Viscaceae > Viscum > Viscum album. The sequence goes on along the minus strand of OY728125.1, from coordinate 839,154,936 downwards.
AAATCCCAAAAAATCACCCTAAGCTATATTTGATATCCAAAATTCAAAATGAAGTCTATTTTAAAAAATTCAAAACATATAAGTCACATTAATTAATTTAATAATTAATTCCCGCTGTCATAGCAAATAGCGTGTTTTTATGAAACAATAAGTATCAAAAGATTAACATTATTTTTAAGTCTGATTTCAAAGTGAAATTAATTCCAACGACCACTATTGAATTTAATGGTAAAAATGTATTCTAATTTCACTTTAAAACCCATTCAAAATATAATATAATCATATAAATAAATTAGATCAAAAAGGGGTTTTGAATTAAAATAGAACATTTTACACTATTATTTAAAAAAATGAACGTTATCGGAAAGATACCAAAAATTTACACAAAGTAAATTTTGATGTCCCGATTATAAAGAAGAGTTTTATTTGGTCCAATAGAATGTATAAGAGTGAACAAAACTATATTTAATGATGGTTCGCCATCAAAAGGCGATAAGTGAACCTTTAGTGAAAACTAGGGCATATACGCCAAAAATTGAATTCTTTCTGTATTTTAAGCCTTTATCTTTTATTGGATAAATGCAAAAACATTTAAAAACATATATAATCATATTTTAGTTATTTCTATCCATTCCCGGAAATACAATGGATACATGTTAACTACCATTTAAAATAATATTATTTTATTATTAGAGTGTAATGTAAGATTCCCAAGAAACTCGTTGTTGCGTGTTGGGTACGCCATCGCGCATAGCGTCCCCTTTAAAGTCATATTAATATTTTATTCACAAATATGGATAAATATGAAAATTTCATATTCTTTATTTACCTGGGGTGTTACAGTTTCTTACCACACTAGTGATAAACCACATAACTGTAATTTCATGCCATCTTACTGACACTTCTCCCATGAGCTACATCGAATCTATGTTTCCTGCTGCTAAAAAAATGTTTCACTATATCAATGATGATCATCCCTTGCTCACATTTCCATATTATGTTTGTTTCCACACTATGATGGGGTTTTCGTTCACCATATCCAAAATGGTGATCATCCAAAACACATTCACACGTTATTGTATGTTGTATCCAAGATGACCCTAGAACCATCTCACATTCATCATTTAGTCGTCATTCAATTTCTGTGAGAAAAGTTGAATCTAGATGAAACAAGTTTAATACTCCTTCAGGGAAATAGATCACTTCTTTAAGTGTATAAAATTTCTATCATAGTCCTCTCTTAACATATGTATAATAATTTATTAATCATATGATATCTGAATGTTCTCCTACATTGTACCCTGGTGAGGATCAACTTGAGAGGTGACATCCCACCAATTCTTAGCAGAACCACAGATCATATATGTGGCATGACTGACCCTCCACTATAGGGAAACCTCTATATGTTTGAAGATTTATGACATGGAATATAACCATGACTCATCATCTTAAGGACCACCATCCCCTAAGAAGGTTGGAGGATAGTGATGTTTGAAATCTTAGATCAACTCTTCTATAGTATGGGTATGTTGTAGAGATCTCTATATAGAATACATAAAACACAAGAATCTATCTCAAAACTAGGAATCACCTCCCAATGGAGGATTAATAGGATTTTCCATAAGAGGAACTATAGGAGGTAACACTAGTGTCTTATGACCCACCATCTATGGATCATTTTTATCATCACCCTTGAAATAATTCTACAATTTATAAATTCATCCCTTTGATGATATTTAATAATATATAGAAAAATGATATATGAAAATGATACATAAAAAACCATCCCATAAATAGATCACACCTATATTTATACTCTTTAATCTTGATCCAGGTAATAATAAAAGTCAAAAAAACCATAGGAGAAACTACCTATATCCCCCTAATCATGTCAGTTTAGGGTCAGGGTCTCGCATTGTGATGCATTGGTTATGATATATAGTGTTTCAATTATATGGTATAGAGGAAATCACCTTTTCAAATGAAATTAAAATCCTTGTTTAGTGGTGACCATTTTATTTAAAATATTGAATATATTTAAGTTAATACTTATTTATATGTATAAATCCATTATAGTTACGTTAGATGTGTCTCCATTAACAATTTATAAATGTCCATACTCTTTATAAATTTTAATTGGTATGTCATGGAACTCCAAAATTACTTTAAAATCTAGTATCAAGAAGTTATAGGTCATGTATAATGATCTGAATGAATGAATTACCATTTACAATCTATAGAATTAAATTATTCATAAAGTAAAATTGGTATTCTTGTAATCAAATAATCTAATTTTTATACCATATAACAAGTAGTTCTTTCTTCCAAAATTGAATAACTATTTATTTAAGGTTCCATTGTCAATATATAGGATAAAAACCAATTATATTGATACAGACACATTAATTAGTCCAATTAATTAATTCTAATAAGAAATGTTAGCACATTTCCATATAAAATATTTGAGGCTTTCACAACGATCACAAGTGTTACAGGGAATGCATACAACAATATAAATATGGAATTTAATAATTTGTGATATTTGAAACCTTAAGTGCCTAATATGATGCATGGGATGATATCTAATTTATATACCAAGAGAATGGAAAATGTAAATCCATAATAATAATATCAGGAATAACAGATTCACAAAACATATGAGTCACCTAATGGTAAAATTAGTACACTTGTAACAGGCACAAACTAACAGCAATAATAATCAAAACTATATAATTTGGGTTTCCCGTTTCCATGGGAAAGCTACTCCCACTCATAGGATCATTACCAAATTCAAACACATATGTGGTATATAGGATATTAACCAAAAAGTATGAAAAAAGGAAAAGAAATCATTTGAAAACACTTTGTAGAATCCAACAAAAAAACACAATGTGGTGCTATGGGAATATTGGACACAGAACATAAAGTATACAACACCATATTCCAGAGTCTCCCAACTAGAAAAACTGGCCTGGGGTGTGTCCATGGGGAGACTATTCCTTCATTATTATAGTGTAGCACAACGAAAAAAATATTAATGATAAGCAGTAGAAATGATAATAAAAAGTAATAGTGGAAGATAAAAAATATAAATAAATAACATGAAGAATATGAATCCATATAATATACCAAATTTATGATAACTATATGATTCTATACAAAAGGTATGTACATCAGATACTGTGGAACATGCATTTACAACATGGACAAAAAAATAGAAACAGACCCAAAGCATCATGTACTAGAATCATGAGTATAGGCTCAGTCCTATGCTCCTGTACTCCATCCTAGTACTGAAAATAATGAATTATAAGCTGGGTGATTCCCTTTTTCTATACCTATAGACAAGATTTCTATTTGGGTTCTACATGTTTCATTAATAGGTTCTCAGATATAGTCATTAGAAACCCACTAAATGTTTCTAAATAATTTCATTTTCATCATATAAAATGAGTAGTCTGTGGTACAAAATAAATGAAAGGTGAAAAATAAATTAATTAATTTAACCAGGTTCTTTATGGGATACGCAACCCAAATTACCTGCTTTCGGATAGTACAAATATCATTGAACCAACTTCAGCTTAATGAAATATGATAATGGTGAAAATTTATAATTAAATTGTAATACTACTATGATAAAAATAGAAATACATAATTGTTCCAGATGATGGGAATGAGTAGACATGGGCCGAACCCATGGATGTTCTTGGATTTTTCAGCAATATTTTGGGATTTATAATTTAATTAAACATTTCATTATAAGGAATACTTTATTTTTAATAAATGGAATCTTATTCCCAACTAAGGTTATCCATGAAAGTAATATCAATTATTTCTCTTGTATAAAAATAAATACCCACCACCGTAAGAGTTCTCCCAAGGTGATCATTCAACAAAATCCCAATTATAACTCTCATAATGGTGTAGGAATTTCCCAATGATCTTGTCCTCGGTATCTCACATAGGGGAATGGTTATTGCTTATTGGATGGTATAACCATCTTTCCTGTAACACCCCGAGATTTGATGAAAAATATTTTTTTAATTTCATTAATGTCTTGTGTTGTACGCTACACCGAAACGAGCTTGCACAACACGCATCCCTGACTTGCCTTGCATTACACGCAATCACGACCTTCCTCGATAGCGTGTGTAGTACGCAATATCGAGTTTCACTAATCGAGATATTATCATAATATTATTATGAACTAGCCGGTATGAATAGTAATACCCACTTATTGAAATTTTATAAATTTTATCTTTCAAAATGGACTTCATTTTTGGATTTGGAATATCGAAATTATCTTAGGGTGAAATTTTGGTACTTTTCGGATAACTTTCATATTCTGATGAATAGTGAAAATTACTAAATTTTAATTAAAAATTACTTTTTTAATCGAAATAATTAATATTGATAAATTATTAATTTGAGTGGTTTTAAAGTATATATAGAATATATTTTTACAACTTAATACAATGTTGGTCATTGGATGTAATTTCATATTTAAACCAGACATAAACAAATGTCAATCTTTTGATAGTTATTATCTCTTAAGAACATGCTATTTGTTTTGACGACGAGAATTAATTTTTAAATTAATTAATGAAACTGATATATTTTGAATTTTGTAAAATATACATAATTTTTGAATTCATGATATCAAATATAGCTTAGGCCTAATTTTTTGTATTTTTCTGGAAACTTTAATTTTTTGATGAATAGTGAAACCACTAAGTGGTAGTTAAAAAAATGAATTTTTCATAAAACATAATTTAACCACTTCTGTGAGTGGAATTTCAAAAATCAGAGAGACATGGTTAATATCAAGGACTAAAATGTGGTTCAATGAGATAAAAATAATTTTTGATGAATAGTAACTTTTATCTTTTTTTACCACTGTTAAAAGTAAATAAGGTAATTAAGGGTAAAAATTATATTATTATTACACTAAAACATGCCCAAATTCTATTGGATAAGTTTATTTCTCCCAAAAAAACCCTTAGGAATAATATATGACCATTTAGGCCCACTTGGATTAGATTAAGACATTTATTATTAATTTATTTAAAGAAGGGTTAAAATAGTTAAAATCAATGTTTAATAACTAAATCATTTTTAATATAGGGTTATACATAAGATAAATTAGACTATAAATATTCATTAGAAACATAAAAATATTTCCTAAATAATTATATTTTAATTTTAATTTTTGGACTTAAAATAAGTTAATTTATTTATGACACAACGACGACGCAATAATTATCTTATTAATGAAGTATTTATATAATTGGTGTTATAAATACCCAAATAAATGTAATTTGAGACTTTTTATGAATTGCAATAATTTTCTATGTTAATATGACATGTTAGTATTTATTTAATTAACTGTTTTCGAACTAATCATTCTAAAATGATTTTCACAAAAATCAATTACCAAATAGTGTCAAAATGGACATAAAATAGTTTTTAAAACAAATATTATATTATTAATTGTTATTATATTCCTAAAAATATAATGTTATTCCAAGATACTTATATCATGATGTATTTATCATTAATTGACTACTTGGGGGGTTTATTAAATGTATATGGTAAGTTTATTAACTATATAATATAAAAATACAAAGTGACATGGTAAATGTCAATCTAATTAACTAAGAGTTAAAAATAACATTTAAGGTTAATATAATGACCTAAACTTGTCTAAATTCTATTTGATGAGAGTATTTCGACCCATAACCACCTTAGATTCGAAATAAATCAATTTGGAGCTATTATAAATCGAATATTTATTTATAATAAAATAATATTTTTAGTTATTCCAAAGGTGCCCCTCTCCTCCCTTATAAAACGGAACCTCCTCCCTCTATTCCTCACACCATTTTGAGCCTTCAAGCTCGGCCAAAACCTGCCAATTTCTCTTCTCCACTTTAGTAGAAAAAACCTAGAGGTCATGGTCCTCTTCAAAGACCAATTTTAGTGCCCTAAGAGGAGGTCTCAAAGAGGCGCTTCAAAGAAGAGGTAATGTCTGTTACCGATTCATTCAACTTTATTTCTTCTTCCACTTCTTATTATTTAGTTGTTTCATTATGAAGTAATAAAATAAGTATCACTAATAAACTGATATGTTATTATAAGTATGAAATATCCATATTTCATCATCTATCCATCCTACGGAAAACGAAATCACCGTGCATGCGTACGTATAGAATACCATCTCCACGCCGTGGTGTAATCTATTTTCCACCACCACCTTACTTGGATGTGTATAATGGTGAAAGTAATGACTATATATGATTATTGTAAAGTGATATTTATTCTTTAATATTATACATACACTTTAATGCAATTCCATGATCTTGGGAATGATATCATCGCTCGTGTGTACGTACGGACTACCGTCTCTACGAACGTGAAGAGATTCATTTTCCATGATTAACCAATCAAGAATGATTATAAAGTTTATATAATGAATAATAATGAAATATATTACATAATAATGCTACTGGATTTATGTATATATATTTATGTCATCTATTTAATTTCAGTCAATTCAATAAGGAAACGAAAACATCTTTCATGCGTACGTACGACATACCGTCTCCATGAACGATGTATTTCCTTTATTTTTATAGATCTATAATATATATGTACATGATGAATATATATTATATTTAAATAATGTTTTACACTCTGGAATTATGTAAATCAGGATATAAGTAATAATATCATGAACAACAAGTCCAAACATGTACGATAAATAAAACGATTTTACCCAAAACGCTACATTAACATGGAACTTACAAAAGAACGGGTAATATAAAGTCATAAGTGAAACATATATGATATCATAACAATTAATATGATTCTATAATAAGTCAATGAAATTATTTAAATCATTATACAGGAGGTTCGGATACATACGAAGCATATCAGAACTAAGGTAAGGGATAAATTTTCAAATCTCTTTTTTATCTGAGATTGCTTATTCATAAGTATTTACAAGGGTTATTTCTATCATCCATGTCAAAATTTTATAAAAGTGTTTTCAAATTTGTTTAATGTCCTTTTACCCATTTTTGACTTTTACGACATGGTATGTAAGTAATTTTTCTTTTGTTTACGTTATGAGATACTTTTTTTGACTTTTCCGGCAAAAGTACGAGAAGAATGTTTTTTTAACTTGTACGGCACGAACGGATTTTTAATGTTTTATAAAGCCTTGTTTTCATGAAGCTTCCTCCAAAATATTTCATGACTATTTTCAAAAAAATAAATTTCTTGAAAATTTCATGACATTTTGTGAAAAGAAAATAATTTTGAAGAAGAAAGGATATTTTACTCAAGAATTCATTTCAAGTGTTTTATCAAAACAATTTTCTATCTAAGATGAAATTATTTCATATGTGTATGTTTAAAGTATAATGCCTCTATGATTTACATTTTTTCAATTTTTTGTGATGAAATATCCATTTGTTTTATATGGATTATGTGATTATGATATGATGTTTATAAAAACCATTTTATTCTTTGGGTTATGATGAATGTTTTATGTTTATATTGTAACACAAGTAAGAATTATTTCATTATGAGATGGGTGGGACCTATATCTCCCTCCAATGAATTGTGTAAAGATTTATATCTCATGAGATAGACATGGCTGGAACGGTAAGTTAATCCGGTTCAGTGTTACAGGACTGAAACGAGGAGTGAACTCGATTCAGAAAGGGGCATTGTCCACTAAGATGGTCATGGCAGTAATAGCTTGGCGAGTATGGAAATCATTACATGTGCTTAATGGATTCCACATTTACATGTTTTATTCCCATGCTATTTTATCATGATTTATGTTCTATTATGATCTATGCCTTATGTACTTCCATATTTTAAGTCGTTGCACAAGATTTTGATGTTTAAACATTATGTTCATGTTTTTAAGTTCAAATGTATATGGTATGTTTTATTTTATCCATGCTTACCCTTACTGAGAATTTGTGCTCACCCTTTGTATGTTTTATTTTCCCCCAGGATTAAAAGAATGGTTTTCAGTAAGGAAACAAAAAAGTGGAAGATCTTTATGGGATATGTTGAATATCTTTCACCACGATAAGACGATTATGTTCTGAGTTTCCAAAGTCACTAAACTATTATGGTCCTTGTGTATGTTTTTTTGTTATGTATTAAGTATTCCGCAAAAGTAATGTAATATCTATGTATGTCAAGCTTCGGGTCTCTACAGTTGGTATCAGAGGAATGGTTTAGTCAACCTTTGGAAACTAGGATGTGATAACTTTAGTGAGATCCATAGAGAAATTTCTAAGGTATGTCTAGTGATGTCCCCAAGGTTATGTATAAGTATAGGTTATAGTCTTAGAATTATGGTAAAGATCTTAGAATTAAACCTAAGATGATATATATTGAAGTTACTCCCCCTTTATTATGATTTTTTCCTCTCACACTATTCTTTTTGGGTTTTAGAAAATGGCTGGAAACAAGATGATTCACGATAATGGAGGATATGATGGACAATTGAATGATATTCTTCATGAGAAACCAAATGAAATGGGATTTAAAAGTCCAAACATCATTATTATGCTGAATCCGCACTCTCATAATATGATCAATAAACTCAAATTTGGTAAGTTTCCTGACTCGGCTAATAAGATAATGATGGAGTTTCATGATGATCATAGAGGAAATAAAGTTCAATTTCCCCTACGTAAATCATGTGGGAAGAGGCATCAAGGATAATGTTTCAAAGGAACTGGAAGATGCTTTGGGTGTGGAAAAGAATGACACAAATCCAGTAAGTGCAAAGGAAAAGGTTCATTTATCACCAGGGATGAGGATAATGGTATTTCTATGACTTCAACAATGGTTAAATGTTTTAAATGTGGAATGTACGGGCATTATGTAAACCAATTACCTAAGGGAAAGTCTCATGAATAGAATCAGTATGGTCATACGGGTAGTATTTATGTTGATGATGATGAAGAGAATATAAATGATATGTGAGATGAAAGAATTGTTGATGCTCGGTAAACGGATTAACAAGGTAGTGGAATGATTACATGTTTATCAAGTGCAATGTTGTATAAGTAATCTAATGGTACTATAGAATAAAGAGGCATCTATTGATTGTTACATTGTTGTCTTTCCTTATAAGTGTATGATGAATGGTACCAGTAACCATGAAAGGTTATTCAGAAATTTTTGGAAAGTAGATGATATGCGCATAATGAAGGGATGAGGAGAAAATTAAATGTCTGATAGTATTCATGAGCTCATGACTGATATAAGGAGAAGGTTATATCATGGTTTCAGTATATATAATTTTTGGATTTTGGTATGTGGAAAGTGTTAACTTTTAACAGCACTCATGTTTTCACTAAAATTCAATGGGTATTCATTTTTCAAGAGAATACATGATTAAGGCCTTCAAATTTTTGGAATGTGACCAACAAGACATATCTCTTGATATATGGGCATCAACGATGGTATTAACATGCTTGTTATATGAACTCTTTGGTAATTGTTTTCACTATAATATGAGATTGGACAGTAGTATTTTGGATAAGCCTAAAGATTGGAATGGATTATGTTGGACATAAGTTAGTATTGTTTAAGGATAGAACTTTTTCGATATTATTGATGGAAAGTTATAATAATTTATTTTCAGAAAAAAAGGACAACCTGTAGGACGGGCGACCTCCCATCGCGTCAGAGAAGGCTGTGGGAAACAAACCCACAACCGAAGTGAGACTGGGCTTTATCACCTACCACTAGCCTACAAGAAGTACTGGGTTAGTAGAAACTAGTTTTATTTTATTAATCGGTATGATTGATAAAGTATAAGTCCATTTTAGGAACCATATATGATTAATCTCACTATAGATGGACTTATTTATTTTTTGATAACTTTTCTAACCTTTTGTTTGAGATAGATGGAATGACCCATCATTCTATTACATGATCTGCTAACACATCACGAATGAAAAATTCAACTTCATTTCATTAAGAGATGAAGTGGAAATTGTCCAAAGAACGACCAACGGTGAGACATTACCAAAATCATGAAAGTATTTCTTTTAACTCCAATTTCATCAACTTTAGGGAAATGATCTTGAAAAGCAAAAATGTTGTCGTAGTGCTCTTATATCCGATGAATCAGATAGTACCATAGATCGTCACAAGTTTATGGCTTTGTAATTGTTGGCTTTTTTATAGCCATGTTCTCTACCACTCTCCATCAGAACTTGATGGTTATATTTTTCTTCCATATCCATGTTTTCACCTATGTTCTCCTACGTGGAAACCCAGTGATGAGTTAATTTGGGCAACCATTACGTTTCATAGTTTAGTTTTTAAAGCCAAGTTTTGGTATTCCTTTTTACGATGTGGGTTTCTATTAAAGAAACTTTCGAGTAGTAAACCATTTATAACCCCGAAGAATTTCGAGGGCGAAATTCATTTTAAGGGTGGTAGAATATAACACCCCGAGATTTTATGAAAAATATTTTTTTTAAACTTAATCAATGTCTTGTGTTGTACGCTACACCAAAAGGAGCTTGCACAACACGCATCCCTGACTTTCCTTGCATTACACGCAATCATAACCTTCCTCAATAGCATGTGTAGTACGCAATACCGAGTTTCACTAAATGAGATATTATTATAATATTATTATGAACTAGCTGTTATAAATAGTAATACCAACTTTGTGAAATGTTATAAGTTTTATCTTTCAAAGTGGACTTCATTTTTGGATTCGGAATATCGAAATTAGATTAGGGTAAAATTTTGGTACTTTTCGGATAACTTTCATATTATGATGAGTAGTGAAAATTACTAAATTTTAATTTAAAACAACTTTTTAAATCGAAATAATTAATAGTGATAAATTATTTATTTGAGTGGTTTTAAAGTACATTTAGAATATATTTTTACAACTTAATACAATGTTGTTCCTTAGATGTAATTTCACATTTAAACCAGACATAAATAAGTGTCAATCTTTTGATAGTTATTTTCTCTTAAGAACACGCTATTTGTTTTGACGACGGGAATTAATTTTTAAATTAATTAATGAAACTGATATGTTTTGAGTTTGTTAAAATAGAAATCATTTTTGAATTCAAAATATCAAATATATCTTAGGCCTAAATTTTGGTATTTTTCTGGAAACATTCATTTTTTCATGAATAGTGAAACCACTAAGTGGTAGTTAAAAATATGAATTTTTCCTAAAACTTAATTTTACCACTTCTTTGAGTGGAATTTCAAAAATCTGAGAGACACGGTTATTATCAAGGACTAAAATGTGGTTCAATGAGATGAAAATAATTTTTGGTGAATAGTTATTTTTTACTTTTTGTTACCACGGTTAAAAGTAAATAGGGTAATTAAGGGTAAAAATGATATTATTATTACCCTAACATATGTCCTAATTCTATTGGATAAGTTTAATTCGGACAAAAACAACCTTAGGAATAAAATATGACCATTTAGACCCACTTGGATTAGATTAGGACATTTATTATTAATTTATTTAAAGAAGGCTTAAAATAGTTAAAATCAAAGTTTAATAACTAAATAATTTTTAATATAGGGTTATACATAAGATAAACTCAACTATAAGTATTCATTAGAAAGATAAAATTATTTCCTACATAATTTTATTTTATTTGTAATTTTTATACTTAAAATATGTTAATTTATTTATGACACAACGTTGATGCAGTTTTTATCTTATTAATGAAATATTGACATAATTGGTGTAATAAATACCCAAATAAATGTAATTTGATACTTTTTATGAATTAAAATAATTTTTTATTTTAATATGACATATTAGTATTGATTTAATTAACTTTTTTAGAACTAATCATTCTGTTATGATTTTCACAAAAATCAATTACAAAATAGTGTCAAAATGGACATAAAAAAGTTTTTAAAACAAATAATATATTATTAATTGTTATTATATTCTTAAAAATCTAAGGTTCGGCCAAGATACTTATATCATGATAGGTGTTTCATTAATTGACCTCTTGGGAGTCTCTTGGATGTATATGGTAAGTTTATTAACTATATAATATAAAAATACAAAGTGACATGGTAAATGTCAATCTAATTAACTAAGAGTTAAAACTAAACGTTAAGGTTAATATAATGACCTAAACTTGTATAAATTCTATTTTATGAGAGGATTTCGACCCATCCCCACATTATCTCCTAAATAAATCAATTTGGAGCTATTGAAAACCGAATATTCTTTATAATAAAATAATATTTTAAGTAATTCAAAAGGTGCCCTTCTCCTCCCTTATAAAAAGACACCTCCTCCCTCTCTTCCTCACACCACTTTGATCCTTCAATCTCGTCCAAACCCTGCCAATTTATCTTCTCCACTTACCTAGAAACATCATAGAGGTCCTGGTCTTCTTCAAAGACAAATTTTTGTTACCTAAGAGGAGGTCTCAGAGAGGTGCTTCAAAGAAGAGGTAAAGTTCGTTACCGATTCTTTCAACTTTATTTATTCTTCCACTTCTTCTTCTTTAGTTGTTTAATTATGAAGTAATAACATCAGTATCACTAATATACTGATATGTTATTATAATTATGAAACACCCATATTTCACCATATGTCCATCCTACGGAAAACGAAATCACCGCGCGTGCGTACGTACGGAATAACGTCTCCACGTCGTGGTGTAATCTATTTTCCACCACCACCTTACTTGGATGGGTATAATGGTGAAAGTAATAAATATATATGATTATTTTAAAGTGATATTTATTCTGTAATATTATATATACACTTTAATAAAATTTCACGATCATGGGAATGATATCATCACTCGTGCGTACGTACGGACTACCGTCTCCATGAACGCGATGAGATTCATTTTCCATGATTAACCATTCAAGAATGATTATAAAGTATATATAATGAATAATAATAAAATAAGTGACATAATAATGCTACTGTATTTATGTATATATATATGTATGTCATCTATTTAATTTCAGTCAATTCAATAAGGAAACAAAAACAGCGTTCATGCATACGTACGGTCTACCATCTCCATGAACGGTGTATTTAATTTCTTTTTATAGATCTATAATATATATGATGAATATATATTTTATATAAATCATTTTTTACACTCTGGAATTATTTAAATCAGGGTATAAGTAATAATATCAAGAACAACAAGTCCAAACATGTACGATAAATAAAACGATTTTACCCAAAACGCTACTTTAACATGGAAATTAGAAACGAATGGGTAATATAAAGTCATCAGTGAACAATATATGATATCATAACAATGAATATGATTATATAATAAGTCGAGGACAATATTTAAATCATTATACAGGAGTTTTGGATACATACGAAGCATATTGGACCTAAGGTAAAAGATAATTTTTCAAATCTCATTTTTATCCGAGATTGCTTATTCGTAAGTATTTACTGGGGTTATTTCTATCACCCATGTCCACATTTTATCAAAAAATTTCATGTATGTTTAAAGTCCTTTTACCCATTTGCGACTTTTACTACATGGTATGTATGATTTTTTTTAAGTTATGAGGTACTTTTTTGACTTTTCCGGCAAAAGTACGAGAAAAATGTTTTTTTAACTTGTACGGCACGAACAAATTTTTATGGTTTTATAAAGACTTTTTTTCATGAAGCTTCCTCCAAAATATTTCATGACTATTTTCAAAAAAAATCATTTTCTTTTAAAATTTCATGACATTTTGTGAAAAGAAAATGATTTTGAAGAAGAAATGATATTTTCCTCAAGAATTCATTTCAAGTGTTTTATCAAAACCATTTTCCATCTAAGATGAAATTATTTCATATGTGTATGTTTCAAGTATAATGTCTCTATGATTTACAAGATTTCACATTTTTTATGATGAAATATCCATTTGATTTATATGGATTATGTGATGATGATATGATGTTTATGAAACCCATTTTATTCTTTGGGTTATGATGGATGTTTTATGTTTATGTTGTGGCACAAGTAAAAATGATTTCATTATGAGATGGGTGGGACCTATATCTCCCTCCAATGCATTGGGTAAAGATTTATATCTCATGAGATAGGCATGGATGGAATGGTAAGTTAATCCGGTTCAGTGTTACAAGACGAAAACGAGGAGTGAACTCGATTCAGAAAGGGACTTTGTCCACTAAGATGGTTATGGCAGTAATGCCTTGGCTACTATGGAAATCATTACATGTACTTAATGAATGCCACAATTACATGTTTTATTCCCATGCTATTTTATCATTATTTATGTTCCATTATGATCTATTCCTTATGTACTTCTATATTTTAAGTCGTTGCTCAAGATTTTGATGTTTAAACATTATGTTCATGTTTTTAGGTTCAAATGTATATGGTATGTTTTATTTTATCCATTCTTACCCTTACTGATCATTTGAGATCACCCTTTTTATGTTTCATTTTCCCCCAGGATTAAAAGAATGGTTTTAGGTATGGAAACAAAAAAGTGGAAGATCACTATGGGAGATGTTGAAGATCTTTCACCACGATTAGAAGATTATGTTTTGAGTTTCCGAAGGCACTAAACTATTAAGGTCCATGTGTGTCTATTTTTGTTATGTATTAAGTATTCTGCAAAAGTAATGTAATATCTATGTACGTCAAGCTTCGGGTCTCTACATTTCTGACATGCCTGTATAAGTTTACTCCCCTAGGGAGTCATAATTTCTCATTGACGGGTAAGTAATCCGCCCGATGAGCCTGTTCATTGCACTCTATAAAGAATCCAAGTATTTTTCCTTGAATATTTACAATCCATAATAAGTCCTAATTATGAATCATGATGAGACTTCACCTAGAATCCTTAAATCAAGACCCTTGTATCACCCACATCTTGGTATGACGGTATGGTTTAGCTATCAGTAACTCATACCATTTCAAGAAGGAATTATAACCATAATTCATTAATCATGTTAGAAAATTCATTTATCCGAAGTAAAAAAATTAATCCCTAAAGTAGAATATAATAACAAAAGACCAATAATATTTCCTAGATATGTTCAAATTCTTTTGTATTAATTAATAGGTAAAACACACACCCTAAAAGAGATTTAATTCTATTTTATACAAGAGGTTTTTAATCCATTATGAATGAGAACACAAAAATTTATGTCTCGTGTTGAGGTAATCACCCTGGAATAATGATTTGTATATATCTAGGGTCCTTGTACACATGAATATGATGTTTAATTAAATTAATTAACATTTATTGAATTGGGGAATGAAAATTACAGTATGCAACACAGTGGGGAATGGTAAATACAAACATAATTTAGGGAACACGACTATAACATCTAAATTAGGATGATATATGGACCATCCTTTATTGTCAACCATTTATTCAAGATATAATGGATGAAATAATAAAAATTGGAAAAGAACATAAAAATAGGGTATATGATCTGGTACTATTATATCACTAAAGACAGTGAGAAACAAGAGAGGAAGAATAATGAAAATCGTAGGTCTTATCAAGAGGGATCCAACGAGATGATTGGTTTATGATTCCAAGCTTCGATGGAGGAGAAATAAAAAATACTATCATAGGCCTGAAGATAATATCTCCCATAAGAAGTAATTTTTTTGTGAGAAATGACAGGAGAAAAATGATAAATTAAAATAAAGAAAATAGGGGAAATAATCTTCTCAATCAAAGAATTAAATAGTTTAATTGTTTTTCAACAATGTTAACTAAACCATGCACCAATCATGTCACAGATACAATCCAAGGATAGTGACCTGTGTGGTTGCAGATCTTGTTTTATCTGGTCGTGCTTGAACTGTGTGTCCCCCTCTACCCAGAGAACATACCCTAAACAGGATACAAAATATTTTTAGAAAAACCATGCACAAACCATGTTATCTATTATATCTAGTCTTAGATGAAATCATATGGCCCATATAACTATGTAGAGTGGGTTGAATGGTTTTTAATAACCATGTGGCCTAGTTTATTCCTCTAATGTTTGAGACTTTTGACTTTGAACAAAACCCAGGAAACCTTATAACCTTCTAGACTTCATTAGGCATATTTATTTGGGTAAAACATGATTATATATATATAAATAAGATGTTCATAACTCATATGAAAAGTTGGGATGTTACACTTGAATAATACAAAGTTATTTTATATTTTTATGTTTATTCCCCAAATATATGTATTATTCCAATGAAATTATCTCATTTATTATTTCATTGATTAATTTATGATTCTTATCTAAATAAATATTAATATGTATTCCCTAACTTAATTTTATAATCTGTAATATATAAGAAATAGTTTTGAAATGTTATTATCTTGTTATCATACCCCTATGCTAATCCTATATTAATATCTCCCTTGATTAAACTTATGTATAATTTGAGATCACCCTTTATCATGTTTTCTTTTCATTGGTTATGATGAAATGTATTGTGTATGGTTTTTATAAGAAGGTGTTCATTATAAAAAACATATAGAGAGATTATGTATTCAAGTTATGAACCAAGTGTTTACATATCCTTGTTTTCCAAATGTATTAAAATTGTATGATTCTTGTGTGGATTGTTATATGATATAATGTGTTTTAGTTTATTAAGAAGTAATATCTTTGTATGAAATGGGTGGGTCTCTATATTTAGAATTATTGAAAGTTTTCATTTATTATTGGAAACTTGGGTGAGAAATATTTAGTGATAACCCTACATATAAGTCTATGGATAAGTGAAATTACTAGAAAATGTAATAGTTTTTTGGTAAATGATAGAGAAATTGGTTTTCATGAAATTGAATCCATTTCATGATAAAACATGTGTATGTGGATCTGGAAACACTATACCTACGGCTAATTTCTCTAAAATTGGTGCATTAGTCATGGACTCAAACATCACATGGTGCATGATATTGGGCCATATTGAACACCGTGTTTGACACTACTATGGGATATTTTCTATATTTTCTAAAATTCTTTATGAACCATCATGAAGGATTTGAATACATGATGACCATTAATGACCTAGGTTAATCCTATAGTCTCATTAATTCAAAAGAAGAAGTCATGATTTATACATCTTATACATGATTTTTAATTATTATGTGGTTACTAAATGTGATTATTGTTTCTTATACTATTATCTTATGTTTTAGTCAATCATAAAAGCCTCAATTAATTGTGTTAATGTTAAAGGTGATGAAAAATATGGGGATTATGGGAAATAAAATGGGATGATAACAAGAGAAAAATATGTGGGGATTATTTTAAATAAATATTCATGATATATGATTAAAAAAATACAACTATAATAATATTGTGACTAACCAAATATAAAAAGGATGGAATTACCTAAGATCTTGGATGGTGGAGACCATTGCTAAAATAAGAATCAATTTTTTTATGTCAAAAATGTTATAAGAGAAACCCAAGATATTCCAAAAAAGGAGTGGTAAATGTTTTTGAGTGTGTAAAAGAAGGGAATAATGTAATGAATTATATTTTAAAGAATGATGAGTAATCCTACATATCCATTTAGAGTTTCTGTCTTAAATTTAGGTATCTTGAGAGTTATCCGAGTAAATTGAACATTCTAAATGATTAATCCTTGACTAAGGAGTGGTCTATATAATGTCCATTTCTATAATAATATTCCTTATTCAATGATTATCAATAATTAATTTGATGTTATTTTGGTCATGGATAGAATTTATGCATATAAAGCCAATAAAAGACTCTATACAATGGAATTCATGTATGATATTATAAATAAACATATGATCTTCAATTATTGGAATTAATACTATGAACATCAGATAGAAAAAACATCCATTGTATGGGTCATTATTCCCATAAAAAATTGGTGTTCCTCTCAAATAGAATAGGTTAAAATCATCATCGAATGTATGCCTCTTATTTTAGAGTTATTGATTTATTTCTAGAGTAGTTTTCAATTAATCCACTGAACTATGATGTTGAGTTCTTAATAGAACTCATAGATGGATATAATTTTATTTCAAAAACATTATATAGAATGGACCTGTCTAAAATTCAATAATTGAATAATAAACCCACAAAAAATTGTTGTGATGGATTTATTTAGCTATGTGTTTCACCTTTGGGTTCAAATAATCATTTAATTAAAAATAAAGATGGATCAATGTGACTTCACATTGATTATCATAAGATTAATAAGATAAAAATCAAGAAAATGTATCCCCTTCCCCATATTGACTACTTTTTTGACTAACTATGTAAATATAAATACTATTCCATAATTGAACTTCATTCTAGATATCATTAATTGAGGGTTATGAGGGATTATATACCAAAGACAACATTCCATTCAAAGTACTAAAACTATGAATATAAAGTGACACAATTTGGTCTTTCTAGTTACCCAATTATCATAAAGGATTTTATAAATTGATAATTTATAGATCAGCTTTATCATTTTTTGATAGTCTTTATAGATGATATTATTATATATTCAAAGATAAAACAAGAGTATGATGGTCACATGAGAATTCGGTTGAAGATCATATACAAGGATAAGTTGTATTCCAAATGTACCATGTGTGAATTGTTTCTACAAAATATTTCATGTTTGGGTCATATAACCTTGAGGGGGGTATATATATGGATCCATAAAATAATGAAGTTACTAAACATTATCCCAGATAAACTAGTATGAGTATGATCTACTTTTTTTATTTTTACTGATATTATTGATGGTTTGTTGATACTTTCTCACAACTATCTAATCCAAAAACAAATTTTACTAAGTAGGGATACATGTTCCTCTTGACAAATAAATGTGAGGAAAAGTTTTAGGAACTAAACATAATGTGTATTCATTCACATATACTTACACAAAGTAGTAGGGGATATGCATTCTAATAAATATTGATGCATCGATGAATGTGATAGGATACATACTTATTCATAATGATATTGTGATATCTTATGCCTAATGAAAACTGAAGGTTCATGGTAAAAATTAACCAACTCATGATTTAGATTTAGATTTTGTAATATTTTCATTAAATATATATATTAATTATCATTTTAGAGAAATGTGTGATATATATAAGGATTTTAATAGTAAAATGTAGACATTCCAATAGAAATAATTTAATATGCACATTATAATATGGTTAGAACTTGTTAAATTTTATGATTGGTCAATACATTAACACTATAAGAATGATAATAAGGTGGATGATACTTTCATTTGAAATGATCATTATAGTCTATCTTTGATGAGGATAAAAAATATCCAATATCTCTAGATTTGAAAAAAAATGGTTAATAATCCTTGAAATAATTAGAGAAATACCATCATTATAAATTAAGTGTTGAAAAATCTATCTAAGGGATTTTTAAAAGGAATAGAAGGAATATGTGGAGCTATAAAATAAAATCAGAAATGTTCATGACTTCAATAGTGATTCTGATGTAATGATAAGGTTAGTCGATAAGTGTATTTCATGAATATATTTTAGAGTGTTTTATTGTATATAATTATGTATTTAAATAATAATTCATTCCAAAAGATGGTCAATTGGACTTTTTTATGTTTTACAATATGATTGAATGAAGTTATGAAAAAGAAATGAAAGGAGGTGAAATTTGTAGGTAAAATACACTTTTCACAGTGAACTTATCTCACGGAGAGACACTATATTTTTGAAGAAAAAGAAAAGATTGAAAACTGGGATCATAAGGATTGAACAACATTTAATTCATTTACACATCATATGTTCACCATATGCAGCATCATCTCCAAAAAAATTCTTGACATGAACACACACTATGAAATCCAATTACACATTATGAGTCTCAATTGCACACTTTGAAAAAATTCAACGTTCAAAATCCTTGAACGAGATTCATTCGAGATTCACATGGATTCAGATATCATAGATCCAGACTCATATTATGATAACACAACATGTAAACACATTACACATCATGAAAATGGTTGAGCAATTCCTATATGATGCCTATAAATATAGGAGTTGTGATTCTGTTATCAAAGGCATTAGAGATCTAAAAACTGAAGCGTAGAGTGAGATTTTACTCCCTTACCTTGTTCTTTCTTTCATTTAAATATGCTTTAATATTATTTCCTCCATCCCACTTATTCTCTCACCACTAGGATGAGGGTGTAAAATCCCCATGTGTTAGGTTAACATAATATAAGGGGGAATGTAAGTTGGATTTATTTCATTTTATTTATTCATGTATTTATTTTTTTTCACAATTCTATATTCATATTCCAGTCATTTTATTTTTATTTTATCATAAAAATTGATATTTAAATCTAAAAGAAAAATAAATACTTACTTAATGAAAACCCTAAATAAGGAATGAACATTTTCAATTTTCTATGAAATCAGGTTTAAAAATGGAATTTAGAAAAAACATCATTTTGAAACAACATAAATTACCAGAAAAATGGAAATATGGCATTGCCACATTGAGGAGGAGATACAATGACCATTGAATCTAACTCGTCTCAAATAAAACACCAATCATGAATCAAACAATTTTATAAAAATCAAATTTCAACACAAAACCAGTATTACAAATCCTAATAGCGCCTTTAATGTATTTCTATAAAACCAATCAATCTACTGTTTCTTTTTAATTCTACTTTCGTAAAATCAATCAAACTAACCTTTTCTCACCTCTTTCCTCAATCTAATAAAATTAATTCTTTTGAATACCTAACTAATCTAATTTATGTATCACTAATGGAGTGATCATGAACTAATTAATTAATACATTTAAATTTATTGACTATAATATATAATATTCTGTAAATTTTTTTTGTTCATAATCCCATTAAAAATAACGACACCCCATATGGGATATCAAACTGGAATCATTTATAGGAATGGTTTCTTTTTAGTTTTTTGGATTTCAACCATCTATTTTATTTTATAATTTTATTAAAATTGTATATTTATAATGGGTGTACTGTGAGTTTCAAATTTCTAAATTTTTATAAGAATAACTACAAAACTCGATCAAAGGGAAAATACATCATTAATTCATAACATAATTCAAAACCCAGTCCATAGAATAAAATCACTACAACCAGGGCAGGCATTAAAATCAATAAACCTACTGATATATTATGGTGTATGTATCCCATTTCATGGTATTTAAATAAGATAATACTGATAAGTACAAGTCTAAGTGTTTGTTAAAAACATTACCCATTCCATAATGTTAATGATAAAAAACCCCAACCACATTATTATTGGTCTCCCAAAAATGTCCAAAGTTGATAATACTATATGATTTTTAGTCTTCTTTATGAATGTATAAAAATTCATCACTATCAAAAAATATTTAACCATGTATATTTTATAGATTATATACATTACGTAATTGTTAAGGGTCATGGAATAATATATTATATTGTATATAATCGTGATCCTTGGTTTACTTTGATGTTCTAGATAAGTATTCAAAAAGTTGTTGGTATAGAGTTATGCTTTAACATAGAATATCATCCGAAAATGGATAGTTATCCTAGGAGAAGAAATCATATATTATAGGATATTAAAAGATCTTATTCTATGAATTTCTAGGTGGTTGTGATCAATACCGTCCCCTAATTTGGTTTTCTTTAAAAAATTGATTTCACTTGAGGATTAAAATGGAACTTTATAAATACCTATATGGAATGAATGGTAGACCACCAATGTGTTGCGATGAAATTAGAGAAACAAACCAATTAGGTCTTGATATGTCTAATTAAGTGTTATAAAAGGTTATATCTATTTATCGATGCATTAGGTAGGTACCAGTTCAACAAAAATGTTATATTGAAAATCATTGGCTTGATCTAGTGTTTTTTTGTGAGAATATTTTTATATGAATTTCTCTATGGAATAAGGTTCTGAGATAATGAAGAATGGATTTATGATCAATAGGTATATTGACCCTTTTGATATTCTTGATGGAGTATTGATGTTCTTATAACTTGGAACTTCCATTGATCCTCTCTCAAGTCAACGATGTGTTCCATTTATCTCTCCTATGGAAATATTTAACTATTCCATCACACATACTAGACATAGTGGTCCAACTAATATATAATTATATTCCCTAGTAAGACCATCCTATGGATATTCATGTTTCATAGAGATAATTTTTTATGAACCAACACCACTCACCTAGTCCATGATTTGGGGTGAAACCACCACATTGAAGAAGCTACATGGTATCTTGAAGATATGTGAATTTAGAAGTATACTCTATTGTTTATATTAGATTTATGTAATTTATAAGATGAAATTAATTATAATTAAGTTCGAATACGACATTAAAATATTTTATGAAATATTTTTTATCAAATAAATTTGATTTCTTCAATAGCTTGTGTTAAACACAACCCTGAGTTTTAACAAACCCCAATATACTGTTAATATTAATATTTAAACAAGACCGTTATAACCTAACTTTTAAACATGGTAATATTATTTCAAATAAATACATTTTTAAAATTAAAAAAGAAATGTTTTAGATAAATAAAATATTTTGATAATTAGAAACATACTTTTTTGTAATTGCTTTATATACATGGAAAATAGATATCTTCTAAAAAATGAATTTCATTGATTTTTATAAATCAACAATTTAATTTTTTTTTAATCATTTATAAAATTTATTTTAAAAAATTAACTTCATTTTTTATATAAATATTTCAATATTAGCATAGGTTGTATTTTTGGGAATTTGATAACAATTTTAATTTTTCAATCAGTACTAAAAAATACTGATTTCTTTTAAAACAAAATTTTATTTTAAAGAATTGAAATGGTCTAATTTTCATTAATATGGTTTTAAAGGTAACATTAGTTCAATATATTATTATATATCAATTTTTTTCATATTAATAAATTTCATGATGAATTTTTATATGAAAAAAGTTTATAATTTTTAAATATTTTTCGATGGAAACCATCTTTTTCATCACGTTTGTGAGTTTAATATTAAATTAAATTATACCAAATATATGAATTGAACATGAAAAAATAGACTCAATTTTTGTAATAATAATAGTTAATATAATATAACAATTAAAATTTATTTGTTCGCAATGAATGCAAAAAATAGTAAAAAAAAGATTATCATGGTTAAGGTTAAAACATGATTACCAGGTAGTTAATCTAAAAAGAGAAGGGTAAAAATGAATAAAAATATTTTATATTTTATATTTCATGGAAATATTTCAAAATTAACTCATATATATTTCCATAATGTCACATATTCGATCCTATTGGCATGTTCAAAACATGGATATATGATTTTCCTTTTAAATATTACAAGTTTTCCGTCTCCCCCACATATAAAAGAGAATCATGTCTTCTATCCTCTTTACACTTGAAAAGTAATTTGGTTCAAGAAATACCTAACCAAATACCATAATATCATCCCTCTACATTTCATATAGAACTTATTTTTATTGGTAAACATTTCTAGGAAGACACTATATAAAAATCTAGAGAGGTTTTTCGAAGAAGATGTATCATTCATTTTAAATAGTTTTTATTTTACTTCTTCTTCCACATCCTTCAAATAATCATCAAATATGAGGACATAATAAAATAATTATATTATATATAATGATATTTTATTAAGTTAATTTAACAACCTATATCAATATCCTCCATAAAATGGGAAATAAAACAGTCGATGGTGTATATGTTGGACTACTGCCTCACGAAATGATATAATTTATTTTCCATCACCACAATTCATAAATGGATATAATGAAAGATTTAAAGTATATATATATATATATATATTAATTTTTTAATTATTAATCTATTTTAATTATAATATCAAATATACCTTTATTCATTTAAATCCATTGAAAAATGAATATGTTGTTCAAGTGTACATATCGACTACCACCTTCTTGAAGCGATCTGATATGTGATTGACTATATTTATTACATGTATGTTAATAAGGGTATATTTAATAAAAATATATGATTTATTTGATGAAAAAACGATTCTTTAAGGCTGGATTACTATATAAATTTGTTTTGATCCATTCATTATGAAAATAGAAACAACATTCATGCATATATATGACCTAACGTCTCCAGGAATGGTGTAATTAATTTTAAATCAATAAATTCAATGTATTAAAATAAATAAATTAAAAAATTATTATAAATTACATTTATAAAATTATTTTTTTACTAAATATGATGGAAATTTGATCAATTTACATGGGTCATAGCTACTGAACCAAAACATACATGACCAATAAAGCAGTTATTACCTGAAATAGTGATTTTAGAAACAAATTGTTAACGAATGGGTGATAAAATGATATAACTGTAAAAACATGAGATTATATTATTTATATAATTTAAATACGGTTAATTTATTTTATATCTTTTATTACATGCAACAATGAGTTTAAACAAATGGTTACAATCTATCAGAATATTGTTATTTAATATAACATTCATAACATATCTATTAAATTTTGTGGTATAAATCTGAATAAGATAATTTATAAAATTTTGTATAATGTGTTTAGATAAAAAATATATTGATATATAATTAATTATTTTTTATGGTAAAATCATTATATAATTAAAAAATAAGATTTTTATTAAAAAACAATTTTGGTTTTTTTTTGTTCATAAATAAATAAAAATAATTTTTTACATTACTAGAATTTTTTTAAAAAAAATAAAATTCATTTTTTAAACCATCATGAAATATTTTCTTATACTAAATTTTTTAAAATTTTCTCACAGCTTGAATTTTTTGATGAATAGTTGAAAATTATAAGTATTTATTAAAAACATACACTTTATTTAAAGCATTTAGATATTCCAATGATATTTTAAATTGGTTTGGAAGAAAAATTATATAAATAATATTAGTTTCAATATATTATTGGTCATTGTAAGAAATTTAATGAATAAAAATTTTATAAACTATTTTTATACTTAAAAGAATGTATTATTTGTAAAACCACTTTTTCATCATGTCTGCAAGTATGATTTTATGTTAATTTATTCCATATATACGAATGGAATTTGGAAAATAGTTTCCATATTTTACATCATCATATTTAATATTATTTAATAAGGTCAAATTATTTTGTTTGGGAAAATTAATAGTAAAAAATTAAAGACCACAGTTATGGTTAAACGGGTTTTCCGAGGGAATAAATCATAAGATAAAAAGAGGTTTTCCAATAAAAATTATAAAAATACTATTCAATTTCCTAATTTTTAACCTATAATATAAAAAACTTCGAAACTAGGTTCATTCAGAAGTATTCATCTTGGGAATAACTTTATGATTTTGTATTATTTTGGGAAAATTTCTAGTGTTTTCCAAATGGGTTCCCTCCCGAACATATAAATGGAAACCTCCTAAACTCTCATACTCAAATTTAAAAAACTCAAGTAAAATAATTAACCAAATAATTTTTTTAATTCCCTAACCATGTCATGTAGGCCTTAGCCTAATTTGTAATCCTTGCTAAGAAGGCTCTTAGTGCTAACTAAAGGAGGTTGTCTGAATAAGATGTATCATACTTAATCGAGTGTTTTTATTTTATTCATTATTCTATATCTATAAAAAATTATTAAACCATGTTAATATAATAATATAATTATCTCCCATATAATTATATGTTATTAAGTTACTTCCATAACCTAAATTTATTTAATCAAAAAAAATGGGAAACAAAACCATTGATCATCAGTTTGGCGGACTACCCCCTTCAAACAAGTGTAGTTAATTTTATATCATTAACTATAATTCCTCAGCCTAAAACATTAAATAATATTGAGTTAATTAAATATTTCAAATTTTAGGATCTTTTCATGTTTAAAATAGTAGATAATTAGTCCATAATTATTATATTACATCTAAAATATTACAAAGTATACACTTCTATTGTAAACATTTTTTTGAGAATAATAAAACTCATTAAAAAATAATTCTTTTATTGATAAAAATAATCTTGAATTTTTCCTTTCTCTTACACATCCCTATTCCTCGTGAAGAATCATTTCAAAAACTATGGAAGAGCATAAAATTCTCAGTAAGGGATATAAAATAAGGGAAATTTTTTTTGTCCACGAATATATAAAAATCAAGAAATCATACTTTTCAATCATAAAAACACAAGCTATTTAACATACCTCATGAAATCATAAAAGTCATGAATAAAACATAGAAATCATAAATCATAAAGGTATCTTGTGGAATACATAACATACTTAAATTTTATCTTTCACAACTACATTTTGAGTAAAATTTGGAATACCCTTAATAGTATATTACCAAAATATTGTAGAAGAAACATTAACGTTTACCTTCGTTACGTTACCTAATCCATGAGAGATATATATCAGGATCAACTTCCCTAGGATTATAATAGAACCACCTGTATATGTAAATAATTTCCAATAAGAATAAAATAATCATAACATATAAAATAAGAAAAAAATAAAAGATAACATTTCCACATTGAAATAACAGTATATCATTTAAAGATATTGACATAATCAATGATTTATCAAAACCATTTTCAATACCAATATACGTAAAAATGGTATATGGTTTTTATTTTCCGTTCAAAAACATTACAGCTTGTTATGTAAGACATGTATCAAATAATGATCGTGACAGCAGAAAGGTCATTGTCGCTACGTATATTAAAAAGAAACATTCATTTTGTCATTTTTTAAAATAAATCATAAAAAAAATATTACATCTGTAAACTATTGAATTAAATAAAATAATAATGGAATAATTATAAATTATATAAAATAATATTGATTATAAACTAAAATGTGCCTCAATGAAATGATATTTAGACGATGTTCCTTACCTTGAGTCTGAGTCGTCATGTATTTTCCTTGTTCTTCTTGAATAAAAAACATAAGTATATGTATACTTGAGTCAAAACATTTTTAAAGTTTATTATTCATTTTATATCACTTATTACCATGTTATAAACATTACATAACTATTAATATAATATCTGTAGTTTTGTCGATATTTGGTACTTGAGTCCAAAATGAACTTGTTTTGAGGTAAATTGTCTGTGTAGTCAAAATTACATCATCTAAAGAATAATATTCAGGTTTTAAATATCATATATATCCTGTATACATTTTTATTTATAATTTGTTATATCATTTGGAGATAATAAATGAAATCCACTGTTCATGGAGACGGTATGTCGTACGTACGCATGAATGCTACATTCATTTATTTTTTATATTTAATATAATGAAAACTAAATGATTCACAGGTACATTATAATTCTAGTATAATTTCATATTTTCTATATGTTAAATAAGTTCATTAATTCCATCCTTCATAAGTTCCATGTATAGAATTAATGATTCTTCTCACTTTTTTTGGGCCGTAGTTTCCACATCCCCAAATGAAATTATCGTATTTACACATTATGGAAATAATAAAGGTATGATTTAAATAAAAAAACATAATAATAGAGAAAATATAAATATCATAAATATCATATATAGATATATTTCCATCATAATGGCCACCATGAGAGGTGGTAGGATAAAATTAAACAATCATCATTTCGTGATGCAGTAGTTCACCGTATATATAAATAGTATGTTTGTATCCATTAGATGGAGGTGTGTGTAAGTGCTGTTTTAATAATTATAATGACAACATCCTAGTATATTTTGGATATTTTTTTTGTTATTTAATCAAATAATAATAATATAATAGGGCGTGATGAAGAAAAATAAAGGAAACTAACTTTATAGAAGACGCTACCTCTAAAACGTGTAACTTTATTTGATTTGACACAAAAGGCTATCTTGAATTTCTATCATCCCAAGGTATGGATTATATAAGGAAAAGAAGGATTTTGGGATCTTATTTGAGTAGAATTTGGATCATCCAAGGGGCTTGAGATCTGTGAGTATGTTGGTAGACGTGGTTTCCTATTATAAGAGGGACAAGGGGCACTTTAGGAAGGTATTGAAATATTATTTTATTATCAAATATTTTTGGTTCAAAAGGGTATAAAACAAATTTATTTCAAATATAAGGTGCTTTTTGGTCTCAAAACTCTCAAAAAAATGTTTTTATACAAGTTTATATCACAAATATTTCCTAATATTTTTGCATTAACCCTTAGTTAAAAACATTAACTCTTACCATGTCTTCTTTCATTTTCATAATATATTGTAACTATATTTACTATAAAATTACAAGAGAACCATAAGTGGATAATAAATTAAAATTTTAACAATATATAAGTAATTTGACAAAATATTATATATTTATTACCTTTATATCATTTAATAGAATTATATTTGTTTTAAAAAACTCATTTTTGTGAATTTAGACACTCTAAAGTAATTGATTTCTGTTGAAGTCATAAATACATGATTACTTTGAACCATTGGAATTCAATCCGATATAATATATCAATATAATCCAAAAAATTCATGAATGGCCTAAAAATATTAATATTACATTTATTTTAAAATTTATAATATCATTTATTTGAATCCTTTATTAAAGAAGCAATCACTGCATCATCATTGTGTCATAATTAAATTTATTTATTTAATGTATAAAAATTATAAATAAAATATCATGTTATATGAAATTTTATTATATTTCTATATATTTCTAGTCGAATATATCCCTTATATATCCCTATATAAAAAATGTTTTATTAAAAAATACATGTTTATGTCATTTTTCTCTTTATTCTAATTTAATTATTATAAAATGTCATTATCAATCCCAAGTGGATCCATGGGGTCCCAAAATTGACTGAATGATACCCTTGGTTAGAAATATCTCATCCAATAGGATTTTTACACGTGTTAGGGTTTTTTTATATTATTATAATATAATTTTTTTTCAGTTATTTACCTGATTTACTCTTTAACCATGCTGAATAAAATAATTACGAAAATAACTATTCATAATTTCCAAAAAATAAAAGGTACATATTCACACAACATAGACCTTCAGTATCTAAAAATGGAATCCACTTTTCCAAAATAAAAACAAATATTTTCAGGTAATAAATTTAAAATTAATTCCCATTGTCAAAACCAAAAAGCGGGTTTTTAAGTAGTAATAACTATCAAAATATTGACATGTTTTTATGTCCAATTTAAAATTGAAAGTACTTATAAGGAAAAAAATTGGATTACATGATAAAAATATTATCCAATAATACCTTAAAACTGATTATAATTATAATCTAATTATGTAAATAAATTAGATGAAAAGGCAGTTTTGACATAAAATACGGTATTTTTCAATATTCATTAAAAAATAGACTTTTATCATAAAATAACCAAAAATATATACAATCTACATTTTTATGTCCCTATTTTTCAAAAGGTTTCTCCATAAAAAATTTTGTAAAATGACCTTTCAAAATTATTATATTATTTCATTATTAATATCAGATTCATTATTATTTTAAGCCTCTAAAGTTTATTGTAAAAATATTATGACTTTTAAAAACATGTATAATCATATTTTAGTATGTTCTGTTCATTACCTCTAATACAATGGCTAGGCATTAACTACTAATTAAAATAATAATAATATTATATAATTTTTCGATAAAACTCAAATTTGTGTGCAATGTAATATTTCAAATAAACCAGTTGTTTCCTGTTGAGTACATTATAAGAAAAATTATCCCCTTTAATATAAAAAATAATATCTTATTCATGAAAATCAATAGATATGAAAAATTATTATTATATAAATACCTAGGATCCTACATCGTTCCCCCTGTTGGGAATTGCGTCCTCGCAGTTCTACTCACTTATCAAATAAGTTAGGGTATTTATCCATCAAGGAATTTTCAGATTCCCATGTTTTCTCTTCAACCATATGGTTTTTCCAAAAAACCATTACCTGATGAATCACCTTATTCTGAAACACTAACTTTCTGTGGTCAAGAATCTATACTGTTTTTTCCCTATATGAAATATTCTCATCAAACTAAACTACCTCAACACTCAAAACAAGATATGGATCCTACATATACTTTCTCAACATTGAATCATGAAAAACATTGTGTAGCTATGATAAACATGGAGGTAAATACACCTTGTAGGCAACTGATCCAACATTCTCTAAGATTTCATAGGGTCCAATAAACCTTGGACTCATCTTTTGCATTTTACCAAAATGCATCACACTTTTACATTTAGAAACATTGAGAAAGACATGATCACCTACCTCAAAAAAAAGATCCTTCCACTTTTTACCCAAATTAAATTTATGACTTCTCTATGTTGTCCTCATGTGCTTGTTAATCAATTAAATTTTTTTTCCATCTCTTCTACTGATTCTGGACTAATCAACTTCCTTTCACCTACTTCATCATAAAAATTGGTAGTTCGAAATATGTTTCCATATAATGCTTCAAATAGTTCCAACTATATACTGGAATAAAAATAGTTATTAAAAATATAATCAACAAAAGAAATTTTTTATCCAACCTTCTTAGGTAATTCATTGAAAAATCATGTAGTATATCCTCCAAGGTCATAATCATTCGTTTTAATTTCCCATCTAATTGGTACTAAAATTTAATTCAGTTCCCAATGACTTCTGAAGGACTTTCCAAAGTCAGAAGTAAACCTAGGATCACGATCAGATAGAATGGAGAGGAGAAGTCCATGTAACCTGAAAGTATCATTAATATAAAATCATTAAAGTTGATCTAGATACATGGTATCTCAAATAGTAAGAAAATGAGTATATTTAGTCAATCAATCAACAATAACCACGATTGCATTGTTTCCTCAAGATATTTTTGCTAACCCACTACGAAATCCATGGAAATTTATTCCCATTTCTACTTTGGCACTAGAAAAAGATGAATCATCCCTTTAGGTAACTACCACTATGCTTTTACATTTTTACAAATCAGACACTTCATATTAATTTCAGCAATACCCCTTTTCATTCCAACCCATTAGAGATACTCTAAAAGAACATGGTATATCATAGCACATTTAGGATGAACTAAAAATATAGAACTATAACCTTCACGTAATAACTCTTTCTTCATCTTTGAATCACATAGACTACATAATATATTTCCAAAACTCAGAATAAAATCATTATTATTTTTAAATTCAGTTAACTTACCCTTCTGAACAAATTCTACCTTTCTCTACAACTCACTGTCTTCTTTCTACGCTTTCTTAATTTTTTCTTATAGAGATTATTTCATTTACATCTGAAAAAATTGTGGAATTCCCTACACCAACAACAACCAATCGAAAATTCATCAATTCAAATACCAAAGGATCTCATTCCAAATGTATCATGGTTAATGTGGAATTACTCTTTCGACTCAAATCATCTTCCAATTTTTTTCCCTTTTTCTAGATGGCAATATATCGTGCAATAATAATATTTGATTAATTATAGCCATCTTCTATTACCCATGTTTATTTCTTTCTAATTAAATATATAATTCTATATTTTTTTATCATTATATATTCCACACATTATGCCCTACAAATTATGACTCAAATTTTTTAAAGAAAAAAAACACCAACAAATTCCAAATCATGTGTTTGGAAATTTAGATCATGAGGTTTCTACTAAGCTGAAGCATAAGGAATTACCTTATCATTATTCATTATTACACACCCATATACTTTCAATGTTGCGTCATTTTTTATAACAAATTCACTATTCCTGGAAGGCAAGGCGAAAAAATAACATTTACCAATATTCTTTTCAGTTCCTTAAAAAATCATCACATTATTTTTTCTAGATTAACTAAACTCCCATACATGTTAAATTAGATAATGAGATAGATAACAGAGAAATTTTTTCAAAAAATCTTTTTTAATAACCCCATAATCCATAAAAACTACAAATCTATATGTATTTAGTAGGTCTTGTCCATTCTTTAACAAATTCTGATTTAGCACGATCAACAGTTATGCTATTTTAAAAAAACAATATGACCAAAGAATGATATTTTTTGTAACAAAAACTCACACCTTATAAATTTACCATAAATATTCATTTTTTTATGGTTTTCAAGACAACCCTTAAATTAATTCCATTCTCCTGTTTAATTTTAGAATCTTCCAAAATATTATCTATAAACACAACAACAAACTGATCCAGAAACTGATGAAAGACTCCATTTCTATCTTCTCATCACATCATACTAGTTTCTTAAAGCTTTTGAACACTTGATAAGCTAACTCTCTTAAATATTTTGGTTTCAATACAAAATAAAAATGATTTATCTTATTATCAATATCTTGGTAAAAATTTGAGATGTATCTTGAAAAATGAGTGAAATTTTCATCATACTCTTCCATAGAATATTCCTACTCTTATCTCAATTCCAACAATTGTTTTTACATCCTATGTCAAACAGCCTTGATAAAATATTTCTCAAGGATGATATTCATAAATTCATCCGATTAATTGGTTTCAATATCTTCACTTCCTCTGATATTTTTAATCATTGACCAAAACTTATCGCCTTCACCTTCAAAATGATAAACAACAAGACTAACCTTTTGATTTCCCGAACATACCATTACATCAAAAATATTTTCCAATTCATTAAAACACCCTTCAGCTTGCAAAGGGTTAGATGATTCTCTGAATAATGGGAATCTTTGCCTCATGAAATGATCTACAATTTAAATATGCATATGTGGTTAGTCTAGTTGATCTCTTACATAGACACCACTTCTATTTATCTCATGAGTCAATTGAGCCACTATTGCAACAAACATCTCATTTCATATTCTAAACTTCTTAGGGTGTTGATTTAGAATTTTATTTCCCTCAGTATTCCCTCCCAGCACAGCTGTCCTGTTTCCTTTATGGATAACCATTATAGATAAACATATTTTAGACAAATCAATGTGGTAATCCTAAAATGTTATATAATTTCATTTTGATCGTAAAATAAAAATCTTTTATGGATATTCTATTAACATTATTCTAACTCCAAATGATATATAAACTATCCTCTGATACCAACTATAAGGCCCCAACCTTAAACATTACATAATAATTAGTTTATTAATGAATTCACATTTTAGGATCTATTCAAGTATATTGTTTTATATAATTATGCGATAGCTATGACATTACATCTAAAATATTATAAATTAGACACTTCTACTCTAACCATATTTTTCAAAACAATAAAACTCATTAAATAAATCAACAATTATTTTCTTGATAAAAAACTTTTTGAATTCTTCTTTTCTATTACCCTCCCTTATACCCATTGAAAAACATTTCAAAAACATGGGATGAGAATAAATAGCTCAGAAATGGATATAAATTAAGGGAAGAAAACATTAGTCCATGAATACATAAAACTCATGAAATCATACTTTTCAATCATAAATCACATGCTCTTTAACATACCTCATGAAATCATGAGATTTATGAATAACTCATAGAAATCATAAATAATAAAGGTAACTTGTGGTATCTATATCATACTAATTTTTTATCATTTATAGCTACATTGGGAGTTATGTTACGAATACCCATCATAGTATATTACTTAAATCTCTAAGGAGAAACATTAGATTTTAACTTCTCCATGTTACCCAATTCATTGGAGAGATATCTCGGGCTCACCTACCATAATTTTATCATTGAACTACCCATATACATAAATAATTCCCAAGAACCAAAATATAATCATATTACATAAAACAAGAATAAAGGAAAGATAATATTTCCACATTGCAATGGAAATATGTCATCTAAAGATATTGACATAATCAATGCTTTATCAAATCCAATTTCAATAATAAAATACATAAAAAGGGTATATGGTATTTATTTTCCATTTAATGACATTAAATCTTTTTAAGGAATCCATGTATCAAATAATGCTCTCGGTGGTGGAAAGGTCGGTGTTGCAACGTAGGTTAAAAAAACATTCATTTTGTCATTTAGTAAAACGCTTCATAAAACAAATGATTCATTTTAAAAAACATTTACTGAAATAAAATGAAAATGGAATAATTAAACTCCAAAAAAAAGAAGGTCATTTATAATCCAAAATGTGCCTCATTGAAAAAATATTTAGACAAAAGTCCCTTACCTTGAGTCCGACTCGTTGCGTATATTTTGTGTTCTTACTGAATAATAAATTTAAGTTAATTTATACATGATTAAAAACCTTGTTAAAGTATATTATTCCTTTTATATCACTTATTACAATGTTATAAACATTAAATAATTATTTCAGTTAATATCGGCTGTTTTGTCGATATTCGGTACTTGAGTCGAAAATGAACTTGTTTTAAGGAAAATTGTATATCTAGTCAACATTTCATCATGTCAAGGATGATATTCGTGATTTAAATATCATATATATTCAGTATAAAAATGTATTTATAACATTACATAACATTTGGAGATAAAAAATGAAATTCACCGTTCATGGAGATGGAAATCCGTACATACGCATAAACACTACTTTCATTTATTATTCATAATTAATGAAATGAAAACAAAATGATATATAGGTAAATTATAATTAAAGTATAATATAATAATTTTTATACATTAAATAATTTCATTAACACCATCCTTTACATGTTCTGTGTATGCAATGAACGAGTCATATCACTTTGAGGGGGATGTAGTCCAGACATCCTCAAATGAAATCATCTTATTTACACATTTTGAAAATCATAAATGTTTAATTTAAATAAAGAAGTAGAAGCATAGATATAATATAAATATAATATATATCATATATATCATATTTAAATTTATTTTCATCATAATGTCCACCATGAGAGGTGGTGGGAGAAAATTGAACAATCTTCGTTTCGTGGGGTAGTAGTTCATAGTACACAGAAATAGTATGTTCGTATCCATTAGATGGAGGTGTGTGAAAGTTTAGTTTTAATACGTATCATAAAAAAATAGTATTATATTTAGGATACTGTTTTTTATGTAATCAATTAATAAAAATAGAATATGGATTGGAGAAGGAAAATAAAGGAAATGAACTTTAGAGAATACGCAACCACTAAAAAGTGTAACTCCCTTTGATTTGAGCCAAAAGGATTTCATGAATTTACTTATTACCATAGTAAGGATTATATGATTAAATAATGGATTTTGGAAGATTATTTAGGCATAACTTTGATAATACAATGGGCTTGAGATGTGTGGGTAAGTGTTTAGAGGTGGTGGCCTTTTGTTAGAGGGAGTAGGAGCACATTAAGAGGGTCTTGAAATATTATTTTATTATAAAATAGTTTTCAGTTTCAAATGGTACCAAATTAAATTATTTAAAATACAATATGATTTTGGATCTCAAAACTCTCAACCAATAGGTTTTATACAATCTTAGTTCAAAAAGTTAACCTTATCGTTTAGATTTATCCCATAATTAAAAACATTAACTCTTACCATGTCTTCTTGGATTTTCATAATATATGGTAAATATAATTATTATAAAATTATAAGATAACCATAAGTGGATCATTAATGAAATTTTTAACATTATATATTTAATTTGGAAAAATATTTGATTTTTAAGACTATTATATCATTTAATAATATAGTATTTTATTTAAAAACTCATTTATGTCAATTTTAACACTATAAAGTATTTGATTTTGGATAAATTCATCAAACATGATTCCTTATAACAAAATTTATTAACTCAAATATAATATATCAATATAATCCATGAAATTCGTGGATGGAATCAAAATATTAAAATTACATTTATTTTGTTATTTATAATATCATTTATTTGAATCCTTTATTAATAAAGAAATCATTGCGTCCTCATTGTATCATATTTAAATTTATTTATTTAATGTCTAAAAATTATAAATTAAATATCATGATGTATTAAATCCTTCTATATTTCTAATGACTATTTATATTCAAATATATCACTTATATAACCCCATAAAAAATTATTAAAAATTACATGATTACATTATTTTACTCTTTATTTTAAATTAATTATTATAAAATATATTATCACACCCAAGTGGATCCATGGGGTCCCAAAATCAACTCCTAGATGATCATGGTGGGACATAACCCATCCAATAGGATTATTACATATGTTAAGGTAATTTTATATTATTATAATATTATTTTTTATAGTTATTTACCAGATTTACCCTTTAACCATTAAAAATAAAATAATTACTGAAGTTATTGTTCATAATGTCCACAAATAAAAGGAAAATATTCTAACAATTTGGACCTTCAGATTAAAAATATACAATACATTTTTTCAAATTTAAAATAAAAAAGTTGTAGTATTTATTTTAAAATTAATTCTTGTTTTCAAAACCAAAAGGTAGGTTTTTAAGAACAAATAACTATCAAATTATTAACATGTGTTTATGTCAAATTTAAAAGTGAAATTAATTACAGTGACCATAATTGAATTAAATGATAAAAATTTACTCTATTTACACTATAAAACAAATTAAAAGTTTAATCTAACTATATAAATACTTTATATGGAAAAACAGTTTTGACTTAAAGTGTTTATTTTTCATTATTCATTAAAAATGAATTCTATCATAAAATTACCAAAAATTAATCCAAAGTAAATATTTGTATCCCACTTCAACAGAATTTGTTTTTTTTTTAAATATAACATTTAAAAGTGACAAAAACAAAATTTAAAAATGGTTATCCATCATAAGACGGTAAAATGGCATTTTAAAAATATTAGAGTATTCCAGGATTAAAATAGGAATAATTATTATGTTAATCATAAAAAATTTAATGTCTAAACATTAAGACATTTTAAAAAAATGTATAATCATATTTTAGGTAGTTATGTTCATTCCCTCTAATACAATGGCTAGGCATTAACAACAATTGAAAATAATAATAATATTATATTATTTTTTAGTATAATTCAATGTTTTGTGCAATATATGATTTCAATGAGACAGGTTGTTGCGTGTTGAGTAAGCTATCAGAAAAATAATAAATTTTATTTTAAAAAAAATAATATCTTACTAATAAATATTAATAGATATGAAAATGTATTGTTATATAAATATATAGGATCCTACATTGACTATCAAAAATGGATATAAAGATAAATTTTACATATTTATATGATATTTATGAAATAACTAAATTTTAGTAATTATAATATATTTTATACATTCTTACCTACCATTACATTGAAAAATTATAATGTCTCTCATGCATATGTGTGGACTATCGCCTCCAAGGATTGATATCGAATGATTTTTATTTTATTTTTACGTGGATTTTAATAATGATAGATATAATGAATATAGATGATATATATGATATTATAATGATTATATTAATTTCCATTAATATTATCCTTTCATTTGTTCCATCAATGAAAAATTAAATCAACATTCATGCGTATGTATGGACTACCGTCTCCATGAACCGTTGAAATATTTTTTATAACTCTTACTCATTTAGGTTTATATATATATATATATTGAATTTATAGATATTTACATTATTATTAACATTATTCACATGATTGTACTGTAATAAATGTGGCATGACCATGACTATTGAATCAAAAAATAATGGAAATACATAGTAGTTGTCCCTTGAAATATTGATTATAATAATTATTTGTGGACAAAAAAGTGGTAAAATATTTTAAGTGATTCATATATGGTTTTATACATATTTTTATAGTTATTACATATATTTATAATAATAATTTATTTATTTTATAGTAGGATTGAACAATTATGAAGAAATTTGAGACTTGATGTATGAGACTTTCCTCTAACATTTATTTCTATGGGACAAATGCCATATTCATCAACTGTTTCTTTTATATGGTGTATATAATACCCATTAATTCATTTTATAATGATTATTATCTATATTATTTGGATTTACTTTAAAATATTTTTCCATTATTTCATGGGTCCTTCGATTCAAAAATTAAAAATGTGGTCAATGTTTAATGTTACAATCTAATTCTTTATTTGGATTACTTATAATAATGTTTTTGATGATTAAATATCATGATATACCTCACAATAAACAATATAATTTTATTCTCATATGATTATTTAAAGATAATAAATGATTCTCCTTTATTTTTCCTCAATATAATAACTGAATAAAACAAAATATGTGTTATAGGGGAAGATAGATTTATATCGATATTGAGTTAAAAATATATTTACTTACCTATTATTTTTATCTATTTCTTTAAAAAAATGTGTTTTAAATTATATAATTATTTATAGTGTAAATGCAATATTCATGTCATTTTTTCAAATGAGGTAACTTTGAGTTTTCATAAAAATATAAAAAGAATATTTCTTTTAATGTGTATAGATGGAATTATATTTACCAATGTTATAAATTATCAATAATTTAAATATACCTTTTCAGTTTTCCACATTGATTTAAAGAGTAAATTTTTTATCTAATATTTAAAAAAATTCAATATTTTAATGAATTAGTCATAAAATGGAAATAATTTTATTGCCAAGAATATTTTAATGATATTTTTATGATATTTATATTTGTTGTGTGCCAAAACCTCTAAATAATATTTTTTTTCTTATGATATGATCTAATGATATAATACATAACCTTTCTATGAATTTGTAATGATTTTATCAATAGGATGTTCATGAAACATGTTCCCTTCCATGGGTTCTAATATGAAAAATTAATGAATTGATTATGAAACCCATTTCATTCCCATGGGTTACACTATGATGTAATATTTATAAAACATGTTTCTTTTTCATGTGTTATGATATGATGAGTATTTTATAATATTATAGAACATAAATTTATGTAATAGGTTATAGGTAGAACCAATATATTTCTATAATGCATTGGGTAATAATTTTCATCTGATGAGATAAATAGAACTGGAGAGTGAACCCATTCATCAATTATAATATTCGAAATGATTGTTTAATACTAATAAAATTATTTTCTATATTTATGTGTATTCCACAGTTTAATGTATTATTCTATTGGTATGCTTGCATGAATTATTTTATTTGATTCCTTTACGATTTATATCTTATAGACAAAAAAGTTATATTCTGTGTCTTAATATTTTGATATTGGTAATGTAGGGTATGTTTTTGAAATTTTATTCTTATGTCATGTTGATATCTCCCATGTTTACCCTATCTGCGCATATGAGATCACCCATTATTATATTTATTTTCCTAGGGTTAATAATAATGTTCTTATGTATAATATATCTATGAAGAGTTACAGTTATGATTATCTTAGTGGGATATTATTTAGATCACTTATGAACTACTTGTTATGTTCTCATGCTTCTAAAGGCACTAAACAAAATTGATTCTACCATGAATCATAAAATTAGTTGAGGAATATTCATATACTAATATGTGATATATATGTATGAAATATGTGACTTTCTTTATTTTTTATTATATAAATGTTTATTTACCCTTTAGAAACTTTTATGATAAAAAATCAGTGATAAAATTAGGTATAAGTCTACGAATAATTCAATGTATTGAAAAATATCCCAGAAAATTGGTGAATTATATAGCAAGGGGTTTCCAAAAAATAAATCCCTAACAATATAATGCAATTTGATGTGGAATTAGAAAAGTTGTAGCATGGGGGAATAAATAAATAAAAATTGAATTGTCGTTTGACATGATCATCACATGGTTCATGATAATGAGCCTTACTGTAGAACTAGTTTGACTCTAATGTGGGTTATTTTTTTTAAATTCATAGAATCCTTATAAAAAATAAAGAAGGTGTTGAATAGAACATTTCCCTGAATGAAAAATGTTAAAAATATGGTTTCATATATTAAAAATAAGATCTCATCATTTAGACATATAATTAATGAAAATTCATGATTATGTGGCTTCCCCAAAATGATTATTATTTCTCACGCAATTCTTTTTGGTTGTAATCATTGGACAGAACTCGGAGGAATCATGTTTACAATGAGTGTAATAAACAATTTAGTGACTATGGTAAACCTCAATTTATGATTAATGTAGAGAAATATATTGTGATTATTCCTTATTATATTTCATAATATATGATTAAAAACATTATCTTTGGTGAGATTCAAAAAATTTAATTAATTGAAATATGGACTTTATTGAAAGATATTTTTAGTAATAATCATAGCTGATCAAATATTCTACTTATTTATATGTCATGAAGGTGGGAATAATTATATACGATATTATATCCAAGAGAAGGATATATTTTTTATATATGTAAATAAAGGTCATAGAGCAATGAATTTCCAAGGAATTCATTGTCGTATTTGTGGGGAACATGGGAATTATATAATTCAATACTCTAATATAAGGGTTAAACCCTAGATTATGTAAGGAACAATGTTATTCTAAATCATTTATATAAAAGGGATAAGTATTTATGTATTGATATTCCTAAATTATGATTTTTATGTCATTTTACTAAAGGTATTTTTATTATAAAAATACGAAATCATTAAAATATTGTGATAATTTATGAATCACATATGTCTTAATTTAATAATAACATAAGAGTTATGGATACCATCAGGGGTTTATGAATTTAATTTTGATCATATATTCAATGTCTTAGAAACCCCTATTTAGGTTCTTGGGGATGGTATTGTAAATTATTTAATGAAATTTTGGGTGTTTTTTATTAGAATAATGAATATGTAACTATCATTTCTAATATGAAGTATTTTTGGAGGAATAATGATCTTTTAATAAGATTAAAAATATTGATATCTTGTAGGGTTTTCATAAAATTTGATTGTTAAGGTTATTTATAAGTACTTTCAACATATTTATTGTGATATTTTAGGAATTATATTAATTTATTTTTATAAAAATGAAAAACATCACATCCAAAAAAGAAAATGTGGCTAGAAACCACAATTAAAGGGTGATAAGGGAAAATTTGAAACCACTAGACTACACGATGTCGTGGTTAGTATGTTTTTTTAAATGAATTGATAGATAGAGAGAAAGTTTTTTTTTCGAACATATGTTTTCTCATAGAGATAGGTATGAGATTTAAAATTCATTTGGTTATATATTATGACTTATGAAAATTGAAGGTTCATTGGAAATAATACAAAACTCATGATATAGATTTAACTATGGTAATTTTATATTTACTAATTTGGGTGCATTTTTATATATAGTGAATGGTTTTATATATATATTAATCCTAAATTTT
Organism: Viscum album; assembly: GCA_963277665.1. Taxonomy (NCBI): domain Eukaryota; kingdom Viridiplantae; phylum Streptophyta; class Magnoliopsida; order Santalales; family Viscaceae; genus Viscum; species Viscum album. The sequence continues at coordinate 839,113,604 of OY728125.1, read as the reverse complement.
TAATGTATAAATTCGAAAATAATGAGTTGAATATACATCATAGAAGATGGTTGAAACTAATTAAATATTTTCACTTGTTAATACAATGGAACAAATAGATAGTGAATAAGGAGAAATTTTCATTCTTTCAAAAAGATAATGAAATATTTTTTTATGATCAGGATCAAAAAATATAAAATATTTATAGATTTTGAAATAGTGGGTTTTTAAATCTTAAGGGAATGGGAAAGATAATATCTTTCTCAAATGAGTGTTCAACCATCCATCCAATTTATTAATAAAGAGGCACATGATGAACATGTAGAGATATAGAATAATGTTAGAAATATTCAATATCTTGATCCTTTATTATGATATAATTATAAGGTTAAGGAACCAAGTATATGTTCCCAACATACCAAATATAAAGGATTTACTAGATGAGGATGATAGTTTTTCATTCTCTATTCAGACTATATGTAAAATATGAATAGAATTATGAAATAGTATTTGTGGTAGGGAATCATGAAGAGATATATTGAATAGTATGTGTCTAATTGATTGTTATGTCATTATTTTATGGTAAAGAGATTAACTTATAAGGGGATGTTATAAACATTACCCATATCATAATGGACATTGAAAATCACTATAGATTATGTGGTCAGACTCTACAAAATTACTAATGGGACTAATGTTACATGGATTTCATTACATCAATATAAGAATCCAATGTACATCATCCTTTACAAAGAATTTTTATTTATAGATATAATTTCAAGGATATAAAATAAATAAGTGGAATGGTTACATAGATTACCACATTTTATATTATCTGATCGGGATATGAGGTTACTTAAATCCATTAACAAAAAGATCATTAGAGTGTAGGATTAGGCCTATGAGTGGTGAGATGACTTTTCTTAGGTGTTCCTAGGGTTTCCTCATGGGTGTTATCTCCCCCATCCTCGGGCGTGCTCAGTGTCTCATCGCTGGCCTCTCTGGATCTCATCCTGGCGGTGGTGGGCCTCAGCAATGGGTTCTTCGGGATATAATCTAAGAGGTGATGATGACTGCGGCTTTGGTGTGGTCCTCGTGTGGCTCAGGATGGATATGAATCTCTTGTATTGGTGATGGAGAGACCTAGCGACGGTCTGGTGGTCAATTCTTAGCTCGGCGATGGAATGTTTGGTAGGCTTTGGTGGTTCGGTCTCGGTGTCGGCTCCTGGTGGTAGTTTGGCTTGGGTATGGTGACGATGTGATTCAATGGCATCTGGTGGATTGGCTTTGGATCCATTGTAGTTGGGCACTAGCTTTTGGAATCGAGTTCAGTTCTTGGTTTTCTATAGGATTTGGCCGTGTTCTGGTACATCTCGACATCTGCTCTAATGTGGCTCGGAGGGAGGGGTTCAGTTTTGTTTTTTTTTTGTTTTACACTGTTTTTTCACTATGTTTTTGGTATTTATTTTGGTGGTTTTGTCATCAGAGGTGTCCTGGTTCTTTCTGCTGGTCCCTTTTTCCTTCAATGGTCTAATTTCGAAACTGGATTGGTTTCTTATGCGGCTTCAATCTGATCTTCTCTAGTCCAGAGCGTCATTTCCAGCTTAGACCATCTAGATTCCCCGCATCAGTGATGATCTTTCAATATTTTGTTAGATCTTTCAATCCTAGGTGAGGAATATTAGGCTTCATCTCCTTGTGTTTTCCCCTTTTTGGGTTGCCTCATATGAGTTTTAAGGGCGCTTTGGGGGTTCACCAGGGTTCTTATGGTTTCGGTCCCAGCCGTGTTCACTCTAGGAGATTTCATCTTGGCTCTACCCTTTTTTTATTCATGACGTTGTAGGTGTTTTGGATCGCTTAATGATTTAGAAGGTTTCGCTGTAATTTGGGTTTGTTTGGTTTGATCTAGAGGTGGGGATATGTGTAGCTTGAATTTATCCTTGGAACAGTCTTAGAGGCAGATATGGAGCTGGTAGTTCACCTTTTCTGTGCTTTTCAGATTCAGTTGTTTGAGAGGTTATGGCGTCAGACATAGGATCGAGATTATTCTTTGACACATGAAACTTTCTTGTCGATTAGTCTTGCATAGTTGGAGTGATTAATCTTGTTTTTATGCTGAGCAGGGGCTACTCTGGTTTTCAATCTGGCTGTATCTCTTTTGGTAGTTCGGGTGAGATATTCATATGTCTATGAAGTCCTCGGGTTTCCTCCTTATTCCATTAAAAGGAGGACTTATTAATAATTAAAAAAATATTTGAAGGCCTTCGGGTCATTGGAGGTTACATAAATGTTCATGGGATGTCTTCAGCAATCCCTTGATAAATTGTTGAGTTTTATCACTATGTATCTTCCATAGAGAGATTTTCAATTTTAAAAAACCCATTAAAACCCAAGAGGATATATTGAGGTCATATCCTTGGTATTTAAAAGGGGGTTAGTTTCAGCATGTTCCTTTAACAGTGTTTTCTTATGAAAAAAGATTTCACTCGAGCCTTCAAATTGATCCTTATAAATCCCACTATGGAAATAAGTGATGAAATAAAATGTGCTCAAAATATTTAGAGAAATATTGAATTTGGGACACGGTCTTACTAAGGAAATAATATATAATTTTGGATCCATTAAATGGAACATAATGACTGTTAAGAGTCAACAAAAAAGTTATGCTGATAATTTTCAGCATGATATGATCTTTGAAAATGGTGAGAATGATTCTACATTAATTTTTCCATGGAATAAGGTTACAAGTCTTAACAAGAATTTAATGTTTATCCCTATGTAAACTATCCCCTTCTAGATTCCAAAATATATTAGGGATGTTTATTATCTCTTTAAAATTCAATTGAATATCTCTCAAGTCCATGATGTCATCCATTTATCACTCCTAAGTAAGTACATAATTGATCTTTCACATGTATTGAACATAAATTTTATATCATTGGATGATGATATTTCTTATGAAGAACAATATAAGAAGATCATAGATTATAAACAGAATGTGGTATGATGAAAATCTACTAACATGGTTAAAAGTTTTATGGTGAAACCACTAATGTAAATAAGATATATGGGAACCGAAGGATTTGATGAGGGGTAAGTGTCCTCATTTTGTTATATTAGATTGATTTTTGAGTTTGAGGATCATTTTATATGCAGGGTATAATGTAAAACCCTGTGATTTTATGAAATATTTTCCTGAAATAAATTTATTTTATTTGACATCATTTGTTTATAAAAAACCCTAAGTTTTAAAAAACAATGAGAAACTATTAAAATATTATTATTCAATGGGATAATAATGACCAAGTGCTTAAATTTGATGATATTAATTTTAGTAATAAATTTATTAAAATTAAGTAGAAATTTTTCATGAAAAGAAAATATATTTATTGATAAACACTTATGTTTTAGTACTCTTTATATGCTTTAAAAAATATATTTTCTCTAAAATAATTTTTATTACTTGTTGTGATAAAATAATTAAATTCTTTTTTTTTTCAAAATATATAAATTTCTCATTAAAAATAAATTAAATTTTTTAAATTTTCATGTCAAAATTATTTTAGAGATAATTTTTTATAATTTTATAAAAAGATTAATTTTGTTATGAATATTTAATATGTAATGTTTTTTATTTAAAACATCCTTTCCATTTAGAGATTTTATAAAGTCCCATATTTTTGTAAAATTGTTCAAAATATAAAATATTCCAATTTTATTATTATTAATAAAATTTATTTTGTTAGATAAAATTTCATTTCAAACTCTAACATGAAAACTTTTTCATTGGAAAACTACATTCAGATAGCGTCTGTGGGATAAATATTAAAATAATTTCTACCAATTATATTAGTTGAATTTGAAATAAAAGGTTCAATATTTTTAATTATAATAATTAATATTATTCACTAATTCCTGCATTAGGTTTTCGTAAAAATAATTTAAAAAACTATGAAAAGTTAACTAACATAGTTAAGGTTAAACAGGTTTATTGAGTGGTCCAACTAAAATATGATGGTATGTTTTCCAATTAAAAATGTAAAAATAATTTTTTAATTACATATTTGAAGAATATAATTTCACAAATTCTAATATATGGTAATTTTGAAAGAGTTTTATTTTTATTAACTTAATCATTTTGTATTCTTTCAGGAAATTTCTATGCGGTTTCCATGTGGGTTCCCTCCTCAAATTATAAATGGGAATCTCCTATCCTATCCTATTTAAGATTCATAGAATTTTTTTATAAAATACCTTACCAAATCCCTTCCTTAATTACCTCCCCATGTCATAGAGTCCTTAATTTAATTACTAAACCCTTCGTAGAAGGCATTCAGTGCTAACCTATGGTGGTTGTCTGAAAATGATGTATCATTATTAAGTGAGAGTTTTTGTTTTATTTATTATTCCACCTCATTCAAATACTGTTCAAATATTTTGACATAATTTCATGATAAAATTACATGTATCGATATGTTATTATGTTAATTTAATAACCTATATCCATCTCCTCCTCTATAAATTGGGAAACAAAACCATCAATTGTGTGAACAACGGACTACCACCTCTTGAATCGATGTTATATTTTTCATCCCCACCAATAAATGATGGTTATAATGATGTAATAAATGTTTATATATGATAATTATTAAATAGTAAAACTTTTTTAATTATAATATCATATCTACCTTCTAATATTTAAATAAATTGAAAAATGGTAGAGCTATTCAATCATAAATGTGGACCATCACCTCCATGAAGTGATATGATTTGTCATTAATTTTTCTTTTACATGTATGATAATAATATTTTATTTTATTTATATATATGATATAATTAAAAGAAAAAATATATTAATTAAGGTATAATTATTATATACCTTAATTTCATTTTATTCATCAAGAAAATGTAATCATAGTTTATGCATTTGTATGACCTATGGTCACAATGAATGGTGTAATTCATTTTCTGTATATATATTTAATGGGTTAAACTAAATAAATATAAAATTAATATAAATGTAATTTATATCTTTATTAAGTTACTATAAATGATGTAACTATGATCAATTTATAGTGACCAAAAATACCAAACAAAAACATAGATTGAAAATGAAGCAGGTATTACCCAAAATATTGATTTTAGAAAATTAGTATTAATGAATGGGTGATAAAAGGATATAATTGAAACAACCAGATATTTTATTATATTTTTTAAATAATCTTAATTTATTTGATATCTCTAGTCACATTCAATAATGAATTTAAACAAACTCTAACAAACAATTAAAATATTATTATTTAATGTACAAGTTATAACATAGCTGTTAAATATGGTGGTATGAATATTAAAAAGAACTTCTTTTAAAAATAATTACAATGATTTTTTATTAATAATTTATTTTGATATATAAGTACATAATTTTTTATAAAGCATATATATTCTTCAAAAAAACATTTTTTTCAGAAAAAGTTATTTTGATTTCATTTTGTGTAAAAATATTATTATTATTTTTTAAAAAAATTATTATTTTTTTTAAAATATTAAAATTAATATTTAAAATAATCATGAATTAATTATCATATAGTTATTTTATGATAATTTTCTAGAAGAATGAATTTTTTGGTGAATAATGGAAAAATACATATATTTATTAAAACTACCTTTTCTTTTAATATATTTACCTCGTCCAATAATGTTTTCAAATAGTTCAAAAGGATATTTATATAAATAATATTTTTACTAATCCAATTTAAGTCATTTTAGTAAATTTATTTTATATATTTTGTACAAAAGTTTTTTACATTTATAAAAAACAATCTTTGGAAAACCACTTTTCAACACATTTGTGGGTATAATTTTATATTAATTTTTAAAAAATATATTAATAGAATATGGAAAACTGGATTATATATTTTCAATCATAATAATTAATATTAGACAATAATTTAATCCTAATTTTTATTCAAAATTAATATTGAAAATAGAAAAAACATTAATCTCCATATTTAAGGTTAAATGGGTTTACTATGGGATTAAAGTGAATGATAAGGGCAGATTTTCAAATTAAACATGTAAAAACACTATTTTATATCCATATGTTTACCCTATAACATATCAAAAAATAATATATGGCCATTTGGATTCATTCATCTTTGAAATTACTCTAACATTTAGTATTATTTTGGGAAATTATCTTGGTGTTTCCAAGTGGGTTCCCTTCCCCACTTTTAAAAGGAAAACTCCCTTACTCCCTTATTCAAAATTAAAAAATCTTTTTATGAAAACACCTAACCAAATAATTTCAACTATTCCCTAACCACAACCTATAGTACATTTTCTTATTAAGAATTATTTTTAATAGAGCCTTTGGTGTTAACCTAAGGTAGTTTTCCGAAGAAGAGGCATTGTTATTGATCATGAGTTTTAATTATATTTCATATTTCATATCCATAAAAATTATTCAACTATGTTTACATAATAAAATATTTTGGTCCCATATAAATATATGTTATTATGTTTGATTCATAACTCAATTCATTTCCTCTTCTATCCAATGGGAAACGAAAGAGTTGATCACTGATTTGGCAGACTACTACCTCATGAACAAATCTATCTTATATTCCATCACTTACTATCAAAATTGGATATAATGATTCATTCAAAATAATTAAATGAAGTTTATGAAATAATTATAATTAATTAATTGTAATATATCATATACCTTTTATCTTTCTATTCCATTGAAACATGATAATGTCACTTGTGTTTATGTCTAGATTGTCACCTCCATAATGTGATGTGATATATTTTTCATTTTATTTTGACATTGATTAAAATGAGGATTGATATAATGAATATATGTGATATATATTATATAAAAAATATTAATTAAAATTGAATTAAAATTTATCTTTTATACATTATATCCATCAAAAAATGAAAACAACATTAATGTGTACGTATGGCCTACCGTTTCCATAAATGGATGTTTTATTTTTTCAATCTATAACAATTATATATGAATAAAAATAAATAAATAAATAAATATATATAATTTATATGGATTTTAAATTATTTTTAACATTATAGAGATGATTTTACCATAATCAATGTTATCACCTAAAAAAATGATTTTAATAATGATTCATTGATTATTAGGTGGTAAAGGACATATTTGAATCATACATGGAATTATAGAAACTTTTGTGGTTGTGTAATGTAATTATAATTAACCTATATTTATTCTATAAGAATTTAAAATTTTTGTGTTGAAATTAAATACATAAGGTAAGGGATTTGTGTATCCTTTTATTTCTGTGGGACACATGCCATATTCACCACTTATTTAATTTATGAGGTTTATATGATGAAAATGAATTAATTTAATGATTTTTATTATGAATGTTATTTGGATTTACATATAAATATTTCTTTCTTTATTTTATGGGGATTATGATTTAAATGTTACAAATGTGGTAAATGTTTCATGTAACAATCTCATGGTATATCAGGATTTCTTATGAATATGATTTTTATGATAAACTATCATGACCTGTATCTTAAATAACAAAATAATTTTCTTCTCATATGATTATTTCTATAGAATCAATTATTCTCTTCCATTTTTTATTTATCTAATAACATATTTGGATGAAATTTATATTTTATGGAAAAATGAACTCATTTTTCTCTTTAGTCCAAGGTTTATTCACTTATATGTATATTTTTTCAAAAAAGGACTTTTATAAAAAATATTTTTTAAATAATCAAATATTATTTAACATGTTTTAAATTTTTATAATATTTATTATGAGTAATCTTGTTGCCATAATTTTAAATGTCCTACCTTTGAATTTTACTAAAAGTCTGAAAAGAGTCCTTTTTTTATTGTGTCTAGAATTAATGGTATTTCACAACATCATGAATGATTAATAAATTAATGATACCTTAAAATTTTTCCGAGGTTATTTAAAAATAATTTTTCTTATTTTATGTTTTTTGAATTTATAGAATTTCATGAATTCAAATAAAAATTGAAAGGTGTTTTCCTCATTTTATTTTAATGATATTTTTATAGTATTTGAATTCTTTATAGAGAACAACCTCATATTAATTTAATGATTATTCATGGTATATGATCCAATGATACCATCCATATCCATTCTATGGATTTTTTAATGATTTTATTGATAATATTTTATTATAACATATTAATTTCGATGGGTTATTCTATGATTAATTGAATAAATGATTATGAAGCTCATTTGTTGACCTTAGGTTATTCTAGGATGAAATTATTATGAAACACATTTTCTATTCATGTTTAATGATATTATGAAGGTTTTATGATCTTATGGGGCATAAATGTATGGAATATTTGATATGTGGAACCCAAAACTGCCTCTAATGCATTGGTTAAAGATTCATATGTCATCAGATAAATAGGAATTTAATGGGGAGTGAAACCAGTTCTGTACAAGAATTTTACCACTATGTTTTTCATGGGAGTTAAACTTGACTACTATGATGGTTTGGAGAGAGAACCAATTCAAATATTATAGAATTGAAAATAATCATTGACTATTAAGGAAATAATTTTATATGTCTATTAATATTCCAAAAATCTATTTCATCTTCTAATGTTATACTCCCAAGTATTATGTTATTTTATTCATTTATTATTCATATCAAATTAACTAAAATAATTCATTCCATGTCTTAAAATTTTTATCTTTGATATATATTTTCTGGATTTAAAATTTTATGCTCATGTTTTCATACCCATATGCTTATTTCATGTTGATATATCCCATGTTTACCCTTACTTATAATATTATATGACCTTTTCTTATGTTTAATTTCCCTGGGATATGAAGAAATTTATTGATTATAACACATATAAGAAGGGTTATAGTTATAAATAACTCATTAGGATATTATATAGTTCAATTAGGAACCATTGGTTTATGTTCAAGTGTTTCCAAAAAAAACAAAAATGATATGATTCTATAATGAATCATTTTATTATTTAAGGAATATTCATATAATAATATGTGATATATATGAATGAAAGGTGTGGGTGTTTATAATTGGTATTAGTTAAAAATTTAGTTAAACTTTAGAAACATTGGTGATGAAAATTTAGTGAGAAACTTAGTTATAAGTCTGTTAATAAGTAATAGTATTGGAAAATGTCCTAGAATATTGGTGAAGGATATAAATAGTGGTTTCAATGATATTAATCCCTATCTAGATATTAAATTGGATGTGGCTCTGAAATAGTTATACCATGGGATAAAATCAAAAAATTGTGGATTGTTCTTTGACTCAATCATCATTTGGTGAAAAACAATTGGACTGAATGTTCAACTGGTTAGGTACTCTTGTGGGATATGATTTAAAAATTTTGGCTAGATAATTGGACAGGTAACATTTTTTTTGATGAGATTCAGCATGCTGATCTAGGATCAGGGGTGCAGATCTCCATCATGGAATTTCTTGGATAATCCTTCAACAAATCTTCTAGAGGACCTTCATGATGTAATTAGTAATTAAAATTTTGTCACCTGCCCTGATTTCTTAGATTGGGAGCCTACTAGAAATGGGATTTGGACAAGGAGTCTATATTACTCTCATGCAATTTAGGGTATCAATGTTGATTTTAAATGGTTGTCTGTCATCAATAATGTTTGGATTAGGCCTTCTCGACTGACACTTATCTAGAGGCTGGTTTACAACAGATTACCCATTGATAAGGTACTCCAAATTTTTGGTATGCAGTGATGCTCAAGGTGTGTAATGTTTCATAGCCATCGGGAGGATGTAGAGTACCTATTCCTCTCTTTTTCAATAGCCGCGACCATCTGGAAGAAGGTTTTTGGTGCATTTGAACGAGATGGACTCAAATTTTCGTGACTTCTGCCTCTTCTATGTTGTTGTTCGGATATTCAGGTTTCACCCCTGATTCTTACTCTCCTCTCTGTGGCTATTTCGGTAGGGTTGCACACTATTTGGCGGATCCAAAATGCTGCAATTCACAATAGGATAGGCTGCTGAATTAAGATATCTTTGATGGAGATTTTTGCTGTTATTAGGGACGTGTCAGCTGTTTGTTTGGGGGAATTCTACAACACTGGTTAGGACTTCAAGGATCTGAAAAAATGGATGTTAAAGCGGATTTTAGACCTACTTTGGGCACCATGGAGGTATTTTGGATCCCTCCTTTACCCCATTGGGTTAATGTCAATACATATGGCGCCTCAAAAGGGAATCATGGCCCTTCGGGTTATGGTGCGATCTTTAGGGATCATGATGACTCTCTCAAAGGATGCTTCTACGGTTCTTGTGGCGTGACAATCTCTCTTGAGGCTGAAATGCTCGGGTTCATACATGTTGTTTCTTCTGTGAAAATGAAGGGCTGGTCTAATATCTGGCTTGAGAGTGACTCTTCTACCATTGTCCAGGCCATCTAGAATGGTGAAATGTTTATCTCTTGGCGGCTCACTGCAATGTGGATGCAATGTATTGATACCCTTTCGACACACAATTTCATCATCATGCATGTCTTTCGAGATGCTAACCGGGTTTTAGACAGTGTTTCATACTTCGGAGTAGGGAAACGTATTACCTGGTTAGATTCTCTTCCTGAGGCTTTACTTTATTTATATAGGGATGATTGTATTAAAATCCCGCACTTTTGTCTCTTGTAAACTTTCTATTTTTATGAATTAATTCCTCAACCATTTGGCAGAGGGACCGTTCTTAAAAATTCATGATTAATTGGATTCCCAACTATGATAATTATTTCTCACACTATGGTTTTTGGATTTAATTAATGGAAAGAACCAAGATAAATCATTTCAACAATTAATGTTTTTGAAAATTCTTCTATTAGGTCAAAAAATATTGTATAGTGAGTTTAGAGAAATATATTTTGATTATTCCCAATCATCAGTCATGATATATCATTAAAGACATGAACCATCATGAGATTCCAAAAGCATCAAAAAAGAGAAAGATTGACTTTTGTGGATTATATTTGGTAATAATCCTAGAGGAAAAAATAAAAGTCTTTTTATATATCCTAAAGGTCATAATAATCACATATAAGATTATATCAAAGGGAGGAAATATTTTTTATATGTTGAAATAAATGTACAAAGTGATGAATTTACATGGAATTCGATTTCATATATATGTGTAACTTGGTAATTATCTGATTAAATTCCATATTCTAAGGGATAAAACCTCGAACATGGATAGAACTATGCTATAAAAATTCATTAATGGAAGAGAGTTTAATTATTTATATATAGGTATTCAAGTATTATGTTGTTGATTTATTTTTACCAATGGAATTTTGGTCATAAGAATCATAAAAAATTAATGTAGTGTGATAATTTTGTAACAATATAAGTCTTCATTTTAGATTAACTTAAGAGTTATGGATATCATTATGGGTTTATGAGTTTAATTTTTTTCATAAGTCCAACATATTAGACACTCCATTGTAGGTTCTAAGTGATGGGATTATAATGTAATTAATGAAATTTTGTGATATGTTTTTATCTGACTAAGCTATATAGAGTAATTATGTCAAACATCAAGTATTTTTTAAGGAATAGTTATCATTTCATATGTTTAAAAGTTTGGATAACAATGGGAATTTTTATAAATATTTTTTATTAAGGATATTTATATTGATTTTAACCTATTATAGGAATTTTATAATAATTATAATAATATAGATTTAGTAAAAATGAAATCATGTCACATCTTGGAATATATCAAATCAGGGAAGGCCAAGAGGATTTAACATAGAATTTAATAGAGAAAGGGGAAATTCAAAACAATAGACTATGTGGTGTCTTTTTAATTATGAATATTTAAAATTATTTGATAGATAAAGATTATATTTATTTTGGGAAAAATATTTTTTATTATAGAGATAACCCTAAAATTTATTAATGATTTATTGGTATATTATTCCACATGAATATTGGAGGATAATGAGAAATAAAACCCAACTCATGATTTGGATTCAACTGTGGTAATGTGTTCATTAATAATTTGGATTAATTGTATTTATGGGAAAATGTGTGTTATATATACTGATCAGAAATTTTTATATCATATATTCAAAAATAATGTTTTTAATATGCATTTGATAATATGGTTGGAGAAAATCATAGATTATGTATTCTTAATACATTAACACCCTTAGGAAGTGAACTAGGTGTAAAATGCATTGAGTCAAAAGAATCGTTCTATATTATCTATGATGACGATCACAAAAGATATAATATTTATAGCTTTTTAAATAATAGATTTTGGAATCCTAATGAAAGGGGGTAATATTATCTTTCTCAAATTAGGTTTCAACCATCCATCAAAGTGAATATTAAGTGGGTATGAAAAGAATATTAAGACATGTAAAAGAATTTCAATATTATTATGGATATTATCCTTTATTGTAATGGAATGCTATGTTTTATATACCATGTATGTTCTCCGACTATACAATATTTGAATAAGGATCTATTGGATTAGAATCATAGTTCTTAATTCTCTATTCATCTTAGATGTGCAAAGATGAATAGAGTTATGAAAAATTATTTCTATTGGGGAAACATGAAGATATATATTGAAAAGTATGTATCACAATGATTTTTATGTTATTAAGCTGTATTTTAGTTATAAAATTCTAAGGGGATGTTATAATAATTACCCATATTAGAATGGATGGTGAAAAATCACCAGGGATTTTATGGTCAGACTCCACAAAATATCTAATGGGAATAATATTATATGGGATGTAGCAGATCACCTCAGGAGTCCATAACACTTCATTTTTATTAGATAATATTTTTCTATAGATAAAATTTCTAGTTTATATATTGAGTAAGTGTAATAGTTAAATGGGGTACCACATTTTAGTCTATCTTAACAATATTTACGGGTTACCTCTAGGTTAGTGGGAAATATTTAAGAATCTGTTGATACATAGTTGAGTTTGATAGATGGGTATCATCCTTAGAAAGATATTTAGTCTAAGAAAACCAGTAAAAACCTAGAGGTTATATTGAGATCCTATCATAATGATTCTAAAGGTGGCTAGTATCAACACTTTCCTAAGGTAAATTTTTATTACAATAGTTCCATTAACTCAAGAATTTTGATTGGTCTTTATGCAGCCCTCAATGGAATTAAGTGAATAAATATGATGTTGTTAGACGATGTTTGTGAAGGAATGATATTTGGACATGATCGTGATAAGTAAATAGCATAGAAAGTCATACTCATTAACCAAAACATCAATGAAGCTTAGAGTCAACAAAAATTTTCTGCTAAAATTTTTTAGCATGATCTAGAGTTTCAAGATGGTAAGAAGGTTTCTCCATGAAATTATCAAAGGAATAATTTTATGTGATTTTGGAAGAAATAAAATCTCATTCCTTGGTATATTAGACCCTTATAAATTCTTAATTGACTAGATAAATTTTTTTATCACTTGAAAGTTCCACTGAACCTCTCTCATGTCGAAGATGTGTTCTGTGTAACACTCGTATTGATGTACATAAATGATCCTTCACATGATTAGAACTAATATTATGTATCATTATATCCAAATCTTTCTTAGGAATAATAACTTATTGGGATCCTATATCATAAAAATAATGTTCTGTGAAAAAATGAATAATAAAATGATAATGTCTTATGGTGAAAAAACACATGATAAAGCTACGTGGGAAACTGAGGATGTGATTAGGAAGAAGGATCCTCATTTTTAATATTTGGGTGAAGTTTATTATGGAAAAAATAATTTTAAGAGGGTAGAATGTTACACCCTAATATTTTACGATATATATTTTTTCAAATTAATTAACTTTATTAGATATTTTGTGTATCTGGAAACACTGAATTTAAATGGATCATGAGAAACCATTATAATATTATTTTTTATGGGATAGATAAAACTTGTTGTTTAAATGAGAGGGTATGGATTAGAGTAACCAGAATTTCGGTAACATCTCTACCTGGGTTCCACACACTGGTTCCTGAATTGGTCGGTCACATGACCTAAGGCACGCCTCCACATATGTGAGAGGATACCCACTAGAAACAAGGGTTTCATATCGATCATGGAGAGACTATACCCTATTTATAAATCCATGTCAATAGTGGAAATAAATAAATAATAACCAACAGATATACTAATAAGCAAAATAAACTCGTATCACATGATGAAAAATTAAGATATATAATATCTAAAACTAAATAGTATAAGTGTCATTCCAATTATGTGCCAGGTGTCAATATGAAAAATAAAAAAAGGCACTAAAAACTATCAAGAGGGTCCGGAATCCCATTTGGTTCCCTTATCCATGCTATAACCCATATCATCCACCTAACAAATGATACTTTCCCATAAAATATCCTAGAACCATGAAATCTATTTTGGTAATGATTTGGAATCTTGAGTAGGGTGTGAGTACAACTCTGTAGGCCAACACCAACAGTGTTTAAAATAATTTCCATTCAACTACAGTATTTGTAGTTGTATAAAGAATAAAGTATAGTTCTTAAGTAAAAAAATATCAATTTTTCAATTTTTCAATCATTAACCACTTAACTCATTGGTTTTTCAAAGACACATGACCCTCAATACCTTCTTTAACCTATTCCGGAGACTTTTCTATCTCCAAGGGATATCACAAATCACAATATCATTTTTCTCAAAAATCATTTCATCTCATGTCATATCATGGCCAATTAAAGCCATAGTCTAATTCAAACTCATGGGAATTGTACATCGTTTATAACACCCCATGGGTATTTGGAGCCTCATTCCATGTCCCACACATCAATGTAACATCATTATTTAGAGTGTCATTTTGTGTCCCAAGCATTCTATCTCATATGGGTATTTAGAGAATTTTTCCTTATCATACACTTTAATAATCATATGGGTAATTAGAATATCAATCCCTATCCCAGAATTCATTTATCAAATATGGATATTTAGAGCCTCAATCTATGTCCCACACTCATAGAACAATTATTCACAATAATCTTTTGAAGAAGTATTCCATGTCCTACATACATTTATCAATCAATCACATAAATCGCATATATCACATCAATCAAGATTATACAACATTAAAACTTTTATCAACAATAAAAATCATTTTACTATCACATTTTATCACAAAAAATCATCATTTAATACTTTAATAAAATTTCAAAAAAATTAAAATCCACCATCAAACCATATTTCATCATTTAAACCTTATAACCCTTTTTCTGATTAATTAATTCATAAATTAGTTAATTCAATTTGACAATCCCAATATCGCATTAAATAATTTACCAATTAGTTAATTCAATTCCACAATCCCAGTATGTCATTAATTAATTCACCAATTAATTAATCCAATCTCACAATCCCCATATACCATCAATTCCTCAATTCAAAATATTCCATTAATTAATTCACTATTTAATAAATCAAAATTCACAATAAAAATATATGATAACTTCAAAAATTTGAAATTTTCTATTAATTATTTCACCAATTAATTTATCTAATTTCAAAATCCCAATATCCCATCAATTCAAAATTTCAAAATACTCCCTCAATTAATTCACCAATTAATTAATCAAATTTTAAAATCTCAATATCTCATAAATTAAAAAATTAAAAATATTCCATTAATTAATTCACTAATTAGTTGATCTAGTATCCCAATATAAATCTCTCATTAGTTCAATAATTAAAAATATTCATTTAATTAACTCATCATTTATTTAATTTAATTTCACAATCCTAATATCCCCTTAACTCAACAAAATAAATTTTCCATTAATTAATAAAATAATTAATTAATCAAATTTCACAATCCTGATTTTAATTAATTAAAAAATTATTTAAATCAATTTAAGTAATTAAATTACTTATCATTCAATATAAATTCAAAAATATTCATGTAATTTAAATCAAGACATTGGGATTTGAACAATAGAGCACCTACCTCTGGATCATTGACAAGCACACTCCAACAGAAATCCCAAATTTAATTGGAGAAATAAATATAGTGATGAATAATGAGATCTATATTTAAACCTAGATCCAATATCAAAGGAATAATTATCCATTAATACTTGATATAAAACCTTGAAAATAGTGTATAAAACATCCCTATATTATCCAGAAAGAGGACCAGGAGAGTGATATCTAATTGGGAAATAGTACATAATCGGAGAGGTGAAGATCTTCAATCCAAGATTTGATTATACAATAATGGAGTTTGTAATGAATTTTAATCCATCCAAGAGCCTCCAAAAATGAGATAAATTTATTAGGGTAAAGTTGAGTACAATTTGGGTGATGTTTTAGGTGTTTTTTATTTTTAAACTGATTTAAAAGATACTAAAAATCATTCACATAGTATACTAGGAAGGTGTGCACTATTTTCCAAACCATGAACTTAAACCATGTGCCCCATCTGAGGGGGGGGAGGGAATTTCTCCTAAGCGGTGCATGATTTTAATATTAGTGTTCCAGCAATTAAAACATCTCTTTCTCAATGGTGTATAGTTTTTTAGGATGGGCACATGGTTAGGTAAAACTGTTGGTCGATCGTGCATAGCTCCTCCTCCTTCCAAAAAACAATCAATTTGAACCCATGAACCCCCATGATAAAATCCAAGTAAAGAACTATCAAAATAAGAAAAAATAGTACCCATAAACGAGCTCAGGACATCTCTAACAAATGTTGTGTTCTTAAAATCTCCTCGCCTTATAAAAGATACTCCTCAATCTCTAATGCCAATAATATCTAAGATTATGAGTCAAAAAGATCATGCCACTATGACTACATATCCACTTCTATCCCCCATGATTAATCCTTAACACACCCATGCTTCCACAATACATGAACTAACGACTCGGACATTCCCCTAAAAAATTTCACACTATGATCAAATACACTTATCAGATGATCCTTAAAGCATGAATCGGTCTCATGATGAAATATCATCTACATCAATCACATGAGAAGGGTCAAAGTGATACCGTTGAAGAAGTGATAAATAAAAAATTTCAGGTATAGAGCTGTAACTATTTGGAATATCCAATAAGTACACCACTGGTATGATTCTAACCAAAACTTCAAATGTTATGAAAATCCTTGGTTTCAACTTACCTTACATGTGTATCCTATGGTGACCCAATCTGGGCGACCCCAGAAATAATACACGATCACCCTATACAAACTATAGGGGTCATAAACATCTACCAGCATATAAATTTTTTCTACTATAAGCCATATCCATATTCTTCTAAATCCGTTGAACCTACTCTAATGTCTCCTGCATAAGACTCGGTTCCAACAACTATGACTTACCTAAAACCATCCATTATAAAGGTGAAATGCATGGCCTTCTATAAAGAGCCTCATTTGGTTCCATCTGAATAGTTTTTAAATAACTATTGTTATCGGTGAATTCCACTAATGATCGGTACTTCTCCCAAGTCCCACAAAAATCAAGAAACATTCCCAAAGAATATCCTCAATGACCTGTATAGTATATTGTGATTTCCAAACTGTATATGGATAAAAATCCATAAATAAAAAAACTTGTGCACCAAGATAATTTTGTAAGAACTTCTAGAATAGTGAAGTGAATCATGATTCATGGTCTAAAATTATATCCCATCTCAGCCCATGCAGACATACAGTCTCTCAAAAATACAATTCATCCATCTACACCATGGTGAATGTCTCTAGCATTGGAAAGAAATGTCCTACCTTTGTCAATTGGTCTATAATCTCCCAAATATTATCTTTCTTAGGATGTTTCATTGGGATAACCCCCCAAAAAGGCCATAGTAACATCATCAAACATTCATTGTGGAATGGCCAATGGCTGTAGTAAACCACTAGGTCATTGATTCTCATCTTTCACTTGTTGACATGTGTATCATTATGTCATGAACATTGTCATCTCCTTTTTCATTCCTAGATTCCAAAACAATCATCATAAGTCAGGGTAAATTTGGTCATTCCCCAATGCACCTATATTATTACGATATTATATTCATGCATCATCTCCACTCATGTACTCATGGGAAAAACAACAAGATTCCTATCATAGGTGATATTATCCTCATAAATGGTCCATTTTGAAGGTGAATCCCACCCATCAAGACATTCCCTCAAGAAAAAAAACTTTGTATACTCATACTACTTGTCCCTAATAAATATCAATATCTTAGACTCTACTGAAACTGATATGATAGAAATATACTCTTGACTATCCCAAAGCACAATATTCATCTCAACCATCAATTTCATCAACTTCCACTCATCACTAGACTCTTGAACTTCATAGGTCTGGTTTTTCTTGCATAAATATCCATTAACACTATTTCCCTTCTTAAGAATATATTCTAGATAGAAATGAAGAGAACTAATATACTAAACAACACTCTATTTCGATAGATTCATATATCACTATGAAATGATATAATTTATGTCCGTTTGATAAGTATAAACATTTAACTTCTCATCCAAAAGGTAATACCGCCAACACTGGAAAGTATAAACCACTATAGCTAATTCAAGGTTGTGCATAGGGTATCCCTATTTATTTGGCCTCAACATTAAAGATCCATATTCTGTAACTTGATCTCCCTACATCAACACTACTACAATCCCATTCCTAAAAGTTTCAAAAAAGAAACATAGAATCGTCCCAAATATCAGGTAGGATCAATATTTTTTTCATATTCATCTATTTATTCAACTCTAGAAAAACATTCTCGTAATCTCCATACCATTCTTACTATCCCACCTTCCTATTCAATCTGAAAAGAGGTGACTCAAAAAAGGTAAATTTATTGTATTAACCTCAAATAATATCCTTCTAGTCCTATAAAGATAAAGATATCAAAAACCTTACTCGAATGCTCCGAAGATACCACTTCTTGAACCTTATTTGGGTCCACCCACACAGCTCCCTCTAAGAAAATGTTACCCACGAAATTTTCATAATCAATCCATAATGGAAACTTTGATAGCTCATTTTATATTTGATACTCTATCAATGTACTCATGACAATGTCAAGATGCAGGGAAAGATTGTTATGAGTCTTTTAGTATGAAAATATTTTATTGACAAACACAACAACAAACTGATTTAGGTACGGGTGGAATATTTTTTATCATGTCCATAAACACGACTAGTGCATTTGTCAACACGAACTTCATCACAATAAATTCATATAGGCCTTATGTATTTCTGAAAGTTTCCCTTAGTATATTAGAAGGCCAAAATATCAACTAATGATACTGTGATCTCAGTTCAATCATGGAAATGATACAAGCTCCCTTCATCTATTCAATTAGATCATTGATACATGGAATAAGATATTGGTTCTTAATTATCATTCGGTTCAAATTTCTGTATTTGTAACACATTCACAAAGTCCAATAATCCGTAATAGAAAATAGAACTGGTGATAAACCCTTATCCATAAACTCTCTTAGTTAATTATTTATCTCTTGAAGCTCTCTTGGTTATATTTAATATTGTGGAATAGAAATTGGTTTTGTCCTCGGAATGAGCTCAATTGTAAATTCCACATGCCTCTTAGGTGGCAGCTCTGAGAAGTCCTCAAGAAATAAAATATGGAACCTATATTCTATGGGGGAAATACAACATTATTTACACCCTATCATATATAAATAGACTTTAAATGGGTGGTAGGATCCCAAAATTATTAGTGAACTAGTCCTATATGAACTGACTTGAAATCCCATTATCCATGGTGAATATAATTGCCACCCTCAACTAATGAAAACTTCACTATCTTGCATTAACAATCCATATGGGCTCAGTATGCCACCAAAACGTCCATACCCATAATTAGGTAAAATACTAACATATCTAGAATGTAATGATTCCAAAAAATATATATTCTTTAACTTCAAGAGAACACCATATTCAAAAACAGATGTCTCTTGACCATTCTCTAAAAATGATTATTTATCATAACAACCCATTTCATGAAGTCCACTCCCAAGATAAAATATTTAATAAATTGTGTAGATATAAAATAATTAGTGGAACCAGTATCATATAAATCACTATCTATTGTATAATATATAAGAATATTACCTAAAACTATTAACGTTTCACCCTCACAATCCACCGGTTTAGGATGAACTGCATGAAACTGCCCCGCCCCATTTCCCATTGATGTAGTATGAGTCCCGTAAGCTATACCACTCTAATGATATAGGTGCTCCTTAATATAAGAATCTCATCCACTAACTCAACCGCCATAGTTTGTGGAACTCAAACTACCAGTCTAGTATGGTGTAAAAGATATCCTTCCCACACTCTGGTTCTTCCTAGCTGAACCATCACAACCCATCTATCATGGGATCTTGCAGAACCACTGTAGATGTACCATCATGGTGCATGGTCGGATCTCTATCGTTGGTCAAGGAAAATTTATACAATAATAGAATGACCTTCCAAACTGGTGTAAAATAAATCGTGTAAGATCATGTGAAATTGAAACATCCCCTAGCCACCCTTGTTTCCCAACCTCTAGTCAACATTCTAATAACGACACTTCCAAACCTTAGAAGACGTATCCCCTAATTACTCGAAAAAAACCACTTATCCATAAATGGAATCCTATTTTAGGTTCCCCTCAACTATGAAATCCTGATCCATGACCTCATAAAACATAATTAACAAAAATCAGTTAACTTGGGACTTAATCTCACACTTAAGTCCATCTTAGTGATTTCATTCTACAGTTGTCCCATCCCCTACTAGTGCTAGAGAAACGAGTTGTATATCAGTAAGGCATCCATCATAGTTCACCGTGGACATAATCAACTAATTTAACTACATGAAATTTGATTCCCTCTCATGTCTCGGTGTATCTGGATAAAATTCCCCCAAGAACATCTCCGATAATTCCTTCCATAACTTATACACTAATTGTTTATTACAATCCTGAACATCCCACTAATGCTTCATCGATCCTTGTAACATTTAAGTATCCAAATTGATCCACTTCTCAATAAGAGTCTCTAAATGTTATTGTATATTTAGGATGAACTCAATGCAGAAATCTTCAACCTCATGGCCACCCTCTCAGTTAAACGTCAGAGGGTTATACAACTGAAACTATAGTTTTTTATCATACATGATATCCAAAACCTACTTTGGGTTTCTATCCACAAATTATATTAAGTAAGAAATGTTCTCATGGAACATCTCTCCAACACTCAATCCTAGCACTATCTATGCCTTAGGTTTAACAGTTAGTGGACCATTTCCATCAATAACCTCTGGTCTTCCTATCAACAAGAATCATCATGGAGAAATATCTCTATAATTACAAAAACACGTCTCAATACACATAACACACCATTAACACATTTAACATGAGGGAGTTACCTTAAGCTGTAAAAATTCATTTCCAATTTTTCCTTCCACATTGTCAAAATCGAGGAACTGCTACTACCCATAACCATCTTACATTTTTTACATGTTAAATAAGGTAAAAATAATTTTCATCATTCAAGTTTCTCATTAAACACTATTTTTTTCAAATATTGAATTGTTTTCAATTCTCAATTTCACTTTATACAATATTTTCCATTTAAGTCACACATGAAAATAAAAGAGTTTAAATTCAAAAGCTTACCCAAAAACCGCTTTTCTATGAAAGCCTAAAAATGATGCATGTCACAATATAATCTTGGATATCTAGAATGATGTATGCATACTATACTCCAATTCCATATGAGGGCATGATTAAAATCTATTAAGGTATGAAGTACAATGACCAATCATAAAATAAGTGTGTCACTTTGGGTAAATTAACATCCAATTGTAAAAACACACACTAATAAATATAATACCACCTTATGTACTTGGATTTTACCTATATGCATGTTTTATTAATCTTTACCAAGTCCCAACTCTTCATAGCCCCATGTGTACCTTCACCAAATAGTAGTAAAAAATAAAGGAGAAAAAAATCCATATAATACAACTTTGTAACATCCCAACCTAGGTGCCAAACATTCACATGACACAGCCCCCCCCCCCCCTCCCCGTACGTCTAATTCTATCGACTAGTAGTCAGAGTCTCATATCCATCATGGTGAGACTATACCCTCTTTCTCAACGTAACTCAACATAAGAAATAAACAAATAATATATGATAGATATAACCAATAAAAAACCAAACCAGTATAATTTGATGACAAAACATGTAATAAAATATCCAAAACCTAAAAATAGACATGTCATTAAAATTACATTCCATGTGTCAATATTAAAAACAACAAATAAATGATGACACTGACAAATCTTCAGAGGGTCCTGAATCACATATGGTTCTCTCATCCATGATCCAACTTAGATCATACATAAAATATAGGGCCCTTTCCCATATCTTTTCATGCAACCATAATATATATTCAGGAACTGATCAAGAAGCCTAAGTAGGGTATAAGTAAAACATAGTAAGAACCCACCAATGATGTCTAAAACAATATCTATTCCACAATAGTGTATGATGTTATATAAGGAATAAATTAAAATTCATAAGTACATTTTTATGTCATTTAAATTATTCCTTAATTATCCACATAAACCCCTAGTTTCCTAAAGACACATGAACCCTAAATACCTGCTTTGACCTGTATTGAAGTCTGGACTGTCCCAATAGGATATCACATATCATAATACCATGGTTCTCACAGATCATTTCTACTCAATTTAGATCACTTAAAATTGGAACTATAGTCTAAATCCTACTCATGGGTATAGAATGTTGTTGCAACACCCTGTGGGTATTTAGAGCCTCAACCCTTATCCCACAACTCATTGTAACATGGGTATTTGGAACCACAGTCTCTATCCCATAGTTTCTATCTCATATGTTTATTTGGAGAAAAATTCATTACCCCACACTTTCCATGTCATATGGGTAATTGGAGCATCAGTCCCTATCTGACACGATGTTTATCACATATGGGTATTTTCAGTTTGAGTGCATGTCCCACACAAGTAAATCAATTTATCTCTATGGGCTTTTGAAGCTGAATTCCATGACCTAGAATTGTTTATGAATCAATCCTAGAAATCACATATATCACATCAATCATGATTAAACAACATTAATCATTGAATAAATATTCAACATCATGGAACTATAACAATTTATCAAAAGATAGGTTTTTCCAATAATTAATAAAAATGAATTAAATGAGAATTACAACATTAAACAATCTTGCATTATTTAAACCATATAACTCGTTAAGAAATTATTTAATTCATCATTTATTTAATCCAATTCCAATGTCTAAATACCTCATTAATTAATTCGCCAATTAATTAATCCATATCCATAATCCCAATATCCTATTAATTAATTCACCAACTAATTAATATAATTTCATAATCCCAATATCCTAATAATTCAAAAATTCAAAATATTCCATTAATTAATAAACTAAATAATTAATCAAATTTTACAATCCCAAGATCCCTCAAATCAAACAATTCAAAACATTCCATTAATTAATTCACCAATCAATTAATCTAATTTCACAATCGTAATATCCTATCAATTCCATAATTCAAAATAATAAATAAATTAATTCAATAATTAATCAATATAATTTCCTAATACTAATATCCCATCAATTTCAATCTATAATTCATTTCATTAATTAATTCACCAAATCATTTATACAAATTTACAATACCAATGTTAATTATTTAACCAAATTAATTAATTTAATTTAATAAATTCAATTTCTAAGCATTAAATAAAAATTATACAATTACATATATGTAATAGAAATCAATACATTTGGATTTGAATAGTATAGAACCTACCTCAAGATAACTGAGAAACACTAGCCAATAGAAATCCCCATTTTATTTGGAATGATAAATAATGTGATCATGATTTCCATCTGGATCAGAAACCTAGATTCAATATGAAAACAACAAATATCTATTAAACATAGATCTAAATCGATGGAAATATAGGAAAAAATATCCCCCTTTTATCTAGAAAGAGGAGCGGGAGGGAGAGAGAGAGAAAGATCTAATATGTAAGAAACCACATACTCATAGTGATACAGATCTTAAATCGAGGCTTTGATTCTTTTGGGACGGAGTACATAATATATTGGAATTTATTTTGGAACATCCAAAATGATGAAAACCTCTTAGTCTAAAGTTGGGTTAAATTAGGGTGAAGTTTGGGGGTTTAGATTTTTTAAATATAATTTTCATAATATTAAAAACAACATGCATGGGTTTCATTGGTAGGGTCATAAGGTTTACAAAACTATATGCATAAACATTTCTTCTCTTCGGTTGGGGGGGGGGCATGGTAACTCTTAAGTGGGAACACTTTTAAAAAATTCATTAATGATCCGTGAAAACTCTACTTTCTCAAGGGTTCATGGTTATAGGTTTGTCCCATGGTTTGGGAAAACCATTCCCTAACTATGCACATCCCCTCCTACTAAATGAATTCAAATTATAACTAAACACCCCAATATGAACCCCAACCAAAATATACTAAAAAGAAGAAAAGAGAGTAAATGTATATAATTTGAAGTCATATCCAGAAAATTTCAGGCTCTTAAACTTTAAATATTAATTATAAATGTTTTACATGTGGAAAAAATATTTACAGGTAAGAACTTCTGTTTCTATAATGTCTTTAAATGATTCGAAAATTAATATCAAAAAATAATTTTTATATATTTTTCTGAAAAATATTAAAATTATATTTTTAATCATTTAAAAAATAATTTATGAAAATTAAAATTTATTTTTCAAATCATTAGGTCAAAACTATTTTAAAGTGAATTTTTTATAATTTTCTAAAATGATTAATTTTTTTATGAATAATAAAAAGTACTAATTTTTTATAAATATTCCTTTTTGATTAAATAATTTACAAAAGTACATATTATTTTAAAATTATTTAATATATAAAATATTTTAATGTTATTATTATTAATCTAATATATTTAATTCTAATCAATTTCAATCTTAACTCTAATAAATAATCACACTTATGAGAACGTTTTCTTTGGAAAACCACTATTTTATTATGAATGTGGGTTTATTTTTAAAATAATTTCTACTAATTATTTTAGATTAATTTTAACTAAGGATTCAATATTTTTAACCATTATAATTAATATTTTCTAATAACATCTACTTTAATGTCGTTCAATATTAACTGTGAAAACTGTTAGATATTAATTACCATTATTAACGTTCAATAGGTTTAATAAGGGGTTACACTAAAATATTAGGGTATGTTTTCCCATCAAAAATGTCAAAAACATTTTTCATTATATATTTAAACATTATAATTTTTCAAATTCAAATATTCGGTAATTTGGAAGAATATTTCTTTCAAACTAATTTATAATTTTTTATTCTTTTGGAAAATTTCCTTGTTGTTTCCCTATGGGTTCCCTCCCCCAATATATAAAATGGAATCTCCTCTCCTTTCAACTTTAAACATGCTTATAATTTTTTTATCAAATACCTTATAAAATAATTTCCATTAATTCCCCCCCATTTCATATAGTAATTATTTGTATTATAAAATCCCCTTAAAAAGCTTTAGTGATAACATATTGAGGGTTTCTAGAGTAGATATATCATTCTTAACAATAATTTTTTTTCTTATTACAATGTTTTATAATAATTTCAAATATAATAATATAATAAAAACAATATCTTATATATACAAATATGTTAATCAGTAAATTTAAGAAACTATATCCATCTCCTCTATTGTAAAATGGGAAATGAAACCATCGATTGTGTGTACGGTGGACTACCACATCACAAATCGGTGTATTTTATTTTCCATCATCTACTCACACAGTTGGATAAAATTACTGATTTATTGTATATATATGATAATTAGGACAGAATTATAATTTTTAAATTATAATATAACATATATCATCTTAGCATTCAATCCATTGACAAATGATAAAGTTGCTTATGCTTACATGTGGACTAACACCTCCAAGATGTGATGTGACATGTAATTAATTTTGTATTTAAATGGATTTAAATAAGT
The DNA here is from genome assembly GCA_963277665.1 of Viscum album. Lineage (NCBI taxonomy): Eukaryota > Viridiplantae > Streptophyta > Magnoliopsida > Santalales > Viscaceae > Viscum > Viscum album. Next base: position 839,087,452 of record OY728125.1, on the reverse strand, counting down.
ATATATTTAATATCAATATATTTTATATTTTATAAAAAACTATTCTAGAAACATGGATAATTATATACCTTTCCCTTTTTTCCATCGTTTTGAAAAAGGAATCATCTTTCCTGCATATGTATAACTTACCATCTCTATGAATGGTGTAATTAATTAACTATCTATAATATTAATGGATTATACTAAATAAATATAAAATAAATATAAATTATATCTATATCAAGATTAAGGTACTGGAGATGATGGAACTGGGATCAATTTATAAGGACCAAAGCTACAGAACCAAAACATAAATAAAAAATAAAGCACTTATTATCCCTAAATGGGATTTTAGAAAAGAATTGTAATTGAATGGGAGATACAAGGATATAATTGTAGAAACATTATGTTTTATAGTATATTTTAAAATAAATTTAATTTCTTCAATATATTTGTAACACGTAACAACGATTTTAAACGAACTGTCAGAAATAACTATAATAATATTATTTAATGTAATAATTATAACCTAGAAATTATATTTGGTGGTATAAATATAAATAAGAAAATGTTTTAAAATATTTATAATAGTTTTATATAAATAAAATAAATTTATATATAAGTTCATAATTTTTTAAAATGTCTTTATATGCATCGAATTAATTTTTGTAAAAAAATACAAAATTTAATTTTTTCCACTTTTAGGAAACATTTTTTTAAATAAAGCTTCATTTTTTAAATCATTATGATATAATGATATTATTTTAATTTTTATTGATAATTTTATGACAGGGTGAATTTTCAATAAATAGTGAAAAATATTGATAAGTATTAAATCATCCATTTTCGTTTAAAGAATTTACCATGTCCATCATTTTTTAAAAATGGTTTAAAATGAAATTTAAATATATAATATTATTATATTCCAATTTTGGTCGTTAGAATCAATTTTATATTTATATTTTATATAAAAAAAATTAAAGTTATGAAAACATTATCTTTGAAAAACCACTTTTCCTCATGTCTACGAGTGTAAATTAATGTTAATTTCTCCCACAACGTATAATGTAATTTCAAAAAAAGGATTCCATATTTTCAATCATTATAATTAATATTATTTAATATATTTGAGTTATTTTTTGATCAAAATTAATTGTGAAAACATCAAAACTTTTATTTTCATGTTCTAGGTTAAACGAGTTTATCGATGGATTAAACTAAAATATAAGGGTATATTTGAAAAATAAAGTAAGAAATATCCTATTTTATTTTAATATTTTTACCCTATTTTAATCGAAATTATAATTTATATTCATTTGGAAGAATTATTCTTGGTAATGACTATATATTTTTGTTATTATTTTGGGAAATTTTCTTTTTGTATCCATGTGGGTTCCCTCACCCACTTATAAAAAGAAACATCCTCTACTCAATTATTAATATTTCCAATATCTATTTTAGTAAAATATATAGCCAAATAATACCCTTAATTACATCCCTATGTCCTATATTCCTTATTTTGATTTCAAAACCTTTCTAGGAAATATTTTAGTGCAAACCTATGGCGGTTGTCTGAAGATGTTGGATCATTCTTAACCAATAATTTTTATTTTATTTCATATTCCATATCATTAATAATTTACTAAAGTATGTTTCAATAAAAAAAAATATTATCTCCCATTTAATGTTATTTTTTTATTTTATTTTAATAAACTAAATTAATTTCATCTTCCAACAGATTAGAAATGTAACCATGGATCATCTGTTCTGCAGACTACCGCCACACAAAGAAATCTAGCTTATTTTCCATTACTGACTATGTCATCCGGATATAATGATTCATTTTATAATTTTATTTTATATTGGTGAAATAATTATACTTATGTAACTATAATATATCGTATACCTTCTTAACATACATTCTATTGAAAAATGATCATGTTTCTCATGTATGCGTGTGGAATACAACCAACATAACGTGATGTGATATGTTTTACATTTTATTTTGAAATGGATTGTAAAAATGATATTTATAATGAATATATATGATCAATTTGATATAAAATTTTTTATTTAATTTTTAATTAATATTTACCTTTTATACATCCCATCCACCAAAAATTGACAACAATATTCATGTGTTTGAATGGCCTACTATCTCCATGAATGATAGAATACTTTTCTCTAATTTTATCTCTTAAATATGATTATAAATATGTATATATACATATATATTTAATTTACATGATATTTAAATGATTCTATCATTATGTATATGAATTTTCAATAATTAATGGGAAAAACCAAAACTATCAAACTAAAACATTCATAAAAAACAATATAATTGTCAACTAAAAGAATGTTTTTCATAAATAATTATTGATAAATAGGTGGTAAACAGTTATAAGTGAATCATATATGGTATTTCACACATGTTTAATTTTATATTATATATTTATAATAAACCTATATTTATTATTTTGGATGTTCTAACATGTATGAATAAATTTCAGACTTGAGGTAATGGATTTTCGTCTCACATTTATTTATTTATGGCACATAACATATTCACCACCTATAGTTCTGTATGTTTTATATAATAAACATAAAATGATGTTATGATGTTTACTCTAATTATTATTTATATTTACATATAAATATAAGTTTAATTCTTTTATAAGGCTTATGATTGAAAATTTACAAATGTGGTAATGGTTCTATGTAACAATCTCATTGTTTATAAGAATTTCTTATTATTATGATTTTGATAATATTATTTTAGGATATATATATCAAGTAACACAAAATATTTATTTTTATATAATTTTATCAAGAGAATATATGACTCTCTCTCATTTTTTCTCACTCTAAGAACACAATTGGTTAAAATAATTATTTTATAGAAAAATGAATTTATTTGTCTCTTGAGTCAAAAATAATTTTACTTTCGTGAGTATGTTCTCAAAAAACTATTTTTATAACTAATTTTTTTTTTAAATTATAAAAAAAATTAAAATCATTTTTAACATTTTTTAAATTTTTTTTAAAATGGTTTTAAAAAAATATTTTCATTTTTTGAAAGGGTGACATTTGAATTTTAAATAAAATATGAAAGGAAACATTGTTTTAATGTTGATGGAATAAAGGATATTTCCTAACTACATAAATGATTAATAATTTGAATATCCAATTTTATGTTACCAAATTTATTTTAAAAAATATTTTTTAATATAAATTTGGTAAATTTGTATATTTTAATGAACTGATTTTAAAAATGAAATGACAGTTTCTTCATGAATATTTTAATTATCTTATTATGGAATATCAATTCATTATGGACAACAAAACTCAGATGTTTGTTATGATTTGTTTGGGATAATATTTAATGATACAATACATATCCTTTATATGTATTATTTATGATATTGAGGATTAGATGTTCATAAAAATAGTTCCTTCTCATGATTTTTTCAATGAAGAATTGTAGATATGTTTATGAAACCCATTTCATTCTCGTAGGTTATCCTATGATGAAATGATTATAAATACATTTTTATTTTAATGGGTTATTATATGATGAATTTTTTATGGTCTTATGAAATATAAATGTATGGATTATTTGAATGGTGGAACCTATATTTAATTTTATTACATTGGGAAAACATTGATACCTCATGAGATAAATATGACAGGAATGGGGAGTAAACCTAGTTCAGTAATATACTTTTTCCCCATGATTGTCTGGGGAGTGAAACTTGATTACTTTGATTATTGGATATTAAACCCATTAAACTATGATAGAATTGGAAATTATCCATGACTAATAATGAAATGAATTTATATGTGTTTGTGTATTCCACAAAATCTATGTCTTATGCCAATGTTATGCACACATGTATGATTTTATGTGATCCCTTTATTATATATTTCTTATGAACATCCATGATTTATTCCATGTCTGAATATCTTGGTCCTTTATAAGTAGGGTTTGATGTTATTATCATGTTACTATAATTTTATGTTTGTTTTATATTGATATCTTCTTTGTTTACCCTTACTAAGAATCTACGCTCACCCTTTATTTTATTTTTTTCACCTAGGTTATGAAGAATTTTATTGTGTATAATTTTTCTAGGAAGGGGTATATAAATGAAAAAATTATTGGGTGATTATGTAATATACTTATGATAAATATTTTTATGTTCTCGGTTTATTAAAGGCACTAAAACGATATGATTATGGCATGGAATTTTATATTATGTAATTAATATTCATCAATTAGGAAGATATATATATCTATAAAAGAATTGGGTTTCTACAGTTGGTATAAGATCACAATTTAGTTAAATTTTGGAAACATGGATGAGAAAAATCCATTGCAAAGCATTGAGATGAGTCTATAGATATGTTATATTATAAAAAAATGTCATAGAACTTTGGTGAAGGAAAGAGTGAGTGTTTTCCATTAAACTAATCCCTATATAGATACCACAATTGGATGTGACACTAGAATATTTCTCCATTGGGTAATAAATAAATAAAAAGTTCACAATTCTTTGACACTCTCATTACCGGGTGTATGAAAATGGGTCTTATTAAACAACTAATTTGACACTCATGTTGCATATTTTTTGGATATTCATAGAATCTTAATAAAAATCATAATGTATTTGAAAATATTATGACCATGAATGACCCATTTTAAACTTAAGGTGTTATATATTGAAACTAATTTGTCATAATTTAGACATCCAATAAATGATTATTCATGATTATGTGGCTACGCCATTGGGATAATTATTTACCACACTATGTTTTTAGGTTTCAATCAATAGATGGAATGAGGAGGATTCATGTTAACACTAAATTTTATATAAAATTATTTCATTATGAGAATAAAAAATAGACGATGAATGTAGAGAAAGATATTGTTATTATGACTAAATTGTTATCATGATATAACATTAACAATATGAACTTGGGTGATATTTCTAATGCATCAAATAATAGGAAGATAGATGGTTATGGATATTTTTTTGGTATAATTATAGAGGAATAACTATTTAGTTTCTTCTTTTTCTGAAGGTTTTTATAATCACCTATAATATTATCTCAAATGGAGGGTAATATATTTTTTATATGGAAATTAAGTCCATATATCAATTAATTTCATGGGAATTCAATGTCATATATGTGGGGAACTAGGTAATTATCCTATTCAATTATCTAGTATGAGGGATATAACTTAATCCAATGAAGCGTATATGTTATACTAAATAATTAAATTAAAATGTTTAAAGTATTTAAGTATAGGGATTTAATAATTACATTTTAGATGTATTTTGTCAATCATATTTTGGATATAATAATCCCAAAAAAAATAAGTATGGTGTTTAATTTGGAATCATATATTTATTCATTTAATATTAACTTTAGAGTTAGGGATACCATCAATTTTTAATGATTTTATGTTTTATCATAAGTTCAATGTCTTATACCACCAGTTCTAGGTTCTATGTTATGGTATTTTCATGCAATTAAATAAATTTTGGGAGATTTATTTATTGGAATATGGTATATGTAATTATTAGGTCCAACATGTTGTGTTTTTTGAGGAAGAATGGACTTTTCATAAGTTCAAAAGTATTGATAACCATCATTAATTGTATAATATTTGATTATTAAGGTTATTTTTATTGATTATAAACATATTTAAGTGGATTTTATAAGTATTATATTAATATAGATTTAGTAAGATGGATAAAATTCCACATCTTGAAACGCCATATGGATTTTACCAACAATTGAATAAAAATAAGGGGGAAATTGAAAATAGTAGACTATATGATTTCTTGGTTAGTGTGATTTTTTAAAATTACTAGATATATAAATATTATTTTTATTTTTGGAACATATTTTTTATCATAGAGAAAAAAATATTTAAAATTGATATGGTGGTAGATTAGGCCTCATGAAAATTGACGGTTCATGAGAAATATTAACTCAATCAAGATTTAGAGTTAGTTGTTGTAGTTTCTTCATTAATGATCTGGGTGCATAATCTATATGGGGAAAGGTGTGATATATATACTGGTATTAAATGCTTTGAGTATAGATTAAACAATAAAGAGTTGAATATGCATCAGATAATATTGTTGGATCAAATTAAATATTGTGCCTGCATAATACATTTCCATCATTAGAAAGTGAACAAGGTGGAAAATTCTCTGACACATAAGGATCATGAAAGATTATTTATGATGAAGATCATAAAAGATCTAATATTTGTATATTTTTTAATACTATATTTCTAAATCATAATATAATGGTATAAATGTTATCTTTATAAAAAGAGGGTTCAACCATCCATCCATGATTATATTGAGGTGGAATATAAGGAACATGTAGAGTTGTAGAATAATGTCAGAAATGTTCCATATTTTCACATTGATTGATATGGAATTATATGTTTTAGGAAATATTCGTGTGTTCCCTACATTCCATATTTTATGGAGCTATTGTATGAGGATCATAGTTCTTCATTCACTATTCACCCTTGATGGACAAATTTGAATACAGTTTTGAAAGTGTATTTATAGAATTTAAACATGAAGAGAATTATTATGAAGTATTTATATCAATGTTATTTATTTCATAATTTTATGGAGGAGAGATAAAATTTTAATGTAATATTATAACCATTACCAATATGATAATGGAAATATAAAAAACACCCATTGATTTGTTGGTCGGACTCCACCAAATATCTAATGAAAACACTACTATATTGGTTATAGTGGATCACCTGATAAATTTAGAATAATTAATCATTATCAAATAATATTTTTCCACTGATTATCTTTTTATGATGTATATTAATAACATATAAATTTTAAATGGATTGCCACATTTTATTTTATCCGATTGAAATATGTGGTTTATATCAATGTTCATTGGATGTTTTCCACAATACCTTGATACAGAGTAGATTTTTATAACTATTTATCATCCCTAACCATTTAAAAACAATAGGATATATTGAGATCATATCCTATGTATTTCTAAGGTGGTTGGTATCAACAACTTATTCTTCTAAAGTTTTCTTAAAACAAAAGCTTTCACTTGAGCATTCATTTTGATCCCTAAGAAACAATCTATTGAATGAAGTGATAAAATCCAATGTGACCAGATGATGTTGGAAAAATAAATCTGTTGGGACATGATCTAGATGTGACAATAGTGGGGAAATATAGAGCCATTAAACAAAATATCATTGTAGCTTATAGTCAACAGAAAACTTGTGCTAACAATTATCAGCATGATCGTGACATTGAAGTTGGAGAGATGGTATCTCCATTAATTTATCCATGGAAAAAGGATATTATATTACATAAAAAATGAAATTTGGTCAATAGGTATATTTCCCCCTTTAGATTCTAAATCGAGTTGGAAAATTTCTTATCACATGGAACTTTCACTAAACCCCTCTCAAGTCCATAATGTGTTCCATGTGTCACTTTTGATTAAAAAAATAAATGATCCTTCACATGTATTAAACTAAGATATTTTATTATTGGATCATGATATTTCCTGTAAATAATAACTTATAGAGATACTAGATTATAAGTACAATATTCATCGAAACATGTCTCCTATCATGGGAAAATGTTTTACGGTGAAACCACCAACATGAAGACGTTACATGGGAACTTATGGACATAATGAGGAATATGTGTAGTTATTTATTATATTATAGTGATGTTTTTTAGTGTAAAATTAATTTTATGTTTTGTGGAATTAAACACCCTATTATTTTATGATATATTATTTTTTAAATAAATTTAATTTATTCGATAGTTTGTGTTCTCAGAAACACAAAGTTTAAATGAAACATTAAAAACTATTAAAATATTATTATACACTGTCAATGATATAACCTGTTAGGTCTTTATAGAGGTATGGAAAACGGTCTAGAGGGTGTTGAAATGATCAAATTTAAAATATATAGTCAAATGAATTGATAAATAAAGGTGATTATCAAAGATAATTATTATGGTTAATTCATAGTAGAAAAAGAAAATAACACATGGATATTATTTGTAGTAGTTTGGTCCAAATTTAGAATATTGTACTATAATAACTATCAACATGGACATAGGTACATGTGAACTAATACGATTTTTAGGGGGATTCATAACCCAATTCCAGAATCCTTTTCTATTAGAATGATAACCATGACACTAACTTATGTATAAAGACTCAACACCGTTTAACCAAACATTAGAAAGTGGGAGTGAAAAATTTAATAGTAATTAATTTAGATATAACAAGTCACAACCCTAAGATACTGGCTTTAGAATCATGGAGTCACAATCTAAAAAATATATTATGAAATAATGCCTTGGTGTATAAAAACATAAATGAAAGATATTGTGCATGTGAGAGATGTGAAATAGTGTTACAGACTCAAAAACAAGAAAATAAGAATATAAATAATTAAATAGTGGGTTTTGGGTCATGGGGATTACATCTATATGTATCATCAAGGAATTATAATTCTATGTATAATAAATCCATCCCTTTTGAGATTATATACATGATGAAAAAAGTGTCACGTTACATTGAGAATGTACAACATGTTCAAATTTCACAATAATTTCTCTTTGAAAAATAAAGTATCGAATATGTTAACCTTTTTCACCCTTGAAATATTCTGGCACCATTAAGTGGAATCTATAAAAAATAACTAACAAATCAATCTTTGGGTAAAGCAATGCTAATTCAAAAACGGTTGAATTATCCATGAGTGAGAGATAGAGAGAAATAATTATTGTGCAGAATAATCACAATAAGTATTCATTGTAAATTAAAACAAATTATATATTCAAAAAAATTTGAATCACCTCATAGATGATAAAAAGTAAAATTTAATCCCATAATAAGGACAATTCAATTTATAAAAAACATTAAAAAAATTATTTTAAATAAGAGTGTAACTTAATAAAATTAAACTACTTAAAAACTATAAAAAGTGTTTGAATATACTCATTGTCATTAAATAATAGTTTAGAAAATAAATAAAAATTTTAATTAAATGATAATATAAATTAATACATATTTCTAACATATGTTGTATGTGTTTTGTAACATAGGTAATAGACTTTATAAAATTTTAAAAAAAATTAAAATATTATAAAAATACTTTTGATGGATCATATATAATTTATATTAATTTATAAATTATTATATCACTTGAAAGATTTATAAAAATAATTCATTTCATCAATATATAAAATGTGATGAAAAATAGAGCATGAAAAATTAAAACTGGGTTAAAAATAATACTTAGTGGTGGAAAAAATAATTCCCCATTGAAAAATAATTTGAGACACAATTTACAAATAAGTCTCTACTAGCTTTAAATAAATGATTAAAGATTTTATGTTAAAAAACAAGTCACCATTGCATATTATAAAATAAATCACCATTTAACATTAAAATATGATAATGTATCACTATTAAATATAAGTTGTCATTGAATATTTTTAAACAAAAAAATAAAAAAGGCATGAAAACACCCACCATTGGGTTTAATAAGGAAAAATGGAAAACACGTGGAAATTTTCACTATTGTGTTTGAAAAAAAAAATAAGTGGTAAATCCATGAAAATAGTTATCGTTTGGGTGTTGATAAAAAATGGTAAGGGAAAAATAAGACTCCTCATTGGAAATGAGAAGAATAAAGATGAAAAAATAAAATATTTACCTAAGGTTGTGGGAAAGAGTGATATAACCCACCGTTGAAAGATGCAAGAATATAGTTGTAGTTAAATGTTGGGATTTTTTCACGTTTTAAGTAGATAATAAGACATGAAGAATAATCCTACCGATGGAGAAATGGTAATCCATATAAACTCCATCTATGGGGCCTACTCTTAAAGGAAAAAACAATCCTCCATTGGGTTTAATAATAATCTTTATGTGTTTTGTTGATGTAAAAACCTTGAAATAAGGTATTTGATGTTTTAATAGGTGTTCCTGATGATGTATAAGAAGCTTTAAGGATCATACAAGGATACAAGTTTTTAGAGGATAAATATTATGAATAGTAACTCATCTTTGTTATGTTCAAACTATACATATATCTTCAATGAATTTATAATCAATATGAAATTCTGAATTTTTTTCAGGTATAGAAGATTTATTTTTATATCAGTTCAAAATATTTTTAAAAAATAAATTACTACATAAATATGATAATATTTGAATGAGATATAATCTAAAAAGTGTATGAACAAGTTTTGAACACAAAAGAATATAATTTTTTACTTCATATATTTTTATTTGTACATTGATCACATTTTTAGAGTTTCATTTCGTTGAATGAAATGAATAAAATATTTTTGGATTTCTAACCCAACAAAATCTAAGTGATTTTTATTATAAATGAAATATACATCAAGAAAAAATATAGATTTTTAATATTTGAAAATCCATATTTTTAGAATTTTTGTAAGCTCATCGGATAAATGGAACCCATTAAAAAGTAAAATTATCCTTTTGATGAAACTAAATTAATAAAGATAAAATATTTGTATTTAAAATGAAAAAAAATTAAATATAATATGATCAATATATCATAAGTGATAAAATAAATACAAAAGAAAAATTTATAGTAGTTTATACTAAAAACATTTTTTGAGGGAAACATTTGATTCATGTCTGGGAAAAAATGTGAACATTTTCAAGAAATATTTCGAAAATAAATTGGTTTAATTAAAGGTAAATTAAATTTTTAAAATTCAAGATAAAAAATATTTATAAAATTTTAATCAATAAATCTTATGTTATAATTTAAATTTAGGAAGGTTTTGAAAATATATTTTCACAGAAAATTATTAAATAATTTCCATTAATTAAAATCATAAAATAATGTGTAATCAAACAAAACAAAAATATATACATTCACATGAACAAAAAATCTCCCCTTTTTGTTTTATTATAATACCAAAATGTTTATAACCAATTTTATTCTACTTTTTATAAATAAATAGAAATAGAAAACTAAAACTCCCCTATATAAACACAATAATAATATAATTACATTTCCAACATTCAAAGTTAATATTTAATTTTAAAATTTAGTAGTGTATAAAGGTTTAGTAAAACTATCTTCAATATTATTTTTAGTATAAATAAATTTAAAATTCATATCACATTTTTCACATGAAATCTAATAAAATGAAATCTAATATCAATATTCTATTTTTTAAAAATTTGTAAAGGATTTTTTAAAAAATAAATTACATAAAATTTTTCAAAATAAAAATGAAATTTATGAAGATAAATATAGAAATCACATGTGGGTTTCTTAATTTATAACCATTGAGAATAACTTCTAATAGTATAAATATACCTAGATTCTACATTAGACAGAGCAACAGATAGTTTATTTTTGAAGGAAAATAAATAAAAAAATTCCTAGAAAAGGAATCATATCTGATGTAATTTTTATATCAATTATTTTCCCTCTCAAATTAGATTCAAAATAAAATATTAAATCAAAGCAATTATCGGTTTTTTAAAATAAACTAGAATCAACAGTTCAATTATCAAATCTAATTATTCTTCTTACATTTTTAATATGAATTTATTTAGGATCATCTTGAAATCTAGCATATAAACTAATACTAAACATGATATCAGGTCTAAAATCAGTAAAATAGATTAATCTACGTATCATGACATGATAAACATTAATATAATTAGATTTTCCATATGCATAAACATCCAATTTCCTATTAGTAATCATAAAAGTTATTATAGATATTGAAAAACCAATATCAAAACATTAAACTCTCTCTTTATCAAACTTAGAATGATTTAAAAAATTCTATCATTACTTTTAGAAATTTGATGTCCAATAAATTTCATTTATTATATCATTAAACTCATCTCAAACTCAGAATACATTAATGTAGGTAAATCAATACAAATCATTTCTCTATATGAATGAAAAACAATATCATCAAAATTTATTTGTATAATTAAAATATCATTAAAATTCCTTTTAATAATGTGTATGATCAATATTTCCATTAAAAACCCATTATTTAATAAAAACAAAGAAATTCATTTATACCAAACATGAGGTTCATATTTGATAATATAAAAATAATTATATAAATTAAAAACATGGATATGAAATTTTACCTTTTCAAAACCATGGGATTGAGAATCATAAACTTCTTTAGTTATAAAACCATTTAATACAGAACATTTTACATCCATTTGATATAATTTAAATCCTCAAAAACTTAAAATATTCAACAAAATTATAATAGCCTATAACCTAGAAATAGGTTCAAAGAAATCTTCAATGTATACACCTTATTCATGTGAGTATCCTAGAGAAATAATTATAGACTTATTTTTTAAAAACAATCCAGATTCGTCCAGCTTGTTTCTAAATATCCATTTGGTTCTGATTACATGGCTATCATCAGGAAATATTACTAAATACCGAAAAGTATTTCTAAAATTATTTTAAGCTCATCATTCATGTAAATAATCCTATTATAATCATTTAAAAATCATTATCATTATTAGGAACACAATATATAATAAAATGTGAATTAGAAAAAAAAAATATGACTATTAGTTATGGTGTCGGTTGATTGTTTGTTTGTGTCTTGACTAGTTTCCCACTTTTTCCCTAAAAAGTGAATTTTCATAATAAAATATAATTATTGGAGTAATATTCCATTTTCAATGGATCAGGTTGAGAAGAAGTGTGCTCCCCAAAATTAATTTATCCTTATCCTAATGGTTTTCATCGCCAAAATTAAAATTTCTAAACTCATCATCAAAACCATTGGAATCGGAATTCAATTTAACATTATTTTCATCAAACATAACACGAAAAGGTCAATAAATAACCATATTTATTTTATAAAATCTATAAGATTTTTATTTATTATAATTACCATGAAAAACACCTTCATAATGTTTAACATCAAATTTATATAAATTAACCATCGTGTTTTAAATAAAAAACATTAAAACGAAAAACACCAATGTAAAAAATTGTAGGGATTTAATTTTTTTAATAATTTATAATGATTTTTCATTAAAAATGTTTTAAAATAATTCTATTATAAATATAATGAGTGTTAAAAATGGCATCATTCTAATAATAACTAGATATATTATATTAACTTAACATTGTACTATCCATTTCAAGAAGAGTTTTATTTTTCCATTCTACTAAACTATTTTATTGTGGTGTTCTTTTAGTATAAAAATTATGAAAGTAAACTTTAATTTCATGAAATATTTCAAAAACTAAATTTTTGAATTTAACATTTTTATCACTAAGAATAGAACCAGTCATAAAAAAATTTTAATATTGAACTAAATTACAAAAATCTATAAATCCAGATAAAGTATCATTTTTATAAGCAAAAAGTACACCCATATAAATCTACAAAAATATTAAACAATTACTTAGGTATATTTACTTACAAGAAGACTAAAATATTTTTTGGCACCAAAAAAATTAGGATGTCTTAATTGTAATGGTCAATTAGTACTTGTATGATTGATTAGTCTAAAAGAACTTTTGATTTTCTTCCCTTTCCTGTAAGCATCAGAAACTAGAATGTGTTATTTCATTTAGAAAGGTATTTTTAACACAATATAAAGTGTTGAGAGCTTATATAACATTCTGAAATTAACATGACCTAAATATTGATTGCATAAGATGGTATCTTTCTATACAACATTCAATCAGATAACATGTTGAACTGTTAGTTCAGCAAAATTAGTAGTACAAATATTTTATTTTTCTATTAGAATATAAAAATAAATAATCATATTAAAAAACTAAATAATTATAATTTTTAAATTTAATTTTCATTCCACAATCACATTATTTTTATATAGTAAATATTTTTTTTAAACTTCAACATATAATAAAATAGAAATAAAGTTATAATTTCAAATACCAACTTTACCAAAACCTTTTACTTTTCCTATAAAATTTTTCCAGAAGTAACAGTGCCTTCATCACATGTTTTGTAATTGGTAAACATTGTTAGGTCCCTAGTCATATTCTTCAGGAATCCACTACTCAAGCACCATGTGTCATTATTGAGATATCAAAGGCAATTTCCTATAAAAATCAATTATTTTAAATTTTTAGTACCCAAGCCACTTTAGGTCCAGCTGGTGTAGTAATAGAATTATTAGGTACCCATAAATAATTTATTCAAGTATTATAAGGTATTATTCATAAAATGGATTTAGATATAATAGGTTTGAAAATAAAAGTGTTCTTTAGATCTATGTGAACAGTTATTTGTATAGTGACATTTCATGAAAAATTTAAAAGAAGTAACAATTGATGTGAAAAAAATTTACTTTTAGAAAAATGGTTCTTAAACAATTGATATAATATTATATCATAACAAAAATAGTCTTATTTTTATCATTCTGAGTCATAGACGTCATTTCATAATATTTTTCACAACCTCAAATAAAAGGAGATAAGCTTTATTTAAGAAATTCAACTTCCTTTTTCTAATTTTCATTCAGATCATGAGCAATTTCAAATTATTATAAACCGTTGAATGAGATCATAAGTACTGTTTTTTTTCATTTTCTTGCAATATTAATTTATTAACATAGATAAGTTTCTCATAATTTTCCATAATTTTTTTTATATAAATCAGTTGCTTTGAAAATATATTCTTTTATTTTTCAATTTATTTAATTAATTCAAAAAATTCATGTTTCTAGAAACATAGTTAGATTCAAAACATATAAAATAAAAACAAGATTTACTAACTTTATTTGGTGATGTAATGAATCACAAGTTAGCAGTTTATTTTTAATTTTTAGATTGTTTACCGGAATCAGATTCTTTTGTATAGATCTGGCTTGTTGTCAATTCTATTTTATCATTACTTTTTTATTTGTATTTATACTTTAGTTTAAGGAAATCAGATTTGATATTCCCCTTCTTTCTGCACTCATAAAATTTTATATATGAATCATTTCAATTCAAACTAGGTTTCTTAACAACTTTATATTTTTATTTTTGAGGGTTTCTTCTAGACCTATTATTGATTCCTTTCATTTTAATTATTTTTTAAACCCTAGTTACAAAATTATCCATGTATTATTTTCCCCTAAGCTATATATTATAATCATAATAGTTAGTAGAAACTATATTGACATATTTAAAAGCTATAACTTTTAATTTTTCTAGTCTTCATATCAACTATGTTATTCAATTCCATTTTATATTAGTGATTTAATAAATTCATATAGGTTGTAATAATTGATGTTCTTTATTTGTCAATGGAAACCTTCTTAAAATTCCATTTCCTTGATAATACTCATAGGAATCATTCAACAAGTATTGAGTTTTCTAGAACTTCTATAATTGAATTCATTCCATTCAAACTACTTGTGAATCAATGGAACATTTGATTTATAGTTTCATCTTCAAAAATATTGAAGTTTTTATACTCATCAAAAATCAGTCCAAGCTTGTTTCAGATAAATTTTTTAAATCCATGGAGAGTGAATTGTAGAATTTTATAAATTTCATGAGATATCTTACAAGAAGAGACATGACTCAAATTATTATTCTTATAGAACAAAATAAAATACTATAAAATTTGAAATTTTAAAACATAACTAGTAGCATCAGTTTAGGTAAGTGTATCTGGTTCAACTTTTACTATTTTGAAATGATAGAACATGGATAAATTATCAATTGATTGAGGTATGACTCTATTCATGATCTCTAGTAGAAATTATCCTTGACATCTATGTGTAGCGGATTTTGAGGTATCCTTGAAACATTTGGGTTCAATCCTACAATCTAAAATATCATTTTCCTTGTACTATTAGGTTGAGTAATAGATTTGTATAAATAAAATAAAATCATATTCTATAGATATGGGCTGGATAACTCAAAAAGGAACAACAATTGATATAAAATGAAAAAAAATGAGAAATATAATAATTGAGATAATCCGCTGTAAAAATTATTTGGATTTCAAACCAATTGTTACGTACCACTTGGGATATTTCATATGGTTTAAAGGACAGTGAATAAATCAGAATAAAATATTGTAACCAAATGATTGATAAATTAAATTAATCATCAATATTAATTATTATGGTTAAGAATATATAGAAAAAGTAACACAATGATGTTTGTATCATAGTTCTATCCAATGCAGGCATACTCTACCTTTATACCTTTTTACTCAACAATATGTACATGTGCACTAATATTCTATATATGGGGGAATTATAACCCAATTATATAATAATTTTATAGTGGAGGGATCATCAAAACACATACTTTTTTATTGAGAGTCAAAACCCTTAAAAGATTACTTTAGATAGATGGAGTGGTAACCCAAATAGTTCTAACAGTATTTTTAGTTAAACACAAACCTTAGAGGTACTTGTTGTTGAGAACTATATTAAAACATCTTGATAATTAATTCGAATTCAAATAATTAGAAATTCATCCCTTGATAAATCATATATATGATGATACAAAGTATCATATGATGTTTTAAATGTACATTATGTTCAAATATCACAACACTTTTTCTATGAAACAAAGAGTATCAAATATTCTAATCTATTTCACACTTGAAATGTATAGGAACCATTAAGTAGGATTTGGAAAATAGAGTGCACTTGACAGATGGTAAATAGTGTTATAGACTCAAAAACCAGATAAATGAGAAGATAAAAAAATTAAATTACAGGTAATTGTTCTTGAGGATTAGATTAAAACATCATGACAATGAAGTTGAATTCAAATAATTAAAAATTAATCCCTTGATAGATCATATAGATGATGAAACAAAGTATCATATGATGTTTTAAATGTACATTATGTTCAAATATCACATCACTTTTTCTATGAAACAAATAGTATCAAATATTTTAACCTATTTCTCACTTGAAATGTCTAGGAACCATTAAGTAGGATTTGGAAAATAGAGCTGACAAACCAATATCTAGGTATAGAAATTCCAATTAAAACATGGTTGAATTATTCAAGAGATAGATAGAGAATTATTGTGAAGAATAATCACAACAAATATATGATTGAATTTAAAAATAAATACCAATTCACACTAATTTTAATTACCTGATAAATGATAAAAATCAATGATAATATCATAAAAATTATAAGACTGCTTAAAACAAATATTAGACACAAAACAATTTCAAGCATAATGTAATATAATAAATAATTATACAGCTTTAAATTCCATAAAAAGTGTTTGAATATATGAAATGTCATTAAAAAATAATTAAAAAATATAAAGAAATTAAATTATAATATTAATGTATAATTAATCTTCACATATGTTATATGTGAATCAAAACAATAGTGAATACATTTAATATCATTTTGAAAATCATTAAAATATTATCAAAATACATTTCATGGATCATATATAATATAAATTAATTTTATAAATTATTAAAACACCTAAAATAATTATAAATATCATGGAGTTCATGAAAATATAAAACTTGAGGAAAAAATAAGCTTTAAGAAAGCATCAATGACGGTAGAAAAAAATACATAGATCTGGAAAATATAAGTCATAGTTGAAAAATGATTTTTGTTACCATTGATAAAAAAGTTAACATTGGCTTTAAAAAAATTAATCTCCATTCCAATTTAAAAAACAAGTCAATATTACATATTAACGAACTAGTCATATTTTTATTTCCAAGAAGAAGAAAATGGAAAAGGAATGAAAACACCCATAGTATGGTTTGAAAAAAAATAGAAAATTCATTAAAAGAGTCACCATTAGGTGTCGAGAAAAATGGAAATGGGAAAATAAGACTCCCTATTGGAAAATAGAGGAATATAAATGGAAATGTAATGTATTTACCTACATTTGGGAGAAAGAGGGGGATAACCCACCATTTCAAGATGAAAGTAGAGAGTTATAGCAAAAAATTAGAGATTTTACATGTTAAAAGTAGAGAAGTAGGCATGAAAAATGAACATACCAATGGATAATTGATCATCCATCTAACTAAATATATGTGAACTATAGTTTAATGAGAGAAACAAGCATCGTTGGGTTTAAGAATCATCTTTGTGAGTTTTTATTCAAGTAAAAACCAGGAAAGTATATAGAAGAAGTTTTCAAAAGTGATTATGATACAGGAGAAGAATCTTGAAGGATCACCCCTAGAGGAAATTAGTGGTAGGTTGTAGATTATGAATAGTAACTCATAATTTTATGGTAAAACTGAACATAAGAAATTTTATGAATTTTAATCCTTCTAAAATTATTAATTTGGAGTTTGTATGGTAAATTTATTTTTATAGAATTTAATATATTTTTAGAAAAACCATAATGGATTAGATCTGATATGAATTGAATGAGTTTTGATAAAAATAATTATAACAACATTTTTTTAACACTATAGAATGGATTGCAGTACTTCAACCGTTTTTATAGAATATAGATTAAATTTTTATTGTTTCATGTATTTGAATTAAATGAATAAGTTTTTTTATCATTCTAAATCAATAAATTTTTATATTTTTATAATTAAAAAAAGAGATATCAAAGAAAAAGAAGATGTTCAATTCTGAAAAAAACCAATTTTCAAAACTATTGTAATATATTAGGATAAATGGTGAACACCTTAAATAATATAATTATCCTTCCATTTAAACTATTTAAATTAAGGTATATTTTTTTCAAATGAGATATGTTGTGAGAGAATACGATAAGTATATCATATGTTATAAATTAAATATAGAAGAAAACTTTAAAGTAGTTTATACTGAAAACATATCATGAGAGAAAAAAATATTATTCATGTTCAGGGTTAAATTCAAACATATTAGATAAATATTTAGACAAAATTGTTGTTTAGGATAAATTAGATGAACTTTTTATATTTAAAATTAAAAAATAATTTAAAAAAATTTCCCACAAATAATTAGCTATAATAAAAATAAAGAGATTTTATTAAAATATATTTTCAGATAATATGATTAAAGAGTTCCAGATAATTAAAAACATAAAATAACATATAATCAAATAAAACATAAATACAAACATGCACATTCACATGCACAAACAAAACTTAGAATTTAAATTTTATAGTATAAATTAGAATAAAAAAATTACAAAAATTATTTTTTTATGTTTAACATAAAGAAAATATATTGATTGATAATCAAATAAGTATTAGTAATGTCTCAATATTCATTGAAAACCAATTTTTTGCAAAAAAAATGATTTTTATTACTTTCTATGAAAGATTAATAAATTTAATATTTTCGACATTTAAAAAACATAAAAACTAAAATAAATTTTGGAAATTAAAAAATCAAAAATTTATTATAGTGGGTTTTCAATAAGTTTTTAAAAAATATTAACTTTTAAAAGAATAGTGAAAAGGTAATAATTTTTATTTAAAACCACCTATTCGTTTAAATAATTCACATGATCCCGTATTGGTTTTAAGTTTATTGAAATAAAAAATATTTCAATTTTATTATTATTAATCCAATTTATTTCATAGAAATCAATTTCATTATAAACTCTAATATAATTTTTTTACACTTATGGAAAATTTTTCTTTGGAAAATACCGTTCTTGTTACATATGTGGGTTTAATTTTAAATAAATTTATCTAAATTATATAATTTTAGTTTAATAAAATGTTTAAATATTTGTAATCATCATTATTAATATTAAATAATAATTTTAATTAATTTTTTTATCAAAAATAATTGTGAAAATGTTGGAAAATTAACTATAATAGTTATGGTTAAATGGGTTTAATGAGCAGTAAAACAAAAGTATAAGTGTATGTTTTATTATTAAAATTATATAAATAGTTTTTTTTATATTTAACGATTATACTTTCTCTACTTATAATATATGTTATTTTTGAATCATTTTTCTTATGAAAAACACTGTCATTTTGTATTTTGATGGGAAATTTCCATTTGGTTTCTAAGTGGATTCCCTCCCCTACTTATAAAATAGAATATCCTTTCATCTCTAGATTAAAAATATATTTAATTTATTTATCAAATACATTAAAAAATCCTTTACTTTCTTACATCCCCATATCATAGAGGCCTTATATGGATTATGAAACCCTCCTAAAGTGTCTTTTGGTGCTAACTTAATGAGGTTGTCCAACGAACAGCTATATTTCATAACCATTCATTTTTATTTTATTTATTCTTGCACCTCCTTAACCTATTATTCAGAAATATTGATATAATTAAAAAATTATTTCCAATATACTTATATTTTAATATGTTTCTTGAATAAAATACATCTATCTCTTCTTCTATGAAATGTGAAATAAAATTATCAATCTTGTGTACAATGAACTTCCACCTCACATACCAATGTAATTTGTTTTCCTTCCAAACCTATCACATATATATATATATATATATAATGTTTGATTTCATATATTTATATGATATTTATTACATAATTATAAAAATATAATTATAATATCACAAATAACTTATTACCTTAAAATTTTATTGAAAACGATAATGCCACTCATGCGTACATGTGGACTACCACTACCACGAAGTAATATGATAGGTTTTTGGGGGGAAAATCCCTCAAGGTATCATTGAATCATTATTGAGGTGATTTTGTTTATTGAAAAAGTGGACATCTGTGTTGTGATTGTTGACAAAGCAAACTATGACATACAAATTTGTTGACATAGGGGATTTCATGGTGTCATGTCGAGTTCAAGGGACGTGGTTAACGATCCATGTTTTATTCAAGATCGTTGAAAAAGGAATGGTTGATTTGGAGCCAGTACAAAAAGAGAAGATACAAGGTGGCACTGTTTTCCAGTGTTTGCCAACTTTTTGGACCTGAAAATCGACAAATAGAGAAAAGTGATTTTGGCAAATGGACTTGCTCTCCATTATCATTAAGAAGAGGAAACTTGTGCGCTATTTGTTTTTCTAGATCAGAACATCAAAATATGGCAATGTAAAAAGGGGCACCCAAGATTTAGGGTTGGTCGCACAAGTGACTGGCACGGTAGTGACATGTGCGTTGAGGCTTGCGCGCCGAGGGGAGACTTGCACGCCATCGCGTAAGGTGTCCCAATGCATATAAATATAGTTCTCCCCCTCTTCATTCAGTATTGAGTTCAACACTTAGAGAAAATCAGAGCTCCCGTCGCGCAGTTTTTGTGGTCGCACAAGTGGTGGCGTGGTCGCGCAAGTATAAAGATATTCAGAAGTTGTGCGCCAGTTGATAGTTGCGCACCAAAAGTGGTTTGTGAGCAAAAGGGTGTGAGTCGCCGATGTTTAGATTTGAAGAAGGGGGTGTCACGCAAGTGGTTTGGTGACACTTGTGCGCTAGGATTTGAAGAAGAACGTCGGCATATAGTTGCGCACCAAAATTGGTTTGGGCATAAAAGGGTGTCAGTCGTGCAAGTTTGGGGTTGAAGAAGCGAGTGTCGCGCTAGTGGTTGAGGTAAAATTGTCCGCCGACTTGAACATTCACACCGGAACTTGCGTGCCAACTTGGAGAAGCATTCCAGGTATGGTAGAAGAATGCCAATCATTTTAGGTCTGTGCGAAATCTAGAAGATTTCCCAATACCTTCGTTGAAAGGTGAGATTCATCTACAGGTGAAAGTTGAACTTCAATAGAGCATCTACATACAACCGAGGATGATTTCATTAGTGATAATGAAGAAACCTACATGTCTATAAAATGTGAGTGAAACCATTCCAGAGTAGTGAGAAAAAGAAGATAAATATTGTGATCCTCTCCACAGGTAATGAGCTAGAGAGAGAGAGAGAAACAGGGAGTGACACTTGGGAAAGCAGTGAGCTGACCCTAAACTTTGTAAAGGCAGTGATCCTGCGGATATAAGTGATCTATCCCAAACTTTGTAAACATCCATGAGATTTAGTGGATTTGCTACAGCGGCACATCGCCATTGTATGTTCCTTAGACGTATCCCAGTGAGGGTGAACAAATTAAAAATCTACATGTCTTCCTGCTTGCTTCCCTACATTGAATTCCAAGAATCATCATCAGATAAAGAAGAAAAGAAGTAATCATAATAAACACACAAGTGCTAAAAAAGTGACCCTTGAAATAAAGAGGTCAAGATCCAGTGGGTTAGGAAGAATTTAGATATGAACATCTATACCCAGATTCACCCCCCCTATCAGCGTATATAGTCCCCTATTGGTCTTAAAATTTGGTATCAAAGAGAAGGTTTCTTTTATCAGATTTGTTTTCTCCGACATGGTGTAGTGAATTTTTGTCGTTAAATCAGTATGCTCTTATCTTGGTGTGCCATGGAAAAGGGAAAAATATTAAAGAAGAATCAAAAGTCAGGTGATATCCCTCAATGTGGAATTGTCAATAGAAAGAGTGTGATTCAGTTAAAAGAATCATGTAGTGAACAAAAGAATGGGTTTGATGAATCATATAGTGAAAATACTTACTCATTCAGTGATGCTAAAGGAATGAGTGAAGAACCTAATATTCCAAGTGAGGTTGGAACTTCTGATGATGAATAAATTCCCAGAAGTCTAAAAGTGGATGTTGTACACAAAGAGAAGGAATTGCATCAAAAATTTACTGATGAAATTATATCTAACGATATTCGAATCCTAGCACTGGAAACTGAGATCAACCAGCAAAGAGGTTTGAATCAAATGCTTATTGGCGTAGCTACTGGTATGAGGGAGAAAAATGATTCTCAAGATGAATAATTGCGAAAGAGATATGCAAAGGTATAAAAATCAAAAGTTGGTGTGAATGGGAAGAATCTGAACACAGATGAGATTAAAAATTTAAAATCTATTAATGATGATCTTGTTACAATTCTATCTGAACTACATCAGAGGAATCAAAGGCTACAACAAGAGAATCTATATACCTCTGAATCTGTTTCTTATGAAAAATTGAAAATAAAGGAGAAAAGTGATATTGTATAAAATCTCACACGAGAACTGGAAGATGAGATGAGTTGTGGAAAGAATCTCAGAATAGAACTCAATTCCCAACATGAATCAAGTGATATGAAGATTAAAATGTTGGAAAAAGAGCTAGAATCAGTAAATAATTAAGTAGAGGAATACAATGCTAGAGGAAATCCAAAAATTAATGATGCCTTGAACTTACTATTTGATTATCCATCGGCAGGTGATGATGAAATGAAAAGCAAAGTTTCTATTTCTGAAAATAGGCAATAAAAAATTTTCTCAGCTCAAAGACCATACTGTTTGGGGAAACCTGGTATTGGATTTGATGAATCACTTCACATGAATTATAGAAATGTAGCTGTGAATAGTTCTGGATGTGGAAAAATCCAATAGCTACTAGAGATAGTCCTAAGAGGACAGTTACAAGATGTAGTGGCGACATCTGCTATTTTTGCGGGATTCATGGCCACACATCAAGATGTTGTTCATAGGCTCATTAATACATTTCAGGCTGTGAAAATAGATACATTACTAAATCTAAGAATAAGAAAGAAGTGTTATGAGAAATCTGAAAGAAGAGTCTTTCAGAGGAAAGAATTTATTAGATGCTGTTACAGTGGAAGAATGGGACACACCATGAGTATGTGTCAGGATGTTCAAAAGCTCAATATCAGAGGAAGAACTCAAGATGCATCAACATATCGATAGAGAAATGATGAAATTAGGTATTCATTTTATGGAAAATGTTTTATATGTTCTGATTATGGGTATTTGGAAAGACATTGCAGCAAGAAGAATGTAGGAAAGGGAAAGGAACTTGAAAAGAGATTCATGACTCCAATTGTGTATAATGAGAAATCGTACACTAGAAGAATGATTGTTAAATTGAAAAATAGGCTTAGAGACTCAGGGGAATCACTTGGAGATGAATTAAAGGTGTATCAATCACCTACTCTTTCAAACTCGCAACTTCTCTCTAAGAAAGAAAATGAAAAAATATGGATGAAAAAGGGAGGAAATGCTAGAGCTCTGAGTAAGAAGATTATAAGTTCAATTTAAGACCTACCACTAATGAAAAATAGTGTGGTGACATGGATATCAGATAAAATAAAGATGACCAAAGAATTCATTGAAAAATTCACATGTAGTGTTCTGCAACAAGAAGTGGAGGAAAGGGAAAGACCCCTGCAATGGTGGAAGAAGAAAGGGAAGGTGACAAGTAGAAAGATTCCTACCTAGAGAAGGAATCAATGGAAATGGAATTTTGGTGTAAAATGAAAGAAGGAAATTTGTACCGGTTGGATTACACCCCAAACTATGAGAAAGGCTAAGCCTGTAAAGTCTGCATATCAGAAAAATAATCAGAATGTGGGTAAAGAATGATTAGTCTTATGGCCAGTGCAGTTAAAATTGGCTAGGCAGTTAAAAGAAACAAAGAAAGAGTGTGATTCTCTACAAGAAAGAATCAAAGGGTTAACCCATCATGATAAACCTCACTCCTCATCCTGAGGATTCCAAAAGAACCCCTCTCTCTATGTATATAAATTCTATTAACTGATTATTCATGTGTTTCAGGTTTTAGGGAGATACGATCCAAGGGGAAGTGGCATCTAAAGATGAAAATTGGAGAAGTGATATTCTTAAGAGTTTCAATTGACTCAAATAAGGTATCAATGTTGTAGAAGATATAGTGCAATAGAAAACAATAGGAAGTGATTATGTTATTAACTTTATCTCTTGTTTCCAACACCAAGTTCCAACTCAATAGGCTTAGAGATTTTGTTAGTGGCCCAATGTCGTGTTCTAGATTGGTATAAATGATGCAGGTGCTGAATAATGGTTATGAGTCTAAATAATGGGCCTAACCCCATGAAGTGTTTCTTAACATAGGGGGATCATTTGATTTAAAAATAAGATGCAAGAGCCATCAATCCAATTAATGGATGACTCAGCTCAGGTGTTGTCTATCGAGGGAAGACATATTGTGTGATAAGCAGCAATAATCTAGCATTCCATGCTTATTTATTTTACTCTTACAAGGTGGTATCAGCTGACTATTTTTAGTATACCAAGAAGCTGTGAGAAAGTATCAACAATTTCCAACAAGAAGCTCATAATAGTAGTTGAAAGAAATGATTCCACTGAACAATGACATAATGACTAGTTGTCTATTAAAATTAATGAAGTGGTGAGAGACTCAGTGGGAGTAGAAGTGCAATATGATAATTTAGAATTGGATAATAATAATGAACATGAGGAAATCATATCTATATCAACATGAAAGTTGAAGAGTCGAGATACAACCGAACATGGAAGATATAATTGGAAATTAGACGTGGGAGATTGATTCAAGGCCAGTAGTTAAGAATTTCATTGGGAAAAAATGGGTCTATCACAACAAGATGAATTAAGATGGAACAATTATTTGGAACAAATCATTACTATTGTGCAAGGGGTACTCCCATATAGGGGGAATAGATTTTGATGAGACATTTGCACGGGTTGCGAGACAAGAGTCAATAAGATTATTTTTTTCCATAACAGTGCAATGAAAGTTCAATGTGTTCCAGATGGATGTCCAATCTGCATTCTAAAATGGTGTTTTGGAGGAGGAAGTGTATATTGAGAAGCTAGATGGTTTTCTCAATCATGAGGATTATAACAAAGTTTGCATACTGAAGAAGGCATTGTATGGGCTGAAACAAGCACCAAGAGCATGGTACTCAAGGCTTGATTAGTACTTAAAGAATCTTGGTTTCCAGCGTAGGGGAGTTGATTACAATCTCTATTTCAGAAACGATAGTAATCAAAGGAAGATGTTTTTGGTTTATGATGATCACATAATATTTGGCGGATCAGATGAAGCTCAGTGAAAACAGTTTTTCGAATTCATGAAAATTGAGTTTGAAATGACAATGATTATAGAGATAATGTTTTTCCTTGGTCTACAGGCGACACAAGGAAGGAAGGGAACATTAATTTCACAATTAAAATATTCGAAGGAGGTTTTGAAAAGGTTTGGAATGGAAAATTAGAAGGAAATGAAGACTCCAGTTGCTACACTGAAAAAACTGTCTAGGGATAAGGATGGAAAGGCAGTTAATATCACAGAACACGGGAATATTATTGGAAGCTTGATGTACTTGACCGCAATAAGTCCTAACATTGTATTAAACACATGCCAAGAATCGAGATATCAGAGTAATCCCAAGGAAATCCACATGCTTGTAGTGAAAATAATACTTTGGTATATCAAGGGCACGGTGAACTTCACCTTCACATATAATGAAAAATCTCAGACCGAGTTATTAGGATATACTGATGGAGACTGGCCTGGTTCAATGGATGTTAGGAAGTCAACGTTAGTTGGTGCTTTCTATCTTGGTGGATTATGTATTTCTTGGATAAGCCAAAAGCAAGATTTAATATCATTGAGCACCGCGGAGGATAAGTATATTGCGGCCACTCAAGCATGCACACAGTTATTGGGTATGAAGAAATAGCTTAATGATATGGGATTTGAAGTGAATTCTCTGATCGCAATCTAGTGCGATAACTCAAGTGCTATAAATCTTAGCAAAAATCTAGTTCATCGCTCAAGGACAATGCACATTGAGATCGAATATCATTTATCCTGGGGAAGGTGGAGCAAGTGCTTGTAAAGTTGGAGTATGTGCCTATAGAGCTATAGGTTGTAGATATTCTTACAAAGGCCTTACCCAAGGAAGAGTTTTAAAGATATCAACTGGCTCTGGGAGTTTAGATGACTCCCCACACATAAAAGAGTGTGGATATGAACCCCCCCTTCCCCGAGGTATGATGTATTTTTACCTAATGTGCTGAAATGATTTCTCTACTCTGTTACAGACTGCAAAGGAGTGACCTTTGGATTCGTTGACAAAGGGGGAGAAAATAGTGATTGTTCACGAGGGAGACAGTGTGGTTTTTTTAGAAATCATGATAGATAGGGGAGAGGATGTCAGGTGGAGCAGCCAAATAGGGGGAGTTGGGAGTTTCTGCTGGTTCAAAGCGCTTATCCAGCGCTTAGAATAGACAACACAAGAAATAGTGTTGAAGAGGATTTGTAGCTAACAAGAGTTAAAGTTGTGCGCAGATAGTGGGAGCGTTTTAAATCTGATTATGGAAGAAGTTATCGATCAAAGAACAGATATCTAGATAGCTGAGGATCGCGATAAAAGCAGAAGAGTGGTGTTGGAATGCAGTAAAAATATTTCCAACCGATTGGTATCAGTTTTGTGTCTACAATGGGTGTCAGAGATGAAGTGATTCATTGATGAACTTTTTATTTACTCTTGTTTCTCATGTTGATCATTTCTCATGTGGGATTAGAGTATGTGTTGAGTAAATCCTTGATCGCTATCAGAATCGTAATAGGTGAATGGTGGCTGAAGAATTTTCAACAAACCCAAAGGGGGATATTGTTTGGAAAAAACCCCTCAAGGTATCATTGAAGCATTTTTGAGGTGATTGTGTTTGTTGACAAAGTGGACATCTATGTTTTGATTGTTGAAAAAGAAAACCATGACATACAAATTTGTTGATAAAGGGGATTCCATGGTGTCATGTCGAGTTCAAGGGATATGGATAATGATCCTTGTTTGATTCAAGAACGTTGGAAAAGGAATGGCTGATCTGGAGGCGGTACAAAAAGAGTAGATACAAGGTGGTGCCATTTTCTAGTGTTTGCCAAATTTTTGGGCCTGAAAATCGACAAATAGAGAAAAGTGGTTTTGGCAAAGGGACTTGCTTCCCGTTGTCTTTAAGTAGAGGAAACTTGTGTGCCATATTTTTTTCAAGATTAGAACATCAAAATATGGCAAAGGTAAAAGGGGCGCAAAAGTTTTAGCGTTGGTCGAGCAAGTGACTTGCGCGGCAAAGACATTCCCTCCAAGACTTGCGCGCCGAGAGGATACTTTCATGTCGTCGTGCAGGGTGTCCAAATTCCTATAAATAGAGGTTGACCCATCCTCATTCAGTAATTAATTCAACACATAGAGAAAATCAGATCTCCCATCACGCATGTGTTGTGGTCGCACAAGTGGTGATGTGGTCACGTAAGTATAAAGATATGCAGAAGTTGCACGCCAGTTGATAATTGCACGGCCAAAGTGGTTTAGGAGAAAAAGGGTGTGATTTTCCCAAGTTTAGAGTTGAAGAAGGGGGTGTTGCGCAGGTGGTTTGGTGAAACTTGCGTGTCAGGCTTTGAAGAAGC
The DNA here is from genome assembly GCA_963277665.1 of Viscum album. Lineage (NCBI taxonomy): Eukaryota > Viridiplantae > Streptophyta > Magnoliopsida > Santalales > Viscaceae > Viscum > Viscum album. The sequence continues at coordinate 839,059,212 of OY728125.1, read as the reverse complement.
GCGATAGTTGATAGTTACACACCCAAATTGGTTTGGGTGTAAAAGGGTGTGAGCCGTGCGAATTTGGAGTTGAAGAAGCGAGTGTTGCGCAAGTGATTGAGGTGAACTTTCACGCCGGCTTGAACTTTCATGCCTGAACTTGCACGATGACTTGGAGAAGCACGCAATGTATGGTAGAAGCATGCCAATCATTTTTGGGCTGCGTGAAAGCTGGAAGATTTCCCGATACCTTCGGTGCAAAGTGAGATTCATCTATGGGTGAAAGTCGGACTTTAACAGATAATCAAAATACAACAGAGGATGTATTCATTAGTGATAATGAAGAAACCTATAGGTCTATAAACTATGAGTGGAACCTTTCCAGAGCACTGAGCAAACGAAGAGGATGAAGGTGATCATAACCACCAGCAGTGAGCCAGAGAGAGAGAGAAACATGGAGTGACCATTGGGAATGTAGTGAGCTGACCCTAAACATTGTAATGGCAGTGAGCCTGGGAATAGAAGTTATCTATCCCAAAAATTGTAAACAACAGTGAGCTTTAGTGGATTTGGTACAGCGGCACATCGTCGTTGTATGCTCCTTGGACATAGCCTAGCAAAGGTGAACCAAGTAAAAAACTACATGTCTGCCTGCTTGGTACCCTACATTGCATTTAGAGCTTCATCATCAGATAAATAAGAAAAGAAGTGATCATAATAAATACACAAGTGAAAAAAAGTGACCCTTGTAATAAAGTGGTAAAGATCCAGTGGAGAAGTAATAATTTAGAAAATAATATCCATACCCTGATTCACCCCCCCCCCCCTCTCAGGGTATATAGGCCCCTATTGGTCCCAATAGTTTTTCATTTTATTTTGAAATATATGTTATTAAATATAGATATAATCTGTATATATGATATCTATAATATGGAAATGATTATTTAAATAAGACTTAACATTTACCTTTGTTTCATGCCATTCATAAAAAAATTAAAACAACATTCATGCGTACCTATATCCTATCAGTATCATGAAAAATATAATTAATTTTTTTGACTATAACATTTGTGAGTGAAAATAAATAGGTATAAAATAAAAATATATGATATTTAAATCATGATTAATATTTAGAATATTAAGGAACCATAATCAATTTTCAAGTACTGAAACTACCGAACCAAAACCTACCTGAAAAATGAAGGAGTTATCACCTGAAATATTGATTATAATAAATAAGTATTGATAAAACATTGCAAAAAGGTTATAAGTGAATCATATAGGGTATTATATATATAATTATGAATATACAATACATTTATAAAAAAGAATATTTATTATACTAGAGGATTGAAAATATTTGATGAAATTTGATATTTGAGGTAAGGGATTTTCATCTCCTTTATCTTTCTATGGGACAGATGTCATATTCATCACTTGTTTATTTTTTTATGGTTTCTGTACTAACCATTAATTCAACCTATGGTAATTTTTATAAAAATTATGTGTATTGACATACACATTTAATTTTATTTATTTTGAAGGGATTATAATTATCATGATTTCTTATGATTGTGTTTATTATGATGAAATATTATGATATATCTCTAAATAAACTCATAAAGATTGTCATCATATTTTTATTTCATTATAATAAATTTTTCTATTAAATTTTTCTCTCATTAATTACTCAAGAGGACAAAAAAATTAAGGAAAAATTACTTTGTTTCTTTATTCTGTCAAAAATCATTTCTCTTTAATGACCATTTATTTTAAAATGATTTTTAAATTTTTTTTACTATTCTCCCATAAATGTTTAAGATTATTTTAACCATATTTGAAAATTTTAATTTTTTTGTAAAACTAATCTTCTTTTTTTACAAACGAGGTACATTTTACATTTAATGAAAATGTGAATGAAATATTTGTTTCAACATGTATGATAAAAATGGTATTTACTCCCATTATAAACAATAAATTATTTAAGGATTCCTTTACATGTTTCCAAAGTTTATTTTAAATTAATAATTTCTCTTTGTTATTTGAAGAATTCATATATTCTAATGATGTGATTTCAAAATGGAAAGTATATTTTCCACAAGAATATTTTCGTACTAATTTTTTCATATATCCATTAATTAAGTATAAAAACCAAACATTTATCTTATGATTTAGTTTGGATAGGATATAATGACACTATCATTATAATTTATTTATATGGTCTATTATTATGATTCTATAGTGTTCATGAAACCAATTCCATTTCAAGGTTAATGCTATGATTAATTGAGGAAATATTTATTTAACATGCTTCTTTCCCAGAGGTTATGCTATGATGAAATGTTTTAGAAAAACAATTTAATTTCCAATTTTATGACATGATTAATGTTTTATGATCTTTTTTCACTCAACTGTATTGATTATGTGATGTATGAGACTTATATCTTCCACCAATTCATTGTGTAAAAATTTATATCTCATGAGATAAGTAGGACTAAAATGGGGAGTGAACACATTTCAGTATGGTACTTTTCCACTTCGAAAGTCTTTTAAGTGAACCTTGAATACTATGATAGTTTTGTGTATGAACCCCTTCCACTAAGATTCCCTTTTCAATGATCCTTGAATAATTAATAATTCATTTTCTATGATTATTTACATCTCAAAAATCCATGTCTTATGGAAATGTTGTGCTCAGAAGGATAATTTCCTATAATTACTTTATGATCCATAACTTATGAAATGAAAATATTTATTCCATGCCTTAATATTATGATGTCTAATATATAGGTTTTTATTTTTAAATATTACATTCATTTTCTCATTCTATTATTCTCATTTTATGTTGATATGTCCTTTTTTACCCAAACCTAGTATTTTATCACACCTATTCTTATGATTCCTTTCCTTAGGTAACGAGGAAAGGTATTATGTCTAAAATTTATAACAAGGGAGATATTTATGAATACATTTGTGGGATATTACATAGTTAACTTATTAATAAGTTTTTTAAGTGTCTATGTTTCCAATGGAACATGACTGATATGATTCTGTAAAGAATTGTTATGTAATCAAATGAATTTTAATTTACAATGATGTGATATTTATATATGAAAAGTGTGGGTTGTGATAGTTTTTATTCGATAAAGGTATAGTTGATATTTGGAAACTAGGATGAGAAAACCTTAATGATAACCTTGGGGATAATTCAAATGTTAATCCAATTTATAGGTTAGTATTCTAAAATGTTGGTGAAGGATAGAGCAAGTGGATTCTGAGAAATTTCATCCCTTTCTGCATACTAAAATTGGATGTGGATCTTGAACAGTTGATGTTAAGGATAATAACTCTAGAAATGGTGCTTTTTAAATTGAGTCCATCACCACCTTGTGCACCAAAAAAATCATTACTACACTCATAGTATGGCACTCTCAGGGTATATGTTTTCAAAATACCGAAACTCATTCAAAACATCATTAACGATTTGAATAGATTATAACCATAAATGACCCAAGTTAAATATATGGTGTTATAGATTGAAAAAAGGTATCATGATTTAGGGATCATATAGATGAATTTTCATGATTATGTGGTATCTAATATTTGATTATTATTTCCCACACTACAATTTTTGGTTTTAGTCAATGCCTAGATTGAGTAAGAATCTTGTCAGCACTCAAAGGGATGAAAAATTACAAGATTTTGAGAAACCAAATAGGATTATAACTTTAGAGAAAAATATTTTGATAATAAATAAAATTCTATCATGATATTTCATTAACAACATGAACTATGTTTAATATACTAATGAGAATAATAATATGAAGTTGAACTTTTATAATGTTTGTGTAGTAGTGGACATTGGGATGAAATAATTTAGGTTCTTACATGTCAATAATGTGGGAATAATCATTTATATGAGTATCCAAAATAGAGGGGAAGATAATTTCTTTGTGAAAATTAATGTCATAATGAAAAAATATATATGTAATTTGATGATTTTTATTTTGGAAAATTATAAATAATCCTAGTCAATGAAAAAAAATAAGGGTTATCCCCTAGAAAAAGGAGGGAAACTTTTAACATAAATCATTGAACATAAATTATTTAAGTATTTGTGTACATGGATTCATTAATTATGTTTAAGATTAATTTAACCAATGGTATTATTGGTTATAAGAATAGTGAAACATTTATGGATTATGTTAATTTTAAAACCATATATGCATTGATGTAAGATTAAATTTAGAGTTTTGGATATCATTATGGGTTTATGAGATTAAGGTTTATATAAGTTCAAATTCTTATAAACCAAATTTTAAGATATAAGTGTGGGTATTTAATGTTATTAATTAAATTTTGGGATATTATTATTTCAAAAAGTTATATGAAACTCTTAGTTTCAATATAAAGTATTATTTGAGAAAGAATAATCATTTTATAAGTTTTGAAGTATTAATGACTTTAAAGGTTTATATAACCATTAATGATTTAGGATAGTTTTATGAATGTTCAACATATTTCAAAATATTTTATAAGTATTATATTGGTATTGATTTAGTAAAAAAGAAAACCTAGCATAATAAATTAAGGGCCATAAGTGCGAAACCTTGAACACTGGAAGACATAATGTTTTGATTAGTATGAACTTATTTTAATTGAAGTCATATAAAATTATTATATTTATTTTGGGAAAATAAGACTTATTTTAGAGATAACCATGGTATTGAAAATTGATATGGTGATAGAATATTCATCCCAATAGTTTAATTTTGACGAGAAATGTTACCCAACTACTGATTTGGATTAAGTTGGGGTATTTTTTCATTAATTATATGAATGTATTATCTATATTGGGAAATTAATGACATATATAATTATCCAAAAATTTTAAATTATATATTTACATATAATTATTTTGATATGCATCATAGACGATGGTTGTAGCTTATTAAATGTTATGACTTATCAATACATTTACACCCTAGTAAAGTGAACTATGTGACATTTTATTTGAGTGAAAATGATTATGCTAGATTATATATCATGTATTGAAAAAATGATCTTATATTGATTTATTGTAAGTGAATCGATAATAAAATATTAATGAAAGTGGATAAATATTATCTTTCTGAAATGATTGTTCAACCATTATCCATGTGATGATTAATGTGGCTTGGAAGGATGATGTGGAGTTTCAAAATAAGGGTTGAAATTTTATATTGTTTAACCATGATTATGAAGGAATAATATGGTCCAGGAACCTTGTATGTGTCCCCTCCATAAGTGTTTTCATTAAGGATCCATTAGATGAAGATTATAGTTCTTTATTCTCTAGTCATCCAATAAGTACAGAGATATAAAGTGATCTAAAAGTGTATATCTAGTTGCAATACATGAAGAGGTTTATTTCCAAGTATGTATCATGGTTATTGGTATAACAGTAAATTATGTTTAAGAGGAAAAATATAAAAGGATTTTATACCAACTAACCATTCCATATTGTAAATGTGAAAACATCACAAATATTTTGTCATCAGAAACCCCAAAATATATAAAGGGCATAATGCTCTATGGGTTGTAGTCAGTCACGACATGATATAAAAATAGTTCATTGATATCATGGGATATTTTTATCTAGGTAAACAAGAGATGATATAAATTAATGAATTCATATGGTGGAAAAGAATACAAAATTATATTGTATTCAATTTGGATCAGAGGATTAGTTCAATGTTCTGGAGAAGTCCTCAGCAAGACCTTGATACAATGTTCTATTTTAGCACTATATGTCATCCTTAGATAGATTGTCGGTCGAAGGGAACTATTAAAACCATATAAAAAATTATTATATCATTTTATAATTATATCATGGTGTTTGGGATCAACACCTTCTTCTAGTAGAGTTTTCTTATAACAATTGCTTTAACTAGAGAATTCAGATGCCTTCTTTTGAATCCCTCTATGAAATTAAGCTTATAAATCACACATTTTTTGTTGATGTTGTAGAAATAATTTTATTGTTGACTGGGATAGATTATTAAATTGAATAGAAAGTAATTTTTGTTCTAAAAAACATCATTGAATCTCAAAGTTGATAGAAAATGTATGCTGACAATCATCGGCCTGATATAAATTTTTATGTTTTGTGATAAGGTTTTTATATGAATTTCTCTAGGGAATAATTTTATGATATTATGGAATAAATTAAATTTTATACCTAATTATATTGGACCCTTTTATATTTTTGAACATGTAAGAAAGGTTTCATATCACTTGGTTCTTATAGAGAACCTTTATCATGTCCATAATGTGTTCCATGTATCAAACCTAAAGAAGTACATACTGGATCCATAACATATAATGAACTCTAACGCCTTATCATTGCATCATGATCATTTGTATGAATAAAAATTTAATTATATTTTAGATTTTATATAGAAATTTCTATAAAACTATATAACTCACCTCATTAATGTTTTCTGGTGAAACCACCAACTTGAACAAGATATATGGGATCTTAAGGATATGATAAGGAAGATGTATCTTAGTTTTTTTATATTAGAGTGATGAACATGATTTCATGAATTAAATTTAAATGGGGGTATAATTTTAAACCCCATGATTTTAGGAAATATATATTTCTGAAGTAAAATTATTTTTTTCAATAGCTTGTATTGCACTTATCATCGATTTTAAACGTATTATGAAGAACTATAAAAATATTATAATTTAAGTTGATAATTATAAAATAGTAGCAGTTTTTTGTATTATGAACAAGAATAAAAAAAATTAAATTTATTTACCAATTTTTTAGATAATTAATATAGATTGACAGATAAGTTTATAATTTTTTATAAAGTTATTATATACTTTATATATAATTTTTCTCAAAATTTTTTATTTATTTATTTTTTTAAACGAGTAATAAATTTATTTTTTTCTATTTTATAATTTCATTTTTCAAAAAACTAAAATCCATTTTTTAAATCATCATGTCAAAATTATATTATATTGAATGTTTGAGAATTTTATGAAAATATTGATTTTTCGATGAATAGGAAAAAATAATGATTTTTATTTTTAACAACAGTTTATATTAAATATTTTTTATACTCCAACATTGTTTTAAAATGTTTGATATGAAATAGTGTTTAAATTATATAATTATTAATATAATTTAGGTCATTTAAGTTAATTTGATTCTAAACATTACTATAAAAACATTTGACACTTATGACAATATTTTCTCCTGAAAACTTCCCTTTAATTATGTCTTCATGTTTAAATATAAAATAATATCTTCCACATATTGAGATGCAATTTAAATAATATATATTCCAAGTTTTTATTCAAAATAATTAATGTTAGTCAATAATTTTAACATAATTTTCTATTCAAAATGAATAAGTAAAATAGTAAAAAAAAAATTATCATGGTCAAGGTTAAACGATTATATCAAGTGGTTAAACAAAAAGATAAGGGTAGTATTGAAAATTAAACTGTTCCAATTACTATTAGATAGAAATAATTTGACCTTATATAATATTAATTTTAAATAAAAGACAGTTGGGATAATTTCTCTTGATAATGACCTTATTATTTCGTATTTTCAAAAAAAACTAAGTGGTTTCCTCCCCCCACTTATAAAAATAAATCACATATCCTCTGATGTTCACTGTAAAATTTTATTTTATTTCAGAAATAAATTACCAAAAAAATTTCATACATTAATCCCTATTTCCTAGAGGCCTTATTTTTATTTTTATACCCACCTAATAAATATTTTTGTGATATCAAAATGAGGTTTTTAGAGGATTTTGTATCATTCTTAATTGAGTATTTTTATTTTGTTTATTTTTTTACATAATATAAATAGTATTCATATATGATCACAAAATATAACAATTATATCTTCATTAATGATAATTTATTTTGTAATTTTAGTAACATACATCCGTATCCTCTTCCACTAAAGGGGAAATGAAACTGACAAACTAGTGTAGGGCGGACTAACTCATCATGAAATGATGTAATTCATTTTACATCACTTCATATCATGACTAGATATAATAGGATAGTAACCATATCTATGTGATATCAATTAAATAATTATGTTGTTATAATTATAATATCACATCTGGCCTCTTATGTACAAATTCTTTGGAAAACAACAATATCGCACATACATAAGTGTGGCCTACCGCCTCCATGAAGTAATAAATACATCTATTCGTTATATTTTTTCCTGGATTGTAATAAAAAAATATATAATATAAATATGAGGTAAATATGATATAAAAATTATTTTGGTTAGGGTAATTAATATTCACATTTATATGTTCCATCAATAAAAAAAGAAAACAATTTCTTTGTGTACGTATGGCCTTCCATATTCATGAACAGTGTAATTTATTTTTATAACTCTAACACTTATAGATGAAGTTAAATTTATATATATATATATATATATATATATAATTGAATAATATTTATTTCTTGATTATACTGCTTCATATTATTTTACCATAATAAAAGTACAAGAACCAAAACTACAGATAAAAAAAATAAATGAAAAAATAAGTAATTGCCACCCAAAATAGTGATTCAAATAATGAATCATTGATAAAAGGGCGGTATAGGGTTATATGTGAATAATATATGGTTTTATAAATATCATTATTTTTCAATAAAATTGGTAAAATAACCCTTAATTTTTATATAGGATGTGAAAACATGTTTGAGGAAAGTGGATAATTAAGGTTATGAATTTTCATCTATCTTTTATGTCCATTGGATATATGTCATGTTCACCACTTGTTTATTTTTTATGGTGTATATAATACCACGGAATTTAATTTATAATGACTTTTATGAAAATTACTTGTATTTAAATATCCATTTTTGGTTTTTTATTTCATGGGTCTTATGATTCAAAAGTTACCAGTTGTAGGGGTTTTACATTACAATCTCATTTTTTCTTGGTATTTCTTATAATTATATTCCTGATGATGAAATATTATATCCTATATCTCAAGAAAAATATTAATTTTCTTATTATATATTAATTAATAGATAATAATTATTATATTTCATTTTCCTCTCCTTATAAACTCAACTGGAAAAAATAATATTTTTTCAAAAAAATGACAATTTCTCTAATCACCCAAAAAAGGATTTTCTGCCACATCTGCATTTTATGAAATTTTTTATAAAATTTTTTCATTGTTCAATAATGATTTTAAGATTAATTAAAACACATGTTTTAATTTTTTTTAAAAAAAATTAAACTAATTGTCTTTCTATGTTCTGAATGAGGTTCCTTTTACTTTTACCGAAACTGTTAAAGGAATATTCCTATATAACGTGTATGGAATGAATACTATTTCCTACAGTCATTAATTCCAAATTATTAATATATCATTTTAAAATTTTCTAAGTTTATTTTAAATAAAATTATTTCAAATTTTGTTAATTTATTGATTTTAATGAAGTTTTTAAAAAATTGAAAGTATATTTTGTAAAATAATTTTTTAATGATATTTAAATTGATTTTATATTCCTTAAAGATAAAAACCTTTTATTTTGATTATGTTTTACTAGGGTTATGAACTAATGATACCATCTATATAATTTGTATGGATGGTATATGATTATGATGAAATGATGTTCTTGAAATCCATTCATTCTCATGGGTTAATCTATGATGAATTGAGGAAGAGGTTATGAATATTATTTCATTCACACTGGTTATACTATGATGAGATATTTATAACACTTATTTCCTTTTAATGGGTTATGATATGATTCATGTTTTATAAAAATTTTCAACACAAATGTATGGATTATATGGGGGGTTGGACCTATATATCCCTTTAATCAACTAGGTAAATCTTGTTGTCTCATGGGATAAACATCACATAAATGGATAGTAAACCAAATTTAGTAAGAGAATTTTTCATATATAATATTCCTAGGATTGAACCTTAAATACTCTATCGGTTTGGTGAGGGAACCGAATCAAGTATGATAGACTTGGAAATGATACCTGAATACTAAATACATTATTTTATAAATATGTGGGTATGACACCAATAAATGTATTATTCTAATGTTATTCCCACAAGGATTATTTTATTTGATTCTAATATGATTTATGTATTATAAAATATTTATATTTATAAAATTTATCTATATTAATATCATTGATATATAGGGTATGGTTTTTTAATTTTATTATCATGTTCTCATTCCATTATACTCATGTTATCTTGATATACCGATTTTTTACCCTTAATTAGCCTCTTAGATCACCCTTTCTTATATTTTCATTTCCCTAGGTTATGAAATAAGTTATTATGTATGATATTTCTAATAATGGTTCTATTTATGATGAAAATTGTGGGAGGTTATTTAGTTCACATACGAACCAATTTTTTATGCTTCCATGATTTTAAATGAACTATACAGATATGATTCTGTCATGGATTTTTATGTTTTGTAATTAACATCGATATATTAAATGTAATTTCTATGTATTAATATTGTGTGTGAAAATAGTAAGTAAATAAATTATAATAATATATATATAAATATTCTTCTATAATAGATCTATTATATACCTATATTTATTACATAAGAAATTTTATTGTGCAGGAAGAAAGTCAAGACTTGAGGTATGAGATTTATAGTATCTCTTTTATTTTGGGAAGATGTGTGCTATATTTAATACTCATTTCTATTATGTGGTTCATCTAATTCCCTATTGAAATATTATATAATGAATATCCTTATTTTTATGATATTTTAATTTTCATTTGATGTTATAATTAAATAGGGATTATGATCTAGAAGTCGCCAAAGTGGTAAGGGTTTGTGTTATAACTTGAATATTTATCAAGATTGTGTATGATTATAATTCTAATTAGGAAATATTTTTATCTACCTCTTATGAAACATACAAAGTTTCTTATATGATATTTATTTATATATAATACATTTTATCCTTTTATTGTATTCCCTTTTATGACTGAAGTGTCCAAAATAACATTCTTATTGAAAAAATAGTTGTCTCTTTATTTGATAAAAAATATTTTCTCATCGATGTTCATGTTTTAAAAAAATCTTTAAATAATGTTTTTACATTTTTTTAATGACTACTTAAACACATTTTACCCATTTTTTACTTTTTACAAAAAAATTAAATTGAATCTTATTGTAATTTTCATAAATGAGGTACTTTTTACTTTTTAACTGAATATTTTATTTTAATATTTATTTTATCATGTATGACATGAAATTTATATCTCACTTTCATAACTAATTACTTATTTTGGGATTCATTTAAATTATTTAAAGATTTGTTTTGAAGATATTTTTTCTTTAATAATTCAGAGATTTTTAGATATTAAATAATTTAATTCAAAGGGAAAAAGATATGATCCTCAAGAATCATTCCAACTAATTTTTAAAATAATTTTACATATAATAGAACATTATTTGATATTACTTAATATTTACTAGATATATGATGCAATGACAACATCCTTATTCATTATTTGGAATATAATTTTTTATTATGAAAAGTTTTTAAAGAAACATGTTTCTTTTTCAGAGGTAATTAAACAATGAATGTATTATGTGATTATGAAACCCATTTCTTTTCCATGGGTTCTGATATGGTATAATGTTAATGAAGCCTATATCCATTTCACATTTTATAATATTAGTAATGTTTTATGATCATTTGGAAAAAATATAAATGAATTTAATTATGTGAGGGAAGTTTCTGAATTATATATCCCTCTAATGAATTGGTTAAATATGGATATCACATTGGATTAATAGGGTTGGAATGTATTGTGAACCCATTTCAGTTACAGGCTTTGTCCATTATGATAGTAAAAAGAGTAAAAAAAAATTCAACTTTAATGGTTTATAGAGTGAACTCATGCAGTCATTATACAATTGGCATTAAAACAAGGAAACTAAATATTTTATTTTTGACACTTATGTATATCCCACAAATCTATGTCTTATTCAAATGTTATTATATCCTGACTTCTGTTCTTTTATTCCTTTATGATTCATATCATATAAAATTATTTTATTTATTCCATGAATCATTATTTTTTATCTATAATATATATTTTATGGTTTATAATTTTAATTTTAATTTTCTCATACCTTTATTCTAATTTTATATCACTATCTTTCATTCTACCTTTATTGAGAAATTGAGCTCACCATTTTTCATGTTTCATTTCTATAAGTTATGATGAATAATATTATGTGTAATATGTATAATTAGGGTTCTATTTATAAAAAACATAATGGTATATGATGTATTTCACTTTTGTACCAATTGTTTATATATCTTTATTTACCAAATGCACTAAACATCTATGACTCTGGCATGGATTTTTTTGTTATATAATGAATATTCATCTGTTTAAATTTGATATATATGAATGAAAAGTATGGATCACTATATATATTACTTGTGTTTTTTTGGGTATGATATTAACAAATCCATTTATACATTTATAGGTACCACGTGTTCAAATATTGTGTGGGTGGATTAAAATTGTTTAAAAAAATTTGTGTCCTAGTTTTTTAAAACCATAGTCACACTAGATTCACCTCCCCTCTTAGGTGACTACACCAATTTCTGTATACATCAACTATTATTGTTTGTACAAATATTTCCACTATTGGGGTCTAATTTATCATCAATAAAATTATCAAACTTACAAAAAGTGAATATTTTTAGAGATTTTATAATATCATTAAATGAGATATTTGTTTTATATCCTTACATATGTATACATGTTACTTTCTCGTAATCTCTAAAAAATGATAAGAAACATGTGGTAATGAAATTAAAGAGAAATATTGAAGTAATATAGGACATACCACCACTACCTAAAGGTAGATAGAGTGGAATTAGTTTATATTTTATTATTGATACTTTTGATGAAATAAGTTTTTTCTATCACAAATATGAATGTATTAAATTTGTAGATGATATATAATATCTTACTATATGTTAGTAGATGTTCAAATTTAAAATCTACGAAAATATAGGTTAAAAAAGTTTTGTAAACCTAGAATTATTCTAAGGGTTGATGTTTTAAATAGTAAGAGGATTATATCCCCAAATAAATTAGAAAATGATGGTGTATCTATCAATAAATAATGAGTGAATCAATCTTTCTATATTATATCTAATTTTATGAGAATAATATTCATTACATATTATTAGTTATATGGATAGTTTTGATATAAGTCTATCAAATGAATGGACAACTTGTCATTGTTTTTATATCAAAGAAGTCCCACATTATGAGGTCGTTTGTTCTCAATTAAAAGATGTTCAAGTGGTTAGGTGGGGTCAATTGACCACTATAAAAAAGTTATATGATTATCAATGTAAAAATTTAATATCTAGATAAATTAAAAATTGTATGTATGTTTTTTTATAATAGTTTGGATTAAATTGATCAAATATCCTTTCTTCATATTATAAACAGGTGAGAACAAACCCCCCTTTAAACTTGACCAGCCTTTTAAAGGGAGTCACGTCCCTTTAAATATTATTTTTTAATCCCATAAGGCTTAAAATATTCAACCTTTTTATCCCTAAAGAAAAAAACATGGATATTCTTTTACAAGTGGATGGGGAATCAACCTTTTATTTATTTAGAGAAAGGTACAACTAAACCCCTTTACATTTACTTGATATGAAAAAACCTATATACTTAAATTTTATTTGGGATTCATATCATGTTAGTCCTACCTTTTTAAGGATAATATAACCCATAAAATCTCTTACATAGAAATTATGTAAATTTGTATCTTTATTTAATGGAGTTAAGATTGAAGATTTGAATGTTAAGGTAGCATATATCTCTTCATAATTAAATTATTTTTTACATTTATGTTAACTAGAGAGTGTTTCAATGCTGATAAAAAAATATAAGATTCATGTTATGGATCAATTATCCACTTTTATTTTAATAAAGCTCATGTATCATTGAAAACAAACTCTTTCGGATTCTTGTAAACACTACTTTATAGTTTTTTTATGAAAAATATAACAAAAATTATAATATCATATATATTCATATTATTATTTCATTTCCCATAAAATAGAACCATTTAGAGAAAAAATCCAAATATAATTAATTTAAATATGAATATTTAAAATTATAATAATAAAATGTAAACATGATTTATCCCACATGATTTTTATTTAATTTTACCAAAACACTTGTAAGTTAATTTTCATATAATAATTTTTTAAAATATTTAAAAATTGAATTATTAAAATAAATAATATAAGTAGAATAAATATGTACTAAGTCATTATACAAAAATATAATCCAAAAAGAGAATATTTTTTATTTTCAAAAATAATGTGACATGTCATATGAATTTCATACTAAATAATAACTTTCATATGAATTCATATGACTCTAAAAATTTATGAATTCGATGAGTATCATAAGAATTCAGAAATAATCATATAACTTATCATGTTTTTATATAGCTTTGACTATTTTTATATTACTTGTTAGAATTTTATTTGACTTTTATACCCATCGTATGACATTGAAACCCAATATAAACTTCCATGACTCTCCTAAATTTTACAAAAATTGAATGAAAACATGTATACTCATGTGGAGATGATTTGTTTCTATAATAAATTCAAAATACACATAATGAACATAAAATAATGAGATTTAATAATGCTGTTATAAATTATTATTATCCAATTATTTAAAAATAACTTAAAATAATGGTTTTATAGGTAATAAAAAAATTATTTAATTATAAAATCATGATGTGTTTTAAAGAAACACAATAGAAATTTCCCACATTTTTTTAATTAAAAAACAAAACATTATTTACCAAAAAGTTCTCTACCATTTTGGAATAATTCAAAAAAAATTAATTTCCTATTACTACTAATAAAGTAAAATAATTTTATAATTTTTAAAACATATTTCATGTTTAAATTATATTTTTAAACATTAAAAAATAATAAAAATTATTTTATAACTTAAAAATAAATAATGAATTTTTACAAAAACACCTTAAGAAAGTAGTTTTTTTCATATATTTAAAGGATCCATAGTAAATTAATAATGTATTAAATCAAAATGTTGTAAACAAAAGTTTTCAAGAAAGATTTAAAATTACATACTAAAATAGGTAAAATTTAGACATAAATTCCCCAAATGAAATAAATATTACTAAATAATTATAATTCCATATTGAAAATTGCAAATTTATTTTTTTTAAAAATTAGCTAAATCAAAATGATAAGTAAAAAAGCTATATTTTGATCATCCATTGATTCTTATTCACAAATAGATTTCAAATTTTAATAAATGATCTATAATAAAATGATATCCCAAATAAATATGGTTTTTTGTAAAATAATGAAATTTATTATTTAAAATAAAAATAGAATATATATTATAGAGTAATTTTAAATTGTCAAATTATTATTATTTTACCCTTATTTACCAGATTTTCCCATTAACCATAGTAAATAAAAATTATTACTGAAGATACAATTCATAATGTCCAAAAATAAAAGGTACTTAATTAAAAAAATTTGACTTTCTGGTTCCAAATATGGAATCCATTTTTTAAAATTCAAAAAATAGAATTCGCCATAATTAATTTAAAATTAATTCCCATTGTCAAAACCAAAAAACATGTTTTAAAGAAGTAAAAACTATCGAAATATTGACTTGTTTTTATGTCCTAATTAAAAGTGAAATTACTTCCATTGACATAAATTGGATTAAATGATAAAAATATAATCCAATTACACATTAAAACAATTAATAGGATAATATGACTATATAAATAAATTAGACAAAGAGGTAGTTTTGAATTAAAATGATGTATTTTCCACTATTCATTAAAAAATGAACATTTTAAAAAAATTCCAAAAATTCATCCAAAGTAAAATTTAATGTCCTAATTCTAAAGAAGAAATTTATTTCATCAAAATAGAATATATAAAAGTGATAAATACAAGATATAAAAAAGGTTCCCCTTCAAAAGGCAGTAAACCGACCTTTTAAAAATATTAGAGTATTTTATACTAAAAATTGGATTCATTCTCATTTTATGGCTCTAAAATTATTTTGATAAATATAAAGACATTTATCAAACATGTATAATCATATTTTAGTTAGTTATTTTAATTCCCACCAATACAATGGCTCGTGGTTAACTACCATTTAATATAATAATATTATTATATTATTTTTTGGTATAACTCAAAGTTGTGTGCATTGTATGATTTCAAAGAAACCCATTGTGGAATATTCATTACACTATTAGAAAAAGAATCCCCTTTTATGTAAAAATAATATCTTATTCATAAATATTAATATAAATGAAAACATATTACTCTATTAATGCTTGGGATCCTACATCATTCCCCCATTTTGGAAATTGAATCCTTGCAATTTTATTTACTTATCAAATAAGTGGGGGTACTAATCTCTCATAGTATTTACAGATTCCCATGTTGTCTCATCAACCATATGGTTTTTTCACAAAACCATTACCTAATGTATTACCTGATTCTTTAATACATTTTCTCTACTGTCGAGAATTCAGACGAGTTGTTCCTCATAAGAAATATTCTCTTCAAACTGTAATACCTTTGGACTTATAATAAGACATGGATCTAGAATATACATTCTAAACATTTAAACATGAAAAATAATGTGTACATGGGATAAACATAGAGGTAAATCCACTCTGTAGGCAATTGACCCAACATTCTTCATGATTTTATAGGGTCCATTGAACCATGAAATCAATTTTCCCTTCTTACCAAAATGGATCACAATTTTCTATGGAGAAACTTTGATAAAGACATGATAACCTACAGTTAAATAAAGATCCTTCCTAAGGTAATTCTCATAACTCTTCTAACTACAATTATTTGTTCGATTGTGTTTCTGAATAAACCAAACATTTTCGTTTATCTCTTCTTCCAATTTATGTCCCATCAACTTCCTTTCTCGTACATTATCCCAAAAATTTAGATTTCAACACCTCTTTCCATATAATGCTTCAAATTTTTCAATCTATATACTGGAAAGAAAATTTTTATTATAATAAAAATCAACCAAAGAAAGATATCGATCATATAACAACCGAATGTTTTATAAATAGAAATTCATATCTTATATATATGTCATAAAATCACATAAAACCACAATATAATGAACTAAAATGTGCTATGTGACTTTTAAAACAAAATTTTGTCACGTCTTGGTCAGGAATTTTGAAAATCTGACATACACGGTTACGATCAGTAAGTTATTTGGAGTCTGATAAGAAAAACATAATTTCTGGTGAATAGTAACCGACCTTTATGAATAGTAACATATGTTTATGAATATTTATAATCCCTAATGAATATTAATCTTACATATTATATTATAAAAATAATGTTTAAGTAAAAGTATGATGTACATATATTTTAGAATAAGTAAAGGAATGTTTTAAAACTTGTTTTTAATAATAAATTTTGATTTTAGTTAATTATTAAAATAATCATATTTATAAAATTATTTTTGAAAAAATGATTTAATTTTTGGACTCTACACGTCGAAAAATAGTTGTAGTTATTTTTTGGGATTTTCCTGAAATACTTGAATTTTTTGATGAATTGTAAAATATGATAATTTACGATAAATGCTAAATAAGGTATTTATTGATCCATTGATGAAGATGTGTTGATGTACTTCCAATTGGTTTAAAATAACATGAATTTTTTACTGTTTTTGGTCGTGGAATCTTTACTATTTCTGGTCTTGAGGGAAATTAATAAATTAATGATTAAAAAATTATGAAAACCCTCCAATCCTCCACTATAAAAAACCTCCTCTCACTCCCTCTTCTCTTCACTCCTCTCAAGACTTGTGACTTGACAATATTCTGCCCATATATATCCCCATGATCCTTTCTCGCTTCCAGAGGCCCCTTGTCTCTTCAATATATGATAACCCCTCCCCTTAAAAGGTTCTTCAAAGGGGAGAGACTCAAGAGGTAAATTCATCTTTCCAATTCCTTCATTTCTTTTAAGTTCGTTTCTTTTCTTGTTTATTTACTCACCTCCCTTCACAGAAATAGTATGATAACTCTAGTAAAATAAATTTATTAGAAATTTTTTATGCTAATTGTATATTTCATTATCTTCTATCTTGTCCCCCCCTTTTATTTGAATGAAATCAAAGCACTGTTTGAGATATGCAAATTTAGCACATTCAAGGACAATGGTTTTTAAATTTCTATAGTCATCTTTTGTTCTGGTAATGAATCCATTTATTTTATGGTTGAAAAAAATTATTATATATTTAATATATCCATGTTATTGTTCTTTAATCATTTCGTAGTGATGGTATTAATTTATAAAGAAAAACATGTTCATTGTAATCAAACCCACTGATTAACCAAAACATTTATCACTAAGGATTTATAAATAATATTTCAACGTAACTATATGTAACCAAATTAAAATTTTAACCATGTAATCTCTTGTATGTTAAATAATAACATACAACTTCAATTCTGGACAATCACTTTCATCATACGTGTTTACTCGAACATGAACTGATATGTAAAGCCAAGTAAGCCAATAGACTCGAACAATGAAATTGAACCTCATAACCAATAAAAATGGTTATAAATGAACGTAAAATGATTATACCAAACCAATTAAATATTAAAGAGGTTATGGAATTATTAATTAATAACCCAAATTTTTTTATTTATTTCTTTAATAATAAGAGGAGAACATCAACGGATTTAAGGTAAGGGAACCATTCCATTTCATTCTTATTCATAATTTTCCTCTATTCTATGCCTTTTTATGTGTAATCTATAATGATGGGGTATGATTACACACAAACCCCTTACTGACCTTATTATTTATAAGTGATGAGAAACCAATTTTCTCTCTCATCAAGACCTCTTAGGTACACCCAACCCCATACCGATAAACCCTAACGAATTCAACCCAAACCTTCTTGGTTCTTTTGGGATTCTTTATCGTTCATTATGTCAAAACAGATTTATCTTATCTGTTTATATAAATATTCTAAATTATGTGAAGTTTAAAAAAATTAATTTATTAATACACCTTTATCTCCCTCTTTTGGAGATATACTTGTTTTTTTAAAATATTCCCTCATTAGAACTTTCCGATAAGAAAACAATTTTTAAGGGAACTTCTTGTATTTTTAGAAAATTTTTAGTGCAATATATACTATGTTTTATGACACCATGGACATTATAGAATCAGTATTTTTGTTATGAAAACATTATTTCTTCAATTCAATTATTATAAAAAATATTATCTTTTTTTCTATTTTAAAATATTTATTGAATTTTTCATAAAACATCCCAAAAATGTTTTAATGCTAAAGTTTTTCAAATAAATTTATTATATGTTTTAATTTATATTTCACATCACTTACCATTTTATATGCCTATTTTACCCTATGAAGTTTCATGTATGTTTTAAACCCATTATTTAATGGACACATTCATGATATGCCCATTCGTTATGATTTATGTCATGATTGTGGTAACAAATTCTTTCCAAGGGTACCTTTATGTGTATGTATGGGTGATTTTGTATGATTATTTATGTGTCCAGAATATTCATGAAAATTTTGAGATGGGTGTGTCTATATAGTGCTACAATTCATTGGGTAATGTTATGTCTTCTCAGATGCAATGTAAAACGGGATTGGTGGTTAGCCTTAACCCGTACTAAAATAGGAAATGGGATCGACGGTTAGCCTTGACCCATACTAAAATTGGAAATACAATTCGCGGTTAGCCTTGACACTTACTAAAGACATGTTTTATGATTCTGCCACATTTATATGATTCTATGTTTATATGATCCTATGTTTATATGATATGATTTCATATGTTCTATGCTCTGGATATCATTTTTTCATACCTTATAACTCATGATCTTAAGATGTATCCTTATGTTCATTCCCTTACTGGGCTTTTTTAGCTCATCCATTTTTTCTTGTGTTCTCCATGGTACCCTATGAAGATTTAAAAGGTCAATGGAAGTTTGGAGCTCAATATAAATATTAAAAAAGGAAGTGTTTGTTTTCCCCATGTTTCATGTACCTTGTCTTCCAAGACACTAGACATAACGATACTTGTCTTGTATTCTAATGTATAATTATTGTTAAAATCATTTAATGTTAGATTTAAAAGGATTGGGTCACTATAGTTGGTATCATAGGATGGTCCTGTTATTTTTGGAGGTTAAGAATATATCACCTTAGTGAAAACCTTAAGGATGACAATAATTATAATTACAAATTCTTATATTTTGGTGAGTATTGAGTAAGTGGTTTATCTAGAAAATATATCCATGTTAGGATATAGGCAGGTAGAGGAATCTCTAGCACATATTTATCTTGGGGTGAAACTCAAAAACAAATCATTGATCTAGTCTCAAACAGGAACTGGTGCACGACAATGTGCCTTGCTGCACTCTTGGTTACGACACTCCCAGGGGATATTATTTGGTAGATTCATGATCTTGGTACAAACCATAATTAAGGTACAAAAAATTCCCATAAGAATATAAGTTAAGAAATAGATAGAAGATAACCTAAATATATTCCAATGGAATCAAATGTTTGGATAAACTTAACTTTTATATGTTTATCATTTTAGAATCTAAGATTCTATTTTTTTACTTAATAGATAAGTATTCAAGACCTCAAATTATACGTTTTTTCTTAGTTAATGATGTGAAATAGAATTACAAGTTACAACAATCAATGTGATAGGAAATGTGAGGATTTCCCTAATTTTAAGCCTGATATGACGGGAGAGGGTGCTCAAAACTTCATGACAGTACTTGACCAGCTGGCTTGATTTAGAAATAATAAGTTGAATCATGCAGAACACCGTCCTCCTCTAAGGAAATATCAAGTTGTCATAAAATATGTCATGCAGCAAAGGCATCCCATGTTTTCATGGATCATGTGATCACCACCTCACGAAATAATATATTAACTCCATTGAAAAGAGATTATCCTCCCTCTAGTGCTCAGAAGAAGAAAAATTTGTCCTGGTTGTCTATCATTTTGATGTTGAAGATGAACAGAGGTGGACACTGATCAAGAATAAAAAGACCCAAGAAGAAATTGATTCCATGGATTGGGAGGAATTCAAGAAGATGTTTTTCAACAAATATTTTCCTCGAACCCTCTATCTCTAGATGAAAAGTTAATTCCTCAGACCCAATCCGAAGGAATATGAGTCCATCGAGCTATATTTAGAGAATTTTACATGGCTTGATAGGTATGACTCTATCATTGTCATGAACACCAAAATAAAGGTGGATCACTTCATTAGTGGACTAAAGCAGAGAAAATGAAAATCATCAGTGATTCAATAATTCGATAGTTATGACGATATTGTCTGTTGTGTCCTCAAGGTTGAAATGGAGATTGGAGACTCTCATTAGTCTTGTGGGCCCAATGACAAGAAGTGGAGAATGGAGAACAACATAGGTGGTTCATCAAACAAATATTATGATGGAAAGAAGCAAACTTTTTTCCCTTGTAAAATTTTTGGGAAGAAGCATCCTGGAAACTATCTTAAGGAAACCAAGAATTTCTTAAAATGTGTAAAATTTGGCCATCTATCCAAGAATTGCCGAAGGGATATAAAAAATACCACTAATGTAGTAGAATAAAGGAAGGTTCAGATCAATGCTCAGATACTGGTGCAGTGTTACAACATCAAGGATCATGGGAATTATGCAAGAAATTTCCTTAAGTTGAGGGTTGTTGGGTGAAATTAGCATCAACCTCCAAGGCAACAATGAAGGGATTAGGCTATCACTACTGTTGAGGTGGAGTCAGACATCGATGTGGTGACAGGTATTCTAGTTATTCATTTTAGAATAACAGATGACCTATTTGATTATGGTTCTATACATTATTTCATATCTGGAAATTTTAGTTTAACTATTCAAACACCACCTCAAAATTTGTAAGAAAGGTTATATTTGAGAAAAATTAATGGTGAAATCATTGCATCCATGGTTTATAACTCCTCCCTAGTAAATTTTTGTGGACTGAACCTCCTATCTAAAATCTCTTCATACTTTAATTAGTGGATTTTGATGCTATATTTGGCATTTATTGGCTATTTTTAAACAAATCCAATGGCAATTTTCAGGAAGGGAGATCACTCTTCACATCACAAAGCATCCTTAGATTCGTTAGAAGTGTAAGGAGGAATGTTAATCTCCTTTAGAATATTCATCTCAAGTGTGGATATTGTTTCCTTTTGATTAGGTATATCTTGCTCAAATTATTGAGACAAAGGAGAAAATCATGCTTGAAGACATGCCCATTATGAGGGATTACATTGATGTATTCCCTGAAGAGTTGCATGGTATTCCTCATGAACTAGAGGTTGAGTTCATAATTGAAACATTCCTGGGATCTCTACCTATATCAATGACACTTTACATAATGGCCACTATAGATCTAGAAGAGTTGAAGAAACAGTTACAGGAGTATATGGAGAAGGGTTGTATATGCCTGAGTTCTTCATCGTGGGGTGTGCTAGTCCACTTCATCAAGAAGAAGGATGGATCAATGCGCCTATACATTGATTATCATGGTATCAATAAAATCATGATAAAAATCAAGTATCTCCTACCACAGATAGATGAATTGTTCGATTAGCATCGTGGGGAAAATCATTTCTCTAAGGAGGAATTTCAGTCAGAATATCACCAATTAAAGGTGAGGAAGGAAGAAATTCTCAAGACTTCCTTTCAAATGAGGTATTGACACTATGAGTTCATAGTGATGACCATCAGACTCACTAATTCTCAAGAAATTTTTATGGATTTATTGAATACTGTATTTAGAGATTACCTCAACAAATTTGTGGTAGTACTTATTGATGATATTCTGATATACTCCAAGAGCAAGGAGGAACATGAGTAGAATTTTAATACCATGTTAAATAATTTGTGAAGGGAGAAGTTTTATGAAATGTGTATTAAATTTAAGTTCTAGATGGAGGAAGTATCATTCTTGGGGAACATTACCACCAGAAAAGGGATATCTATAGACCCTTCTAAGAAAAAGGCAATTGAAGAGTTTCCTAGACTAACTTCTGTAATGGTGAACAACACCTTTATGGGTTTAGATGGGTATTATTAGAGATTTTTGAAGAACGTTTAATGGTTTTCAGACCCATTTACCAAGCAGACATGGAATGGAGTAAAAATTTTTCTAGATACAGGAATGTGAAGACTGTTTCAGGTAGTTGAAAAGGAGGATTATTACTGCGCCAGTACTCACACTCCCAACAAATGGAGAACTCTTTGTGGACTATAATGATGCTTCAATAAAGGGATTAGGTTGTGTGACATTTCAAAATTATAAACAGGTATCCTACACCTGAAGCCAGCTGAAAATCCATGAGAAAAAAAATCCCATGCATGATCTGGAGTTGGTGGTTGTGATCCTTACATTGAAAATCAGGCAGCATTATCTGTATGAGGAGAAGAGTGAGATATATTCAAACCACAAGAGCCTTAAATATATATTCACACAAAAAGATATTAATATGCGCTAGTGAAGATAGATGGATATCATCAATGATTATGACTTCCCAATCAACAACCATCCTGATATGGAAAAAAAGTTAGTGGATGCTCTAAGTTGAAAAGATCATGCATCTCTATCAATGATTAGGATTTAAAAGTATCTGATCTACCTAGATTTTCAATGTATGGACATGGGAATGATTAAGGTAGGAACATCATCAATCCTTTCTCAAATTATTGATCAACCATCCCTCTTGAAGAAAATAAAATATGCTCAAATAAATCATGCGAAATTATGAAAACGGTGGAATCTATTAAAATGGGAAATACTTGGAGTTTATGATTGATGATAAAGGAGTTGTAAGATTTGGGTCACAATTATGTGTACCATCTGACCTAGAGTTAAAGAAGGAGCTTCTGAATGATGCACATAGCTCAACCTACTCTATCCACCAAGGGAGCACAATGATGTATCGTGATCTCTGAGAAAACATTTTGGGGTACAATATGAAAAGAGAGATTTCTGAAGATGCATCAAAGTGTCTGGTATGTTAGAAAGTGAAGGCTAAGAGGTATAAGTATAAAGGGATGATAAAACCACTACCCATACCAATATAGAAGTGGGAGAACATTATCATCGACTTTTTCGCTGGACAACCAAGGATGTAAAGAAGAAACAATGTTACATGGGTTGTTGTGGATTGCCTTACAAAGAAAGCTCACATTATCACGATTCAAAATGACTTGTCATTGGATCAAATTGCACAGATTTACATCAAATAAGTGGTAAGGATACATGGAATACCACTATTTATTGTAATCGATCACGATCCAAGATTCACCTTGATGTTATGTAAAAGTCTCCAACATTCTCTAAGAACTGAAATAAACTTTAGTACGGAATATCATCCTCAAACTTAAGGTCAATCTGAGCACATTGTTCAAACACTGGAAGATATGTTGAGAGAATGTTCTATAGGCTTCAAAGGAGGATGGGACCAACATCTTCAACTGATTGAATTACCCTAAAACTACAGTTCCCACCCGAGCATTCGAATGTCACCATATGAAGTCCTTTTTGGGAAGAGTGAAAAACACCAGTGTGTTGGGATGAAGTTAGTGAGTGTAAGCAGTTTCGACCTGAAATGGTTGAAGTAATAGTGGAGAAGGTGAAAACCATTCAGAAACATATCAAGGCATCCCAAAGTCGACAGTAAAGTTATGTGGACAATCTTTGAAGAGACCTAAAGTTTAAATTTTGAGACATGGTATTTTTATCCATATTTCCATGGAAGAAGGTCGTGAATTTTGGAAAGAAAGGGAAGTTATGTCCTAGGTACATCGGACCCTTTGAGATACTTGATGAAGTTAGAGCTGTGGCCTATCAATTAGCACTTCCAACTACCATATTGAAATTAAATGAATCCATTCATGTATCCCTCTGAAAAAACTATATAATCAACACTTCACATGTACTCTCTTCAGAGGTGGTACAATTGGAGGATGAGATTTCCTATAAGAAGCATCTAGTGAAGATCTTGCATCATAGAGATAAAGTTAAATGTAACAAGACTACTCACTTGGTCAAGGTACTATGGCGAAAAAATAAGTATGAAGAGGGAACATGGGAACTAGAGGAAGAAATGGAGGAAAAGTATCCACACCTGTTAATGGCTTAGAATGTAAAACAAAATTTTATGGGATAAAATTCATAAGGGGGGAAGAATGTAACGAATCAATGTATTATAAATGGAAATTTCTATCTTATAGATATGTCATAAAATCGCATGAAAACACAACATAATGTACTATTAAGTGCTACGTGACCTTTAAAACATAATTTTGTCACTTCTGTGTTTGGAATTCTGAAAATATGACACACACAGTAGCGATCAGTAAGTTATTTGGAGTCTGATATGAAAAACATAATTTTTGGTGAATAGTAACCTACCCTTATGAATCGAAACATACCTTTAGGAATAGTTTTATACCCTAATGAATTGTTACATTACCTATGATATTAAAAATATAATGTTCAAGTGAAAGTATGATGTTTCGATATTTTAGAATAAGAAAATTAATGTTTTAAAATTAGTTTTTTAATAATAATTTATGATTTTAATTAAATAATAAAATAATCCTATTTAGAAAATTATTTTTGAAAAATGAATTTCATTTTATGATTCTACATATGTAAAAATGGTTTCGGTCTTTTTTTGGTATTTTCCTAAAATACATGAATTTTTTATGAATAGTAAAATACAATAATTTATGATAAATGATTAATAACGGATTTATTGAGTCATTGACGATGATCTGATGATGAAAGCCCAATTTTTTCAAAATCACATTCATTTATTACTATTTTTGGTCTTGTAATCATAACTATTGAGGGTCTTCGGTACTAAAAAAATGGCCATTATCAGCACTCAAAAATGGGCTTCAACAGCGCTAAAAACGCGTTGTAATGCTCATCGCTGATAAATTCCACACCTGATGTAATATAAAATTTTGCAGCAGCATACCCAAACAAGACCTACAAAAAAATCATCATATCAACAAGTATATCCATACAAAATTAACATATAATTCATAAGGTAATTTCATAATGTATAACCTTTACAACAAGTATACTACAACACCATTAACACATAATTCATAAGTTAATTAAATACATAAATAATTAAATTCAGAATTCAAGGGGTTGGGGGTTGTTCAAGGGTTGGGGTGGTTTTCCAAGGGGTGTAGTGGGTTTCCAGGGGTGGGGGTGTCCTGGGGGTGGGGGTGTCTGGGGGATGTGGGTTTTCATAAGGCTAGGGATTTCCAAGGGAGTGGGGTGGTGTCCATGCAGGTGGTGGGGGTAGTCTATGGGGGTGGGGTTGTCTAGGGGGTGGGGGTGTCCAGGTGGTGGGGTGGTGTCGATGAGGGGTGGGGGTGTCCAGGGGGTGGGGGTCGTCCAGGGGGATGGTGGGATGTAGAGGGGGTTGGGGGCTATCCATGGGGGGGTCTAGGGGGTGGGGTGGTGTCCAGGGTGTTGGGGGGCCTTCCAGGGGGTGGGGCTGTCCAGGGGGTGGGGTGGTGTCCAGGGGGTGGGGGTGGTCCAGGGGGTTGGTGGGGTTGTCCAAGGGGGTGGTGTTGTGTCCAGGGGTTGGGGGTGGTTGTCCAAGGGAGTGTGGGTGTCTAGGGGTGGGGTGTCCATATGGTGGGGTGGAGTCTAGGAGGGGTAGGGGTGTCGTCTAGGGGTTGAGGGTGTCCAGGGGGTGGTGGTGTCCAGGGGGTTGGGGGGCTTCCCAAGGTGGGGGGCTGTCCATGGGGGTGTCTAGGGGGTGGGGTGGTGTCTAGGGGGTTGGTGGGCTTTCCTGGGGGTGGGTTGTCTAGAGAGGTGGGGGTGTCTAGGGGGTGGGGTAGTGTCCAGGGGGTGGGGTGGGGTTGTCCAAGGGGGGTGGGGTGGTGTCCAAAGGTTGGGGTGTTTCCCAAGGGTGGTGGGTGTCTAGGGGGTGGGGGTGTCCAGGTAGTGGGGTTGAGTCTAGGAGTAGTGGGGGTGCCGTCCAGGGGGTCGATAGGTGTCCAGGGGGTGGGGTCTGGGGGGGGGGGGTTGTCAAAGGGGGTGTCCAGGGGTTGGGGTGATGACCAGGGGGTTGGGGGGATTTCCTGGGCGTGGGGGAGTCCATAGGGGTCGGGTGTCTAGGGGTGGGGTAGTGTATAGGGGGTTGTGTAGCGGTCCATGGGGTAGGTGGGGCTGTCCAGGGGGGTGGGGTGGTGTCTAGGGGTGGGGGTGGCTGTCCTAGGGGGTGGGGTGTCCAGATGGTGGGGTGGTGTCTATAAGGGGTGGGGGTTTCGTCTAGGGGTTGGTGGGTGTCCAGGGGTGGGGGTGTCCAGGGGGTGGGGTGGTGTCCATGGGGTTTGGGGCTTTCCAGGGGTGGGGTGCCCAGAGGGGTGTAGGTGTCCTGAAGGTGGGGTGGTGTCCAGGGTGGGTCAAGGGGTTGGTGGGGCTGTCTAAGGGGGGTTGGGTTGTTTCCAGGGTTTTTGGGGTGGTTGTCCCTAGGGGTGGGGGTGTCCAGGGTGGTGTGGGTTCAGGTGGTGGGGTTGTGTCTAGGAGGGGTGGGGGGTCCAGGGGGTGGGGTTTCTAGGGGGTTGGGGTCATCCAGGGGGTTGGGGGTGTCCATTTTAATCAAAAGAGATACTTTGAGTGATACCGATCACACTGTGCATCGGATTGAGGCGGAGTTGACTCATACACGTCACAAATGACCCATTGATCATTCCTCTAAAGTATCAACACAATCTGAATGTGTTTGGTTGAACATCTGTACATTAGTTTTTGTTTTCACTTAATATTTTTTCCATTTTAAACAAAAGAGAGACACTTTGTATGATAACGTACACACCATACCAAGGATTGAGGTGGGGTTGATTCTTACATGTCACAAATGTCCCATGGATCATTCCCCTAAAGTATCAACACAATCCGAATGAGTTGTTTGGATTCATGTATGTTAGTTGTTGTTTTCCCTTAAAATTCTGTCCACTTTAAACAAAAGAAAGACTTTGAGTGATATCGGGCACATAGTGCCTCGTATTGAGGCGGGTTGACTTTTACATGTTGGAAATGACCCATGGATCGTTCCCCTAAATTATGAACACAATCTAAAGGCATTTGTTCGGATTTCCGTACGTTATTTGTTGTTTTCACTTAAAATTCTGTCATTTTTAAACAAAATAGAGACACTTTGAGTGAAACTGTCCACACCATGCCTGGGATAGAGGTGGGGTTGACTCATACATGTCATAAATGACCCATGGAGTGTTCCCCTAAAGTATCAACACAACCAGAAAGCATTTGGTCAGATTTCTGATTGTCAGTTGTTGTTTTTACTTAAAATTCTGTCCATTTTAATCAAACGAGAGACTTTTAGTGATACATGTCACACCATGTCTCAGATTGGGGTGAGGTTGACTCGTACATGTCAAAAATGACCCATGGATCATTCCCCTAAAGTGTCAACACAATCCAAATGTGTTTGATTGGATTTCTGAATGTCAGTTTTTGTTTTCACTTAAAATTGTGTCCATTTTAAATAAAAGAGAGACACTTTGAGTGATACTGGCCACACCGTGCCTCGGATTGAGGCTAGGTTGACTCTTACATGTCAAAAATGACCCCTAGATTTTCCCCCTAAAATAAAAACATAATAAAAATGCGTTTGGTTGGATTTCCGTAAGTCATTTGCTGTTTTCACTTAAAATTCAATCCATTTTAAACAAAAGTGAGACACTTTGAGTGATACCGACCTCATTGTGCCTCAAATTGAGGTGGGGTTGACTTGTACATGTCAAAAATGATCCATGACTCGTTCCCCTAAATTATGAACACAATTCAAATCCGTTTTGTCAAATTTTTGTATGTGAGTTGTTGTTTTCACTTAAAATTTTGTCCATTTTAAACAAAAGAGAGACATTTTGAGTAATTCTAGGCCCACCATGCCTCAGATTCAGGCGAGGTTGACTCATAAACGTCAAAAATGACTCTTGAATAATTCCCCTAATGTATCAACCCAATATGAATGCATTTGGTCATATTTACGTATGCCAGTTGTGGTTTTCACATAAAATTTTATCCATTTTAAACAGAAGATAGACTTTGAGTGATATCGCCACATTGTGGCTAGAAATGAGTCCGGGTTGACTCTTCCACATCATAAATGACCCATGGATTGTTCCCCTAAATTTTCAACGCTATCCAACTGCGTTTTTTTGGATTTCAATATGTCAGTTTTTGTTTTCACTTAAAACTATGTCGATTTTAAACAAAATAGGGATTTTGAGTGAAACAGGCCACATCGTGACTTGGATTGAGTCAAGGTTAAAACTTACACATCAGAAAGAACCCATGGATCATTCCCCTAAACTATCAACATAATCTGAATGCATTTGGTCAGAATTCCGTACTTCAATTGTTGTTTTTACTTAAAATTTTGTCCATTTTATACAAAAGAGAGTCACTTTGAGTGATACCTGCCACACCGTGCCTCGGATTGAGGCAGGGTTGACTCTTACATGTCGCAAATGACCCATGTATCATTACCCAAAAGTATCTACACAATACGAATGATTTTGATCAGATTTCTGTACATTAGTTGTTGTTTTAACTTAAAATTCTGTCCATTTTATACAAAATAGAGACACTTTCATTGATACTGACCTCACCATGCATTGGATTTAGGCTGGTTTGACTCATACAAGTCAAAAATGACCCATGGATAACACTCTTAATGTATAAACACAATATAAATGTGTTTGGTTGGATTTTCATTAGTCAGTTGTTATTTTCACATAAAATTCTGTCCATTTTAAAAAAAAGAGAGACACTTTGAGTGATACCGGCCACTCTATGCCTCAGATGGATTTGGGGTTGACTCTTACTGATGTGGAAGTGTTTTGACACCATCTTCCACATCCTTCTTTCATTTTTATTGTCTTTTTTATTTTAAAATGTTCTTTTTTTATTAAATAATAGATAATTATTGTGTTTTTGTACTTGATGTGTAAAATAATCAGTTTTTAGTATAAAACATGCATTTTAATGTTCATTAGTGTAATTTTAAATAATTTTTAAATTAACTTAGTCTGGAGAATTAGACTTTTATTTATTTTTTCTTTTATTTGTATAATTTTTTCATTCTAGTTAGTTTATTAATTCATTTATTAAATTAATTAATACTTTATTCTTTAAATTGTAAATAAATAACTCTTTTTGGTTGTTAGTCTTTTAATAATTTTAATAATTTTAATAATTTAATTTTATTCAATTAATATTTCTTATTCATTAATTTACTTTATTATTTATTTAATTAATCAGTTAAATCATGTAACTGTAGTTACTTTAGTTTGTTTTTAAATTAAGTTTATATATAATTTTTAATTCATACTAATTCAATATTTTAAATAAAAAAAATTAATATTATTTTTTAACATTGTTTTTATTTATTTGGTTTTTAATTTTATTATATTTAATTTGTTAATAGTATTTCAGTTTATTTAATTATTGTTGTGTTTATTTTGCCAGTGTTTTGGTCGCACGGTACTCAGATGTTGTTCCTTTATGGTGTATGTGCCACCTTTTCTAGCCTCATGGTCTCACCGTGAGTTCAGTCATGGTGCCTCACTTGCAATCTCATAGCAATCATGAGGGACCTTTATGGGGCCACCATAATCTGTCTTGTCCTTCCAACGTTTCATGGCACCATTTCAAACTGTCTCACACTCACTGTCTCACCGTTTCAACCCTTGTGGAACGGTTACTGTCTCACCATTTAAAAAAACATAGCCACTGTTTCATCTCTTCTACTATCCCACCGTATCTCTTCTTCACCCATCTAAATCTCACTGCCTCATTCCATAGCAAACCTGGAACCATTCTTGTTCCTCTTCACAACTCCTTTACGCAGCAGCACAACAATTACAAAATCAACTCCAAAAACCCAGCAAAAATTCATTCACCAATCACAAACATCAAAGCACAACCATAGTAGAAGGAAGACACAAATATCTAAGAGACTCGAAATCTGAACAAATATTCACAACCGAACATCCTCAAATGTAAAGATTGAAGAAATATTAGAATAAAGTACCCAAGCTCCGAGCCAACAACCGCACTCAAACCCTACCCCCTCCCCTTCCACCTCACAGGCCACACCCCATTCGAACCCCTGGCCTCTCCTTCTACCTCTTCTTTGTGCGCGGAAACCCCATAAACCCTGGCCTAACTTCCCCTGTGTCGTCGAACATCTTCTCCCATCTGAATTTTCATGGCCATCGTGACTTTACTTCCTCAATCTGCACAATGCCAAGACCCCCTATCGCACCCCTTCATCCCGCCGCTGATCTCCCCTACATCCCTCTATTCCACGCTGCACGAACTTCTTTCCCCCTTCTCTTCATTGTTTTTCATTTTCTTTATATACTATAATTTAATAAATTAATTAATAAACTGAGTTTGTGGTTGTTTAAAGATGGTCAAAGTTTTTCATTTTTTCAAAAAGTGCTTCAGAATTCCTTTGATTTTTTTCAAATTCTTTCATCACAAGATGGTCATTGGAGGTTCAATGGTACTTCATTTTTGTCCTGTTTAGTGGATAACCTTTTGCTGGATGTTGAGAGTGGAACTTAGTCAGAAACTGTTAAGCATGAATGATTATTGAGTGAAATTGGTCACTGTCTCTTTAGATCTATCTATTTTGGAACTGAGGATAAGAGTATGATATGATAGGTTTTGTAGGATTATGATCATGGATTTGCATAACTTGATGTTCTGACTGGAACCCATGGGACTCACATTTTTATAAAATAATATTCAATAACTTTAGGAAATCGTCTCGATTGTTTATTAGTTAAGTCCTTTGTAATTGGAGTAAAATGGGAAAATTGGATCCCATGGCGATTATCTGAGACAAGGTTCATTTGGTGCGAATCTGTTAATAAATAAAGCCAGAGGGGTCATTCTATTGTCATGTTGAATTCCCCCATCTTGAACCTGAGTTTGTGGTTGTTTAAAAATGCCGTCAATTTTTGGCATCGTTTCCGCGGAAGCAACTACTGTCCCAGTGGTTTTTCAAATTTTTATTTTATTTTAAAACACAAAAAAACATATAAAAACATCAACAAAACACACACAAACAGTCACAGTGATGAACTCTAATGAATCTGATACAATGTCACTATTTGACCCAGTTCAAGAGCTTGAGGAGGTTGTTTCTATGTTTAAATGTTGGATGCCCAAAATAAAGCATCGAGAACTTACTGATGAGGAGACAGCTTATTATGATGAGATCATCCAGTGGATGAAACAATCCATGGATAAGGTCAAGGGATACCAAGAAGTAATTGAAGTACCACTACCTCTCATTGAATCCCAAAATTCTGGAAAACAATTGAGATAGAAAGAGAAAAGAAACAGAAGGAATAAAAATTTTGAGTTTACCAACATTGATATGGATTTTCCACTGGAGTAAAAGATGGAAATTCCAGAATCAATTTCCAAGGATGTTTTCAAGGGCTAGTAGGAGATGGAACTTTCAATGATTCATGATGTTGGGCACTTCTTTGATGATCATCTTTTCTCTGATTTCCATTCTAATGAGTTTGCTGGTAATAACTGTTTTAATGACTTATCAATTCTTCAACAGGTGGAGCCAACACATGACATCATATCAGTCTCCTTGGAAGATTTAGCAACTGAGGTGGTGTGTTTTGGAGAGAGTTTGGAGGAGGTTGAATACCTCACTCTTTCCCCAGACCCACTCCCAGGATCACTATTCCATAACGAGGAGGAAAAAACACCATTGATAAAGGGAGTTTACAATTTTATGGAGAAGTTGTATTTTTATTCAACTTGGATTACATTTAAGATGATTTTAATTGCTTTTCTCCTTGTGCAGGTTTTGAAGATGCATCTCACTTTTGTGATTTCTTAGAGAGTGAGGAAGTTGGGGTTACTTCTACTGAAGAGTTTATAGAACTCCCAATTCTGGATAACACTTCCAGTTTGGGAGTTATTTTTGAAAAGTAATTTTTGGAGTAGTGCACATGTTTACATGTGGATGACGACAATGTCTGTTTTTTTCAAGATAAAATAATTTATTGGAATGAACCGGAATACAAGTCAAAACCATGTTTTCCATCATTAATACATCTGCACCCTCAACCTCTAGATGCATAAGAGGGGCAGTACCCCTACCTTTTTTGCTCCCCTCCACCATTCATCATGAACTAATTCACTGTGAAGGAGGGGAATTTGGTTGAAGCATCACATTGGGTACTCCAAATATGGAAAAGCACTGAAGTTGGAAGGAATCACACCTATTGGTTCCAGAGCAAGAACATAAATCCCCCATCCAACTGGGGTTGATCTGAGGACTGTCCACCTATGGACAGCCAAACTACAGCACCCCCCAGGGGTTATCCCAGGATTTTCCTCTTTAATTTCCTGCTTTAGTTTATTTTTTCATGTTGGTTTAATTTGAGTGTTGTTTTCTTAGGACAATAAACAGGCAGTGGATCCCACATGGCTATCATCCAAGTATCAAGGGGCCAACTCACTAGATTAATGGAAAAAACAACCTAACTCCCACTATGTATCTACTTTTTATTTGAACATAAAATCTAGAACACAAATGTCAAAATGTTTCATCATGTAGGTGCCAAAATGGAGCAGCTAGAGTTAATGCAAAAAGAAAATAAATGGAGACATTTAAAAAATGAATTAAGGCTTCCATTAAGGTGTTAATGTTCCTGGTACTATGCCACCATTTTCTTCTAAAAGTGCCACTAGTTCCTGTATGCACCATTTCACAATCGTGGTCTCATCTTGAGCTTCACTCAGGGTGCCATAGTATTCCCCACACACTATGTTTCCTCACTGTCTCATTGTTTTCCCATCATTCTCACGGTATCACTATGTACATTACCCATCATTTCAATTCTTCATTGTCTCACCACTGGACACCGCTTCATTTACCTATTCATGGTGCGACTTCAAATACTCTTTGGCGCCACTCCATCCACCTGTCGTTGTTTCATTTCACAATAGGTGCCAACCCCATTACCCACACGGTGCCACCCTCTCATCCCTCCGCTCAAACCAAGCTTGCCTCACCTTGCACACCCACCTGTCTGGCCTCTCTCTTCGAGCCCCCAGTCTCCGTGATTGGCGCCCCTGTCTTGATAAACTGCACAACATTTAGTAATTAAATTTCAAAGAAAAAAATATAATGAAACACAAATAGAGAACCTCATGCCATCAAAAATTCTACACAGCAGCACAAAAAACCCTATCAATCTAAACACTGAACATAACAGTTGATTTGAAGAAGAATCACACAACCAGGCCTCCACAAAATGAAACCCTCAATAAAACCCTTTCCTTCACATCCGCTGTTAGCCAGACACCATTCACCAGCCATGCACCACCCACCGAAGCCAACTCCATCCTGATTCCGGTCCCACAACACCCTAGCCTCCTCCATCCCTCTCCCACTATCCTAAACGCGCCGCCAGCACCCGGTTCAGAGCGAGTCCTGCCGTAACCATGCCTCCTCTTCTACTCTTCACCGAACAGAACTACCTGAAGCCACCATACCTCACCGTAGTAGCATCTACCTAAGCCACCCAAATCCACCGCTTCCTACTCTTGAAACCCTAACCCAAACAAACCGCTACACGCACCCCTGTCTCTTTCCTCGCTGTCCGAATAGATCCACGACCATCATCTAAACACTGACGTCATCCCCTGCCTCCTCTCCATCCGTGCTACAAAGACCCTCCTGCTTTCCCCCTTTTCTTTTCCACGCCGCACCCCACCCCCTCTTCATCTTATTTTTCGTTGTTTCATTCTATTTGTTTTAAAATATAATAATTACATATATAATACATTATATATAATACAGTAAATAATATACATAAAATATAATGCTTATATATATATATTGTTAATTACTTTTGTTTAATAATAAGTAGAATATTAATAAATATAATAATTATATTTATATATAATAGTAATAATAATATTATATATTATATATATATTAATAATTATTTTTTTTACTAATTTAATTAAAAATATTAATATATAGTTATTTAATTATAGTTTCATTTTATTTGTTTTTCTTGTTTTGGTTTTTCTGGGCTTCGTGTAGGGGGAGATATTCATTGAAGCGGTGATAAAAGAAATTTTTTGTGTGAAAGGCGCGAGAATATTCACGAGTTTGTTGTAGGGGAATTGGGTATACTCACTTGATGTTCACTAGGATCTAGTGACAAGTGGAATTAAAGCGCTCCACATGGATAGACACTGCTTGTTAATTTAGTTTTCTGTTTTCATTTCTAAATAAGAGGATGTGCGACTCCTCTCTTGTAGGCCAAGGCTGGGGGCAGGAACAAGAATGTGGTGGGAATAATTCCATAGGGGGGAGACTCCACCGGATTCACACATCCATTCCTTCCACATCTCACAGACTTGGACAGTATTTGACATGGAGACGGTACCTGCTCCTCCATTCACCGCCTCACCCCTGTTGCTCTGTTCTAGTTTTAATTTCAATTTTGTCTGTAAATACTTGTGTTGCGTGTTTTCTAATTAGAATTGTGATGTTTGTTTCAGTCGTTTTGTGTCGTCTATTCATCTTCTCTTCGTATTATGATATCTAATCTCCAGAAATGGAGATCTAACTTGCGGTGTAAGATCCAGTTTATAAAAATCAACACGATATGGAGATCCACACATCAATGTGATAACATTCTTTTAATTCTCCTTGGTAGATCGCATCTGCGAGTTAGATTAAGTGAGAGAGAGATCTTGCGTAGGACAACTTGCCACTTTCTTATTTGGTTTATTCTCCCCTTACTATCTTGATTTCTCGAACTGAAAATCAAGATTTGTCGTGTGATGTGACGATCTTAATGGAATCATTCTGTTTTGTGAGATTTTCATTCCAGAATGATTTTTCTAAGTGTATCACCTTGCAATTCGGAGGAACGCTTGAGTATTGAATAAATTCGATGCTAGAGTGTTTAATTTCTAGGTGAGACTAGTGTGTGATCTGAGGCATCGATCATGCACTGTGAGAATTTGAGAATTGTTCATGTTGATCTAGGAAGGCATGTAGGGGGTGGATTAACCTGGTTCCTACGTTGTACTCACTGAATTTCTTCTTCTGTGTCTTGGTGTCATTTGTTTGTCCTAGTTTTTTTCCTGTGTCTCTATTTTTTTGCACTTTTTCATCACTGTTTCCCTCACCACTATGCTTTTCAGCACTTATTAGTGTTACCTTATGAATGTGCTTTTATGATTTCAATGTATTCAAACATACAAAATGATTTTCGAAATGACCACTTAGGCTCTCGACACTACTTACTTGAGAGCGACCCCGAGGTTATCCATTGTGCTATATCTTGGGTCTTTATAAATTTAAGCTTGATTGTCCTCGCGACAAGGAAGAGCAGTCACTTACACATCAAAAATGACTCATGGATCATTCTATTAAAGTATCAACACAATCTGAATGAATTTGGTCCGATTTCCGAATATCTGTTGTTGATTTCACATAAAATTTTGTCAATTTTAAAAATAAGAGATACTTTGAGTGATACCGGTAACATTGTGCCTCAGATTGAGGTGGGGATGGCTCGTACACATCCAAAATGACTCATTTATGTTTCCCAAATTTATCAATGCAATACGAATGCGTTTGGTTAGATTTCCATATGTCAGTTGTTGTTTTCACTTAAAATTCTGATCAATTTAAACAAAAGAGAGACACTTTGAATGATACCAGCAACATTGTGCCTTTTATTGAGGAAGGGTTGACTCATAAACGTGAAAAATGACCCATGGATCATTCCCCTAAAGTATCAACACAATCTGAATGCATTTGGTTGGATTCATGTACGTCAGTTGTTGTTTTCACATAAAATTCCGTCCATTTTAAACAAAAGAGAGACACTTTGACTGATACTGGTGACACCATGACTCATATTGAGGATGGATTGACTCGTTCCCATCAAAAATGACCCATGTATTATTCCCCTAAAGTTTCAACACAATCTGAATGTGTTTGGTCAGATTTTCGTACATCACTTGTTGTTCTCACTTAAAATTTTGCCAATTTTAAACAAAAGCAAGACACTTTGAGTGATAACGGCCATGTCATGCCTCTAATTGAGGCGGGGTTGACTCATACACGTAAACAATGACCCATGGATATTCCCCTAAAATATCAACACAATCCAAAGGTTTTTGGTCAGATATTCGTATGTCAGTTGTTGTTTTCACTTAAAATTCTGTCCATTTTAAACAAAAGAGAGACTTTGGGTGATACCATCCATAATGTTTCTCGTATTGATATGTGGTTGAATCCTAAATCTAAAAAATGACCCATGCATCATTTCCCTAAAAGTATTAACACAATCCTAATGCGTTTGGTTGGATTTTCGTACTTCATTTGTTGCTTTCACTTATAATTTAGTACATTTTAAACAAAAGAGTGACACTTTCAGTGATACCGGCCACACCGTGCCTCAGATTGAGGCGGTGTTTACTCACAAACGTCACAAATGACACATGGATCATTCCCGTAATGTATTAACATAGTGGGAATGTGTTTGGTTGGATTTCCCTCTGTTAGTTGTTGTTTTCACTTAAAATTATGTCCATTTTAAACAAAGGAAACACTTTCAGTGATAACAGCCACACCGTGCCTATGATTGAGGTGGGGTTGACTCGTACACATCACAAATGACCCATGGATTGTTCCCTAATGTATCAACACAATATGATTGTGTTTGGTCAAATTTTCATATGTTAGTTGTTGTTTGCAGTTTAAATTCTTCCAATTTTAAACAAAAAAGAGACTTTGAATGATACCAGCCACACCGTGCCTCAAATTGAGGCTTGGTTGACTCGTACACATCAAACATGGACCATGTATCGTTACCCAAAAGTATCAACACAATCCAAATGCTTTTGGTTTGATTTTTGTATGTCATTTTTTTATTTTCACTTAAAATATTGTCCATTTTAAAAAAAGAGATACTTTGAGTGATACCGGCCACATCGTGCCTCATATTGAGCCAGGGTTGACTTGTACACATCACAAATGATCCATAGATCATTCCGCTAAAGTCTCAACACAATATTAATGCGTTTGGTTGGATTCTCTTATTTTAGTTGAGTTTTTTCACTTAAAATTATGTTCATTTTAAACAAAAGAAATACATTGAGTGATATAGGCCCCATTGTGCCTTGGATTGAGGCGTGGTTGACTCGTACACATCAAAAATTACCCATTTATCATACCCCTAATGTATCAACACAATCTAAATGCGTTTGATCATATTTCCATAAGTCAGTTGTTGTTTTCATTTAAAATTCTGTCCATTTTAAACAGAAGAGGGACACTTTGAATGATATTGGCCACATCGTGCCTTGGATTGAGGTCAGGTTGATTCATACATGTCAAAAATGGCACATTGATCATTCCCCTAATGTATCAACACAATCCAAATTCTTTTGGTCGGATTTCCGTATGTCATTTGTTGTTTTCACCTAAAATTCTATCCATTTTAATCAAAAGAGAAACACATTGAGTGATATCTGCCACACCGTGCCTCAGATTGATGCGGGGTTGACTCATAAATGTCACAAATGACCCATGTATCATTCCACTAAAGTATCAACACATTCCAAATGAGTTTGGTTGAATTTTTATACTGTAGTTGTGGGTTTCACTTAAAATTCAGTCCATTTTAAACAAAAGATAGACACTTTGAGTAATATTGGCCACACTGTGCCTCAGATTGAGGTGGGGTTGACTCATACATCTCAAAAATGACCCATGGATCGTTCCCCTAATGTATCAACACAATACGTATGCATTTGGTCAGATATAATGGTATTTTAGAGGTTTTATTGGGTTTTCATATCAAAAGCCCAAAGAAAAGTGGTTCATCATTCATGCTTGTTGCTGGTTCATTTCATATGTTAAAATAGGAAAACTACTCATTGGATAAAGGATGTTTTATTTAATAATAGTTACATTTTTTCTATAAACATTTACATACGACAATGTTTCATCTTTTGATCCCCTTAATCTCTCTCAAAAAAGACTTCCAATTGTACAAGTCTCCAAGTCATATCTTTATGTTATTTGTGTACAATCATCCATCAAGTATGTTGCCCACTCATTTCGGAACAAATCTATATCATCTTTTGAGTATGAGGCTCTTTTAAATTCATATTAGCACTAAAAAATATATAAAGTAAGAATTAATAAATAATTTAAATTAAATAGTATTTGTTTTTGAAAATACCTCTTTAGGAATGCTAGTTTATTCATGAAAAATGATCTCAAACATAAATTTAAAAACATAATAACCACAATCATTATTGTTTGTTAGTTTTGGACACTGAAAAAAATTTATCATTAGGAGAATAAGTAACTTTTGTTGATATGTGTTTGCAGAGTGAAATTTTATTATATATGCCTTGATATTTTTTCATACATAGTACTTACTTGCATCCTAATGCTTAGCCCCTGTCCTCATTCCTATTTTTATATGATATTTATACACCACCCTATCATAATAGAATCTTCAGTAAAAGACAATATAAATTATATTACTTTATTTCTAGACCTACAACATAGGATGTAGTGTGTTACAGATTCAAAAACTCCATCATGTGTGGTCGGTTTGTTGTATATCATTTCATTGAATCTAGAAAATAAATCTTTGGAGTATCCAAGTTCACCGCAATTAGAATCCAACAAAAAAAAATTAGTAATAAAATAATTGAAAATATAATTAATATACTTTAATCGTATAGTTTTACCCGAATATGGTTGCAATTAGGAAGATTCTTCAATCAGTAATCTTACTTTCAAATGTTTTTAGCAAGATGTTAACTATTCCATCCTTTTTTGATGGCTCTAATTTCATTAGTTGTGTTGATGTGATATGAGGAGTAACGATTCTGAATTTTGGATCATGGGACAATTCCTTTAACTATTTTTCATATATATATATATATGTAAATAATATAAAATGTGTTTAGTTAAAATTTCACATTATATTATCTTTTAGAAAATCAATTCATGAAAACATACCTCATATATAAATTTACAATTGTGATAGCTAGCCAACCATATTCAAGGATCTCATTTACATTTTCAATTGCAATGAAATATTGAATTTCTTCTTTTTATATATTCTTTTCAAAAAACACTATATGACTACAACCACCTCTTAGCTTCGTATCCACATGAGTCATCAATGTTAGTAAATGTGGATAGAGAACAGGGGGTGTTATTGTTCTTTTAGTAGATCTTTGGGATCGTTTGGTCAATCCTTTAGATGCTTTTGAGCCAACTTTTCTTATCACCCCCATCCCTTTCTCCGTCTATAATAACATTCATTGGTTTCAGATCTCTTTGTCATTAATTTTTAAAGGTTTACCTTGAAAAAAATGGAAATAAATACTTATTTGTCCACATGTACTCTTACAAGTTGTGACGGCCTTGAAATGAATGTCCCAATATCCTTTTCCACCGTATGAATATCATCATCATCAAGTGGAATAGGTAGCTCTACATTTGGATCATGACATATAGTAATCATCACTTTCAGATGATCTTTCGGAAGAGTTCTATTATGAAGCTTGTCCTCTAGGATGTTTAACACCATAGCCCTCGCTACAAGGTGATAGGTGAGTGTTGATAGATATAAATCACACTCATTATCACCTAGTATAAGATCAGTACAAGAGAAGTATCATTTTTTTTCTGATTCACATTTCATGGAAACAATTATTAGAATATTGATTACAACGGGTAACATAGTTCTTTGAGGGGAATGACTCGCCTAAAAGCCGGCGGGGGTGGGGTGGGATCTTCACACACGGGTTGTTCCTGAGTTGCGTCTTCTCCTTGCTTATCACCCTTAAAAATTTCTAGCAACTCTCCCTACTATTGAAATCGTTCATCAAGAGTTTCTATTATCTCCCTCATTTTTTTAGTTTTTTAATCTCTATCATCTGTTTGTTTTTTTCTCATTATATACTAAGGTATTCACCCCAAACCCCGCACCTCTAACACAGACATATTGTTCTGGACACTTCAAAGTGATCGATAGTAGGTTTGCATCCCCTACAGGAGTAGCTAATTCCTATGACTGTCGGATATTAGAAAATAATAAATTATATTTATGTAATATCAATTTAAAACAATTCTTTTTATTGTGTCATACTTACACATATTTCCCACCCTTTTTCTGTGTTTTCATCTACTAGCTTCCCTTCCTTAGTCACATGTGCCTCCTTCCATTGCACATGATGTGGGATGGAAGTGTCTTCAGTTTTAGACTCATAAATCTACATATAAATATAGAAATATAATTATTATGTTGTTTCTTAGCACCTAATTAACAATATTTCTGTAAATTTAAAATATGTACCATTTTCTTTTCTAGTGAAGTGTACTCCATCCTTGCTTTGCAATAGGAGTATGTTGGTTTTGATGCATCTTCCTTATATTCAGCACTGATTTTCTGTTTCATAAATAAAATATTGACAATCAAAGTGATGAATACATGTATCCTCAAACAATGTATTGTCAACCAAAATGTTCCCGAAACTTCTAATCCCCATGGCATCCAATAAATTAATCCCATGCTTCTTAGGATACCAGGTGAGCATAGATAGGGGGTGGGTGAGGGTTTATTTTCCCTTTGTGGAATCTTTCAGGTGACATTTTGTTAAAATAGTGCGAAAACCTTGATGACACCTTCCTGCAATACATAGTACATAATTCTTGTGTGAATCATCTACTATAAATGTACTCTGCAAGAGAATGAGAAGAGTAAGACATTGTTTCATTATTTTATTTTCTAGTAAACTAAAGAAATAATATCATAATGTTACCATAATTTCTTCCCAGATCACAAGCTTCGGCCTGGACACAACATGGTTGCATGAATCTATGTCAATCGGTTTCTGTTTCCAAGTAAAAATTCCAATGTGACTACTAAACATAGCCTTGATGGGAATCACATTGTCAATACAGCTGAAAGTGATGTATATTTAGTGCAACCATCATACAATGGCATCTTTTCAAAACTCTTTAACTTCTCAAACAATTTTGGGAAATCATGGAGTTCATCTTCAATTGTCCTTATCATTTCCTCAATATGATCATCATCATCATTAACATCTGTAAACACATTCCCCATACAGTCTTCCCCATTATCCATATTTGTATATATATCTGATGATCAATAAAACTCAGTTTTATCCCAGCTAGTCACTACCTTTTCTTTTTCTTCATGATTATTCCAAAATTTATAACTCTGATTTATTCCATGAACTATCCAATGTTCTTCCACCTCCTCTGGAGTAGTTAGTTTAGAATAAATACAACATAAACATAGAAAAAGGATTTGAGAAGAATCCTTTGTGTGAACCTTTTCAAACTTGATGAACTCTTTCTCTCTGTTATCATATGCTATTGTCAAAAAATTAGCATCCATTCAATATTTATTCATATCCATCCTGTTTGAATCTCAAATATTAGTATTTATGATTCAAATACAAAAAACAAGACATTCAAATATATTAAAATAGAACCACTTCCTTATAAAATTAGAGATTAATAGAGCCTAACCATTTCCAATAATGATTTGTAAATCAACAGAACCAAGATAGACCCCCCATCAAAATCAACACACTTTCTAACCCCTTTACCAATTGTTCCATCACCCACCGCCCTTGCAAAAGAACATTAAACACAATTTTGACCACCCCTACCATCCACCTCATTCATAATAAAATAATCACTTTAAACAACCCAAAATTAGTGACCAAGCACAAATAAAATGAAAACAAGGATACGATTTTGATGAGAAAACTAATATAGTGGATAAATTTCCAAATGCAAAGGGGTTCATGGGGGAAAAATAACCTACAGCTATCCAAAATTACTATGGAAAATAAAAGTTTTTGTTACCCAAATTGACATAAGAAATAGAAAATCAAGGTTAGGGTATATAAATTCTGTCATGAACATCTAAAGAATATGCAATAACTCTCCCTCTCTAACATGGGGCTCTACCAACGCCTACCATATACCTAAAATATAGTTGAAAAAAATTAGGAAAAATAGTTTCTTATACCTATTTCTAATATTACTACAAGAAAATTATAATGAACATAGATCGTACATCAAAACACTCCTAGAGCCTCCTAATAAAAAGACTCTAGTAACTACAAATATCTGAGATTATAAACACTAACTTACCAATATAGGAGTGGTCTACTTAGGGGTAGTATTATTAGAATCAAACAAAATTTCCATCAACCTCATGATGCACCCTGATATCCTCCATCACTTTAGTGCTGTACAGACCTCCTTTCTCCAGTTCCTTCCTCTTATTAGGCTATTTCTCTACTACCTCTATGACTATAGAATGAATGTTATGAAAATGCAATGTGATATGTCAATACCCATCAAAATCATATTAAATTCCTTGTAGTAATGGGCTATCCTTGATGTACTTATGAATGATAGTGCCTCCTGATATGAGACTTGCATCAAACACCAACTGTGGGTGGGTGTTGCTAACCCTACATCCCAGAAGATCACTACCTTAAAAGTTTATGATTTCAACTCAAACCATAGTCTTAATCATAAAATACTAATATAGCCATCGAAATCATTGTGTTAAATGTTGAATTCCCCTATATCAATAGAGTTTGGTATATAAATTGATGAACATACATTAATGGATTTAATAAAAAGAGCTAAAATACAGTCCAACCAAGTGAAATACATTTACAATCTCTTGAGAATAAATTCATCCCCCACCACATAATCGGGTTCTCCATAGTGTAGGTGTAATAAAACAAAATAACTTGCCCTGACACACCAGGGATAGTTCTTTACTAGAGCAGTGTCCATTCAAAATTACTATATGGATACCCATAA
Organism: Viscum album; assembly: GCA_963277665.1. NCBI lineage: Eukaryota > Viridiplantae > Streptophyta > Magnoliopsida > Santalales > Viscaceae > Viscum > Viscum album. Next base: position 839,015,040 of record OY728125.1, on the reverse strand, counting down.
TAGGTATCAGGGAAGAATCACTATATACCCAATGAAGTTCATGGTGTCTCCCAATTTTCAAGAAAAAACCATCTAGACTATCAACTAGGAACCACTGATCATAGAGGTTCACTATGTTGAACCCACCCTTAAATTATCCTTGACATAAAAGAAGGATGTGTGGAATTTACCATTGATAGAGGTCCAGAAACATCCAAAAATCTTAAAAAAAATTATCCACCCAAATACATCTGCTCACATGTTAATACAACTATCTAAACCAAAATTCCTTTTCCTAAGAATACCATTCACCTTCCTATGGATGCGCTACATTGATATACTCATCTTCTGTGGCCCTAGTACATAAATATTGTATGAAACTCCATGAATCATGGTTTAATAATAAATAATCCTAAATTGATTATAGGCTCCACTATGATCTATCTTAGGGAGAGATTCAATTTAGAACACTATAACCTCACAAAGACACTCGTCATCTCTGGTATATGGTTTAATGCATACACCATATCCTTAACAATAGTTAACCATAAGTCTCTCTTATGAATCATTCTAGAATCCCTCGACATTCATATGGATGAAAGGTATTCTTCTTGCACACATCACATAAAACCATGCACACCAACTAAGGGAAATATAACTTAACATCCACAGGGTTGGATACACATCTTATAATTGAGGGTTCCTAATTACTATCATAAATAAAACCTTCCTTATTGAGAATATAACCATCACATCATGACACTAACAAAGTGAAACCAATTAATAATGAGGCAGGTACTATCAAAACTCTTCTTTTTCATGAAGGGGTTTACAAAAAGATGAGTTTTACCCGTGCAGATAAACCCACGAGATGGATGAGTAAAAAAACTCAACATTAAAAGAATATTCATGTATAACAAGGTCTAGCTTGAGTTTTAATGAGAATATAAAACCCTCATACATTTGACACTTGGTGAAAAATAAATTCTAGTTTCAAACATCATAAGGACCCATGGGGAATCATAAAAATTTCATAATTTAGTTCAAATCATCTACTAACTAGGTATAAGAATCCACTACCTATGTTATATTGTGACATAGATTATTAAAACCATATGTTAGTTAGCATCAAATACAAGGGTGGTGATCATGGGGAAGAATCCAAATATCACCCTAATGAAAAATACTCTCCCAAAAACTATCCACCAAAAATAAACCTAAAAGGAGAATTGAGAGACTTACATAGAGTAGATCACACCTATGATGGAGGGAGAGAAGAAGCATCGAGCAGTCAGAGAGCCTTCTGCGCTCTGTCGGGAGGGGAAGGCACGACCACGAGGGGGAGGTGCACGGGAGGAGCCGCCACCATTGAGAAATTGAGGAGTAGGGTCCGCAGGGAGTATAACAGATAGGAGGAAGTATGTTTTGTGGGTAAGAGGATCCATGGAAGGGGTTCGAGGGGGACGAGAAGGAGTATGGCTAGCGGTGGAGCTCAGGCACAGAGAAGATCACAGGGTTAGGGGGTTTTTGAAGGGGAACAGCACCACGAGGGCTTAACGGTGTGATAAACAGAGGATATTTTCCCCAGATTTTATAAAATATGGGACTATGGTTTTATCAGTGCTTATTTACTGATTATAACGCATACACTTTATAAGGAAAACAAGTGGGTGGATGCTATAAGTAGAAATTATCATGCATATCTATCAATGATGAGAATCGAAAAAGATCTGATCTTCCAAGATTTTCAAAGGATTGACATGGGAATCATTAAGGGAGGAACATCATCAATCCTTTATCAAGTGATTGACCAACCATCCCTCTTGAGGAAAATAAAGGATGCTCAAAGAAATCATGTGGAAATTCTGAAAAGGGTTGAAGCTGTTTAAATTGGGAAATCCTCAGAGTTTAAGATTGATGAGGAAGGAGTTGTAATATTTGGGTCATAATTACTTGTACCATCTGATCTAGAGTTAAAGAAGGATCTTTTGAATGATGCTCATTTCTCAACCCACTCTATCCACCTAGGGAGCACAATGATTTATCAAGATCTCTGAGAAAAATTTTGGGGTGCCAATATGAAAATGGGAGTTGCTGAAGATACATCAATGTGCCTGGTATGTTATAAAGTGAAGGCTATGAGGTAAAATTATAAGGGATGATTCAACCACTACCCATACCAACATGGAAGTGTGAGACCATTATCATGGAATTTTTCACTGGAAATCCAAGGGAATCCAAAGGAAATAATGTTATATGGGTAATTGTGGATCACCTTGCAATGACAACTCACTTTATCGTGATTCAAAAGGAATTCTCATTGGATCAACTTGCACAGATTTACATCAAATAAGTGGTAAGGTTGCATGGAATACCACTATCTATTATATCATATTGTAATCCAACATTCACCTTGATGTTCTGGAAATGTATCTAACATTCAGTACAATAAAAACCGGGTTTAGCGGCGGTTCACAAAACTGCCACTAAACGTTTTCGCCGAATGGTTTCGCGGCGGTTTTTAATAAACCGCCGTGAAACCCAAAATTTAATTTAACAATCCTGACCCTTCCCTACACCCCAGCCCGATCGATCCCCTAAACCCCTGCGCCCTCTCTTCTTCCACTAACCCCCCCCCCCCCCGACAACCCGCAACCCTCGTCCCGCAACCGTCCGGCAACCCCCAACCATCCGGCGACCTGCGACCTCCGGCGACCCCGCGACCTCCATCTCCGGCGACCCCGTAACCTCCATCTCCGGTGACCCGTCTTTTCCAGGTATGTATCCATTTAACTAGGTTTGAAATATAGAATGTTTTGATAGACTTCACTCATTGTGATAATATTGAGAATGATTGGTAGGTGATCGTTTCATTGGAGGTTTGAACATTGATTCAATGATTTATGACACAATAGGTTAATATTGAATAGTTATATAAATCCTAGAGTACAGAGGATCATAGATGAAAAGATTAAATGTGTGGTATTATGGAATAAAATTGAGATTATGGATTTTGTAGTGGGGATATTTCATCCTTTACATGGTTGAAAAGAGGGAATGTGTGGGTTGTTATGGTACATGACTTGGTTATATGAAAAATGAATGTTTGGTAGTTTCCTTATGGAATGGAATATAGTTTTTAATCATGATCATGACATGGGGTTTGATGGAATTAAAAAATATCATGGGTAAATATTAAAAAATAATCTTTTTAATTAATTGTTAATAGTTGGGGAAAATATGGGTGATCGCTGCATGGTTTGTCATTAAATATGATTAATATAAAATATAAATAATGTAATATGGTTGGTCAAATGAATCTATAAATGGGATAAATTATGAGGCATGATTGTAAATTATTCATCTCTATTGTGGATCTTTGTTTAAGATGTGGGGATGGTCGTTCTGTTATAGTTGGCATTGATGGTAATGTGAGGTAGTAGTAGTGCGGTGATTTTTACTAGCTATAGAAGTTCTATTTGTTTATTTATATCTTATGTTGGTCTTGTGTGTGTCTATAAATATACTTAAATATTATTATTTTTGGTTTTTGAATACATCCCATTTGAGTTAGATACCCTTACAGAATCCCAACAAGCTCTGGGTACTAGGTTGTTTCCCCTAACATTGGTGAGGGAATGGATGCATGCCTACTCCCCCATCCCCACTCTCCCTTCTAGTTTTAGAATTATATTTAATGTATTGAGGTGGGTAAGATCATACTTCTAATGTATATAGTGAAATAGAAGACCCTAATGGTTATTTATGTGAAGGTACATTACGTATTAGAAAACCCTTTGAGTTATTGATGATGATTATAAACTAGGTGCACTATAAGACCCTATGGTGTATTGAGATAATGATATGATGTAAGTAAAATAGTGGACTATAAGTGGTATTTATGGGATGGGATATTGTGGTGTTTATGTGAGGATATATATTAGAGGCTATGCATGGTAGGTGGAGAGAATTAGGTTAATGTTCTTCATGATTTTGATTCCCAACAGTACTGGATTTGAGAAGTGTTGATGATATGTGATATGTGATAGAGGCTATTGGCTAATTATGATGTTATGAATAAGGTTTGTGGTATGGTTGTAATATGAGATATAGTATTCTATGGAATAAATGTTAAAGATATTGGGAGAATATGACATTTGATATTAGGGTGTGATAGTGAAAAAAATAAGAAATTGGTTTTAGGGTGCCTTTGTGTCATATTCATCTGATATTATTTTACTATGCATGATTATGATATTTAGTAATCGAGTCTTGGTGAGTATTTTCAATAGTTGAACTACTAGGTGCTTACTAGTTGTGTTGTTTGTTCAATGATGTGTTATTATACTCCTTTAACATTTTCATTGGAGGTATTGTGTATAATCTTACTAAGGATACATATTATGATAAACCCCATATATATAAAAAATTTAAGATTCCTAGGATATTTTTTGTGACTAAGTTGGGTCGTACTATCTTTGTGCTTGGTGTTTGTTGTGAAATCACTACCATGGAGATTTATTTGGTATTTTTATCTTGGGGTTTTTATTTTTTTACGTATTAATTCTTTAATGTATTATTGTGGATTTAAATATAAATATATATATTATGATGTTGTTCAGTGTTATTATTATTTTTAATGTTGGTACTTATGATGGTAATTCATCTCATCCTTATTTTTTATACCCCTATTCTAGTCATCAACCCGGGGCTTATAATAGGTTGGATATGGGGGTCACTCTCATCTTTAATTTAATTCTAGGAAGAGTTTCCATTGAGGTTGTGTATTGAATTGACCCGGATAACCCTCAAATGTGGTAACTGACCCATTTTGTTACATACCCGAAGGTTATTCCCGATCCTCGTGGGTTGGAGGCAAGCACCAATGCATCAAAATACACAACAAAGGGAAAAATTTATCCCAACATGATCGAAAACAGTAAATATATGTATACACAAAATGAAAAGGAATGTGGAATACTAAAGGAATATATATACCATAATAGTCAAAAGACAGTAGAAAAGAACAATTAAAAAAGTAGTCAACGTTTCGAAAACAAGTCTAACTACATGGACTCAAACCAAAAACTACTCCATGAGATGGTGTGGATGAACTCCCTCCATCTTACCACCAGCTACCCAAAACCAGCTAACACAAACCTCACCACCTCACTTTAGCACCTTTCCCTTCCTAGTATTGGAAGACATAAAAATGTCTACGTACCCCTAAGTAGGTGCACAAGGTGTGAGATAACAGCCTCCATAGGATCCCACCTGGGTGTTCCATATCAAGACTCTATATAACTATTCATGCATTATTGTTTTAAGTATAACATGGAATGATAAGCAGTAATGAAATTTTATAGAAAACATGGGTAAACATTTCCCTTTTTCCTAGTTCTAAACAATAGTAGGTACAAAATGTCTATCAATTATAACTCATAAATCCAATCAGTACAAAATAAAATAAGCAGTAGAGCCATAAGTACCAAGGAACACTATAGTTCCGACTAGAAGAATAATTATACCATAATAAATCATGTGCACAATCCAATTCCTATAACACATGCCTAGGAAGAAGAGGAATACCCCATGAGTAACCCCCCCCCCCCCCGGAAAATGCTAATAGTTGTCCCCTAGAACAATGGGACTAGGAAACCAAGGAAATACCCATGAGAAAACATCATAATAATCACAAAACATGGACGATGGAATCAAGATAAACCTTCCACCTAAGTACCCAAGGTAACCTAAGTGCTCATTTTCACAAATCAATTTCAATATTTTAAAAGTAACCATTTCATTTTCATTTATCAAAAATCATGGAAAAACATTTCTCTCAAAAATCCCTTCTTAAACAAATGAAAATAGTCATTCCAATTTGATAAATCAACATATAAATTAAGAAAAATTAGGCTAATTATCATAGGCTAGAGATGGAACCACCTACCTCAAAGCTCAAGTCACACATTCCCGTAGTGGGATCCACCAACAATGAAAACCCAATGACGAAAACAAAGGCCCTAGAATATAATAAAAACATTAATATTGATATTAATTAGAAAAGAAGGGGTTGGTGGAATGGTAAAACACCAAATACCTCAAGAACAGACATCCCCCGCACCACAACTAACCAAGGAATAGCCTCCATAATGAGATCTCCCAAAGGATCTAGAAGAATACACAAATATTCAAAAACTTAGGCCACCAGATCTGATAATGTTACCCTAGGGTGCCACCATTATCAAGAGAAATGAAGAATCAGAAATATTTCTTACCCAGAGAGATGTGCCACAACTATAATAAAAGATCCAATGTTGAATGGATCAATCAAGATGGAGCATAGTCTCCCAAAATAACCCGAGAATATCTCTAGGTAGGGATCCAAGGGCCTGGAGAAAAGAACTGAAACCAAAATAGAGACTCGCCTATTTTAAAAACTACATGAGGGCCATTTGATGATGTGTAATACTATTGCCTGCTGTGAAATCCATGGTGTTCTAGTATGTTGAAAAATCATTCACCTCGAATTAAAAATCCATTATTTTAAAATTTATGATGTGAAACCACTCTTCCAGAGGTGTAAACTTTCACAGCATGAATACCCTTTCATGACTTGTATCAAGTAATAGTTGCACGGTGTGTAACCTAGTTATACAGTGTGAAAGACTTTTGAATCATGTAGAAAAATCTGGTTAAAGATGAAAGTACAACAAATATCTTACTTCACCATTTTAGGTATCTTACCAATTCCTTCCTAGTCCTTTAAAGACAATGGAAAAAAGGAAAACCATGAAGAGGATAAAAAAATACCTGATAGATCAGTAATAGGATCTTACAAACTCCCCACTATAAATAATTTTTGTCCTCAATAAGTCATGTAAAAGATGTAATCCATGGAAAAACATGAGTTCACTGCTCCTTCATCAATGACTCGTGTTCCCAATTCTCATGATAATTTGATCCTTGTTTCCATATAACCCTAACCAATGGAATAAGGTTCCCACAAAATACTTTCACTTGAGATTCAACAATCTCAATTGGTTTCTCCATAATATAAACATATGGCTCAAACTCAATTTCTTCCCAACGTAGAATGTGATCGGGATCAGGATGGTATTTCCTTAGATGATTCATGTGGAAAAAAATCATGAATACCTATCATAAAAACCAACAATGTTAATCGATAAGCAACCTATATGAGCTTATCAGTGACCTAGAATGGTCTAACTAATCTTAGAGCCAACAGAAAAGAACAAATATCAATTCAAAAGGTATAACATATCTCTGTCTCTAACTCAACGACACCCTCATGAGGAACTCATGGAAGGTACAACCATGTAATATATATGGATAATAGATATATGAATATTTTTCTTTGGTTTATGAGGATAAATGGGACAGAACCATTTAATTATTTTAAAAAAATTATCATCACTCAAAATAAAAGATCACTTGAACCATATTCTTATTATATAAATAAAAGGTACTTGATTATATGTAATTAAAAGATAATAATTTATAGTAATGTTGATAAAGACCAAAAAAATAAAACTCATCTTTTTAATGAATTAAATAATCCTTGCGCATCTTTGAAGAATAGGTAATCACGACTAAATAAATTGTTAATAGATGAAAAAACATTGAAATTAAGTGGGGGAATTATCATAGTATGTTATCACTGTGTTGGATCTAGTGAGAAGAATATTCATTGGCTTATAAACAAGTATCAACAATATTGTTCAAATTATGAAACTAAATAAGGTAAAAAAATATTCCATATTATTTTTATTGATTTATAATATTGATAAGTGAAGGTAATGATTATTAAACATAATCTAATGAGGGGAAACTCTAGAAATGGGAAACCATGCATTGGTAATCTATATTAGTGATTTTGGATGGATGTTATAAATATCGAATGGTATCCCATTTCTAGATATGGAAAATAAAATAAAGCATTTAATTGAGATGACCAAGCATGTGAGTATATGAGATGTTCAGGAAAGTTGTAGTATTTTTTGTGAGGGTGTGGAAGTAATCTGAGTGGACCAATGTATCTCATTAATGTAGTGGGGATAGAAATTGTTTGAGGAAACATAAATGTGTGATTGACAGTGTTATGATAATTGTGTAACCCGATATTCTTACTGCTCCTCAATGAGGTGTTCACGCTATCTCCTAGGGACCAGACTTGTTTGGTTTGTCTGGGCATGCTAAGTAAGTGGTAAATGTGATCAATGAATCATATTTATTATATTATACATACTTTATGATCAATGGGTCATCTTTATTATATTATGATTCTGCAATCTTACACTATCATATATTTTTTGTAGGCACATTGTGATATACATGGATAAAAGCTGGATCACATTACCAAGGAAAACACCTCAATATGTTAAGGGTTTGAATGAGTTTTTAGATTTTGCGATTTCTAATCGATCCTTTGAAGGGATAATAAGATTTCCATGTACTAAATGTAAATTTAGAACATGGTTGAAGATATATGAAGTCTATGAACATTTAATAATAAAGAAATCCCCAGGTCAATATTTGTGTTGGAATTGGCATGGAGAATCGAACAATACAGAAAGATTGAGCACTGATGTTAATCCACATAATGAGGTCCCATGTTCATCGAAAATGGAAAACGAAATGAAAAACCTCATAATGGATGCATTCAGCACTGCAAGACACCACGATCAGCATCAAAACATATCAGAACAACCAGAAGAGGGTGCTACAAATTGAAACATGAAAATTGATTTTTTAGACTGTAACACATGTAGATCAATATTGGAACATTTAATTGGATCATCCTCTTGATTCTGTAGAGCCAAATGTAATGGAAAACTTCACTGAAAAAATGTGTTTCATGATTTAGTTGACAATGGAAATCGAGATTTGTATAGTTGGTGTTTGAAATATTCAAAGCTTTCATTTCCGCTGAATTTGTACCACATCAAATGTCTATGTGGAATTACAAATAAGGCAATGTCCATGATATTGGAATTGATTCGTGATGCATTTCTTGAAGCAAAAATCCCAGAATCTTTTTATGATATGAAAAAAGTTGTTAACAAGCTTGCTCTGAATTATATAAAAATACATGTGTGTCCCAATGATTTTATGCTTTATTGGGGAGAGGATTCAAGTAGACAGATTTGCAAGAAATGTTATTCTTCTATATGGAAGTCAAAAGGTGATGTTGGAAGTCTGACTGAACATAATTTCATGAAGAAGAATAAAATGAACACACCTGTAAAGGTTTTGTGTTACTTTCCTTTGAAGCCGCTATTGCAAATATTATTCATGTCATCAAAAACCGCCGAACACATGAAGTGGCATTCTGTAGATAAAAACAATGATGGGTTAATGAGACATCCATGAGATTCCCATTCATGGAAGACATTTGATTCATTACATCAAGATTTCTCAGCTGATCCTAGGAATGTTTGATTGGGATTGGATGCCGATGGATTCAACCCATATTGGGACTTCGAGTACAAGTTATAGCATTTTGCCAGGTGTTTTGATCCCTTATAATCTGCCTCCGTGGATGTGTATGCAACAATCATCTTTTATCATTTCAATGATTATTCCTGAAAAAAATGCCTGGAAATGATATTGATGTATACTTGCAGCCTTTGATTGAAGAATCTCAGGAGTTATGGAGTAACGGTGTTGAGACATTTGATGTTTCTTCTAAAACAATGTTCAAAATGCATGTTGTTTTACTGTGGACCATTAGTGACTTCCCTGGGCTTGGGAATTTATCTGGTTGGAACACTTATACAGGTTTGGATTGCCCCATTTGTAAATTTGATTTTGATCCCAAACGGCTACCTCACAGTAGAAAATGGTGCTTCTTATGCCATCGAAGATTTCTCGATGCATCTCATAGATTTCAGCTGAACAAATCAAAATTTAATGGTTTCATTGATCGTAGACCAACTCCAAAGTTGTTAACCAGTTCCGAAATATTGACACAGCTTGAAAATGTTGAATCGTAATTTGGGAAGGTTCATCATTTGAATGATAGCAGACAACGAGTCCGAAGTGCATCGTCAAGTGAAATCAGAACGCACCAATAGAAGAAAAAAAGTATATTCTTCAAACGTTCATATTGGGAATTTAATTTGATGCGCCACAATCTTGATGTGATGCATATTGAGAATATTTCTGTGATAATTTGATTTTCACATTACCTAATGAGCATGGAAAGTCGAAGGATTATCTTAATGCTCGCAAATACTTACAAGTAATGAACATAAAACGCGATATCTGGCCAGATGAGAATGAAAAGTATGCTCCGTCCATTTTTGCAATGAAAAATAGGGATAAAGATAAGTTCCTTCGAATTTTAAAGAATGTGAAGGTATCTGATGGGTATTCGAGTAAAATCCCGAGGTGTGTTTACTTGAAGAATCGTAAGTTACATGGATTGAAAAGTCACGATTCACATATTTTGTTATAGCAGTTACTACCATTGGCATTGCGTACATTATTACCTGAAAGATTTACTACTATTGTACTCCAATTCTGCACATTTTTCAGGAAATTATGTGAGAAAGTTGTACATCCATTTCAGCTTGACAACCTCCAGGATAGGTTTGTATTGACTCTTTGTGCAATGGAGATGATCTTTCCTCCATCGTTTTTAATATCTTGATGCATTTAACTGTGCATTTGGTTGAAGAAGCTAAATTAGGAGGCCCCATTAATTATCAATGGATGTATCCAATTGAGAGGTATTTTATTTATATGTTTTCCAGTTAAGTAAACTATTTTTTACATTTAAATAAATGCATAATATTATTATTTTATTTCACAGATATCTTGGGCATTTGAAATCATACGTGAGAAATAAATCTCAACCAGATGGCTCTATTGTTGAAGGCTATTTGGCTAAGGAATGTCTTACCTTTTGTTCCAGGTATTTAGATGATATTGAGACAAGATTTAATCAAGTTGGACGTGTTGATGACACATAAACTCAATCTCAAATGCATCAGAAATCAAAAATATTTCCGGATATTGGCCGATCAGTTGGGAGGACCTCAAATGTGACACTTACAGAATTGGAATTATTACAGGCACATAGATATGTCCTTCTAAATAGTGAAATTGCAGATCCATTTATTGAAGAGTTGAGGATACAAACAAAGAGACGAATGAGAGGCCGAACACGAAATTAGAAAGATATAACGAAAGCTATGAATAAAGAGCTTGTAAAATGGTTTGCATGATGTGTAAGTTCATAAATATTGCAATAAATATGAATATTAGATTGACACATACAATTTGTAAATCTATTAAATTATATTTCTTTTTTCAGATCATGAATACTGATACTCGAGCAGACTTGTCAGAAGATTTGAAGTTTCTTGCTAGAGGTCCTATAAATCAAGTTAGAAAGATCGATGCTTATAATGTGAATGGCTTTAGATTTCGTACAGTCGATCGAGAAGTGGGTTTGAAAACATAGAATAGTGGTATATTTACATTTGATGAAGTGGGATACTATGGAAAGATGCATGATATTATTGAATTAAACTACCATGGACATTTTTATGTTGTTTTATTCAAATGCAAATGGGTCGATATTATCAATGGTGTTAAAAGAGATTCATTGCAATTTACTTCTTGTGAACTTCTCTCGCTTGATGGATGTTGGTGATCATGAAATGCATGATCCATATATCTTATAATTGCATGAAAAAATGGTATATTATGTGAATCATGTTGTGGATGAAAGGTGGAGAGTAGTTACTCACGTAATATAAAGAGATTTGTATGATATGGGTGATGAAGTGGAAGATTTGACCTCTGAAATTTAATGTCATCAACAAAAGGAAGTAGAATTATTTGTCCATCATGATATTGAAAATATTAGTCTTGCAAGGATGAATGAATTGGATGAATCAATGGATCGGGAATCTGACATGATTGAAGGAGAAAATGATTGTATGTACAATTATTCATTCATGCAGCAACCACTTATTTCATTTCTGCAGTCATTCATTATCATTGTTATATATATTTTGTTTTTTAATACTAGGAATCTATTATCATTTTTAATTTTTTATTCTGCATAATTTTTTTGAAATATATATTTTGAACTTAATTTTATTTGATTAAATGACAGGAATCCCAAGGAGGAAGCGGTATACTATTTCTTCTAGTTCTCCAACGGATGACAGTCCATCTGGGTCACTCCCCACGACATCTGAGGCACCCACCCCCGCACCATCTCCCCCTGCACCATCTCTCACACCATCAGATGGCCTCCCATTCGAGGCTGAGTCTTCGACTTTTCCTACAAGTGCCCCATCAGTTGGGCGGCGACAGACCCCTCCCAGTTCATCCCGGACATACTGGAGGGTCACAGTCATTGGTATAAATTTTAATGAAATAAATTTATTGTATTTTGTTTATACTAATTGTTTTCTCATTGAAGATGACAAAAATGAAACCGTGGAGAAACACTTAAAAAGCTAAGATGTTTGGAACTTAAATGGTCCAAAGATAGTCATGCCATTTGATTCTTATGGGGTCCCTACGGATGATGCTGCGGGGTTACTTGGCCAGATTATAGGTCAGTCGGCAACGGAGCCCATTTCCCTTCCCATTTCATATGATGATTGGAGACATATGCCTACAAAATAGAAAAATGAAGTTTTCGATTCTCAAATAATGTTAATTTTATTACATTATGGTTTAATTGAATGTCATGTTACTAATATGTTCAAAATGAATTTCTGTATATAGATGTTCTTCCACTTCACATTTGCTGATGTGATAGCATGGAAGTGGACATTGAAAAATCTTGGTAAAAAATGGAAAGATTTCAAATGGAGATTGTGGTGTGATTTCAACGATACTTCGTTGACCTTGGAACAGATGTATGACAAGCTACCCAGTGGGGTACCGAAAGAGCAGTGGAATGTTTTTGTCGATAGGCATCGTGATGAGAAGTAGATGGTATTGAAATATATATTATTATATTATCCTCATTTTACATTAATACATGTATATGAAGAGGAGATGACATTGGATACATTACTGTTAAATTGAATTTTATTTATTTCAGGATCTCTCATGACAGAATGCATCAAATAGGGCAAAGCTAGTCATCCCTCACAAAACAGGCTCAAAAATCTTATCTAGAAGCCGAATGTCATTGGTAATATTTTAAATATTTTAAATATTTATAATACAATATTATCTAATTAATATATTGAATTTTTTATTTATCTTTGCTTAATGAAGTCACAGAATTTAGGGCACGAAGCCTCCCGGACTAAACGGTGGTTGGATGTTCATAGAAAATCAGATGGCTCCTTTGTTAATGAGCCTACCAAAGAATTTGGGGTATGATGTCAAATTTTTATTATAATTACTTATTATCAGTTTCTACTATGTTAATATGTATTGATATTTAATTTATAGGTAAAAATTAAAGAATTATGGGATGTCAATCCTGGGCAGTCCTACTCAGTCTCCTAGGATGACCTGGTTGCTCAAGTCCTTGGGAATGAGCATCTTGGTAGAGTGTGCGGGATGGGTTTGGGACCCGTACCATTTGAGGTCTTTAGCAGGCCATCAGGGATTCCAGCTGCATCTACTCCTGGTTATATTCAGCCCATACCTGAAGATGCTCAGAGTGAGATTTGTTCTCTACGAGCCACAGTTCAAGACCAAGGGGCTCAGATATCCGCTATGTAGAAAGCGTTGACTGATTTATATCAGCAGATGAGCAGATATGCCCCCAGTTGTAGTGCATCGAGTGGTGGTGAGCAGGTAAATCACAAAAAATCAAAATCATTTAGTTTGCAAACTTTTATTGGTTTTAATTTTAATTATAAATATGCAACAATATTTAATTTTCAATATAATGTTCTTACAGGTGGCAGCAAGAGATGGAGGTGGAGAGGGTGACGATGAATCATCGGACCATGAGTAGTATTGTTGATGTGTTGAACAAATATGGGAAAGGTTGGTTTGTATATATAACATGTGTGGTGTATGGAACCTTTAAAAAACCATTGGTCTTGGAGGAGCTTTAGTGGCTAACTTGGAATGATCACAATAACCTCAGGTGGTAAAGAGAATGATGTGTTTGTTTCATTGGTTAGATGATCTATGGTAATAGGATCTTTGATGTTTCTGTTGTAAATTCAGCATTGGGAATTGGACTCATTAGGGTGTTGCATGTCCAAACAGACATGTTGAATGGATATCACTAGATTAAGATGGTTTTCTGAGGTGATTTTCATGATCATTAATAGTTTTTATGAGGCACGTAACCACATCACATGAAAACCAATACAACTCCCTTCCCATGAAGCTTCCCTCTTTTCTAACTTTTATTTTATTAACATATTGGGAGATTGTTATATGACATGACATATGATAAAAAAGAATAATCAAAGGGATTTTATATGATTAATTGGGCTATTTGATGGGGATTCACATGATCAGGAATAGATCACATGAATTATATAACCCCTTTGCATGATGTTCCTAGGGTCATGTGATCCCGAGCCTCATTGATGTTCAAATGGTCCTTGTGACCTAGGTGATTAATCTATATGTATACATGCTATAATTATCTTTCTTTTGGGTATATATTAATACCTATGCTTTGGGAATTTCTTTGTTCCTAAAATATACAGTCCTCATTTGGCTAGCGTCAAAAAATGCCTCCCCCCACAAAAGTGCTGTTCTAAGGAACAAGGACTCAGTTATGAGGTGAGAAATGACTTCATGGGTCTCTTATGCTTTCTCTAGTTGGAATTCAAAACATCTTTTGGTCTTCTATAAGTCCATTAATATTCCTTGGGGTTCCCTATAAATAGGGGTGAGAGGCTGGTCATTTGACCGGTGACATGAATCTCCATATCTCTCAAAACCTCCTCTCTCGTGCGATTGTTTTGCAAGACAACTTTGCATGACCTTATAACAAGAACCATACAAGAGACCTAATCATGTTATCATGTCACTTGACCTCTTTTTGTGTTCACCTTGTCTAAATATCTCACTTAATCAATCCATGAACTAATCAATGGTAATTTATTTGAACTTTGATGCACACCCTTGTCCATTAGTCTATCTTATGTGATTCAGTTGTCTCTTGATGAATTTTTCATGATCTACTAATATTTATGTGATTCATGTGACCTTCACATGGTAACATGATTATATATTAAGAAAAATCATGTGATCAAAAGATGTTTTATGGGTTATGTGATTTTCGTGACCTAAAATGGATCATGTGGTCCACGTAATGTTTTCCATGTTATGCACTTATTTTGTTTTATTAGCACAACTGATTCTCTCTTAATGGTTATATATCTTCTAATATAATCTCTATTCTCTTTAAATATTTCCTCTATTTCTCAAATGTCTTCTTATGTGGTAGACTAGAGAGACCTTATTTCCTAGAACTATAATGTCAATCATCGATACAAAGTATTTTATAACAATGATGTTTTAGAGGTTCTTATTCTGACTGAACATCAAAATTATCCTCTATTGAACAGACTACCTTTATATTGATTTGGACATCGGGATGATAGTTCTATTATTCACCTGAATACAACCTTTAGTCTCACATGCTGTCACTCTCTGTTGACTATATTAAAATGTTACTTTCTGAGGATAGTCAGTTAATTGTGGCACCGTTCTTAGAGAAATATTATACATTTAAAAATTCACCATGGTTTCATATATTCATGATCTCACTCATCAATTGATTTCTCACATTTACTAAAACATGCTCATCTTCTCTCTAGAAATCCAAAAAAGTGGCTTGATCTGAAAGTGTGATTTGCACCCTAGTGGTAATTTCTCTAATGAATGGGCATAGCCATTTTGGGTTAGGTAGATCTGCACAAAATTCCCCTATCAATTGCATGCTATTCATCATTACGAGGAGACATATATTTTTTAGTTTATCATGTACCATAAACCATAATTCCATAGTGATTTGATTAGTTGATGGTTTCTAGGAACCAAAACTATTTATCTAGCCCATGGTGAGGTAGAAATTGGCCTATGAAATATTTTTAAGCTTGGGGGAATACTTCTATTAGTGGAATCATATGATGAATTCTTGTAACACCCCGAGATTTTATGAAAAATATTATTTTAATTTCATTAATGTCTTATGTTGTATTCTACACCAAGATTACCTTGCGTTATACGCAACACCGTATTAGCTTGCAGTATACGCAACACTATTCTTGGACCGTGTTACACACAATTTTGATAATAGTTATTCTACGCAACATTGAGTATATATATATATATATATATATTAAATGTATAAATGAAATATAGTTGGATTCTGTTATACGAAACAACGAAGGATTCTTTCACAACACGCAACCCTGACTTGGCTTGCATTACACGCAATGGCGACCTTCCTCGATAGCGTGTGTTGTACGCAATACCAGGTTTTAATAAACAATGTTATATTATTATAATATTGTCATGAACTAGCCGTTATGAATAATATTAACTAAATTTTGAATTTTATAACATTATTATTCATCTTACACATTTTCTAGAACATGATATAAGAACAAAATAAATTTTTCGGGTAAAATAAGTATTTTTCAAAAAATGCAGTTTTGCCGCCTTTTGATGGCGCACCCACTTTAAATCTATTTTTTGACATGTTTATAAGTTCAATTTGACAAAATAAAATTCTTCTTTGGAATCAAGAAATAAAAATTTAATTTGGATAAATTTTTCATATTATTCTGGTAACTTTCACATTTTAATGAATAGTAAAAACACGCTATATTTTAATTAAAAACAAATTTTTTCATCGTAATATCTTATGTGGTTAAATTATAATATTGAATGGTTTTAAAGTATAAATATAATATATTTTTACCATTTAAAATAATGTATGTAATTAGCATTGATTTTACCTTGAATTCGTAGGTTAAATCAATTCTATATTTTGCAATATTTTAAACAAAAACCCGTTTTTATTCGACAACGGGATTAATTTTAATTTAATTTCTGCAACTTCTGTGTATGGAATTTTAAAAAATGGATTCCATATTTGGAATCAGTGGGTCCAAATTATGTTAATAGGCTACTTTTTATTTTTGGAAATTATGAATAGTAACTACGGTAAATTTTATTTACCATAGTGAAAGGTAAATCGGGTAATTAAGGGTAAATATAATATTTTAAAATTACCCTAAAAATTTCAAAATCCTATTGGATGACTAAAAGTCGACCCATATCACCTAAGGGTCGGATTATATTCATTTAATTAAATTTTGTCAATGAAAATAATTTAATTATTATTAAAACCAAAGAATGTGACAACATGTCACTTTCTTAAATCTTATAAGTATAATAATTTTAAGCTAGTGATAAACTTCATGAAACTTTGAACATGAATAGTCTCCAGAAATCTAATACAATTATCTACATTATATGAATTTATTTATAATTTTTAGGTATTAAACAATTATCATTTATATGACACATAGATGATACAGTAATTATCTTATTAATGAAATATTGACATAATTGTTGTTATAAATGACCAAATAAATGTAATTTGATACTTTTTATGACTTACACTAATTTTCTAGGTTACTATGATATATTAGTATTGATTTAATCAACTTGGTTCGAACATATAATTCTGTTATGACTTTCACAAAAATCATATATCAAGTAGTGTCAAAATTGACACAAAATAGTTTTTAAATAAAATATTATATTATTAATTGTTATTTTATTCCTAAAAATCTATGGTTCGGCAAAATGACTTATATAAGATTATATATATTAATAATAAACAACTTGGGGTTCTTTTGGCTTGATATAGTAAGTTTATTAACCATATAGTGTATGAAAACAAAAAGACACGGCAAAAGTTAAATTATTTAACTTAGAGTTAAATCTAATTGATAAGGTTAAAATAATAACCTAAACTTGTCTAAATCCTATTGGTTGATAGGATTGCGACCCATCCCCACTTTACCTTCGAAATAAGACCCTTTGGAACCATTATAAACCGATTTTGACTTTAATATAAAATAATATTTTGAGATATTCCTAAGGTGCCCCTCTCCTCCCTTATAAAAGGACACCTCCTCCCTCTCTTCCTCACACAACATTGAGCCTTCATGCTCGGCCAAACCCTGCCAAAATCTCTTCTCCACTTCCCTAGTATCATCATAGAGGTCCTGGTCTTCTTCAAAGACCAATCTTAGTTCCCTAAGTGGAGGATTCAAAGAGGCGTTTTAAAGAAGAGGTAATATCCATTACCGATCTTTTCAATTTCTTTCTTCTTCAACTTCTTCTTCTTTAGTTGTTTCATGATAAAGTAATAACATAAGTATTTATTATATACTGATATGTTATTATAAATATGAAACAACTCTAATTAACCTTCTATCCATCCTACGGAAAAAGGAAATCACCGCGCGTGCATACGTACGGAATACCGTCTCCACGCCGTAGTGTAATCTATTTTCCGCCACCACCTTAATTGGATGGGTATAATGGTTTAATGAGTAAATATATATGATTATTATAAAGTGATATTGATACTGAAATAGTATACATACACTTCAACACAATTCCACGACCATGGAATGATATCATCGCTCGTGCGTACGTACGGACTACCGTCTCCACGACGCGATGAGATTCATTCTCAATGATTAACCATTCATGAATGATTATAAAGTATATATAATAAGTACTAATGAAACATATGACATAATAATGATACTGGAATTATTTATATGTATGTCATCTACTTAATTCCATTCAATTCAATAAGGAAACGAAAACAGCGTTCATGCGTACGTACGGACTACCGTCTCCATGAACGGTGTATTTCTTTCCATTTACTGATTTATTATATATGTATATTCAGAATATATATATATAAATCATTTTTTATATTCTGGAATTATGTATTCATGATCTAAGTAATCATATGAATAATTACAAGTTAAAAACACGAACGACAAATGAGACGATTTTACCCAAAACACTACTTTAACATGAATTTACAAAAGAACGGGTAATATAAAGTCATAAGTGGATCATATATGATATAATAACAATGAATATGATTCTGGAATAAGTCAATAACATGATTTAAATCATTATACAGTAGGTTCGGACACTTACAAAGCAAGTCGGACCTAAGGTAAGGGAAATATCACAATCTCATTTTTATCCGAGATTGTTTATACTTTGGTATTTACTGGGGTTTATTTTATCATCCACATCCATATTCCCTCAATATGTAATATTTTTTCCATCCACTTAAAATAGTTTAAATCCAATTTGACCCTTCGGTGAGTTTTTAGTAAAGAATATGAAAGGAATCTTTTGTCATTTTTTCGTACGAGGTACTTTTTGACTTTTCCGACAAAAGTACGAAAGAATGTTTTTTTAAACTTATACGGCATGAATGGATTTTTAAAACATTATTTCCAAGAAGATTCCTTTACATGTTTTCAAGTTTATTTTTAATCAACTTCTTTTATTTTAAAGTTGTATGACATGTTATGAAAGGAAAAATGTTTTTGAAGAAGAAAGGATATTTTCCTCAAGAATGGAGTTCAAGTGTTTTATCAAAATTATTTTCCATCTAAGATAATAAAGAGTTCTGTTTTTATCCCTATTATTACATTGATTTGATCATGTTGTGATGGAATTATTTTTATGAATTCCTTTATCTTATATGAATTGATTTTTGATGTCATGATGTTTCAAGAATCCCATTTTTGTTACATGTGTTATGCGATTATGTATGTTTTATGATTATGTGGCACACATAAGAAAGGATTCATTATAAGATGGGTGGGACCTATATCTCCCTCCAATTCATTGGGTAAAGATTTTATATCTCATTAGATAGACATGGCTGGAATGGTAGGTTATACCGGTTCAGTGAAACAGGACTGAAACGAGGGTTACTCGATTCAGAAAGGGACTTCGTCCACTAAGATAGTCTTGGCAATGAGTCTTGACTAAAAAGAAATGATTCTCTATGATTATGTGTTTATGACACAAAGTTTCATGTTTTAAGTTATGATTATTGGGATTTCGTTTCACTACTATGATTTATCCCATGTTATGAAATTATGCTCTCTTTTGCAGGTTAAGATTTCCAAAAGTTATGTTCTTATGAATATGATGTGATTGATTTTTTTTTGTATACCCTTACTGGGCATTTGAGCTCACCCTTTTATGTTTTCTTTTCCCCAGGATATAAAGAAAGGTTTTAGGTAAAAAAAAATGGAAGATCTTTATGGGAGATATTGAAGATCTTTCACCACGATTAGAAGATTACGTTCCGAGTTTCCAAAGACACTAAACTATTACGATCCTTGTGTGTGTGTTTTTGTTATGTACTAAGTATTCTGCAAATGTAATGTAATGTCCATGTACGTCAGGCTTAGGGTCTCTACAGTTGGAATCAGTGGAAAGGTTTAGTCAACCTTTGGAAACTAGGATGCGAGAACTTTAGTGAGATCCCTAGAGATATTTATAAGGTATGTCTAGGGATGTCCCTAAGGATAAGTATACGTATAGGATACAGTCCTAGAACTACGGTAATGATCATAGAATTTAACCTAAGATGTTATATATTGAGGATACTCCACCTTTATTACGTTGTTTTCCCTAGCATGATTTTTGCCTCTCACAATATTTTTTTTTTGTTTTAGAAAATGGCTGGAAACAAGATGATTCACTCTAATGGAGGATATGATGGACAATGGAATTATATTCTCCATAATGAAATGGGATTTGGAAGTCCAAACATCATTATTATGCCAAATCAGCAATCTCATAATATGATCAATAAAGTAAAATTTGGTAAGTTTCCTGACTCGGCTAATAAGAGAAAGATGGAGTTTCATGATGATCATAGAGGAAAGAAAGTTCAATTTCCCCTATATAAATCATGTGGGAAGAGGCATCAAGGATAATGTTTCAAAGGAACTAGAAGATGCTTTTGGTGTGGAAAAGAAGGACACAAAGCAAGTAAATGCAAAGGAAAATGTTAAGTTAACAACATGGATGAGGATAATGGTATTGCTACGACATCAACAATGGTTAAATGTTTTAAATGTGGAATGTACGGGCATTATGCAAACCAATGCCCTAAGGGAAAGTCTCATGAAGATAATCAGTATGGTCATATGGGAAGTATTTATGTGGATGATGATGAAGAGAGTACAAATGATATGTGAGATGAAAGAATTGTTGAAGCTCAGTCAATGGTTTAAGAATGTAGTGGAATGATTACATGTTTATCATGTGTAATGTTGTATAAGAAATCTCATAGTACTATGGAATAAAGAGACATCTAAGGATTGTTACACTGTTGTCTTTCCTTGAGTTATGAAAGTGTATGATTAATGGTACCACTATCCATGAATGGTTATTCAGATATTTTTGGAAATAAGATGATATGCGCATAATGAAGGGATAAGGAGGAAATGAAATGTTTGACAGTATTCATGAGCTCATGATTGATATAAGGACTAAGTGATATCATGGTTTGAGTATATAGAATTTTGAGGATTTTGGTATGTGGAAGGTGTTAACTTTTAACTGCAATCATGTTTTCACTAAGGTTCAATGGGTATTCAAGAAAATTCTTGATTAAGGCCTTTGAATGTTTGGAATCTGACCAAAAAGACATATCTTATGATATATGGGGATCAACGATGGTATTAAATCTCTGGTAATCATTTTCATTATATTATGAGAGTGGACTGCAGTATTCTGGATAAGCCTAAAGATTAGAATGGATTATGTTGGACATAAGTTAGTATTGTTTAAGGATAGAAGATTTTTGATATTATTGATGGGATGTTATAGTAATGTAGTTTTAGAAAAAGGACAACCTGCAAGACGGGCGAAAACCCATCGCGTCGGACAAGGATGTGGGAATCGAACCCACAACCGAAGTGCGACTGGCCTTTATCGCCTACCACTAGCCTACAAGAAGTCCCTGTTTAGTAGAAACTAGTTTTATTATATTAAGTTGTATGACATATGATGTATAAGTCCATTTTAGGAATCATATATGATTAATCTCACTATATATCGACTTAAGTATATAATTTTTTGCTAACCTTTTGTTTGAGACAGATGGAATGACCCGTCATTCTATCACATGATCTGCTAACACTTCACGAATAACAAATTCAACTTCATTTATTTAAGAGATGAAGTGGAAATTGTTAAAGGCACGAACAACAGTGAGATTGTACCAAAATAAAGTAAGTATTTATTCTAATTCAAACGATCTTGAAAACCAAAAAATTTTTCCTAGTGATCTTATATCTGATGAATCAGATGGTACCTTAGATCGTCACAAATTTATGGCTTTGTGATTGCTGGCTTTTCCATAGCCATGTTCTCTACCACTCTCCATCAGAACATGATGGTTAGATTTCTCTTCCATATCCATATTTTCACCTATGTGGAAACCCAGTTATTAGTTTATTTGGGTAACCGTTACGTTTCATACTTTTGTTTTTAAAGATAAGTTTTGGTATTCCTTTTTACGATGTGGGTTTCTATCAAAGAAACTTTCAAATAGTAAACAATTTAAAACCCCGACGAATTTCGAGGGTGAAATTCATTTTAAGGGGGGTAGAATGTAACACCCCGAGATTTTATGAAAAATATTATTTTAATTTCATTAATGTCTTATGTTGTATTCTACACCAAGATTACCTTGCGCTATATGAAACACCGTATTAGCTTGCAGTACACGCAACACTATTCTTGGACCGTGTTACACACAATTTTGATAATAGTTATTCTACGCAACATTGATTATATATATATATATATATATTAAATGTATAAATGAAATATGGTTGGATTCTGTTATAAGAAACAACGAAGGATTCTTTCACAACACGCAACCCTGACTTGGCTTGCATTACACGCAATCGCGACCTTCCTCGATGGCGTGCGTTGTACGCAATACCGGGTTTTAATAAACAATGTTATATTATTATAATATTGTCATGAACTAGCCGTTATGAATAGTATTAACTAAATTTTGAATTTTATAACATTATTATTCATCTTACACATTTTCTAGAACATGATATAAGAACAAAATAAATTTTTCGGGTAAAATAAGTATTTTTCAAAAAATGCAGTTTTGCCGCCTTTTGATGGCGCACCCACTTTAAATCTAGTTTTTGAAATGTTTATAAGTTCAATTTGACAAAATAAAATTCTTCTTTGGAATCATGAAATAAAAATTTACTTTGGATAAATTTTTCATATTATTCTGGTAACTTTCACATTTTAATGAATAGTAAAAACACGCTATATTTTAATTAAAAACAACTTTTTTCATCGTAACATCTTATGTGGTTAAATTATAATATTGAATGGTTTTAAAGTATAAATAGAATATATTTTTACCATTTAAAATAATTTATGTCATTAGCATTGATTTTACGTTGAATTCGTAGGTTAAATCAATTCAATCTTTTGCAATATTTTAAACAAAAACCCGTTTTTATTCGACAACGGGATTAATTTTAATTTAATTTCTGCAACTTCTGTGTATGGAATTTTAAAAAAATTGATTCCATATTTGGAATTAGTGGGTCCAAATTATTTTAATAGGCTACTTTTTATTTTTGGAAATTAGGAATAGTAACTACGGTAAATTTTATTTACCATAGTGAAAGGTAAATCGGGTAATTAAGGGTAAATATAATATTTTAAAATTACTCTAACAAATGTCAAACTCCTATTGGATGACTAAAAGTCGACCCATATCACCTAAGGGTTGGATTATATTCATTTAATTAAATTTTTTCAATGAAAATAATTTAATTATTATTAAAACCAATGAATGTGACAACATGTCACTTTCTTAAATCTTATAAGTATAATAATTTTAATCTAGTGATAAACTTCATGAAACTTCAAACATGAATAGTATCCAGAAAGCTAATACAATTATCTACATCATAGGAATTTATTTATAATTTTTAGGGATCAAATAATTATCATTTATATGACACATAGATGATACAATAATTATCTTATTAATGAAATATTGACATAATCGACGTTATAAATGCCCAAATAAATGTAATTTGATACTTTTTATGACTTACACTAATTTTCTAGGTTACTACGATATATTAGTGTTGATTTAATAAACTTGGTTCGAACATATAATTCTGTTATGACTTTCAAAAAAATCATATATCAAGTAGTGTCAAAATTGACACAAAATAGTTTTTAAATCAAATATTATATTATTAATTGTTATTTTATTCCTAAAAATCTAAGGTTCGGCAAAATGACTTATATAAGATTATATATATTAATAATAAACAACTTGGGGTTATTTTGTCTTGATATAGTAAGTTTATTAACCATATAGTGTATTAAAACAAAAAGACATGGTAAAAGTTAAATTATTTAACTTAGAGTTAAATCTAATTGATAAGGTTAAAATAATAACCTAAACTTGTATAAATCATATTGGTTGATAGGATTTAGACCCATACCCACTTTACCTTCGAAATAAGACCCTTTGGAACCATTATAAACCGATTCTGACTTTAATATAAAATAATATTTTGAGATATTCCAAAGGTGCCCCTCTCCTCCCTTATAAAAGGGCACCTCCTCCCTCTCTTCCTCACACAAATTTGAGCCTTCAAGATCGGCCAACCCCTGACAAAATCTCTTCTACACTTCCCTAGTATCATCATAGAGGTCCTGGTCTTCTTCAAAGACCAATCTTAGTTTCCTAAGTGGAGGATTCAAAGAGGCGTTTCAAAGAAGAGGTAATATCCATTACCGATCTTTTCAATTTCTTTCTTCTTCAACTTCTTCTTCTTTAGTTGTTTCATGATAAAGTAATAACATCAGTATTTATTATATACTGATATGTTATTATAAATATTAAACAACTCTAATTAACCTTCTATCCATCCTACGGAAAAAGGAAATCACCGCGCGTGCGTACGTACGGAATACCGTCTCCACGCCGTGGTGTAATCTATTTTCCGCCACCACCTTAATTGGATGGGTATAATGGTTTAATGAGTAACTATATATAATTATTATAAAGTGATATTGATACTGAAATAGTATACATACACTTCAACACAATTCCACGACCATGGAATGATATCATCGCTCGTGCGTACGTACGGACTACCGTCTCCACGACGCGATGAGATTCATTCTCAATGATTAACCATTCATGAATGATTATAAAGTATATATAATAAGTACTAATGAAATATATGACATAATAATGATACTGGAATTATTTATATGTATGTCATCTACTTAATTCCATTCAATTCAATAAGGAAACGAAAACAGCGTTCATGCGTACGTACGGACTACCGTCTCCATGAATGGTGTATTTCTTTCCATTTACTGATTTATTATATATGTATATTATGAATATATATATATAAATCATGTTTTATATTCTGTAATTATGTATTCATGATCTAAGTAATCATATGAATAATTACAAGTTAAAAACACGAACGACAAATGAGACGATTTTACCCAAAACGCTACTTTAACATGAATTTACAAAAGAACGGGTAATATAAAGTCATAAGTGGATCATATATGATATAATAACAATGAATATGATTCTGGAATAAGTCAATAACATGATTTAAATCATTATACAGGAGGTTCGGACACTTACAAAGCAAGTCGGACCTAAGGTAAGGGAAATATCACAATCTCATTTTTATCCGAGATTGTTTATACTTTGGTATTTACTGGGGTTTATTTTATCATCCACATCCATGTTCCCTCAATATGTAATATTGTTTCCATCCACTTAAAATAGTTTAAATCCAATTTGACCCTTCGGTGAGTTTTTAGTAAATAATATGAAAGGAATCTTTTGTCATTTTTTCGTACGAGGTACTTTTTGACTTTTCCGACAAAAGTACGAAAGAATGTTTTTTTTAACTTATACGGCATGAATGGATTTTTAAAACATTATTTCCAAGAAGCTTCCTTTACAAGTTTTCAAGTTTATTTTTAATCAAATTCTTTTATTTTAAAGTTGTATGACATGTTATGAAAGGAAAAATGTTTTTGAAGAAGAAAGGATATTTTCCTCAAGAATGGAGTTCAAGTGTTTTATCAAAATTATTTTCCATCTAAGATAATAAAGGGTTCTGTTTTTATCCCTATTATTAAATTGATTTGATCATGTTGTGATGGAATTATTTTTATGAATTCCTTTATCTTATATGAATTGATTTATGATTTCATGATGTTTCAAGAATCCCATTTTTGTTACATGTGTTATGCGATGATGTATGTTTTATGATTATGTGGCACACATAAGAAAGGATTCATTATAAGATGGGTGGGACCTATATCTCCCTCCAATGCATTGGGTAAAGATTTTATATCTCATGAGATAGACATGGCTGGAATGGTAGGTTATACCGGTTCAGTGAAACAGGACTGAAACGAGGGTTACTCGATTCAGAAAGGGACTTTGTCCACTAAGATAGTCTTGGCAATGAGTCTTGACTAACAAGAAATGATTCTCTATGATTATGTGTGAATGCCACAAAGTTTCATGTTTTAAGTTATGATTATTGGGATTTTGTATCACTACTATGATTTATCCCATGTTATGAAATTATGCTCTCTTTTGCAGGATAAGATTTCCAAAAGTTATGTTCTTATGAATATGATGTGATTGATTTTTCTTTTGTATACCCTTACTGGGCATTTGAGCTCACCCTTTTATGTTTTCTTTTCCCCAGGATATAAAGAAAGGTTTTAGGTAAAAAAAAATGGAAGATCTTTATGGGAGATATTGAAGATCTTTCACCACGATTAGAAGATTACATTCCGAGTTTCCAAAGACACTAAACTATTACGATCCTTGTGTGTGTGTTTTTGTTATGTACTAAGTATTCTGCAAATGTAATGTAATGTCCATGTACGTCAGGCTTAGGGTCTCTACAATTCTTTCCCATTGAGAATGTTTGGGATGGAAATAAATAGGCTCAGACCTTAGTAGGAGACATTGTTTCCATTGTAAAGGAGAGGTAGAAAAAGGATTTGTACTTTCATTTGATTATTTAATTCAATGATTGGATTAATATCTTCTTTTATGGAAGTGGGGCTCAAACATCTATCGTACGCCCTTATCTATGCCCTTATCAACATGTTTGGAATGTCATGTGATTATTTTTCTCTACTATAGAAGCTAGAGAGTATGCCTCATGGGGATACCAGGTGAGACTACATGTATCCCTAAGTCTTTGGTTAGCAAGATACTTGGCCATGTTTTTAAATTGAGGGCTCTTCTCTGTTGGGGATTCACATTTGGGAATCTAGGTCTTTATGTTGGTTAGAGAAGCATGAATGGTAGAAGGGAAACCTCTCAACCTATCCATTCCAAATATTTCTTATTTTTATCAGCATCATGGCCATTTTCAACAGGGTAATATACCTTATCAAATTAGTGACCCTTTTAAATTATTATTATGTTGGATAAGTGATCATTTTTAGCATTATATGCATCAGAATACTACCAAAATTCTTGATGCTCTATTCTGTCCCAGGATGCTAAATGTCTCTGGGGTTGAGGCGATGTATTTAGGTGATGAAAAGGTTATGAAATGATGTTTCACATATTAGTAGTGATAGTTGATATATCATGCCTAGTTGTTGTTTGAGAATCCCATATGTATTTCTGTAGAAGTTGGTATGTGGTAAGTTAATGCATGGCCCCTTCGATGTTATTAAATGATGTTTCTCATATTAGCTACAAAAGGAATTGGCCATGTAATTGTTGTTAAGAATTTTATTTTTCTTAGAATTCTTGTTTGGTTTGTTTTTCAGGGCAGTGGTGCAGTATAAGCAGAAATGCTATTTTTTCGTGTCAGCATTTCGCGGTGGTTTTAACCACCACTAAAGTTTTACCACTTATACATTTAGCAACGGTTCAAACCGCATCTAAATGTAATAGGAAATATACTTAGCGGCGGTTAAAACAGCCATAAAATCACGCCGGAATTAGTGGCAGTTAAAACCGCTGCTAAGCAGGCGTATGACACGCCTGAATTTCGCAGTGATTATAGTCGCTGCTAATTAAATAGCCTGTAAAACCGCTACTAAATTTACCAAAAACCGCTGCGAAATGAGGTACTATGATGCTTTTCTTTGATCGCCACGAAATGCATAAAACCGCCGCTAATAGATTGCCGACGCGCATTTTAGCGGCAGTTTCTGTGAACCACTGCTAGGAGGAGGTTTTCTTGTAGTGATTCTCTAAGAACTGAACTAAACTTCAGTATTGCCTATCATCCTAAAATTGATTTCCAATCTGAGCGAACTATTCATACATTGGAGGAGATGTTAAGAGCAAGATCTATTGAGTTCAAAGGAGGATAGGACCAACATCTTCCACTGGTAAAATTATCCTACAACAACATTTTCCACTCGGTCATCTGAATGGAACCATATGAAGCCCTTTAAGGGAGAAGTGAAGAACACTTGCATGTTTGGATGAAATCAGTGAGTATAAGCAGCTAGGACCTAAAATGGTTGAAGAAATGGTGGAGAAGGTGAAAACCATTCAGCAGCATATCAAGTCATCCCAATGTCAATAGAAACGTTATGTAAACAATATTTTATGAGACCTTGGGTTTTAATTTTGAGACATGGTATTTATAAGCATATCTCTATAGAAGAAGGTCATGAATTTTGGAAAAAAAGGGATGTTAAGTCCCAGGTACATCGGCCCCTTTGAGATACTTGATCAAGTTAGAGTTGTGGCCTATGGATTAGAACTTCCACCTACCATGTTGAAAGACATGATGTGTTTTATGTAACCCTCTTAAAGAATTACATATCAAACCCTTCACATGTACTCTCTTCAGAGGTGCTACAATTGGAGGATAATCTTTCCAATGAGAAGAATCCAGTGAAGATCTTGGATCATAGAGATAAATTTCAATTTAACAAGACTACTCACCTGGTCCAGGTACTATAGCATAACCATAAGTATGAGGAGGAAACATGGGAACTATAGGTGGCAATAAAGGAAAAGTATATGGACATGTTTATGGCATAGAATGTAAAACAAAATTTTGAGGGAAAATTCAAAAGGGGGGAAGAATGTAACGACCCAATGTTTTATAAATGGAAATTCATATCATATAAATATGTCATAAAATCACATGAAAACAAAACATAATTAACTACTATGTTCTATGGGAACTTTAAAACTTAAGTTTATCACTTTTCTGTTTGGAATTTTAAAAATATTACAAACACGGTTTCGACCAGTATGTTATTTGGAGTCCGATAAGAAAAACACAATTTTTGGAGAATAGTAACCTTCTCTTGTGAATAGTAACATACCCTTGTGAATATTTTTATACGGTAACAAATTGTAACATTACCTATGATATGATAACTATAATGTTCAAGTGAATGTATGATGTACATATATTTTAGAATAAATAAATGAATGCTTTAAAACTTGGTTTTTAATAATAAATTATGGTTTAATTAAATAAAAAAATAATAATATTTAGAAAACTATTTTTGAAAAATGGATTTCATTTTTGGATTCTATACATATAAAAAAGGTTTCGGTATTTTTTGGGGATTTTTCTGAAATACTTGATTTTTTATGAATAGTAAAATATGGTAATTTATGATAAATGCTTAATAAGGGGTATATTGAGTCATTAATGATGATATTATGATGTAGTCCCAATTTGTTTGAAATCACATACATTTATTTCTATTTCTTTTCTTTTAGTCCTCGCTATTGATGTTATTGAGGGAAATTAACAAACTAATGATTAAAATATTATGAAAACCCTCCTCTCCTCTACTATAAAAAGCCCCCTCACTCCCTCTTCTCTTCGCTCCTCTCAAGCCTTGTGCCTTTCCAATATTCTACCCAAATATCTCCCCAAAATCCAATCCCACATCCAAAGGCCCTTAGTCTCTTCAATATACTAAAACCTCTCTCTTTAAGAGGTTCTCAATGGGGGAAGACTAAAGAAGAAAATTCCTCTTTCCAATTCATTAAATTTTTTAAATTCTTTTCTTTTATTATTTCATTCCTCACCTCCCTTCACCCAAATAGTATGATAAATCTAGTAGCATACATGTAATAAAAAAAATTATGCTAATGGTGGATTCGATTATCTTCTCCCCTTTCCCTACCATTTATTTGAATGAAATGAAAGCACCGTTTGAGATGTGCTAATTTAGCACTTTCAAAGACAACGACTTATCAATTTCTATTTTCATATTTAATTATTGTCATGAAACCATTTGTTTTATGGTTGAGCCAGATTATTATATATGTAATATAACATTTTATGGTTCTGAAATCCTTTTGTACTAATGGTATTAATTTATAAAGAAAAACATGTTCATTATAATCAAACCCATTGATTAAGAAAAACGATTATCACTAAGATTTTATATATAATATTTCAACTTCACTCTATGTAACCAAATTAAAACTGTAACCATGTAATATCTTTTGTGTTCAATAATAACATATAACTTCAATTCTGGACAATCACTTTCATCATACGTGTTTACCCAAACATGAACCGATCATTAAAACCAAGTAAGAAAACAGGCCCAAACAATAAAATTGAACCTCATAACCAATAAAAATAGTTATAAATGAATTTAAAATTATTATACCAAACCAATTACATATATAAGAGGTTATGGAATTATTAATTAGTAATCCTAATTTTTTTATTCAAGTCCTTAATAACAAGTGGAGAACACCTGCTGATTTAAGCTAAGGGATCCTCTCCATTTCACTCTTTATCAAGATTCTCCTCAATGCTATTCCTTTTTATGTGTAATACCTAATGATAGGGTCTGATTAATCACCTCCCCCATACTTCGTTAACGATTTATAAGTGATGATAAACCCATTTTCTCCCTCATCAATTCCTTTTTGGTACACCAGACACCATGCCCATAAACCATATCGAATTCTACCTGAACATTCTTTGTTCTTTCAGATTCCCTTATCATTATTTATATCAAAATGGAATTATCTTATCTATTTATGTACATTTTATAAATTCTATGTACTTTTAAAAAATTCATTTATGAAGTCCCCTTTTATCTCTCTCTTTTGGTGATATACATGTTTTTTAAAAAAAACATTCCCTCCATAGAACTTTCCGATAAGCAAGCCTGTTTTAAGGGAATTTCCGGAAGTTTTATCCAATTTCAATTGAACTCTATCCTCTGTTTTAAGACACTATTGCCTTTATAAAATCTGTATTTTTATTATTAAAACCTTCTTGGATCAATTTGGGTGTTATATAAAATATTTTCCTTTTTTCTATTTTAAAATATTTATGGTATTTTCCTTAAAACCGCACAAAAATGTTTTAATGCTAATTTTTATCAAATAAATTTATTATTTGTTTTCAAATCTGTTTGACATCGCATATCATGTTATATTCATATTTTACCCTATGAATGTCCATTTATGTTCTAATCCATTTATTTCATGGACACATTCATGATACGTGCATTGGTTATGCTTTATGTCATGATTGTGGTACCCAATTCTTTCCATGGGTACCCTTATGTTTATGTATGGTTGATTATATATGATTATTTATATAGAAGTAATATTAATGAAAATTTTGTGATGGTTGAACCCATATAGTTCTCCAATTTATTAGGAAAATTTATGATTCATGCTATGCAATGTGAAATGGTATTGACGGTAGCCTTGACCCGTACTAAAATGAGAAATGAGATTGGGAATTAGCATTAACCCGTACTAAAATAGGAAACAAAATTGGCGGTTAGACTTGACCCGTACTGAATACATGTTTTATGATTCTACCACATTTATATTATTTCATGTTTATATGATCTCATGCTTATAAGATATTATTTCAGATGTCCCATGCTTTGGATATCATTATTTCATGCCTCCTAACTCATGTGCCTAAGATGTATCCTTATGTTCAATACCTTACTGGGGTTTTTAGCTTGTCCCATTGTTCCTGTGTTCCCCAGGATACCCTATGTATATGTAAGGGATCAAAGGAATATATGATCTATTTATGGAGATTAAATAAATAATTGTATTTTTATCCCCTTGTTTTATGTACCTAGTCTTACAAGGAACTAGACATAACGATCTTTGGATTGTACTCTGATGTATAATTATGCATAAAATATTGTAATGTTATATTTAAAGGTCTTGGGTCACTACACATCCCAAATTCCCTGGTAATCCATTTAAAAATAATGTATCAGATCTTCCATGGTCTAAATTGTTTGTTTTTACTTCCCATCTGATTGTGGATGAAAAGATGTACTAAAATTTAATTCATTTCCCATCAACATATGAAGGCCCTTACAAAAGTTAGATTTGATCATGTGATCATGATTAGATACAATGGAGAGGGGAACTACATGTGAACTTGCTATCTCTTTAATATACAATTGAGAAAGTTGATTTAGAGAGAGAGTATCTCAAATAAGAATAAAATGATCATATTTAGTCAATCAATCAACAATAACCCAGATAGAAATGTTACATTAAGAATTATTTAGTAATCCCACTACAAAATCCATTGAAACATTGTACCATTTCTCCTCTGCCAGTGGAAATGGATTAATCATCCCATTCGGTATCTTCCACTCTACTTTAAACCGTTGACAAATCAAGCATCTCAAGGTAAATTAGTAATATCTATTTTCATTCCATCCCACCAGTAATACTCCCAAAGATCTATGTTCATCTTAGTACTGCCATGATGAATTGAAAATGTAGATGAATGAGCTTCACATAATAAAAATTTATTCAAATTTTAAACACAATGAACACATAATCTATTTCCTAGCCTCAAAACACAGTTATTATAAATGTTAAATTCTGGTAACTTACTGTTCTGAACCAATTCTACCTTTTTCTACAAGTCACTTTATTCTTTATATACTTTCTTAATTCTATTTGATAGAGATGACTATACTAAAACATGAATCAAAATAGAGGAATTACCTTCACTATCAACTTC
Organism: Viscum album; assembly: GCA_963277665.1. Classification (NCBI taxonomy): domain Eukaryota; kingdom Viridiplantae; phylum Streptophyta; class Magnoliopsida; order Santalales; family Viscaceae; genus Viscum; species Viscum album. The sequence continues at coordinate 838,981,945 of OY728125.1, read as the reverse complement.
CAATCCAAAATTAATCAATTCAAAAAACAAAGGATCCGGTTCCAAATGTAGCATGGGTAAAGTGGCATTACTCTTTCAAATCAAAGTGTCAGCCACCATATTTTCCATTCCTATGTGGTAATGAATCGTGAACTCATATTACATGATTAATTATATCCGTCCCATTTGTCTGTAGTTTAATTCTTTCTAAGTGAACATAAACTTAAATATTTTTTGTGATCATTATATATTCCACACTTTACACAATAAAAATGGTACCCCTACATTTTTAAAGCAAAAATAACATCGGCTAATTTCAAATCATGTGTAGGGTAATTTAACTCATGAGTTTTCAACTAACGTGAAGCATAAGAAATTACCTTATTATTCTGCATTAGGAAACAACCAATTCCTTTCAATAAAGAATCTCTATATATAATGAATTCATAATTTCTATAAGGTAGTTACAAAATTGGGGCATTCACCAATCATCTTTTCAATTCCTGAAAACATCCACCACATTATTTTATCCATATAAACTTAACACATTTTAGAGCTAACTTAGTCATTAGGCAAGATAACCATGAAAACATTTCAACAAACCTCAATTAATAACCTACTAAACCATGAAAACTACAAATATCAGTTATATTTGTGGGTCATGGCCATTCTTCAACAAATTTTGTTTTAGCAGGATCAATAGTTATGCCACCTTTAGAAACAATGTGACCAAGGAATGAAATTTGTTTTAACCAAAACTCACACTTTCTTAATTTCCCAAAAATTTTATTTTATTTTAATGTTTCAAGAAAACACTTAAATGACATTTATTCTCCTGTTTTTTTAGAATATACCAAAATATCATCAATAAACACAACCACAATCTTATATAAGCACTCACGGAAAATTCAATTCATATGATCCATGAATACGTCATCATTATTGGTTAACCTAACAGGCTTATGTAAAAAGTCATAATAACTATATCTAGTACAAAATGCGGTCTTGGGAATCTATGATTCCTTTAATTTCAATAGATAGTACCCTGACCTCAAGTGAATCTTTGAAAAATACTGAGCTCTCTGAAGGAGATCAAATAAATAATTGATATGAGAAAAATGTACTTGTTCTTAATAGTGATGTTATTCAAGGATCTATAATCAATGAAAAGTCTCACTGAACCATATTTTTTTTTAACAAATAAGATAGGATCACCCAATTATGATGTGCTTGGTCGAATGAATCCTTTATCTAGTAACTCCTACAATTACTTCTTTAAATCTAAAACGTTAATTTGAGACATGGATAAGGGGGTTTTGAAATTTTATTAGCATAAAGAACCAAGTCAACATCAAATGCATCTTCTTGATTAGGTATTTTACTAGAAAACTCATCAAGAAAAACATCAGGATACTCATTGACCACTGGTATATCGTTAATCTGAACAGTTCCTTTGTTTTCAACAATATGTTCAAGGTAACAATCATTTCCATATTTTTCTAGTTTCATATCTTACTAATATTTTTCAAAAGGGTCCATTCTTTTACACAAACTGACATTATTTCTAAAAAGAAACATATTTTCCTCTGCAGTTTATTGTAGAATAATAAATGAAAATCCAATCTATACCCAAAATAACATAAAACTCTACTAGAGACAAAAAAATAAGGTTTTTCGGTAGATTCATTACATACACATGGACATGAAGGTTCTTTTAATTTCTTTTTGTCTCGACATTTTCACCAGGTTTTTTTACAACATGTTCAGGATTTATATCTTTATATTGAATTCCCATTATAATAGAACATTTATCAAAATTTAAAGAATGTGTAGACCAAGAATCAGAACACATTTTGGCATAATCTGAATATACAAACAATATACCTGATAATACTTCATTTGATGGCCCAACATGTACTAAAGTAGTTGCAATGAATTTTACCACACATTTCTACTTATAATTTGTCTTCTTTCAATCATTTTAGATCTTTGTCAGAAACCAATTTTCATAATGAACCAATTTATTACACTTAATACATTTAATTGAATGTAAATCATATTTTATCATACCACTATTCTGATCTTTTTTAGTGCAATTACGGGCCTTATGTCCACATCAAAAACACTCACCGGAATTCAAAAGGAATTCCCCAGTGTGCTTTTTACCACCATTCTCTCAAACTATAAGCTTAAGTTCCTTACCATTAGATTATTTTGAAGAGTAATCTCCTTTCATCTGCCACCTTGACCTGCTTTTTTTTAAGAACACATTATCATCAAAAACTACATTTCAACCTTCTACACACATTGAACAAATTTTTCTTAACTTTTGAACACACAAGATGATAATTCCTTTGGATACAGTGGATTTAATCCTAAGTAAAAATTATTGATTTTACTATCAATATCATGTATTATATTTGGAGAATACCTTTCCTATAGAGTGACTTTTTCTTCATAAGTAGCCAGTGTGTCATCTTCCTGTCTCAATTAAAAGAATTTTTTTTCATCCTAAGTAAAAAATCCTTAGGAAAATATTTCTCAAGAAACATACCTTTGAATGCATCCTAAACAGGTGAATAAATCCCCTCGCTATCCCTAATATTTTTAACCATCAAAAACCACAGATCAGATTCACCTTAAAAATGGTAAATAAAAATACTAACCTTTTGATGTTCTGAACACCCCATGACATCGAAAATAATTCCTAGTGCTTTAATCCACCCTTCAGCTAAAACAGAGCCAAATGATCATCCAAATGATGGGGTATGTTTCCTCATGATATTATCTACTACTTCCTTGTTTCATTTGCGGTTGATCTGGTTGATCTCTTGCATGGATACCACCGGTATTTATATCCTGGTTTTGTTGTTCCATCATTGAAACAAATTGTTCTATTTTGATTCTGACCATTTCTATTTTCTGAATTTGTAGGTTGTTTTTCTCTTGATGTTTCCCCATCAAAGATTCCATGTTTCCTCTGCAGAAAATCATTCTAAACACAGACATATCTTAGGAAAAGCAATACGGTAATCTTCAAATACTATATCATTTAAGACTTACCATTATGTAAAACTAATCTATGGATATTCTATAAACAATATCCTAACTCCTATGGTTATCTAAACGGACCTTTGATACCAAATATGAGTCCCTAGACTTAAACATAACATAATCTTGAGTTAAGTCACGAATTCCCCTTGAGGGACATTTCATGTTTAGATTTTTAGGTAATTAATCCATATCTATTACATTACATCTCCAATATTACAAAGTAGACACTTCTACTCTATCCAATTTTTTCACAATAATAAAACTCCTTTAATAAAACAAGAATTATTCTCTGAATAAAAATCTTATTGATTTCATCCTTTCTGTTTCCCTTCCTTATACCCTATGAAAAAGATTTCAAAAACATGGTATGAGCATAAATAGCTCAGCAAGGGATATAAAATAAGGGAATAAAACATTAATCCATGAATACATACAAATTAATGAAATCATACTTTTTAGTCATAAAACATATTCTCTTTGACATACCTCATGAAATCATAATATTTATAAATAACTCATAGAAGTCATAAATTGTAATGGTAACTTGTGGAATCCATAACATGATTACATTGCAGCTTTTCTATCCACATAGGGAGTAACATTCATGGATACATTTGGAATACCGATCAACGTATATTCTTTAAATATTTTTGGATAAACCTTAATATTTACTTCTGTCACATTACCAAATGCATTGGAAAGATATCATGGGCTCACCCACCCATGGTATATCACGGAACCACACATATACATAATAAATTACCAAGAACCATAACATAATCATAACACAGTAATAAGCATAATGAAAAAATATCATTTTCACATTGCAATCATAAGACATTATTTCAAGATATTGATATAATAAATCCATTATCAATACTGTTTTCAATAAAAAAATAGGTAAAAAGGGTATATGGTATTTATTTTCGTTTTGAAAACATTATGTCTTGTTAAGGAATCCAATATAAAAAAATGTTCACGATGGTGGAAAAGTTATTGTTGTCGCGTATGTTAAAATAAAAAATTCCTTTTTTTTAGTAAAACATATCATAGAAAATGATTCTTTTTTCAACCCATTTAACTAAATTAAAAAGAAAACTATTATAATTATACACCTTATAAAATAAGGTGGTGTATAACATCGAAATATGCCTCAATGATCGGAGATTGAGAGGATGTCCCTTACCTTGAGTCTGACTTGTCTTGTTCATTATTTATCTCCCTGAATAAAAAAATTATGTAAATTTAAACTTACATAAAAACCTTTTTCATTTTTATTATTTATTTTATATCATTTATTACCTTTCTATAACAATCATATAATTATTCAAGTTCATATGTGTCATTTTTTCGATGTTCGGTACATGAGTAAAAAATGAACTTGTTATAATTAAAATTTTTCCATGTGGTCATAATTACATCATCATAAAAATGATATTCATGATTTTTATATCATATATTTCCAATAGATATGTATTTAAAATAGTCCATAACATTTGGATATAAGAAATCTAATGCACCGTTCTTGGAGACGGTAGGTCATACGTATGCATGAACACTTCTTTCATTTATTTTTCATATTAAAAGAATGAAATATAAAATATAAATAGGTATATTACAATTCCAGTATAATATATATGTTATATATGTTTCATAAGTTCATTAATTACATCTGTTATATGTTATGTGTGTGGAATGAATTATTCATATCACTTTGAGGGGGCGGTAGTCCGCACTTCCTCAAATGAAATTATCATATTTACACATTATGGAAAGAATAAAGGTATAATGTAAATAAAAAATAAAGTCTAGAGACATTATAAAATATATATATATCATATATAAATATAGTTCCATCATTATGGACACCATGAAAGGGGGTAGGGGAGAATTAATCAATCATCGTTTTGTGAGGCAGTAGTTAGCCGCACAAAGAAACTGTATGTTCATACCCATTAGATGGAGATCTGTGTAAGTGTAGTTTGAATAAATAACATAAAAAATTCTTAGAATATTTTAGATACCGACTTTTTTATGTATTAAATTAATAAGAAGATCATAGGGAGAGGAGAAGGAAAATAAAGGAAAGGAACTTGAGAGAATTCGTTATCTTTAAATCAGGTAACTCCTTTTTATTTGAGCCAAAAGGATTTCTTGAATTTCCTTATTCCAAAGAGAAGGCTTCTCGGAGAAAGGGATGGATGTTGGGAGATTATTTGGGCATAATTTGGATGATAAAATGGGATTTAGAGGTGTGCATCAGTGGGTAGAGGTGGTGGACATTTATAAGAGGGAGGATGGACACTTTAGGAAAGTCTTGAAATATTAATTTATTATAAATTCACATTCATTTAAAAATGACCTAAAACTCATTTAATTAGAATATAAGACGATTTTTGTTTGAATACCCATCATAAATTAATTTTTAGGAAAGTTTTTAAAAATTTTGTATCTTTATCTTTTGGGATTAACCCATATTTTACCCTTTTTAATCTTATAGTGATATCTTATTATTTAAACATTGTGGGATAATATAATTACCATATCATGTCAAGTGACCCACTAAAAATAAATTTATTACATATTTGTAATTATATTAACCATTTGGAAAAATCATTGATTTTTAGGAATTTAATATCATTTAATAAACTATTTTGTATTTTATGTTATGAATTATGTCATTTTCAGACACTATTCATGCTGGACTTTTTTACAAATTCATAACAACCTGATTCTTTAATACCAAAGAAATTAACTAAATTATAATATTTAAATATCATCTATTAAAGTCTTGTATGGTGTAAAAATATTCAAATTACATTTATTTTAAAATTTATAATATCATTTATTTGAATCCATTATTAATGAAGAAATCATTGCATCATCATTGTGTCATAAATAACTTTATATATTTAATCTCTAAAAATTATTAAAAAATTACGATGATAAAGGAAATATTTTTAAAAGTTTAATTAAAATTTAAATTCATATATATCAGGTATATAACCTCATATTAATTTTTTTTTTGTAAAAGATACATGTTTATGTTATATTTCTCTTTACATTAAATTAATTCTTATAAAATGTCATTTTCACATCCAAGTGACTCAATGGGGTTCCAAAATCAACTCAAGGATGACCATAGTTGGAAATATCCTATCCAATAGGATTAATACACATTTTAGGGTATTTTTATATTTTTAAAGTATTATTTATTTACCCTTATTTACCATATTTACCCGTTAACCCTGGTAAATAAAAATAATTAATGACGTTAATATTCATAATGATCAAAAATAAAAGATAATTATTAACAAAATTTTTACCTTATGGTTCCAAATATAGAATATATTTTTCAAATTCAAAACACATAATTTTTCAAAGTTAATTTAAAATTATTTTCTGTTGTCTAAACCTGAAAACGTGTTTTTTATAAGTAAAAACTATCGAAAGATTAACATATTTTTATGACCAAATTAAAATTAAAATTATTTAAAATTACCAAAATTTGATTAAATGATAAAAATATAATCAAATTAAACTTTAAAACTAATTTATAGGATAACCTAACTATAGAAATAAAATATACAAAAAGGCTGTCTTGAATAAAAATGCAGTATTTTCCACTAATCATTAAAAAATGAACATTATCGGAAAATACCCAAATTTTGTCCAAATAAATTTTTATGTCCCGATTCAAAATAAGATATTTATTTTTTCAAATAGAACATATAAGTGTGATACAAATTATATTTAAAAATGGTTCTCCATCAAAAGGTGTTAAACCAACCCTTTAAAAATATTGGATTATTTTACGCTTAAAATTGGATTCATTCTCATTTTAAGACTCTAAAATATATTTAATAAATGTAAAAATATTTCAAAAACATGTATAATAATATTTTAGTAAGTTCTATTGATTCCCTCTAATACAATTTCTGGGCATTAACTTTCATTTAAAATAATAATATTATTATATTATTTTTCAGTATAACTCAATGTTGTGTGCAACATAAGATTTCAATGAAACTCATTGTTGCATGTTGAGTACGATATCAGAAAAGGAACAACCTTTAATTTAAAACTAATATTTTATTTCTAAATATTAATAGAATTGAAAAAATTATTATACTTTAAATATCTGAGATCCTACAAATAAATCAAGGGGGACTTCAGATAGTTGATGAGATAGAAGATAATGTTTGATCAATTCAGAAATGTGTTATGACAACACAAATTTGAAATAAATTAATTTTTTATAATCATCATCATGATCAATAATTTGATATTTTTGAGAACTTATTTCAACAAATTTCTATGTTTATGAAATAAGGGGAAACTAATCCCTAGGTATATCGGTCCCATTTAAATACATGATCATATTGGGGTATTCTATTATCATTAGGAATTTTCCCCAAACCTCCCACAAGTTTATGATGTGTTCGGTGTAATAATCCTAAGGAATTAAATACCAGATCCACCACATGTGCTGAACTCAGTGGTTATATTTCTAGTGCATGATATTTCTTATGATGAATGACTAATACAGATTCTAAATCAAATTGTAGATTTATACCAAACAAGACCACTCACATGGTCAAAGTTGTGTAGCAAAACATCCAATTTGAGGAAGCTATGTGGGTACCTAGGGATATGATGAGGCATAAGTATCCCCATTTTTTGTATCAGAATGATGAATATTATGGAAAAAAACATTTTAATGGGGATAAAATCTAACGGTTGGAGTTTTTATGAATTTTTTTCAAGTAAATTTATTATATTTGTTGATTTGTGCTACAAGAAACACAATGTTGTGTTTTCAAAACAAATAACACTGGTTTATCTTGTGTTGCACACTATCCCATGTTTTAATGAAACCATGGTATATTAATAATATAGTTAATCAAACATGATCATTATAAAAATTACACCAAACCTAGTGATAATTATAGTAATAAATAATCTTTTAATGTTAGGTATAATGTTTTTATATTATGAAAACATATTTATAATGAAATATATAATATTTTGAAAATTATTGATAGGTTTTGAAAATACTATTTTTTAAAAATAACAACTCTTTATGTATTAATTTCCAAAATAATAATATCAATTTATGAAAATTTTATAAAATTAAAAACGTTTTAAAATTATGAGTATCAAAATTATATTAGGTTCATTTTTGGGATTTTTATGATAGATTTTAATTTTTGATAAATATTGAAAAATATTGAATTTTAATTTTGAATTGACTTTTATTTTAATTAATTTATATTGTAAAATTATAATTTAAATTGTATTCCAAAAATTATTTGTAAACATATACATATATTAATACAATTTTAGTCAATGGAATCAGTTTCACAATGAAATTGGATATAAATACTTTGTATCCTTTTGAAATAATTCACATTAAGACCCCACATTCTCATCAGATATATGGGAAAACATTGAAATTTTTTTTGACACTTCATGGAATGTGATTTAGAAAAATGTATTCAATATTTATTATTAGAAAAACATATAATTAATAAAAAAATTAAACTTAATTTTTTACCAAATTGAATAGTGAATGTAGTAAACATTAATTAGCATGGTTGAGGTAAAATGGGTTTACCAGGGGTTAAACTAAATAGATACATGTCATATTAACCTATAAACTAGTTTAAAACATTATGGCAATATTTCAACCATTCCACATATTAGGTTTGTTAATGTTATTTTTTTTTAATATTTTAGATATAAAATGTGTTAGAGTTCTTATTTATATTCAAAAATACCAAGTGTGTACTCTCCTCTAATGGCCCGAAGGCCTTCATTTTTTATTGATTTTTATAATACCCCTTTCAAGGGGTGAGGCGGAGCCCTTACAAGGCCCGTAGTCATAGGTATTATAGGGCTCCTAAGCCTTATAGGAATTCATTCCCCATAGGTTTCTTACATTACATAAAACCTAGAATAAATACATGGAAAGTATCCTCCCTAGTATCTTCATTATGAAATCGGATCTCTACCTTCACATGGATGTTCAGCTAGGCTTTCCCATGCATGCACAAGCTTGTCCCGATGGCAGGTGTCATACCCTCTCATTCTAGCAATCTGTTTAGCTTCTACTATAGTGAAATCTCCTTACTCATCCTCCTTCTGGAGATTTTTACTTATAGGTTTTCTACTTTGAATCTACTCTTAAGGTGTCCTGAAGTACTTGAGGTGGCCCAAAGGCCTTATTGAACTGAAGACCTGGGTGGCATGAAGGCCTTAAAGGACTTGGGGATCAAATTGGTGGCCTGAAATCCCAAACGGGGGAATATTCCCAGCTACTATATTGCAAAACAATACCTACTACAGTCCCACTACAGTACTACTACAGTTCACACTATTTTTCAGCTATAGTAACCTAGAAATATGCCTCTACATGGATTTTATCATAAGTCACTTGGATGTATTTAAGGAGTCCTCACCAACTAGGCTGAGGCTCATGTGCCCAAGTGTGTACTCTCCACCACTTATAAAAGGTCACCCCCTCCCCCTCACTCTTCAACCCTTAAATATTTTTTGGTTTAGTGAATACAAACCATAATCAATTACAAACGCCCCTCTCCTAATACTAAAAGTATTATTGTTTTTTCCAAAATAAATCATATGAATTATTTTATAGAAAATATTAGGAGGATACTCTAAAAATATGTAATGTTCATCATCGAATGTTTTTGTTTAATTTCTTCCAAATCCCCCTTTAATTATTTTTACATAATAATAATATAATGACCCAAGTATCTTTCATATACTGATATGTTCTGCTGATAAATTTATGACCTACAATTCTCTCTACTTCAGTCAAATGGGTAACAAAATCATTACTCGTGTGTATAAAGGATACCTCTTTTTGAACCAATGTCATTCGTTTTCCCATTACCACCTATAAAAAATGGTCACAATGATGGAATTACTATCTATATATGATATATATGATTTTTATGTTTTTTTTATAATTTTTTAAATGATATATCATAGATACATTCATGGATTCTATTTTTTGGGAATATTATTGCATCATCTGTGTGTTTGGTGGACTACCACCTCAGGAAGCAATGTCATTAGTTCACAATTTACATGGAATGTATAAATCATGGGTTTAATAAAAATATTTCAAATATATGACAAATTTTTTTATTATTTTATGATAATATATAATATAATTTCCTTTTATCCAATTCGAAAATAAAATGGAAACAACATTCATGAATAAATTTGTCCAACTGTCTCCATGAATAATGTAATTTATTTGCTATAGTTGCCTTTAATATATTATTATAAATACATATATATAGAATATATATGATATTCATATCAATTATATAATTCTGGTGATAAGGAAAAAATTATTATTTTAGGAGAAAAAAAATCTTACAAATCAATAAATTTATGAAAAACAAAGCCATTATTACCAGAAACTGAACATTAACATGGAATTTTTAATAAATAGGTAACAAAATTTCATAAAAATAATATATGGTATGATATTTTTCAATATAATTCTATAATAGAAATATATTAATTGTATATTTACTATATATGTGGTTTGACTGATTATAATGGAAGTTGGGACTTACAGTAAGGGAATTCTACCTCAACTTGTACTTCATTGAGACAAATTTCGTATTCACCACCTATTTTTTTATGTGGTTTTTATAATGTACATGAAAAATATTATGATCCTTCCACTGAAAACAAATATCATGGATTTTTATAAATATTTATTATCTCTATTTCATTAGGTTTACAGTTCAAAACTTACCAGAGCGGTAAGGTATTTTTGTCTTAATTTGCGTTCATTGAGACGTATGTCTTGTAGTCTTCCTAAATTTCATCCCAATGAGTATATAATAACACTTTTATGTGTAATTTCCAGAAATTATTCATCCTCATGATATTTTACATTTTATTTTCAATTATTATATCATGTGGGTTTTGATTCAATGTTACCAAAGTGGTAACGATTTAAAATTATAATGTCATTCTTTCTTGGGATTATTTATGATTATGTTTTTGATGACAAGATCGTATAACCCATATCTGAATAATTAAAATTAATTTAATTATAATATGGTAATTTATTATATCTTCATGGAAGGGTTCTATTTTCTCTTCCTAGAATAGTGGTCAGGAAGGAAGGAATCTCCCTTTTAGCAGCTGATCAATAGGCAATTGAAGATCATGTTATCTTATGTTGACATTCTATTGTGGGGTGAGTTCTAGAACCAAAAGGGGAAAGACTCTAAAAATTCCAGGATCTCACTCCCAAGATTGTATATTCTTTGGGTTTTGAGAAATGGAAAATTAGGGAAATGGGGTGAGGGTATTATCACGTGATTTCCCATCGGATGATCTCAAATAAAGGGAATGGAGCCTAGGTTCAATCTCCAATAAAACTAGTCTCCTAAGTATCCATGAATGGGACAAGAATTTCGATCCTATTAATGTTCATAACACACATTCTTAGGTATGGATCTATATTTTTATGTTTAATTGGTTATATTGGAACCCTCGAATTTTATGGGCCATTACATCATATATATGAAATCCAAATCACATGGATAAGAAAACAGATAACCCAAGATTTGGGTATTAATTAACAATTTTTTTTGAAGTTGATATGTATAATACATTGGTATATGAGGTGGATTTGACAACAATGGATGGTAGTATGACTCTTGAAATCCAATATGAGAGAAAATTTAAATTTTTTATGGGATTAAAATTCTATGGACACAAACATGATGAATGTAGGAGGGACATAGAATACATGTTTTTCAAGGCCAAAAGGGCCTGTTAAAAAAAAATTACAAAAGAAATGATAAGTAAAATTGATGACGCTCCTTTCGTTATAGAATATAAAGATTGGAAAAGGCGAATATCTGATCTCAAAGTGATTCAACCTTTGGACAAAATATCAACAATTGAAAAAGGAAGGATTAAGAAGAATGTTGCACAAGGTTCGCGCAAATTCTACAATGGTCGCGCAAGTGCACTTGTTGCACACCTAATGGTCATGCAAGTGACTTGCGCAACCTAAGTGATAACCACCTGGGTCTTCTTCAGCCTATAAATAGACCCTATGGGGCCCACATGCAAGGAGGAATTTTTTTTACAGAAACTCATATTTAAGCTCCCGGTGCCCTAGTCTCTTCTCAAAGCTTCTAAAACACTTCTAAGGTAATTTCCTACCTAGAACGGAAGATCTAAATAGGGGGAGGAAGGCCTAAGTGTTGAAAATCATTAACACTTGCACGCCTCAGTGGCCAGCCCTTAAGGGAAATGGCCACACTTGCCCGCAGCCTTACTCCTTCAATAGAACTTGTGCGCCCTTCTTTTGGAAGAACCTCAAGAGGATTCTAAAGGATTTAACCAATAGTCGCTCAAGTATTACCCTGTTGGTTAACCATCGTGCAAGTTCCCATGTGTTGCGCAGGTATACCTGCACAACCATGACTTGCGTGCCCACGCAATACCTGTGCCCCTGCCAGGACTTGCATGCCCCTGCCTTTTTGGGTGCCCTTTTTTCCCAGTTCAACCCTCTTAAGCCATTACACCTCTCCTATTCGAGATTCAATCTTCAAGAAACTCTTCAAAGCCAATTATGGAATGATTTATTGATTTGAATTCCTTATCCAAAAGGAATTCTGTGGAACATCTCTCAAAACCTAGTGATTTACACATCTTTATGTCACTAAAGATTGATATTCCATTCATTCAACCTCATCTTTTAATATGAGAGAACTCATTAACCTAGCCCTCCTTTTCAGAAATAAGCCTCATTCATAATTCTGAAATCTAGGCATCCTCCTTAGGAGTAAGCCCCAAGTCCTTATTAACCTGGGCCTCCTTTTCAATAATAAGCCCCAGTCATAACTCTCAAATCTGGGCATCCTCCTTAAGAGTAAGCCCCAAGTCCTCATTAACTTGGGCCTCCTTTTCAGGAGTAAGCCCCAGTCCCCTAATTTGGGCATCCTCCTCAGGAGTAAGTCCCAACAATAATTCTCTTAACCTAGGAATCCTTTTTAGGAGTAACCCCCAATATCAAATATGGGAATCTTCTTCAAGAGTATGACCCATGTCCCTTAATTTTTCAAGTCTCTTAACCGAGGCCTCCTTTTCAGGAGTAAGCCCCAGTCTTAATTCCTCTTAACCATCCCTAATTTACCTTTGATCTGGGATTCCTTCTCAAGATTAAAAACCCAATCATAAGTCATCTCCTAATTTTGGCCTCCTTTTCAGGAGTAAGCCCCATGTTAGAGTATTCAAATCTCCGTGAAGCACATATACCTTTATGGACCCTATTCTTGGATTTCTTCCCTGAAGTAAATCCAAATCTTCATTCATCTGGGTAGTCATACATACCTAAGTCCCACCTTATTTCTTATGATTGCATCTTTCATGGCACAATTGTCTTATTTTTACCAATACCTCTTGTTTCTCACACCGAGCATGACTCACGTGAGATTAGAGTGTAAAATTAATTATGGAATCCTTCTTTGAGCCATAAATCATAAACATCATACTCCCTTACTCGAACTACGTGGTTTCTTATTCCTTTTCTAAACAAAGGATACGTAGGTAGCACATCTGCGTGTTCGATCCCAACTCTGAAATAATCCATGTCCTTTTGAATGACAATAAACTTCAAGTGCCCCACTGAGTGGATTTAAAATCAGTATGGTCATCATAATGACCAAGATACTTTTACGTATCAAAGGATGCCATTGAAAAAGAATCTATAACAAATACAGATGATTTTTTATCAATGAAGAACCTCGAATACATATAAAATATTCTCTAAATCTCCAACATATCGATCATTGATTGTCAGATCTAAAGGAAAGATCATTTTATACTTGGTAATTTAATAAGGATTCACGAACATAACATAAATCTATAAAGAGAGTCCCGTAGTAGACAATAATTCCCCTCAAAAAGATGTGATGAGTCCGAAATCCCATCCTCTCGACCAATAAAAATTCATAAGCCTCATCATTCCATAACTAATGAGCGCCTAACTTTGGAAAGTAGGTCCAGATGGATGTGGAATCATAGGATGTTTCCGGTTCTACGAACAAACCCGTTAGAATCCGATTGGAATGTTTGAATCATCAATCAAGGAGGTCATCCCCGAATTCTGAGGGAAACAAAAAATGGTGAACCCGACATGAATCCTTAACCAAGTGAAAATGATGTTTTACCTATTTTTTAGGACCCTATTTAAAACTCAAGGAGAGGGCCAACAAAAACAATCATTGACATAGGTGCTCATCCAAAAGATGTAGTGGCTGAATTTATCTTGATTACATCTATTATATAAAACAAGCACTCTTTTCCAAGATCTTCTGCATTTCCAGAATGGCTACTCTCAAGTTCATACCTGTGAATACTGCTGCTGCAAATGCCACTGCTGCTACTCCTACAGGATCGTCGTCCGCTCTGAGGATGACATCACCTACTCAGCGTCTTCAATGCTGGGTATCAAATGTGCTGGTTAAGGAGTACCATCAATATGGTACCATCCCAACTCTGGAGGCTGCCCGACAAGACCTCCAAGTGAACAACTCACACCGGTCATCTGGACAATGACGACCAGTGATCAAGAAGAAGGCGGTTCGGACTACCGTCTCTAACCGTTTCGGGTCGTTATCCCCGGAACGGAATCACCATTCACTCCCATATTTCGGGGAGGTGAATGAGCAGGTCCCTCAGGGCCTTAATTCAAAGAAGAAAGAGTCCTTCCTAAGGGCTCCTATCAACAATCGCCGCCAGACTCGTGCAGCACTGCGCCCTCAACATGATGAGGGTACCAACTCCAGGAATTCGGCTCAGGTTCCTCGAACCCGAGCAGGCAAGACGAACCGCCAGAGGCAGAATCCGGTCAACAGTGAGCAGGTTCTCATCTCTGACATCTCCGGAGAAGTCCACCAACCAAACATGGTTGCAAGAAATGAACGGGCACACACACCTGTCCGTTTTAATTCCACTGTCTAGCAAACTCGTCTGGAAGCAGCACACCAATCCCGTCCGGCATTTCCGGAGGAGTATTATAGACAGGAACATACAGTTGTTTATATATCATCAGCTAGTCAGCAGGCTCGTCTTACTACATATGATGGAGCTCGTTAACCGCGTTCGGCGAAGTGCAATCAGTAGGCACACACACCTGCTAGTATTAATCAAGCCTACCAATAGTCTCGCTTGGTAGCATTTGGAGAAGTCATTCGGAAAGCTCCGATGACAAACAGGAGGCAGAATCAACTCTCTGTCCATACACTTGAGTACTGTCAGGATTCACTGGCAGGAAAAGGAGGACCGGAGCAGGCACACACACCTACTCCAAGAATGGAATGGATATATATCCCCGTTCCGGCAGCTAAAGTCATCAAGCATATTTCATCAATGCTGAAAGAGTAGAAGCAAATCCCTGCTCATATTCTGGATGCATTCCAGGATATTATAACAACTTCAGCGGCATCTCAGGGAAAGACACATAAATCTATCCATACCAGTGGAGTGACACATCAACAATTCACTCCGGAACAGACACACACATCTGTTCCAGTCTGAGAGGGATGTGGGGCATACTCCCCCATATCATACAGACAACCAAGTCAGGCACATACACATGATTTGAGTGGAGATCGTCAGCCTAACCTGGCCATCTTTCCTAATAAGGCACATACACCTGCTCAGAGAAGCCACTTTCATCAACAAGTGGTTTCCAAGGCGAGTAAGAAGGCATCTAAGCAAAATACTTCCCAGCACAGTCAGGAGATCAAGAGCCAATCTGTAACAAGGCATTTCTCGATGCTGGAGTTCTTGAAGCCCTCAGACAGTTATCTGTTGGAATTCATGATTCTACTCCCTCATTTCCCAATAGTGGGAACATTAATTCCGAATGTCTTCAATAGATACTTCCTCATGAAGGCTTGCTTCATTACAATTTGGTCGATCTCGATATTTCATCTTCAGATGAGAGCCACAGGAACCCTCTGTGTGGTCAGAAAACCAAGGAGCAAGAGTTCTCATATTTTGATGTAACCCACCATGATGGTCCTCCCCATGATGATGAATTTCGCTGTGAAAGTCCTCTCCGAAGTAGTGATGCACATTGCTCGGAAAATGCTCCAGTGGAAAATGTAGTGCCGAGAAAGCCCTCTTATATTGAGGAACTTGCAAATGTGAAACCATTCATGTCTGATGCTTCATCTCTAGCAAGTGAAATACTTTCTCAATCAAAAGATAGCACAGGGTGTAGGTCACTCTCCGAACCACCCCTAAGTCATGCATCTTCTATTTCGATCAATGATTTCTCTACCAATCTTGTTGAATCCGATGAAGCAACAACAAAACACCAACTTTGGTCAAATCAGCTAGAATAATCTTCATCAAATGATAAAGAGGAAATGTTGAAAATGAGAAAACAACTGATGAAAGGAGAAGTTCCAGTCATGTTTTGGCCTCTGGATGACTCTCAGTATGACATTCCAGAAATGCTGACAGAAGATGGAATTCATGATAATTGTCTCAACATATGGAAAAATATTTGTTAGTTGAAAAAAGAGAGTATTATCTTATGATGAATATGAAAATCATCTTAAGATAATAGAAGGGTTACTACGTCAGATTGATTTGGCATCTCTATCAGTCTCTCTATATCTGAAGTCTGAAAAGAAGTAGAGAGCCCTTCAACGTTCATGCCTTGGCGCACTAATAGGATTGTGTCAGCTCATTTCCAATGCCCCATTTGGTATTCGTGTCATAGGATGGGGTGTTCATGGAGCACTGAATTTCAGGGTGCTCTCCAGTCAACAAAGCCCGCCGAAAATGGTCTCATGCAATGTTATTGCCCATGGACGGCCATAGTTAATGGGCTTTGTTTATAATCCAAAGCTTCCCCAAGAACATGCTTCGATTAGTTCCTCTCAAAATAATGCATATAGAGAAAAAGTTGTTGAATTACTCCTGCATCAAGAAAATGAGAATATTGAACAGGCCTCTCGTATGAAGCAAGCACATCATCAAGTGACATAAGTGTCGTAAATCATCCAATGGTATTTTAAACCAGGTGATAAAAGTGGATACATTTTAATGCATCCAGCTAATTTCTGAACTAAGGTTCGCAAGATGAGGAGAGCTTTTAAGAAAGTCTTAGACATAGCATGTCAAGAGGCATCCCAACTTGCCAGACTGGGGAGTCTTTTAAACCAACCCTCAGAATCAACAAATAGGATTCGAGGAGTTGAGCGAGAATAGCAGGAACAGCCCCAGTCCAGCGGACTGGGGACTTTTTCAAATCATCAATCCCCACCTCAGAGAAAGTCAGTCTTTTCTCGTTTGGAGAAGAATCCTCAAGAGGAACGAAGAGCCAAATTTTCAGGAGATTCCCTCCATATTACGGTTTGTCAAGAAGATCCTCAGCGATCGAATCAACAAAAGGAAATGTCTCATCAAAGACATGGAAGAAGATAATATCATAGAAATGCTGATAGAAGGGATGTGATGTGTTATGCATCAATAAATGTCATCAATGTCATTGTTTCTGCTCCACCAGATGAGGCTCACTCAGGGGACTCATATGAAGAGGTTCCTGCTCAAGAAGATGTACGCACCGACACAAATGAAGAAGGTGTGCGTACACGAAATCAAAGGGTTACTCAGAACCTAGGTAATCCTTTGAGTAACCCACTTCCCCCTCTCTGAAAAGGATCCAACAAAGGGAGGGGAAATAATCAGGTTACATATCCTTCCTCTAGAGAAGGCCAATCGCTCTCACTAGAGCAATGGTTTGCACAACAGGAAGAAGAAATGAGGGAATTAAGAAGGTTGAATACAGAACTACTTCAGAGTAGTCTTCTTCTTAAGCGTACTGGAGTGAGTCAGCCAAAGGAATTTGTTGCAGCTACTGAGATGGATCAAGGATATCCTCCTCTATCAGTACACCCTCATAGGTCTAATCCTATGGGTCAAGTGCAACAACAGTTGGTAGTGCTACCATCAGTTGTAGCACCAACTACCACATCTGTCCAAGCTACAGTCATTGCACCTACCTAAGTCCAAGTTCAACCGGATGTTTTTCAAAAGTTAATAACTACTATTGAGTCATTAACAGCTCGGTTAGAAACTATGGAAGGGAAACATGGGGAGGTTCAACCTGAAAAAAAAATTCCACCCTGAATGGGTAGATTCAATCTCTTTTCCATCCAGTTTTGGAAACCATGTATTCCCTATTTTCAATGGATCAGGAGACCCTGAATAGCATTTGACACACTACGTATCTTGTTGTGATCCTATGATGGGAACTCTGGAGCAGCAAGAAGCACTAAAACTCATATGCTTCGTATGGACCTTGCAGGGACCAGCCTTTGTCTAGTATACAAGCTTGAAATCCCAGTCCATTACTAGATGGGAAGATCTCCATCAACAATTCCTTATTTAGTTCAGCTTAACATTGCTAAAGACAACAGTTTTTGATCTGTCAAACTTTATGAAAAGGGAGAATGAAAGGGTCTCATATTTCATTGCTCACTTGAAGGGATTAACATATTCCCTAAGATTAGCACTCCCTCAAGAAGTATTGTTTCCAATCTGTGTGGAAAATAGGAGTGACGAATTACGCAGGTCGTTAATCCCTGTGAAATACACAGGAGGGTTTTGAGACATTACTTCAATATCTCAGTACATCGAAGACTCCCTTATACAGGCTAAGGATAAATCTGGTATAATTCCATCAGCTGCAGGAAGGAGAATGGGTAATGGAGAAACTGCTACATTTATGCTTAAACAAGCACCTGCACCTGTTTCTACTTCAAAACCATTATCTTCTCAAAGGGATCCACCTCCTGAGCGCCAACAACAAAGGTTGTTTCATCCAGATGATCAAAGAGATCAAAGACAAAAACAATTTGAGGATCTGAAGAGCAAAACATACTCTTTCCGAAATGAACAAGTTTCTGGTTACATCATTTCAGATCTGGAAAATAATCTGGTTCAATTGCCAATTCCCAAGTGGCTAAACAAGAAAGGAGATGAAGACCGTCCCAATTATTTCTCTTTTCATCAAATGTTGGGGCATACCATCTAGGAGTGTTTTGTCTTCAAATACCTCCTGCAAAAGATGGACGACTCAGGACAAGCCAAACTGAAAGGCTCTTCAGCCCAGGTAGCATGTGTCACTGCTACAGTTCTAGAGGAGGAAGGTGGAGGGAAAAAAGTCAAAAGAAAAAGTGCATAGAAGTATGATGATTGGATGGTCAGAGAGACAATCAACCGAACTCATGCTATTTTGTGAACACAATTAAAGAAACTGATTGTGTCTTCTTCCATTTAATGTTGCGGAAAAATTCTTTTTATCATAGGGAAAGTCCTCGAAGAAACAACATGATTCAATGAAAGAAAAATAATCAGAAGAAGATGAGTATGTGTCAAAGCCTAAGTTGTCTTTGACTCTGGAAGACTTCATGCCATCTACTTCAAAGCCATGGGCACCGCCCTACCAAATGGAATATCCTAAATAGGCTAATCAGGCAGAGTCTTCATCAGACAAAGAATTAATCATCGGTTCTGTTAGTATGATTCAATTAACAGATCCATATGCCAGTCGCAGTCTCAATTTAAATGAGCCTGAATTCCCTGTATCAAATAGGGGAATCAGAGGAAGTTCCAGAGGCTCGGGATATAGGGGAAGACGTGGATCTTTTAGAATCGACTATTCTAATTCTACCCCTGCTAGAACTGTGTACGCATCAGAAACTCATGGTAGAGCCCTTCAGCGAGCTCAGCAAGAACAAGCAAGTTCTTCTACCAATAGCAAATTTAGTCCTGGCACAGTTATTTTGGAAGACCGGTTGAGGGTTCCATCTTCTTCCTCTCAACAAGTAAATCGATCTAATCGGTCTAATATTCCAAACCCAGGGATATTGCCAACTCTATCCCGATACAAGATGCATCAACTTTCAAAACATCTGCTTCCAAGGTACTTGATAGACCACATATTCTTATTGGGAAACGCAGAACTATAGATCAAAAATATGATGTATTGAAACACTTGTCCCAAGTACCATCCATGTTATAAATTATGGATGCTCTGAATCTGTCAAAAGATCTTCAGGAAGCACCCATCGAGGATTTGTGAAGTCCTCAGGAGTTTGAAACTGAAATTGGTGCAGGTGAAGTCTATCCCATAGAGAATAATCCTGCAGAATTCCATGCAATAATATCTTTTACAGATGAATATGAATAAGATGTTGTGCATGGGCATATTATACATTTTTACTTATCTGGCAAGGTCAATGGTGTAGACGTCCGAAGAGCTTTCATTGACAATGGTTCAGGAGTCAACCCCATGCCCATTCGTACACTTCATTGATTGGGCCTCACAGAATCTGATTTATCTCCTTCTACCATGATTTTACAAGGATATGATAAAATTTAACAAGAACCACTGGGTGAATTTAAAATCAGAACTCAGTTTGGAGATCTTGTATCCAATTCAGATTTCATGGTTGTTGATCAAGACTCAGCCTTCAACATCTTTCTTGGAAGACCCTGTCTACATCATCATGCGTCTATCCCTTCATCCTACCATCAATGTCTCAAATATTGTTTCGATGGTCAAGTTGGGACATTGTATGGTGATAAGGCCATGTTCAAGACATGTGAGTCGCAATACATTGAGGCATAATTTTATCACATGAAGGGAAGGGAGAAATCCACAATAAAGGAGATTACCAAAGTTAATGCTCCATATGGTTTGGAGAATATTAAAGTAAATCCATTTACATACGTGAGTACAGATTGTGTGTTTCCTATCAGTCAAATTGACAAGATAGACCCAAATCAAAATACTCGTATGGAAAGATCCATAATATCGGTTACGGAAATCGAGCCAGACAACATTGGATAAATTGGTAACCCACCAAGCAGTAATGAAAGCACAAATGGTGATGTATTCATTTCATCTGCTGAAAAACCAACAAGTCTATACTTTTCCAATTAGGCCAGAAGAAGTTATAGCAACAACGGAGGTGAAAAATGATGTCGATTCTCACCCCATAATCTGTTCTTTATTACTCAAAGAATACCCTACATCATCAATCGGGTCAGAAATGGAAGCTTCTTCTTGAAGATGTGAAAATTTTGACATCTCTTCTGATCATGAAAATTCTGTTTTATCATCTACTATGCAAGTAGAAACGGAAGAAATAATACATGATGAAGAAGAAGAAGAAGATCTCAGATATGCTCCTCCAACTTTTGAAGAGGGTATCTCTACCACTGTGGATGAACTCAGAGAAATAAATCTGGGTACAAAAGAAGATCCATGCCCCATTTTAATCAGTGCGGCCATGACTCATGAAGAGAAAGAGATGTATATTTTTTTCTAAAGAAAAATAGAGATATATTTGCTTGGAACTATACAGATATTCCCGGGCTTGATCCTGATGTTTCTACTCATCATTTGGGTTTACCAGAAGAACATCAAGGATTTAAGTAAGTCGCGAGAAGAACACACCCAACTTATGCTTCCAAAATTGAAGTTGAAGTGGATAAGCTTATCAAAGCTAACTTCATCAGAGAAGTTCATTATCCCATGTGGTTGGCTAATATTGTCCCTGTAAAGAAGAAGAACAGACAAATTAGAGTTTGCATCAATTTCAGAGATCTTAATTGGCATTGCCCTAAGGATGATTTCTCAATTTCGATTACAGAACATTTAATTGATGAAATAGTTGGCTATGAAGCACTTTCCTTCATGGATGGATATTCTGGATATAATCAGATCCGAATAGCACAGGAAGATGAGAAATCCACGGCCTTCAGAGCCCCTCAGGGTGTGTTTTGCTACCAGGTAATTCCCTTTGGACTAAAGAATGCAGGTGCAACATATCAGCGTGCCGTGCATCGTATCTTAAAACCCTTTTTAGGGAAGTTTGTTGAATGTTATGTGGACGATTTGGTGGTCCGAACCAAAAAACTTTCTAATCACTTAGCTGTTTTAGAAATCATATTCAGTAAGCTTCGACAACGTAATTTGAAGATGAACCCCTTAAAATGTGCTTTTTGGGTAACCTCAAGAAAATTTCTCGGCTTTTTTGTACACCATCGTGGCATTTAAGTCGATCATTAGAAGACCAAGTCAATCCTTGGTATGTAACCTCCTCAAAATTTGAAATAATTAAGAGGACTTCAAGGACACTTGACCTATATTCGGCATTTCATCTCCAATTTAGCAGGAAAACGTTTACCCTTCACCAAATTGATAAAGAAGGGAGTCACTTACCAGTGGACTGAAGAATGTCAAGAAGCATTCGATATTCTCAAGAAATACCTCTTGAGTCCACTGGTACTCATGCCACCTGTTGAAGGAAGACAACTTATATTCTACGTAACAGCTCTAGAGCAATCATTGGGTGCCTTTCTTGCTCAAAATAATGATGCTGGGAATGAAAACAGCCTCTACTATCTCAGTCGAACTATGCTTGAAGCAGAAACCGGGTATTCAAGTATTGAGAAGTGTTGCTTGGCATTAATCTTTTCATTTTAGAAGTTGAGACACTACCTGAAACATCACGAGGTCCAATTGGTATCTCGCAATAACCCGCTCAAATTCATCCTTAGTCGTTCAATGCTTACAGGACGTCTGGCAAGGTGTGCAGTGATTTTGCATCAATTCGACATTCAGTATGTGTCTCAAAAGGTGATAAAATTCCAAGCTATGGCTGATTTCTTGTCTGAACACCCTTTAGTGGAATAAAAATCTTCAGATATTGAACTCCCTGATGAGGAAGCCTTCTCTTTTCAAGAAAGTCCTCAGGCATGGGAAATGTATTTTTATGGTGCTTCCAGAAGTCCAACAGGGAGGAAAATGTAAAATCCTAAATTCAACAAAGTTGTCTTAGGAATTGTTCTCATTTCTCCAGAAAAGGCATTGTTACCTTATTCCTTCTTATTGTGGGAAGGTGGTACCAATAATGAATCCGAATACCAATCTCTCATCACCGGCTTGGAATTAGCACTTCAAGCACAAGTGAATCCCTTAATGGTGAAAGGTGATTCAGACCTGGTAATCAATCAAGTCAATGGGGATTATGCCATCACAAAAGAAGAACTAATCCATTTGTATGATTACGTCAGAGTGTTAATGGTGGAATTCCCTTCGGAACCGACATTTTCTTATGTCTCAAGATCACAAAATGCTCAAGCTGATGCACTGGCTAATATAGCCACAGCTCTGGCAGATCCAAATCAGAACGAGACAACCATCAGTATTCCCCACCGTCATGAAATTTCACCTTATGTTCGAATCAGAACAGAGGAAATTAATGAAATTAGTCCCATTCCTGAACTGTATAGTTATACTACAGGATGGATGTCACCTATCAGGGAATACCTTCAAAATGGAACACTTCCACCTGATAGATCCGAGAAAGAACAAATTCGGCAACGTGTGGTCAATTTTACTCTTTATGATATCCAAGATCACCTAGAGAAAATTCTCTACAAATGTGGTTTTGATGGAGTTATCTTCAGATGCATTGATGGTGAAGAGACAATGGCTATCGTGAAAGAAGTGAATGCAGGAGTTTGTGGTGCCCACTAGTCTAGACATAGACTGTCAGATCAGATTCGAAGGCTTGGATACATTTGGCCTTCAATGATACAAGATTGTGTCGATTTCACAAAGAAGTGTCATTCATGCCAAGTACATTCCAAATTCATTCATCAACCTCCAGAGTTGCTTAATACAGCTAAATACTCATGGCCATTTTCCACATGGGGAAAGGATGTGGTGGGACCTTACCCTTTGGCTACGGCCAAGCAGTTTAAGTACATTCTTACTGCTACTGACTAATTTTCCAAATTTTCGGAGGCAATACCACTCAAGGAAGTCAGTTCAAAATGCGTTGTTAGCTTCATCAAGTCTAACATCATTACCAGATTTGGTGTCCCTCATACCATATTGACGGAAAATGGCACCAAGTTCTATTCATCCGAGGTGAAGAAGTTGTATCAAGAATACAACATCAAATCCAACGATTCATCTCGGTATCATGCAGCGGCCAACGGCTAGATAGAAGCCTTTAACAAGACTCTTTCAAATATACTACAAAAGATGTTGGATAAAGATAAGAGGTTATGGCCTGATAAACTCTTTCATGCTTTATGGGCTTATCGGACTACCACCCGCACTGTAACTCGGTCAACTTCATATTCACTGGTATATGGAATGGAAGTCGTCTTTCCCATTGAAGTTCAATTGCCTTCACTCAGAGTAGAGATTTCTGATCAATCATCTACAGATGAACAATCTCAAAAGTGATTGAATGAATTGGAACGGTTAGATGATAAATCATTGTGCACTTTGCACCACTTGGAAGTCTATCAGAATCGAATAGCACGAGATTTTAACAAAAAAATTAGACTTCATTCATTCGACCAGGGAGAATTGGTATTAGTTCTCAAAACTCCAATGATACCAGGAAAGAAACCTCCCAAGCATGATCCAAAATGGGATGGACCTTGCTGAATACATAGGGTCTACTCCAATGGAGCTTATTAATTAATCTCGATGGATGGAGAACTCATCACTACTCCAACCAATGCCAGATTTTTGACGAAGTATTTTTTATAAACACAAAATATATATCATAAATGGTCCATACATATTACCTTAAACTATTTTTACTTTCGTCCCACATGACGTTAAACTGTGAAAAAGTTCCCCAAATTGTCTGGTATGACCTTAAACTGCAACTAGGTCTTGTATGACCTTAAACTACATCAATGGTCCATGCATATGACCCTAAACTATTTGCATGTCCCTTACATCCAGAAAGACATTAAACCATTCTGTTCGGAAAGACGTTAAACTACACAATCATCAAAGGACCTGTATGACCTTAAACTACACCACCGTCCATCATGACATTAAACTGCACCATCCACGGTCCATGCATATGACCATAAACTATTCGCACTTTCGTCCAACATGATGCTAAACTGTATCACCCCTTTTTCATCCAACATGATGTTAAAATGTGAAAAAAGTCCCCAATGCGTCCAACATGATGATAAATGGTGTACTCTTTTGTCCTCACTACATGACATTAAACTGCAAAGTCCCCATTTCGTCTAACATGAAGTTAAACTATATTGTCCCCATATTCCTAACTACATGATGCTAAACTATACAAAAAGTCCTTGATACGTCCTACATGAAATTAAATTGTACATTGTCCCTCCTATATGACACTAAACTGTGAAACACCAATAGTCTTAACTGCAATACTTTAAACTGCATAGTCCCTTTATATGTCCTGGATGACATTAAACTATGCATCGTTAAGGTTTTTGTTACCTCTTGTTTCTCACACCGTGTAACACCCGAGACTTTTATGTTATATAAATCATCAAAGGGATATTTTTCTACACAACACTTGCTTGGCTTGCTTTACACGCAATCGCGACCTTCCTCGATAGCTTGCATCGTACGCAATACCGAGTTTCACTAAACAACAATATGCTATTAAAACTAGCCGTTATGAATAGTAATAACCACTTTTTGAAATTTTATAAATTTCATTTTTCAAAATGGACTTCATTTTTGGACTCAGAATATCGAAATTAGCCTAGGGTAAAATTTTGGTATTTTTCTGAAAACTTTCAATTTTTGATGAATAGTGAAACCACTAAGTGGTAGGTTAAAAACTGAATTTTGCATAAAACTTAATTTTACCGCTTCTGTGAATGGAATTTCGAAAATCCGACAGACACGGTTGATATCAGTATGTAAAATGTGGTTCAATGAGATAAAAATAATTTTTTGGTGAATAGTAACTTTTTACTTTTTTTTACCGCGGTTAATAGTAAATAGGGTAACTAAGGGTAAATATGATATTAATATTACCCTAACACATGTCCTAATTCTATTGGACAAGTGTAATTCGACCAAAAACAAACTTAGGAATAAAATATGACCATTTAGGCCCACTTGGATTAGATTAGGACATTTATTATTAATTTATTTAAAGAAGGGTTAAAATAGTTAAAATTAAAGTTTAATAAGTAAATCATTTTTAATATGGGGTTATACATAAGATAAATTCGATTGTAAATATTCATTAGAAATATAAAAAGATTTCCTACATTATGATATTTTATTTGTAATTTTTAGACATCAAATAATTTAATTTATTTATGACACAAAGATGATGCAGTAATTATCTTATTAATGAAATATTGAGAAAATTGATAATATAAATACCAAAATAAATGTAATTTAAGACTTTTTATGAGTTACACTAATTTTCTAGGTTACTATGATATATTAGTGTTGATTTAATCAACTTGGTTCGAACATATAATTCTGTTATGACTTTCACAAAAATCATATATCAAATAGTGTCAAAATTGACACAAAATAGTTTTTAAATCAAATATTATATTATTAATTGTTATTTTATTCCTAAAAATCTAAGGTTCGGCCAAATGACTTAGATAAGGATATATATATTAATAATAAACAATTTGGGGTTCGTTTGGCATGTTATAGTAAGTGTATTAACCATATAGTGAAAGAAAACAAAAAGACACGGTAAAAGTTAAATTAATTAACTTAGAGTTAAATCTAATTGATAAGGTTAAAATAATACCCTAAACTTGTCTAAATCCTATTGGTTGATAGAATTTCGACCCATCCCCACTTTAGCTTCGAAATAAGACCCTTTTTAACCATTATAAACCGATTTTGACTTTAATATAAAATAATATTTTGAGATATTCCTAAGGTGCCCCTCTCCTCCCTTATAAAAGGGCACCTCCTCCCCCTCCTCCTCACACCAATTTGAGCACTCAAGCTCGGCCAACCCCTGCCATTTTCTCCTATCCACTTCCCTAGAATAATCCTATAGGTCATGGTATTCTCCAAAGACCAATCTTAGTTCCTTAAGTGGAGGATTCAAAGAGGCGTTCCAAAGAAGAGGTAATATCCATTACCGATCTTTTCAATTTCTTTCTTCTTCAACTTCTTCTTCTTTAGTTGTTTCATGATAAAGTAATAACATCAGTATTACTTACATACTGATATGTTATTATAAATATTAAACAACCCTAATTCACCTTCTATCCATCCTACGGAAAAATGAAATCACCGCGCGTGCGTACGTACGGAATACCATCTCCACGCCGTGGTGTAATCTATTTTCCACCATCACCTTACAAGGATGGGTATAATGGTGTAATGAGTAACTATATATGATTATTATAAAGTAATATTGATACTGAAATAATATATATATACTCCAATACAGTTCCACGATCATAGGAACGATATCATCACTCGTGCGTACGTACGGAATACCGTCTCCACGATGTGATGCGACTCGTTCTACATGATCTTCATTTCATAATGATTATATAAATGAATTGAATGAATTAATATGGTATATACTACACTAATACCATTCTGTAAATGAATTATCTATAACCTAAAGATAAGAATAAGAATTTATTCGACAAAACACGCATAAGAACAAAAAGTTATAAAGACCCGAGTAACAAGTAACAATGAAATATTACTAACAAGAAGCTAATAATATGACCATATATGATATCATATCATTATGTATGATTATGGAATAAGTCAATAACATTATTTAAACCATTATACAGGAGCTTCGGACACGAACAAAGCAAATCGGACCTAAGGTAAGGGAAATATCACAATCTCATTTTTATCCGAGATTGTTTATTCGTAAGTATTTATTGGGGTGTATTTTATCATCCACATCCATGTTCCCTCAATATGTAATATTGTTTCCATCCACTTGCAATATTTTAAATCCAATTTTACCCTTAGGTGAGTTTTTAGTAAAGAATATGAAAGGAATCTTTTGTCGTTTTTCCGTACGAGGTACTTTTTGACTTTTCCGACAAAAGTACGAAGAATTTTTTTTTTTAACTTATACGGAATGAATGGATTTTTAAAACATTACTTCAAAGAAGCTTCCTTTACAAGTTTTCAAGTTTATTTTTAATCAACTTCTTTTATTTTAAAGTTGTATGACATGTTATGAAAGGAAAAATGTTTTTGAAGAAGAAAGGATATTTTCCTCAAGAATTCAATTCAAGTATGTTATCAAAATTATTTTCCATCTAAGATAATAAAGGGTTCTGTTTCTATAAATGATTTGACTATGTTGTGATGGAATTATGTTTATGAATTCCTTTATCTTATATGAATTGATTTATGATGTCATGATGTTTCAAGAATCCCATTTTTGTTATATGTGTTATGCGATGATGTATGTTTTATGATTATGTGGCACACATAAGAAAGGATTCATTATAAGATGGGTGGGACCTATATCTCCCTCCAATGCATTGGGTAATGATTTTATATCTCATGAGATAGACATGGCTGGAACGGAAGGTTATTTCGGTTCAGTGACACAGGACTGAAACGAGGAGTGAACTCGGTTCAGAAAGGGACTTTGTCCACTAAGATAGTCTTGGCAATGAGTCATGACTAACAAGAAATGATTTTCCATGATTATGTGTGCATGACACAAAGTTTCAAGTTTTATGTTATGATTATGGGGATCTCATTTTCACTTCTATGATTTATTCCATGTTAAGATATTATGATCTCTTTTGCAGGTTTTGATTTTCATAAAGATATGATATGATTTTTATTTCCTTTATTTGCCCTTGCTGAGCATTTGAGCTCACCCTTTTATGTTTTCTTTTCCCCAGGTCAGGAAGATGGATATTAAGTAGAATATGCTAAAAGGGACCCTAGATATGATGAAATAAATGGGAGACACTGTAGAAGATTTATGAACCAGTTGTTTATGTTTCCCAGTTTCTAAAGACACTATACCTATACGGTCCTTTGTGGTTTTGTCATATGTTGTAATAAGTGTGCTTCAATTTCGAAGTATTAACAATGTTTGTAAAGTATGGGTCGTTATAGTTGGTATCATAGGAAAGGTATAGTCAACCTTTGGAAACTAGGATGTGAAAGCCTTAGTAAAAACCCTAAGGATAAGTCTAAGCATAGAACACAATCTTAGTGTTTTAGAAATGGCCTTGAATAACCTAGGATAAGACCTTAAGCATGAAAATTTTATTCTTGAATTATGTGGTTTCCTATTATAATTAGTGTTGCTCACACTATTCTTCTTGGTTTTAGTCAATGGCTGGAACCCGAAGGAACCATGTTAATGCGGAATGCGATGGGCAATGCAATGATTGTCCCCCTGAGCAACCAAACGATATGGGAGCTGGAATGCAAAATCTTGTAGCCATGCTCACACAACTTTCTCAAGCTATGAATCATGCAGGATTTCCAAACGAGCAAAGGAGGGAGAAACATTCTGTTGAATCCTTCATGAGGCAGCGTCCACCTTCTTTCAGCGGGTCTACTGATCCATTAGTTGCTGAACAATGGATTAGTACTACTGAAAAGATATTTTCAGTTCTTCAATGTTCTGAACATGATAAAGTCATCCTAGCAGTGTATCGTTTGGAAGGAGATGCTGATCAATGGTGGAATCTTGTTAAGAATACGAGGCAAAGGGATGAAATTGAGTCTATGGAATGGGACGAGTTCAAGAACTTATTTTTCAATAAGTACTTCCCTCGTATTCTCCGAACAAAGATGGAGAAAGAGTTTCTTGAACTGAAGCAAAGGGATGATGAATCTGTTGGTACCTATGAAGCAAATTTTACAAGACTTGCAAGGTACGCTTCTGGTATTATTATCCAACCTGAGAGTAAGATCGATCGATTCTTTAGTGGCTTAAAACCAAGTCTTCGAAGGGCGTTAGCCATAAGGGACTTCAATAGCTACGAGGAAATCGTTCGATGTGCTCTCAAAGTCGAGATGGAGATTGGAGTAACCCATCAGTCACATGGGTTTGATAAGAAGAGGAAGATGGAATTCAAAGAAAAATCTAAAGAGCACACGGAAAAGAAGATGAGCTTTTCCTTATACTCAAAGTGTGGAAAGAAACATGGAGGGAGTTGTCTTAAAGGGACAAGTAAATGTTTTAAATGTGGAAAAGAAGGTCATCGGGCATTTGAATGCCGTGATAATGGGAAGAAGATGCCTAATGACGCAAACAAAGGAAGGGATACACAGAATGAACCTACTACACTTCAATGTTTCAAGTGCAAGGAGATGGGGCATTATGCCAATAAATGCCCAAATCCAAGGGTTGATGATGATGGTCGACGTCAACAAACTCTTAAGGCTAAAGACAAAGGAAAGTCACATGCAATTTCTATCAGCGATGTGGAGTACGATAACGATGTGGTGAAAGGTACACTTACCATCCACTCTAAAGTAGCAAATGTTTTATTTGATTCTGGATCCACCCACTCTTTTATTTATGAAGACTTTTCTAAGGGTATCACCGTATTACCTCAACAATTAGATGTTGAGTTAGCTGTGACAACACCTAATGGCACATCAATCGCATCAAAAGTTTATAATTCTTCTCCGATCGAAGTTTGTGGGAAAGTGCTTCCTGCAAATCTTGTGATCCTTCCTTTAGTGGAATTTGATGTGATTCTTGGCATGGATTGGCTTTCTCTACATGGATCTCATATCGATTTCCAAAGAAGGGAAGTCACATTTCATATTCCAGATCAATCTACGATCGTATATCAATGCAAGGATGAACATAACCTTCCAGTGGAAATTTCTTCCATCTTATGGGTATTGATTCCACTAAATGAAGGTTATTTATCTCAAATGGTTGGTGAGAAACTCACAATTAATAATATGCCCATTGTACGGGAGTTTGATGATGTCTTTCCGGAGGAATTACCGGGTCTTCCACCAAATCGTGAAGTTGAGTTTTCAATAGAACTCGTACCGGGTGCTTTGCCTATTTCAAAGACACCTTATAGAATGGCCCCAATTGAGTTGCAGGAATTGAAGAAGCAACTCCAAGAGAATCTTGATAAGGGATTCATACGCCCTAGTGCGTCACCTTGGGGAGCACCTGTTCTATTTGTTAAGAAGAAAGATGGATCAATGAGACTCTACATTGATTATCGAGAACTTAACAAGATCACTATCAAGAACAAATATCCTCTCCCACGCATTGATGACTTATTTGACCAACTACGCGGAGCTCAATAATTTTCCAAGATTGATCTTCGTTCAGGGTATCATCAATTAAGGGTCAAAAGGGAGGATGTACCAAAGACGGCTTTCCGTACAAGGTATGGACACTATGAATTTATAGTGATGCCATTTGGTCCTACTAATGCCCCTGTTATCTTCATGGATCTAATGAATAGAGTCTTTAGAGACTATCTTGATCAATTTGTGGTAGTCTTTATAGACGATATTCTTGTCTATTCAAAGAGCAAGGAAGAGCATGAAGATCACTTGAGAATTATATTGAAGACCCTGAGAAAGGAGAAGCTTTATGCCAAATTTACCAAGTGTGAATTTTGGCTTCAAAAAGTTGCATTTTTGGGTCATATAATCTCAAAAGAGGGGATATCTGTGGATCCAGCAAAAACAGAGGTTATCGAAAGATGGTCAAGACCAACAACAGTAACTGAGATCCGAAGTTTTCTTGGTTTGGCTGGATATTATCGACATTTTGTGAAAGATTTTTCACGATTATCTAATCCAATCACCAAGTCGACTCGGAAGGGAGTTAAGTTTTTCTGGACAGAGGAATGTGAAGAGAATTTCAAGGAGTTGAAAAGAAGGTTATCCAGTGCACCTGTGCTCACACTACCTTGTAGTGGAGAAAGGTTTGTGATCTACAGTGATGCATCCAAGAAGGGATTGGGGTGTGTTCTTATGCAAAATGATATGGTGATAGCTTATGCCTCACGACAGTTGAAAATCCATGAGCAAAATTACCCAATACATGATTTGGAGTTGGCTGCGGTAATCTTTGCATTAAAGATTTGGAGGCATTACCTTTATGGTGAAAGGTGTGATATTTATACTGATCATAAAAGTTTAAAGTATATTTTCACACAAAAGGAGTTGAATATGCGTCAAAGAAGATGGTTGGAGCTGATTAAGGATTATGACTGCTCAATCCATTACCACCCTGGGAAAGCAAACAAGGTGGCAGATGCATTAAGTCGACAAGACCATGCTAGTTTATCCATGATGAGGATCACAAAAGATCCAATATTTATGGATTTACAAAGGATGGATCTTGGAATTATAATGGAAGGGGAAAAATCTTATCTTTCTCAAATGAATGTTCAACCATCTATACATGTGAAGATTAAAGAGGCACATAAAGAAGATGTCGGGTTACAAAAGAAGGTGAGAAATGTTCCTGAATTCAACCTTGATTGTGATGGGATAATAAAGTTCAGGAATCGGGTTTGCGTTCCTCCCATCCCCGAATTAAAGAAGGAGCTGCTGGATGAGGCTCATAGTTCTTCATTTTCTATTCATCCTGGAAGCACGAAGATGTATAGGGACCTGAAAGAGTACTTCTGGTGGGATGGCATGAAAAGAGATGTTGCTGAATATGTCTCTCGATGCTTGGTTTGTCAACAAGTTAAAGCTGAGAGACAGAAGTCTAAGGGGATGTTACAACCATTACCCATACCCGAATGGAAATGGGAAAACATCACTATGGACTTTGTCACAGGACTTCCTAAAACGTCCAAAGGCAATAATGCTATCTGGGTCATAGTTGATCGTCTTACAAAGTCTGCACACTTCATTGCTATTAGAGAGGATTTCTCTCTAGATCAGCTTGCCAGGATATATGTAAAGGAAGTGGTAAGATTGCATGGAGTACCACTTTCTATTATATCTGATCAAGATCCGAGATTTACCTCGAAGTTCTGGCGAAGTCTTCAGCATACTCTGGATACAGAGTTGAGTTTCAGCACTGCTTATCATCCCCAGACAGACGGTCAGTCTGAGAGAACAATTCAAACCCTAGAAGATATGTTGAGAGCTTGCTCTATGGATTTCAAAGGAGGTTGGGATCAACACCTACCTTTGGTGGAATTTTCTTATAATAATAGCTTTCACTCCAGTATTCAGATGGCTCCTTATGAAGCTCTCTATGGAAAGAAATGCAGGACTCCAACTTGCTAGGATGAAGTTGGGGAAAGAAAGCTATTAGGACCTGATCTCGTTGATGAAATGGAAGAAAAGGTCAGATCTATTCAACAACACATAAGAGTAGCTCAGAGTTGACAGAAAAGTTATGCCGACAACCGAAGAAAAGACCTAGAGTTTGAAGTGGGCGATAAAGTGTTCTTACGAATATCTCCCTGGAAGAGGGTTATGAGATTTGGAAAGAAGGGGAAGTTGAGCCCTAGATATATCAGTCCTTTTGAAATACTGGATCGTGTTGGGAAGGTAGCTTACCGATTGGCGCTTCCACCGAATCTCTCTCAAGTTCACGATGTGTTCCATGTATCTCTCCTGAGAAAGTACATACCAGATCCTTCACATGTACTCAGCTCAGAAGTTGTACCGCTGGAGCAAGATCTTTCTTATGAAGAACAGCCGATAGAGATTCTGGATCGTAGCGAAAAAGTCCTACGAAACAAGACCACTCGCTTGGTGAAAGTTTTATGGAGAAACCACCAACTTGAAGAAGCTACATGGGAGCTTGAGGATATGATGAGGGAGAAGTATCCTCATCTGTTTGTTGCAAAGTGACGAATTTCGAGGGCGAAATTCTTTTTAAGGGGGGTAGAATGTAACACCCGAGACTTTTATGTTATATAAATCATCAAAGGGATCTTTTTCTACACAACACTTGCTTGGCTTGCTTTACACGCAATCGCGACCTTCCTCGATAGCTTGCGTCGTACGCAATACCGAGTTTCACTAAACAACAATATGCTATTAAAACTAGCCGTTATGAATAGTAATAACCACTTTTTGAAATTTTATAAATTTTATTTTTCAAAATGGACTTCATTTTTGGACTCAGAATATCGAAATTAGCCTAGGGTGAAATTTTGGTATTTTTCTGAAAACTTTCAATTTTTGATGAATAGTGAAACCACTAAGTGGTAGGTTAAAAACTGAATTTTGCATAAAACTTAATTTTACCGCTTCTGTGAATGGAATTTCGAAAATCCGACAGACACGGTTGATATCAGTATGTAAAATGTGGTTCAATGAGATAAAAATAATTTTTTGGTGAATAGTAACTTTTTACTTTTTTTTACCGCGGTTAATAGTAAATAGGGTAACTAAGGGTAAATATGATATTAATATTACCCTAAAACATATCCTAATTCTATTGGACAAGTGTAATTCGACCAAAAACAAACTTAGGAATAAAATATGACCATTTAGGCCCACTTGGATTAGATTAGGACATTTATTATTAATTTATTTAAAGAAGGGTTAAAATAGTTAAAATTAAAGTTTAATAAGTAACTCATTTTTAATATGGGGTTATACATAAGATAAATTCGATTGTAAATATTCATTAGAAAGATAAAAAGATTTCCTACATGATGATATTTTATTTGTAATTTTTAGACATCAAATAATTTAATTTATTTATGACACAAAGATGATGCAGTAATTATCTTATTAATGAAATATTGACAAAATTGATAATATAAATACCAAAATAAATGTAATTTAAGACTTTTTATGAATTCCACTAATTTTCTAGGTTACTATGATATATTAGTGTTGATTTAATCAACTTGGTTCGAACATATAATTCTGTTATGACTTTCACAAAAATCATATATCAAATAGTGTCAAAATTGACACAAAATAGTTTTTAAATCAAATATTATATTATTAATTGTTATTTTATTCCTAAAAATCTAAGGTTCGGCCAAATGACTTAGATAAGGATATATATATTAATAATAAACAATTTGGGGTTCGTTTGGCATGTTATAGTAAGTGTATTAACCATATAGTGAAAGAAAACAAAAAGACACGGTAAAAGTTAAATTAATTAACTTAGAGTTAAATCTAATTGATAAGGTTAAAATAATACCCTAAACTTGTCTAAATCCTATTGGTTGATAGTATTTCGACCCATCCCCACTTTAGCATCGAAATAATACCCTTTGGAACCATTATAAACCGATTTTGACTTTAATATAAAATAATATTTTGAGATATTCCTAAGGTGCCCCTCTCCTCCCTTATAAAAGGGCACCTCCTCCCCCTCCTCCTCACACCAATTTGAGCACTCAAGCTCGGCCAACCCCTGCCATTTTCTCATATCCACTTCCCTAGAATAATCCTAGAGGTCCTG
Source organism: Viscum album (assembly GCA_963277665.1). Taxonomy (NCBI): domain Eukaryota; kingdom Viridiplantae; phylum Streptophyta; class Magnoliopsida; order Santalales; family Viscaceae; genus Viscum; species Viscum album. Next base: position 838,946,612 of record OY728125.1, on the reverse strand, counting down.
GTCTTCTCCAAAGACCAATCTTAGTTCCTTAAGTGGAGGATTCAAAGAGGCGTTCCAAAGAAGAGGTAATATCCATTACCGATCTTTTCAATTTCTTTCTTCTTCAACTTCTTCTTCTTTAGTTGTTTCATGATAAAGTAATAACATCAGTATTACTTACATACTGATATGTTATTATAAATATGAAACAACCCTAATTCACCTTCTATCCATCCTACGGAAAAATGAAATCACCGCGCGTGCGTACGTACGGAATACCGTCTCCACGCCGTGGTGTAATCTATTTTCCACCATCGCCTTACAAGGATGGGTATAATGGTGTAATGAGTAACTATATATGATTATTATAAAGTAATATTGATACTTAAATAATATATATATACTCCAATACAGTTCCACGATCATAGGAACGATATCATCACTCGTGCGTACGTACGGAATACCGTCTCCACGATGTGATGCGACTCGTTCTACATGATCTTCATTTCATAATGATTATATAAATGAATTGAATGAATGAATATGGTATATACTACACTAATACCATTCTGTAAATTAATTATCTATAACCTAAAGATAAGAATAAGAATTTATTCGACAAAACACGCATAAGAACAAAAAGTTATAAAGACCCGAGTAACAAGTAACAATGAAATATTACTAACAAGAAGCTAATAATATGACCATATATGATATCATATCAATATGTATGATTCTGGAATAAGTCAATAACATTATTTAAACCATTATACAGGAGCTTCGGACACGAACAAAGCAAATCGGACCTAAGGTAAGGGAAATATCACAATCTCATTTTTATCCGAGATTGTTTATTCGTAAGTATTTACTGGGGTGTATTTTATCATCCACATCCATGTTCCCTCAATATGTAATATTGTTTCCATCCACTTTCAATAGTTTAAATCCAATTTTACCCTTAGGTGAGTTTTTAGTAAATAATATGAAAGGAATCTTTTGTCGTTTTTCCATACGAGGTACTTTTTGACTTTTCCGACAAAAGTACGAAGAATTTTTTTTTTAACTTATACGGCATGAATGGATTTTTAAAACATTACTTCAAAGAAGCTTCCTTTACAAGTTTTCAAGTTTATTTTTAATCAACTTCTTTTATTTTAAAGTTGTATGACATGTTATGAAAGGAAAAATGTTTTTGAAGAAGAAAGGATATTTTCCTCAAGAATTCAATTCAAGTATGTTATCAAAATTATTTTCCATCTAAGATAATAAAGGGTTCTGTTTCTATAAATGATTTGACTATGTTGTGATGGAATTATGTTTATGAATTCCTTTATCTTATATGAATTGATTTATGATGTCATGATGTTTCAAGAATCCCATTTTTGTTATATGTGTTATGCGATGATGTATGTTTTATGATTATGTGGCACACATAAGAAAGGATTCATTATAAGATGGGTGGGACCTATATCTCCCTCCAATGCATTGGGTAATGATTTTATATCTCATGAGATAGACATGGCTGGAACGGAAGGTTATTTCGGTTCAGTGATACAGGACTGAAACGAGGAGTGAACTCGGTTCAGAAAGGGACTTTGTCCACTAAGATAGTCTTGGCAATGAGTCGTGACTAACAAGAAATGATTTTCCATGATTATGTGTGAATGACACAAATTTTCAAGTTTTATGTTATGATTATGGGGATCTCATTTTCACTTCTATGATTTATTCCATGTTAAGATATTATGATCTCTTTTGCAGGTTTTGATTTTCATAAAGATATGATATGATTTTTATTTCCTTTATTTTCCCTTGCTGAGCATTTGAGCTCACCCTTTTAGGTTTTCTTTTCCCCAGGTCAGGAAGATGGATATTAAGTAGAATATGCTAAAAGGGACCCTAGATATGATGAAATAAATGGGAGACACTGTAGAAGATTTATGAACCAGTTGTTTATGTTTCCCAGTTTCTAAAGACACTATACCTATACGGTCCTTTGTGGTTTTGTCATATGTTGTAATAAGTGTGCTTCAATTTCGAAGTATTAACAATGTATGTAAAGTATGGGTCGTTATACACCGAGTATGACTCATGTGATCATAGAGAAAATCTAAACCACAACACTCTCTCTGGGCTACTAACCATGTGTAAGTCCTAACAACACCATTTTTTAGGTGGTTGTCCCCAAGAACAACTTGATCGTTAATTCATTCTTTAATTGAACTACGCGGACTTTGATCCTTCCCCTCTAGGCTGGGTACATAGGCAATTTTAAGACCCGTAAATTTCAAGGAAATTTTTTCCATAATTTTCTTTGGAATTTTACAAGAACACATTTTCTGACGGCACCTGATTCTGAGGCCCGGTGTGCCCGGAATCATGTTCTGAAGTTTGGCTCGGGTACGTTCAGTGAACGAACAAGTGGGTTTTTCTAACTTTTGAACCGATGCTCGGAATTGAATTCTGTGGGCACCGATGGAATCACAGTTCCAGTATTTGCTTAGAAACGCCTCTTCTGGAGTTATGTTTGCTCGGGTGTGGTTTTTAATTTTTGGTCTTTAAGTTAAGAAATAAAATAATATGGTACGACAAACCTTATTTTATTTCACTTAAAGCCGCTTAAAGCCACTTAAAGCTGCTTAAGCTGAGTTAAAGTGGATAGGGTGAAATTCAAAATATCCTACCCTTTTGGTTGGATATTTGTGAGGTGGGGCCCGCACGAGCCCTACCGTTTCTTTTCCCCTAAGTAACGCACCCGTAACCCCCCTCTTAAATGAAAGTCAACTGGGGAATTTCCTTAAACTCTTAAACGCTCATATTAATTGGGCGGTTTATTGGTTGAAATTAATTCAATGAATTAATTTTGTTCTTTTCTTAACACATTTTCAATTTTTTTCCGTGTTAATAAAATAAGTCCAACACACCTTCTTCTTGAATGTTGTGTTAAACCTTTGGAGAATCTCTAAATATCTTCCTCCTCGTTCGCATAGAACGCGAAGAATGCGAAGAACACGAAGAACGCGAAGAACGATGGCCACCTACGAAGGGCGACGAAGAACGCCAGGCCCCCCAGAGATCGACGACGTGACGCCGACGATTCTCCCTCCGCGACGCTTCTTCCGCGACAAATCTTCGATCGTCCGTTGAGGTAAGAGTTTGCGGTCCTTTTAATTCCTTTGTGCTTTTTATCCTCAATATGGATTTAATTGTTATAATTAAATCTGTGTGTTTCTATAACCCTCGAAGATCGTCGATGCGACGCCCTTCCGTGATGACATGACGCCCTTCCGCGACGCGACGATCACCTCCAACCACGACGGTCAATTCCGTGACCTACTCGCACTCGTCCGACGACAGCTACGAGGTAGGGGTCTTTTTGAAAATGTTTTACCCATTTTTGTTTTCCTCTAAGGCAAGAACGCGGACCAACCAATTAACAAGTTGGTCCGCGGATTATTATTGCGGGACGTGGTTCATCAATTGCTGGGATTTTATGGTGTTGTTTCAAACCGCTACGCGGTGGGTGCGGACCAACGAACAAGTCCGAACCCACAGCCATTTGTTATTGGTGTGTGGAACGGCGGACGATGACAAAATGGGTTGTAGAGACAATTTCTTAATTCTGCAGAGAAGAACGGGACCCGGGAGGAGCTACGACGCAGACAGAAATGGAATCGGACCACCGGAGCAACTCCGGTGGCGCGCGGACTCCATCGGCGGCGCGACGGCACCCCGACGCGCCGCCGGATGGAGCCGCCGCGGCTGAAGCGGCTGCGGCGGCGGCCGACCAGACCCGCGATCGCGCGGGTCCGGCGCGACACGGGACGCGGCTTTGCCGCGTCCGATGACCAAGCGCGGCCCCACGCGGGGCCGTGACTCCACTTCCCGTGGGGACAGCACGCCCCGCGGCTTCGCTTGCTCGGCCGCTCGGCCGAGCCGAGCCGAGCTGACCCACCGGTCGGGTCGCGCCCAGGCCAGGCCGGGACGCGCCCGACCGGGTCGGAACCGGACCTAGGTCGGGTCGACCCGGTTCGGACCGACCCACGAGGGGTTGGCCCGGGTCGATCCGGGCCCAGACCCCCCGTTTCCGGACCTTTTCGGTCTTTTGCTTATAACTTGAGCTACGGGCCTCCGAACGACGCGCCGTCAGCGACAATGCGATCCTTGGATCGAGACGGTCATTTTGTTATATCACACCCAAGGTTTTCTTAATATTTTGGGTTCAGCAGGGTTGATTCGTACACGAAACAAACCGGGCCCTCGGAGCGGAAACGCTCATATCTTGAGCTTCGGACATCTGATTGACGTGTCGTCGACTTTGTTGTATTCCTCTAAGGGAGACGGATCTTTTGTCATACTCCGCCCGAGGTTTGGACGCAGGTGGAGTACGATCGGGTTGTTTTTTCCTTAAACACCAACCGGGCCCCTGGGACGAAAAAGGCCAATAAATCTCAGACCGGGCGTCCGATTGATGCGCCGTCTGTGACGTTGAGTTCCTGTTGACGACACTGAACTTTTGGATACATCAACTCTGGACTATGTGTCAGTTGATGTATCAGCCCCTCAGCTCGTAGAGCGGACCCTCCTGAACGAGCTTGCGGTGTGAGGGAACTCTAGAGCTGGCTGCAACTGCTATTGTGACGACGACGACTGTGCAGAGATCCTCAGTGGTTTCGACTGCGACGATGATGAAAACAGTACGGTAATCCTCTGTGTCTTCGGTAGTGATCACTACATTACATCTTGGGATACGTCAACTCCGGACTACATGTCAGTTGATGCATCGACCTCTTAGCTCATGGAGTGGACCATCCAGGAACAAGCATCCTGTGTGCGGAAACCCTAGAGCCGGTTAAGACTTGGCTAATACCGACCGAATGACTCGGTGTGTTATGGATAGCCCAGTGGGGAGTGCTTGGTTGTAGCAGCAGACCCACGGCGGAGGAGCGCTTGGTTGTAGCGGCAGACCCGTGGTACTCAACAGAAGGATTACCTCTGGAGGATATGAGGGGCAGCGCTTGGTTGTAGTGGCAGACCCACGACGGAGGAGCGCTTGGTTGTAGAAGCACAGGGGAGCGCATGGTTGTAGCAGAAGATACACGACGGAGGAGCGCTTGGTTGTAGTGGCTGACTCGTGGTACTCAACAGAAGGAGTACCTCTAGAGGCTATGAGGGGGAATGATTGGTTGTAGCGGCAGACCCATGGTGGGAAGCTCTTGGTTGTAGCAGCAGACCCACAGTACTCGATTGGTGGAGTACTACAGCAGTCCTAGGTTAGAGGGAAGTGCTTGGTTGTAGCGGCATAACCACAGTACTTGATGGAGAAGGAGTTTCCCAATAGCTTTGGGTTCAACTTCATGATCGATCCTGTGTGGGTCATTGAGGGGGGTTAGTACCTACAGATCCTTTGTGAGTCCGATGGCTTAGATGAATCAGTGGCCATATCTGATCATCTCTAACGTCATACGAAGAAGTTCCTATGTGGGCTGATTTGTGTTGTGTTATCCTGTGTGGATTTACGTTTGCTTTCCTTTGTGGATTTTGTTGTGTTATCCTGTGTGGATTTACGTTTGCTTTCCTTTGTTTATTGTGTTGTGTTATCCTGTGTGGATTTACGTTTGCTTTCCTTTGTGGATTGTGTTGTGCTATCCTCTGGGGATTTACGTTTTTCTTTCCTGTGTGGTCTGGGTTGTACTTGAGCTCAGATGTTGGAGCCGAGGGAGAATTGATGACTTAGGTATATGTATGGGCATATACCTAAGCAGTGTCGGATATTACTTCGTGATTGCTTCTTTCCCTTATGGATTATCCTTAGTGGATTCTGGGAGACCTTCAGGGGTCTCGGGGTCCCTACTGAGTAGCTTATACTCACCCCTGCACGGGCTATGCCCACACTACGTTGTGTTGGTTGCTGACGACGAACAACACTGATTGTGGTGGAGGCTTGCGGAGGAGGACGGTACCTAGAGGTGGTCCACTGGGTGGGACGTACTCGGAGCGGTCGGCTGGACCCGAGGAGAAGTGGAGGCTATCTGTACCCACCCTTCAGGTGGGACTCCCAGTGGACGGCTCGACGTTGCAGCTTTACTTTTCAGTTGCTGTTTTTCCCCTTTCAGCTGTACTTTAGAGTTGGGAATGTATTTCTGGCCCCCTTTACTTTTCTGCACTTACTGTTGTACCAGTATTTTTACTTAGTGTTTACTTCTTTCGATTTCTTACCTTGTAGTGCTTGTTCACTTTACAAAGGCAATTCCTTCCCTTTTACCGGGATTTATGCATTATTGCTAGTCGCCATCCCCTGGCCTATTGAAGGTGGGCTTAGGGTAGTCACGACACGGGCCCCGAGGATTGGTCATGACAAATTGGTATCAAAGGAGTTCGGTTGTACCACAGAACTCAGGACTCTGATCTTTTTCTATGTGAAGAAATAGTGTTTAGCGTATTGGGTGTGGTTATCAGTTCAGGGAGTCCAGTGTTGGTGCGCTGGCTGACCTATCCGTACACCAGGACCCTGACTTCTGATTTCTGACTTAATGCACGAAAACATTGATTGCATGTGTGTTTCAAGTTTTCTATGTGATTACTTGTGTCAGCTCACCAGGTATACTGTTCTGACCATGGGGCACCTGTTTTCTTTTCAGGATGGCCCCACAAAGGCAGCCAGCAAGGGTTTCGAGAGTTGATCGTGACGGCATCCCACCGAGCGACGAGGCTTCGGTACAGGGCCCTTTGACAGCTGAGGCACCAGCGGTACCTCTACCCGCCGAGACACCGATGCTTCCAGCCCCAACTACTGATGATGCACGTTGCCTTAGTGCACTGCATGAGTTCCACGGCCAGCGACCACCCAGGTTCCACGGGGAGACGGACCCCCAGGCAGCCGAGGACTGGCTGTAGGTAGTGGTGCGAGTTTTCCAGTTAGTGAGGACACCAGCAGACCTCATGGTGATCCTCGCAGTGAGCCTACTACACGCGGCAACAGGCAGATGGTGGAGCATGATGCTCCAGGTGCACGATGAGGCATCACTCCTTTGGACGAAATTTGAGAGCCTTTTTTGCTCGGAGTTCGTCCCAGCCACCCTCCTAGCGGTGCGCATTCAGGAGCTACTACAGCTGCGGCAAGGCAGCATGACAGTAGCCCAGTACGCGGTGAGGTTTACCGATCTCTTGTGCTATTCCACGGACATGGTACGGGACCCATTCTTCAGGGCCCGAACCTTCAAGTAGGGGCTCAGGCGAGAGATCATATCTTCAGTTGTTTCTCACAGCATTCCGACAGAGGCAGGGTTGTTGGAGCGAGCCCTCTTAGTGGAGAGTTTCCTTACTGAGCAGTATCCAGCACCAGGACCCACCACTATCCAGCATGCGGCAGAGTCTTCTACAGCGGGCAGTAGACAGATGACGCAGGGGTCCAAGAGGACTAGACCTACCGGTGGTCGACCACATGACACATGATCATTTGTGTGAGGAACCCAGGGTGGACAATGACTTACCATGAGCGGACAGTGTTACTCCTGCGGCGGGGTCGGTCACTTGGCTCGTGACTTTCCGACCCTCCATACGGATGACCAGAATATGAACGAAGGACCTCCCAGGCTGAGGCAGAGGTTCAATCGAGGCGGATCGCATGGAGTAGGAGACCGTGGCAGAGGAGCTGGCCATGCAGCTGGAGGTGGACGACGCTTCGAGGTGTTTCCACCACCACCACCAGGAGGTCCACCCCGACCACAGGGAGTTGGTGGACATGGGAGATCTCAGCTTCAGGCAGCTGAGGCCTACGATCATGAAGCTCCGAGAGAAGATGGATAGGAGCGGGACTAGCTCCAGACCTGGAGACTTTTGTTTTTGCTGCTTCTAGCTTTTTTGATGTTTGTTTGTAGATGTTTTGTGTCTTTTTACTTTGAGATGCAGTAATAAAAGACACTTTTCTTGTGGCGTTTACCTTCCTGTCCTCTCTTTTAGTTGTTACTAAGAGGTTCTGGTAAAAAACCGTTTACTTGACCCTCAATTTGAGATACCTACTGGAAGAGACCCAGTGACCACACACTGATGCCGACAGTGTGACTCAACCCTTGGAGGCGAGAGTAACGGTTGGATCTCTTGGTAGTAGCGTCGAGGCTTTACGACGTCATCCTTGGTATGGAATAGTATCATCCATGTCAGGATTGACTGTATTAGGCGAAGAACATGGTTCATCCAGGGGATGAGACCAGATTTCTCTTATCGGCAAAGAAGAAAACTAAGCAGCTCTTGTAGGACCAGAGAAGGTCCAGGTCATCCAGGAGTGGATGAGGATAGCTCAGAGCTGGCAGAAGTCTTATGCTGACAGGAGGCGGAGGCCACTAGAGTTCGAGGATGGCGACCACATCTTCTTGCGTGTCTCACCTCGATGTGGATTACGGAGATTTAGCCGAGGCGGCAAGTTTTCTCCACGCTTCATCGGACCTTTCCAGGTCCTCAGCAGGATTGGCGAGGTGGCTTATCGCCTGGCTCTACCACCTCAGTTGCACTGTTTGCACGACGACTTCCACGTATCTCAGCTGAGGAGATACGTGCACGACCCGACGCACATCATTGACCATGGGGAGCTAGACGTTGATGATGGGGCGACTTTTTCAGAGGTCCTAGTGGAGATCGAGTATCGATAGGAGAGGGTCCTACGTGGACGGTCGATTCCTCTAGTGCACATTAGATGGCATCACGAGAACCTCCAGGAGAGCACTTGGGAGCAGGAGGCTCAGATGCGTGCTCAGTACCTACATTTGTTTCCCTAGCTTATGATGTATCTTTACGGGTATGTAAATCCCTAATGTGGCAGTGATGTAAAGACCCGTAAATTTCAAGGAATTTTTTTTCTTAATTTTCATTGGAATTTTACAAGAACGCAGTTTCTGACGGCACCAGATTCCGAGGCCCGATGTGCCCGGAATCATGTTCTGAAGTTTGGCTCGGGTATATTCAGTGAACGAACGAGCAGGTTTTTCAAACTTTGGAACCGGTGCTCAGAATTGAATTCCGAGGGCACCGATGGAATCGCAGTGCAGGTATTTGATTAGAAATTCCTCTTCTGGAGTTACGTTTGCTCGGGTGTGGTTTTTAATTTTTGGGCTTTAAGTTAAGAAATAAAATAATTTGGTACGACAAAACTTATTTTATTTCACTTAAAGCCGCTTAAATCCACCTAAAGCTGCTTAAGATGAGTTAAATCGGATAGGGTGAAATTCAAAATATCCTACTCTCTTTGTAGGATATTTGTGTTGTGGGGCCCGCACGAGCCCCACCGTTTCTTTTACCCTAAGTAACGCACCCGCAACCCCCCTCTTAAATGAAAGTCAACTGGGGCGTTTCCTTAAACTCTTAAATGCTCCTATTAATTGGGCGGTTTATTCGTTGAAATTAATTCTATGAATTAATTTTGTTCGTTTCTTAACATGTTTTAAATTTGTTTCCATGTTAATAAAATAAGGCCAACAAACCATCTTCTTGAATGTTGTGTTAAAACATTGGAGAATCTCTAAAGAACTTCCTCCTCCTTCGCGAAAAACGTGAAGAACGCGAAGAACGTGAAGAACTCCAAGAATGCTGGCCTCCGGCGAAGGGTGACAAAGAACGCCAGGCCCCCCGGAGATCAACGACGTGACGCCGACGATTCTCCCTCCGTGACGCTTCTTCCGCGAAAAATCATCGATCATCCGTTGAGGTAAGAGTTTGCGGTCCTTTTAATTCCTTTGTGGTTTTTATCCTCAACATGGATTTAATTGTTATAATTAAATCTGTGTGTTTCCTTAACCCACTAAGATCGTCGACGCGATGCCATTCCGCGACGACGTGACGCCCTTCCGCGACGCGATGATCACCTCCTACCGCGACGGTCAATTCCACGACGTACTCGCACTCGTCCGACGACAGCTACGAGGTAGGGGTCGTTTTGAAAATGTTTTACCCATTTTTGTTTTCCTCCAAGGAAAAAACGTAGACCAACCAATTAACAAGTTGGTCCGTGGATTATTATTGCGGGACGTGGTTCATCAATTGCTAGGATTTTATGGTGTTGTTTCAAACCGCTAACGCGGTGGGTGCGGACCAACGAACAAGTCCTAACCCACCGCCCTATGTTCTTGGTGTGCGGAACGGAGGACGACGACAAAACGGGTTGCAGAGATGATTTGTTAATTCCGCAGTGAAGAACGGGACCCGTGAGGAGCTACGGCGCAGAAAGAAATGGAATCGGACCACCAGAGAAACTCCGGTGGCCCGCGGACTCCACCGGCGGCCGACTAGACCCGCGACTGCGCGGGTCCGACGAGACACGGGATGCAGCATTGCCGCGTCCGATGACCAAGGGCGGCCCCACGCAGGTCCGCGGCTCCACTTCCTGTGGGGACAGCACGCCCTGCGGCTTCCCTTGCTCAGTCGCTCGGTCGAGCCGACCAGCCGGCCGGGTCGCGCCCCACCAGGTCGGACCCGGTTCGGGTCGACCCGGCTCGGACCGACCCAGGGGGGTAGGGCCGGGTCGGTCCGGGCCCAGACCCCCTGTTTCCGAACCTTTTCGGTCTTTTTCTCATAACTTGAGATGCGAGCCTCTGAACGACGAGCTGTCAGCGGCGATGCGATCCTTGGATCGAGACAATCGTTTCGTTATATCACACCCAAGGTTTCGGAATACTTTGGGTTCGGCCGGGTTGTTTCGTACACGAAACCAACCGGGCCCTCAGAGCGAAAATGCACATATCTTGAGCTTCCGACGTCCGATTGACGTGCCGTCGACTTTGTTGTATTCCTCTAAGTGAGAAAGATATTTTGGAATACTCCGCCCGAGTTTTGGACGCAGGTGGAGTACGGTCGGGTTGGTTTTTCCTTAAACACCAACCGGGCCCCTGGGACGAAAAGGCCAATAACTCTCAGACCGGGCGTCCGATTGACGCGCCGTCTGCGACGTTGAGTTCCTGTTGACGATACAGAACTTTTGGATACATCAACTCTGGACTATGTGTCATTTGATGTATCAGCCTCTCAGCTCGTGGAGCGGACCCTCCCGAACGAGCTTGCTGTATGCGGGAACTCTAGAGCTGGCTGCAACTGCTACTGTGACGATGACGACTGTGCAGAGATCCTCAGTGGATTCGACTGCGACGATGATGAAAACAGTACGAGAATCCTCCCTGTCTTCGGCAGTGATCACTACGGTACATCTTGGGATACGTCAACTCCGGACTACATGTCAGTCGATGCATCGACCTCTTAGCTCATGGAGTGGACCCTCCTAGAAAGAGCATGCTGTGTGAAGAAACCCTAGAGCCGGTTGAGACTTGGCGAATGCTGACCGAACGACTCGGTGTGTTACGGATAGCCCAGTGGAGAGTGCTTGGTTGTAGCGGTAGACCTGTGGAGGAGGAGCGCTTGGTTGTAGCGGCAGACCCGCGGTACTCAACAGAAGGAGTATCTCTGGAGGCTATGAGGGGGAGCGCTTGGTTGTAGCGGCAGACCCACAACGGATGAGCGCTTGGTTGTAGAAGCATAGGGGAGAGCTTGGTTGTAGCGGAAGACCCACGATGGAGCAGCGCTTGGTTGTAGCGACTGACCCATGGTACTCAACAAGAAGAGTACCTCTAGAGGCTATGAGGGGGAGCGCTTGGTTGTAGCGGCAGACCCATGGTGGGAAGCGCTTGGTTGTAGCAGCAGACCCACAGTACTCGATTGGCGGATTACTACAGCAGTCCAAGGTGAGAGCGAAACGCTTGGTTGTAGCGGCATAACCACAGTACTTGATGGAGAAGGAGTTTCCCAATAGCTTTGGGTTCAACTTCATGATCGATCCTGTGTGGGTCAATGCGGGGGGGGTTAGTACCTACAGATCCTTTGTGGGTCCAACGGCTTAGATGAATCAGTGGCCACATCTGATCATCTCTAACGTCATACGAAGAAGTACCTGTGTGAGCTGATTTTTGTTGTGCTATCCTCTATGGATTTACGTTTTCTTTCCTTTGTGGATTGTGTTGTGTTATCCTGTGAGGATTTACGTTTGCTTTCCTTTGTGGATTGTGTTGTGTTATCCTGTTTGGATTTATGTTTGCTTTCCATTGTGGATTGTGTTGTGCTATCCTGTGTGGATTTATGTTTTTCTTTCCTGTGTGGTATGGGTTGTACTTGAGCTCGGATGTTGGAGCCGAGCAAAAATTGATGACTTAGGTATATGTATGGGCATATACCTAAGAAGTGTCGGATATTACTTCGTGATTGCTTCTTTCCCTTGTGGATTATCCTTTGTGGATTCTGGGAGACCTTCGGGGGTCTCGGGGTCCCTACTGAGTACCTTATACTCACCCCTGCATGGGCTATGCCCGCACTACGTTGTGTTGGTTGCACACGATGGACAGCGCTGATCGTGGTGGAGGCTTGCGGAGCAGGACGGTACCTGGAGGTGGTCCACTGGGTGGGACGTACTCGGAGCGGTCGACTGGGCCCGAGGAGCAGTGGAGGCTATCTGTACCCACCCTTCAGGTGGGACTCCTAGTGGATGGCTCGATGTTGCGGCTTTACTTTTCAGTTGCTGTTTTCCCATTTCAGTTGTACTTTACAGTTGGGCTTGTATTTCGGGCCCCCTTTACTTTTCCGCACTTACTATTGTACCAGTATTTTTACTTAGTGTTTACTTCTTCCGCTTGCTTACCCTGTGGTGCTTGTTTACTTTACAAAGGCAATGCCTTCCCTTTTACCGGGTTTACGCCTTGGTGCTAGTCGTCAGCCCCTGGCCTATGGAAGGTGGGCTTGGGGTTGTCATGACAAGGGCCCCGAGGATGGGTCGTGACAGGAAACCTCCCAAGGTTCAATCCCAAAACCAATCTCTTCACATCGGTTCAACTCCATCTCATACGATGTTGATTCGTGGAACTGCCCCTAGGATCAGTATCTTTACATTGGTTCACTTTCGCCCCTGTTATACGACAATAAACTATACAAAACTTTTGTCTAGTATGACAATAAACTACAATATTCTTTGATACCCTCGCCTGAGAGGGAACCATTATTTACATTGATTTTTCAGTCATGGTTCATTTCAAAGACTACGTGCACACATGGAAATGCCCAAACCTTTTATCTTGGGTTAAACCATCATTGTACTAAAGTCCACTTTCACCCTTCACATGTACGAACCAAATTTGAACAAATGGTATTTCTATTACTATGTGGGATTGATTCCCTTACTTATGGGATATGTAGGAACATTCGAGTGTCCCTTGAATCCAGCCCCAAGTCTTTGGGCCTAACCCCAAATTCCACTTCCAGTCCCTTGGCTGAAAAGTCCCCATGAAAACACACACTGTGTATTTCTTACAATGGTCCAAGCTCTATGACCCTAAAATAAGATCTTTAATTCTTTTGTCACACACGACGTTAAACTATAGTTTAAGAACTACATATGGATTGATTCCTATCCTTATGGGATATGTAATGAAGTCCAATATTTCCATTCAGGACCCAGCCACAACATGATTATAGTTAGCATTGATCTGGGTATCTATGTATACATTGGACAATACCCATATTTATGTGTCACAATCCTAACATTAAATATTTTCATATCTTCATAGCCCTTTTCTTGACTTGTAGTCACAAAAATGTCAAACTTCTGAGAGTTCTTTTTCCTAACTATGCAGCACGTGCACTTAGGCTTCCTTGCATAAACAGTCTACATAACAGACTTGTCACCCAAAAGATACTATTTTATATAACTATGCACCCAATTCCCTTAGGTGGCCCTACATAATTCAACCCCCTAATGGGTTTGTTAAATAATGGTAACTTCATTCTTGGGAACTAATTATTCTAATGTATTTTGGCTCTTTTTCATATCATTCCTCAGATTCAAATATTCTTAAGTCATAGTTTACATATTTTCCCTCATACTTGAGTATGGTACTATGTTTTCAGATGAATTTTCAAGGAATTGAGTCAATTCTAATTCATTCAGTCAACGCTATTTTGACCTTAAACATTAGCCTTTTTATGTCTGACGTGCATGACTTTAAACTGCTCAGAAAAGACAAAGGAAATCTAAATAAAAGTCAAGTTCCAAGCTCACTAAACATACGTTTTGTATGAATTAGGTAACATTGATCAATTAAAAGGTTCACATTTGTAGGGTTATTTACATTAATCCTAGTAAAAATAAAACTATGATTACTAGGCCCATTGGCCTAAGAAAAATATAAAGCAAATTGCAAAAGAATGTAGGTACAAATGATTGAAGATGAAAGTGTTTTCTCATTGATGCAGAAGAGTTAGAAGGAAATCCACAAACTGGAGTCTCTTCTCTTTTTTCAAGAATTACAAAAGGCTTTCAACATAACTCTTCATTTGATTTACGGCATCCCGAGCTTCATCAGTAGCCACCTATAATTCATTCATTCAACTGGATACCATAAGAGATGCAGTGATACAGGCTCTTCTTGGAAAAATTATAAAATAATGTTCTTGAATGCGGTTTGAGAAAAAAAATTTCTGATCAAACAGTGACTGTTTCTGTCCAAGAGACTTGGAAGATGGATACATGGATTTGAGAATGAAGCATTGGAAGTAAAGTTCTATTTGGAGAGAGTACTCTTTTCAGATATTTCTCTAATGCCATGTTTTTCTTCTCTCCACCAACCGGCAGTAGAAAACATTTCAGCCCATGGGTTTTTCGTTTTCATATCTGCAAAAAATGGCATGGAAGGAAAATTTGAAAGTTCACACCATTGTTGTTGCTCTTAATGAACATCATAACCGATATAGAGGAGTATCAGTGTAGCTGAATTTCAGGCGTATAGTTCTTTGCATCTAGAACATTGACTCCTTGCAGATGACCATGACCATATAGAGGCAGGTAGATGCTATGTGGAAAATTAAGATGATATTTCTTCAAGTACCTAGCCAAATCTGGTAGAGTGTTGTCGATGATGTCATAGTAATCATGTCCAATAATGTTCATCATGTCATCAATCTGCTTGGTAGCCAGTTCATCAACCATTCTGAATCTTTTGGGAGCCATTGAATCTGCAAAAAAGATGAATAATTAACTCTTAAGTAAGTTTATTTTTCATAAAATTTGTGAAATAATTCGAAAAAAATGAAAAGGCATTAAGGCGCTCAAGTATAAAACTTGGCGTTCATGTATGGAGGTTCCGCGCAAGTTCTTTTTGGAACGCAATTATCACCGTGCAAGTCCAGATACCAACATAGTAGCGCGACTGCAAAGAAAAAAGAGGAAAATAGAGCAACCTGCGCGGTGAAGGTGACCTGCGCGGCGAGAGCTTGAAGGATTGAAATCCGGAAATCCAGATGCTTTGTACGGATTGAAGCCCCCTATTTTTAGACGTGGCCCTAACCCTGCGCGCCGTACCCTGCGCGATCAAAGGCCATATCCCTGTGTTCCAGGCCTTTCGTGCCCAAATATCATTTTCGCACCCTACCTTGCGCGCCCCAATTTCCTTTTGATTCTCAATTTCCTCAAAGTCAAATCCTCTTTTCTCTCCGGATCCAACTATGAGTGGGGACTTTTGTTGACGCACCTTTCATCACAGAATCGAATGATTGGAAAAGGGGAATATCTGAGCTCAAATTGATTTAACATTTGGACAAAATATCAAAAATTGATAAAGAAAGGAATAAGAAGAATGTTGCACAAGGGTCGCGCAAGTTCTACAATGGTCGCTCAAGTTCACTTGCGCGACGCCTAATGGTCGCACAAGTGACTTGGGAGACCTAAGTGATAACCGCTTGGGTCCTCTTCATCCTTTAAATAGACCCTATGAGCCCCACATTCAAGAAGGAATTTTTTTCCAGAAACCCAGATTTAAGCTCCCGGCGCCCTAGTCTCTTCTCAAAGCTTCCGAAACACTTCTAAGGAAATTTCTTACCTAGAACGGAAGATCTAAAGAGGGGGAGGAAAGCCTAAGTGATGAAACTCATTAACACTTGCGCGCCTGAGTGGCCAACCCTTAAGGTAAATGTCCACACTTGCACGCTGCCTTACTCCTTCAATAGTACTTGCACGACCCTCTTCTGGAAGAACCTCAAGAGGATTCTAAAGGCTTTAACCAAGAGTCGCTCAAGTATTACCCTACTGGTTAACCATCGCGCAAGTACCCATGTGTCATGCAGGTACACCTGCGCGACCAGGACTTGCGTGCCCACGCAGTACCTGCGCGCCTGCCAGGACATGCGCGGCCCTGCCTTTTTGGGTGCCCTTTTTTCCCATTTCACCCCTCTTAAGCCATTCCACCTCTCATATTCGAGATTCAATCTTCAACACACTCTTCAAAGCCATTTATGGCATTATTTCATGATTTTAATTCATTATCTGAAAGGAACTATGTGGAATATCTCTCAAAACCTAGTGATTTACACATCTTTATGTAACTAAAGATTGAGATTTCATTCATTCAACCTCATCCTTTAAGATGAGAGAACTCATTAACCTGGGCCTCCTTTTCAAGAATAAGCCCCAGTAATAATTATCAAATCTGGGCTTCCTCCTTATGTGTAAGCCCCAAGTCCTCATTAACCTGGGCCTCCTTTTCAGGAATAAGCCCCAGTAATAATTCTCAAATCTGGGCATCCTCCTTAGGAGTAAGCCCCAAGTCCTCATTAACCTAGGCCTCCTTTTCAAGAGTAAGCCCCAGTCCCCTAATTTGGGCATCCTCCTCAGAAGTAAGTCCCAACCATAATTCTCTTAACCTGGGCCTCCTTTTCCAGAGTAAGCCCCAGTCTCAAATATGAGCATCCTCTTCAGGAGTAAGCCCCATGTTCCTTAATTTTTCATGTCTCTTAACCTGGGCCGCCTTTTCAAAAGTAAGCCACAGTCATAATTCCTCTTTACCAGTCCTAATTTACCTTTGATCTGGGATTCCTTCTCAGGAGTAAAAACCCAATCATAAGTCCTCTCCTAATTTGGGCCTCCTTTTCAAAAGTAAGCCCCAAGTTAGAGTATTCAAATCTCCGTGAAGCACATATACCTTTATAGACCATGTTCCTGGATTTCTTCCCGGAAGTAAATCCAAATCTTCATTTATCTAGGCAGTCATACATACATAAGTCCCACCTTATTTCTTATGATTGCATCTTTCATGGAACAATTGTCTGATTTTTACCAATACCTCTTGTTTCTCACACCAACCATGACTCACGTGAGCTTAGATTGTAAAAGTAATTATGACATCCTTCTTTGAGCCATCAATCATAAACATCATACTCCCTTACTCGAACTAAGTGGGTTCTGATTCCTTTACTAAACAAAGGATGCATAGGTAGCCCATTTACGGGTTCGAACCCAACTCTGAAAGAACCCATGTCCTTCTGAATGACAATAAACTTAAAGTGCCCCACTGAGTGGCTTTAAAACCAGTATGGTCATCATAATGACCAAGAGACTTTTATGTATCAAAGGATACCATTGACTAAGAATCTCTAACAAAGACAGATGATTCTATATCAATGAAGAACCTTGAATACATATAAAAGATTCTCTAAATTTTTTACATATCGATCATTGATTGTCAGATCTAAAGGAAAGAACATTTTATACTTGGTAATGTAATAAGGATTCACGAAAATAACTTAAATATATAAAGAGAGTCCCATAGTAAACAATAATTCCCCTAAAAAAGGTTTGATGAGTCCGACCTCCCATCCGCTTGACCAATGCAAATTCATAAGCCTCATTAGTCCACAACTAATGAGCGCCTACCTTTGGAAAGTGGGTTGAAATGGATGTGGAATCATTGGATGTTTCCGGTTCTACGAGCTAACCCATTAGAAACCGATTCGAATGTTGGAATCTTCAATCAAGGAGGTCATCCCCGAATTCTGAGGGAAACAAAAATGTTTCTCCACCTGATCCAAGTAACATATCTGGACCTTCCAAAGAGAAATATGCGCCAACAGATGGGGATCTGGAAACTAAGTGGGCCCAAATGAATTAAGGGTGTAGAAAAAAAAACCATTGATCTATTAAGGTAGGAATGTCACTAATACATCTAAAATGGAAGGCCACAAAGATGAAGAGTCTTGATAAGACTAAAGTAGGTTACTACAGTGGGAAATGAATCTAATTTAAAAGAGATCAAAACATCTCCTGATTTGGAAGCATACTTTCCAAATAAAATCCCTGAAATTATAGAGACTCTTATTTAGGCTCCTCGGTAGGAGAGACCAACTTCCCCATCCTCATCTAGACATAAAAATCCTATGACACATCCTAAGGACACTTTTGAGGAAAATAATAAAATTCAGGGTGAGGAGATTTTTACCTCCAATGGGAACTCTCAGGGGAAATTGTTTAACTTGTCCCCTCCTATTGAACAGCTACATATATGTGAAGTTTCATGCAGGTTGCTAAAGAGACCACAACTGAGGCAGAATTCTCATGGGTTCCCACCTATAAAGTCTCACAACGGAATTCCACTAATGGGAAGACCCTTATAAAACATCATTACAAAAATAAATTTACCCCTATAAAGGATAAATTTTGGTGTGGTGAACCGAAACAAGAAAATGAGCCCCATGAAAGTGATCCTAGCAACCTAGAGAAATTGGGAATGGCTGGTAAATATCTGAAGAATTAAAATATATTGGAAAAGGATGCAATAATTGACTGAATCAATACCTAAGGAGGTAAAAATAAGAAGATAAATAGAGGAATGAAAAGTGCCTACGAAATAGGACCAAAGCAAGGAGGCCCCTAACAAGGATCCTAAAATTTGATCAATGAGGGTCTATTATTGGAATAATTAATGGCTAGGAAACACCAATATGGTCAAAGACCATATAAATTACATCATGGAATGCAAACCCATGGTCATTGGAATTGAATAACCTAATATGTTATTTTAGAGAAGGAAATCCTTCAAATGGACATCACTTGGGTATAATTTCATCCCCCAAAATCTGCATAGCAAAAATATTAATATATTTTAAATATTTACCCACAACATCATTCAAGTCTTATCATGTATGAAAAAATAAAAAGTATTTCATTGCATCTTATATATCAACGTTTTAACCTAAATATCTCATTTTTGTATGCCTCCATTTCATATATTAAGAGAAGGGATCTATGAAGTGATCTTTAGAATTTTGATTATTCCTCATGTGCTAAATGGGTTGTTTTTTGTGATTTCAATACTATTATGAGACCTGAAACATCTATAGGGTTGTTGAAATTCGATTATCCTCTTCTGTTGAATATTTTCAATTTTTTGATGTCCTAATTGTGGAGCTGAATTAACCTATAATATTTATACATTTAATGGAACGAAAGATAGTCGGTTGAATAGATGTTTATTCCAAATGGAATATTGGAGTGAGTCCTTTTGGGTTTCTAGATTTACCCTCCATAAACATAATTCAGATTACAATCCCCTCATTATTGAGATTAACTCTCAAGTTTAATGGCCATCACCTCTCCCCTTTGGTTTAATAAAGGGTTGCATGATATACCTGGAAAAAGAGATATTATCATAAAAGCATGAAAATTTAAAATTATTTGAGTACCAATGTCGATCCTTTCTATAAAGAATAATAATTCTAAAGGATTTCGGAAAATTAGAGTAGTAATTCTTTCTTTATCATTTATCTTGATATTAAAATATTTAAGGAACATATTGCACATTTTCAACTTAGGAATCAACATTAATATGCTCTTTATAGGGAGGAAACTAATACTTTATCAAATCTTGGTGATCTTCTAATTGACAAAGAAATATTGGAATTTAATCATTTGAATGATAAGTGGCACAAATTTGGTGACAGGGACTCAAAGTTATTTCACATACTACACAAATAAAAGAGGATTAAATTTGGTATGAATTCTATTAAAGTAAATGGAAAATTATAAACTTCTTATAATGAAATTTATGTTGTTGTTGTGGATTATATCAAGGTGACATGAATGGATGATGGGGTGGATAAAACCCACAAAATGTCCGATAACACTCCTACATACATCCAGGAGTTAGAAAACTCTGCTCTTACCTTGTCCCCCTCCAAGGAATAGATACAGGAAGCCCTCTTTTCTCTCAACTAGGAATGTTGTTTGGCCTTGATGGATTCACTAATAAATTATTTATGTATTACTGGGACCTCCTATAGGATGACATGACCAGTGAAATCATGGAATTTTTCAATCATGCATCTTTTCCCTATTTAATAAATTCAAATTTTATTTCCTTGATACCCATAAAAGACATTTCTATTGACATTTAGGATTTTAGACCAAAGAAACATCAGAATAGAATTCCCAAATTTATCAGTAAGATTGTTATGACTAGATTGGGAGGGATTGAGAAAGAATTCATCACACTAAAAAAGTTTGGATTTTGTCCCAATATGATAATTCAAAATTGACTCTTTTCTTCTTCTGAATGTGTGAATATCATGAAAAAAAATCCTGGTGTGGGAATTTTTCTCTGAAAATTGACATCTCAAAATCGTTTGAAACTCTCAAATGTAGAATCATCATTCCTCTCCTCAACAAGAATGGATTCTCACATATCTTCATTAAATTAATCAGTGAAATTCATAGATCCTCAAGGTTTTTGGTTCGGATTCATGGATCTCTTAGGGGATTCTTTCAGTATACCAGGGGTGTCAGCCTAGGAGACCCCCTCTCGAGCCTCCTATTAGAAATTGTTGAATGTTATTTGAGTTGATGCATTATGGAACTCTCTCATCTAGGACTGTACATGAAAATTAAATCATAACATATTCTATAGGTGGATGATATCCTCCTGCTTATTCAATATTCAAGGATAACCATTAATGTTATCAAGGGTACCTTCTCGCATTATAAGGATGTGGATGGTCAATCCATCATCTAGGATAAATATCTCATTGTTTTTTGTGAGTGAATCCTATTTGTAAAGAAAAATAGGGTTACCAGAACTCTTGGATTTAAAATGGGATATATTTCCTTAAATTATCTTGGTGTTCCATTGTTCTGGTGGAACCTGTCGAGAAATTACCTTTTGGGAATCTACTCAGGAATTATTAATCAAATAACTAAATTTAAGGTAAAGGACATATCACAAGATGGATGGGTTTGTATTATTAACTCAATCATCACCTCTATGTTTTTTTACACTTTTTAACCTTATAGATGGATGCATAATTTCATCAATGATCTTGAAAAAAAGATAATGATTTTTTATGGATAGGATTGGTACATGAATGGAAGCTTATAAATTTTTTCCTAGAAGTACTGTATGAAACCTATAGATTTTTGGGGACTTGGAATCAAGGATCTCATAATATTTAATTACAGAGTCAATAATTAGTTATCCTGGAATTTTATAACTTGTGAGGATCCCTATTTTAATTTCTTAGAATGCAGGTTCAAAAGGAGGTAGTTTAATGGAAATAATACCTATCTTACATTAGTTTTATGGTCATCCATCAAATACTCTTTAATGAAATTATACATAATTAAAAGTATCTAGTGAGTGAGCATTCAAATATCAATTTTTGGTGGACTTAATGGCTGGATACGCCTCTTAGTACACTAATGATGCACTCACAATTAGGGAAGGTGTCCCTTGATAAATTTCATTCAAACAACCACTCTGATGATATAATTCCAATACAAGTTGGCCGAGAAATTCAATCCTATAATTTCATTGACTAAGAAATCATCATTTGAATCCCCAACATGATTTTTTGTTTCATAGTCAAGCAGTATTACTTTATGAACTGTGATTTCTCTAATTCACCATGATAGTGGATACTCAATTTTATGGCACCTTTCATATAACATGAAAGGTTCATATTATTATAGAAAATTTTTAAAAACAAAATTTATACTCATTATTAATTAAAGAGAACTAGCTAGAAAATTGTCACATTTTTTCATGTATGTCTTCAAGTTGAATAAAACATTCACAATCTCTTTGTGGAGTGTGATTATGCTAAGATTTTATAGAGGTTTGATAGCTATATTTTCTACATCAAATTACATGCATGCAAGAAGATTCATGAGCTCCTTTTATACAGATCTAGGGATAGTGTGAGTGGGAAGCTTCAATGCCTTATTCTTGCTTCTACTACTTTTATTTGTGCATACGTATGGACAGATATGAATTACACCCTTTTTTACAATATGACACCTAATGTAGGTGCATGCATACTACATATGCATTGGGAGGTGCAGGCAGCCACAAAGCTATTGGTAAGGACTATACCGAACACTTGTGCTGACCTGGACATCCTAACGCAACTTGGAGTTGCATGAATAATGAGGAAGCCATTAATGATGAAGTAATTTTCTTTGATATGTCTTCTATACTCCTAGATTAAAGTTAATGTTAACGAGGCTACATCAGGCATATCAGGAACCTTGGGGTGTGAAGGTATATTCATCACATATCATGGTTTTGTCAAGGGATGCTTCTTCCATTTCATTGGGATTTGAACTATTTATGATGCTGAAATATTGTCCATTATCTATGACATGAAATATGTTGTTCAAAAAAGTAGATTTTATTATGGATAGAACCAGATTCATGCCATTTTTTCCAATCCCTAAAAAAGGGACTAGATATGTACCTTGGAGAGTTATACCTTTTTGGATTCAATGTCTCTAACAGGTTAATTCACTTTGGGTCATTGTATATCATGTTTATAGATAGGGAAATAATGTTCTAGATGCACTATAAAAAGAAAAATAAAATAGATGTGTAATTTATATTCATATAAGTCCACTCAATATTGTGAAAATATGGTTGACTCGGATATGTGGGGAGTGACATAATTTTGGTAATGTAAATTCACCTTGTAACTTTCACTTCTTTTGACACATTTTTTATAATAATTTATTTGATAAAAAAAATTGCCTTGGAATTTCTTAGTAAATTGTTTTTAAAAATGTTTTTAGTTTTAAGAAATATTTTTTTCAAAGGAGAAATAATAGTTTCCTCAGTAAATGTTTATTTATTATCCATTTAAGATTAAATTTTTGGTGTTGCATATTCCTTAATAGGGGATATTAACTAAGTATAATATACATATTATTTCACTGAAAGGATTATGCTCTGATAGAATGATATTTATGATACATATTTCTCTTATAAGGGTCATACCTCAAGAAAATTTTTATGAAACCTGATTATTTTCATTGGTTATTATATGATACAATGATTAGGAATCTTATCACTTTTCAACATTTATGATATGAGGAAATTTTTAGGATAACCATTTAATTTCATGGATTATGACAAGATGAATTTTTATGATATTATGGATGACATAAATATGTATTTCATTATGTGATGGTTAGAACCAATATATCCCTCCAATGCATTGGGTAATGATTTATATCTCATGAGATAGACATGTATGGAATCGAGTGTGAACACAGTTCAGTAAGGAGATTTTTTAACTATGATGTCCATGGAAATGAACCTTGACAACTATGAAGTTATGCATGGAACTATATTTAATATCTATAATGTTATTTGGGAACCTTATTATATGTTCACAATGTTATTTGTGAACATGATTACATGTTCACAATGATATGTATGGACCTAAATATCAGTTTCATAATGTTATCTATGGACCTAATTTCATTTTTATATGTTTATACAAGGGCTAGAATTCGTGTTCTTAACACAATACATAAACATGTTTCAATTTTTACACATTTACATTTTTTGAAGCTGATGTTTATGCCACAAATTAATGTATTGTGGAAATTTTATGCTCTCATGGATAATTTTCCTTTATCCCCTTACGATTAATGTATTATAAACTTCTAGTATTTATAATATGACACGTTTTTATGATAATTAATATGTAATGTATGGTTTTAAAATGATATGATCACGTTCTCTTATCCTTATACTCATTTCATGCTTATGTACCTCCTTTTTTACCATGACTATGAATTTGAGCCCACCTTTTCATATATTTCCTTTCCTTGTGATATGTATGAATTCTTTTTTTTTATGATATGTCTATGAAGGGTGCTAGTTATGAAGAATTTATATGGAGATGACATTGCACACTTATACTTTAGTTTATATGTTTCCATTATTCAAAAGGTCCAAAACTATTTAATCCCTCAAAATTATAATTTTGTAATGTATTTAAAATTCATATAAAAATAAGAAAAATCCATGACTGAAAAGCCCTAGGTCACTATAATAAGTGATTTTTTTTAAAATATATCTTATTAAAAAATGGAAAATATATTTTCCTCATGAAAGATTCCTAGTGTTCTTAAAAAAATAAGTTCAAACTCATTAATGTCACATATGATATAATGGAGATATGATCCATGGATATAATCCTTATTTTTTATCTATACGGTTTACTTTAATGATTAAATCATGTCTAAGAATCTCATTGCCTTCCTACAAGTTATACTTTTATGAAATGATGAAATGTTTATGAAACACATTTTCTTCCACGGGTATGCTATGATGGAATTTGTATGAAACCCATTTATTTTGAAGGGTTATAATTTGAAGATTTTTTTATAATCATTTGGCACACATATGTACGGTTTTAATTATGTGAATGTGGTTAATCTATAAACTAGTATGGTAGTCATGTTATAACCATGGATACTGGTCACATTATAACCAATGACATTTAGAACCTATATCTCCCTACAATGAACTAGGTAAATCTTGATACATTGTTATATAAATAGGAATAGAATGATGAGTTAACCAAGTTTTTTTAGGGACATTAAACACTGGGATAGTCTTGGGAGTGGACCATGAATACTAAAATGGTTTGGTGAGTGATCTAGTTCCACATTTATCATCTAGTAAAAGAGGCTAAACTTTCATGGAATTGATTTTCTATGATAATGTGTATTCCACAATTTAATGTCTTTCTCCAATGTTATGATTATGGGTCATGTTCTTTAATTACTTTTTTATTCATTTCTTATGATCTATCAAGATTTATACCATGAATCAAAATTATAATCTTCAATTTGGGGATATAGTTTTGAAATTTTTAACTCATGTTCCCATACCCTTTTCTCATTTTATTCTTATAGAACAATTAATATATCCCTTTATTACCCTTAACATGATTTTTTTGTCACCATTTTCTTATATTTCTTTTCTATAAGCTGTAAATAGAGTTTTTAAGTATGTTTTATTGAATAGGGTTACTAGATGCGAAGATTTTTATGGGAAATGATATTGTCCTTTATGAAATAGTTTGTTATAATCCCAAGTTGTTAGGAGTTTATCATTACTCTCTATCACTCTAATCCTAAATTTTATAATGGTATTTAAGTGATACAATATTTGATTTTGATATTTTATGTTTTTAATTAAAAAATTAGGTAAAATTTATCAATATTATGTGAAAAAAATTTAATGTTTATGTTTTTAGAACCAATTCAAGAAGTTCTGGATTCAGGTTATTACAAAATTTATTTTGAGTCTATGATACACGAATACAGGTTTATATAAATGAATCAACTCAATTAACCATGAATTATATTATAATTGATATAAATTAGAGGTTCGAAAAAATACTCCCCATTACATTATTGCTTCATTTCCTTTATAATGTGTGAGACTATATTACTTTTCTAAATATATCTACCCTCGTTTACCTAAAATATTATATAAAATTATCATAAAATACTCAGTTTTATTTAATTTCAATTATTTAAATCAATCAATAACTAATATAAGAATGAAGTTAAAAATACCAAATATTGGGGTACATGCAAAGAATCATAAGATTTATAAATTAATCCTGGATCATCATCTCTATACATCAATATTTATCTCTATCTAATTAGTTCCTCACATGTGGAAACCATGTTGATTCCTCAATCTATAAATTTTGCTTCAATTAATATAGATTACAAATCTACAATTTCTTCTTTAATTCTTCCTTTATGTGCCTAAAATTCATGTTTTATTTTTTTGACTCAATATATCTACTTTTAATGCATTAAGATTCAAAGGTATTTTTACCTTCAAAGAATTATACAAATCATTCCTTTGATTGTGATGTCATTTTAGCTCAAAAATAGTAATACTTGAACATATTTTTTATCCTTTTAAAAGTATCTTATAACTTTCTTATCTCCCTCTTCTTAGTTATTGACTTTACAAAACTATAAAAACATGTGAGGATATTCTAAAAATTTAATTGTGATTTCAAGGCCTAAATAAACCATATGATTACCAGATAATATTTTTTGAGGTCTTACAATTATATGGGAACCATTTTCTTGCTATCCATTTGAAAATTTTATCAATTAGAAATCTATTTTTCTTTTGTTTTTGTACTAGACTTCTCTATAGTTTTTTCAGTTGAATGATCATTGTTTGTAATTTTATCAATCTTTTCAATATTTAATGTTTAAAGTTATCTTCAAAAAGTTTTATAGCTTCAATTAATTTCCCTTAAATTGTTGTAATTTCCATGAAACTATAAATAAGAATATACTCAGGATGAATTGACATCAATTAATGATCCCCTTTAATTGTTTTGTTGGATATAATTTCCAGAAGAGGTTCAATGATTTAGAATAATTGTTCAATATTTTTATAATTTTTATCAATACATGATTCCATTATTTAAAAATTAAATTTATTATCCTTGATGTTTCCTTGTGTTGTTTGCATTAGACCTTTCAATCTATCATTATTTCATGATAAATTGTAAATAATTCCTTTAATATGCTCTAATATCATTTATTCACTTATCCTTCTTAGTTTGTTGGTATCATTATTTAATATTATTATACTTTAATGTAGGTTGAAATTTCCCCCATTTCTATAAATAATACCTTAAAACGTACCTGATAATTCCATATATGTGTTTCTTGTTAGTCCCTTAAATCTAGATACATGAATATAAAAATAGTGAAAACTGTTAAGGAATTAATTTCAACATGGATTTAATTTTCCTATGAATTAAAAAAATCAACATTCATTAGGAATTCATGATCCCTACTTAAAGTTATAATGTTATTTTTCATATTTTTCTGGGAAATCATTGAGAAAATTTCTCAATTTCTAATTTCACTTATAAGGTTTTTTGGGATAGTAGATTAAAAACAAATTATTTTATCCATTAATATTTGGTCAAAATTCACCATCAAGACATAATCAAGTGGGTTTGAGAACATATTCTTCATTTTAGTATCAATTTAATATCATTCCATAGATTTTAACTTTATCCTAGAGGTAGAATTATGTTATAGAATTTTATATTTCCCATTAAAAATATTATATATTTTCATCTGCATCATGTGAATAATATTTATCTCTCTTCATTTTGGACATTTCCAAAAAATAGTTAAATTTTTATCTATATCTATTAAGAAGAAATTTTACCTTATGAATAGAATTTTTGTTATTTTACACCTCTATTATACCAATTTATGGATTTCCTTGAGGACTCAAGGAAAACATGTTGAAAATACATTTATTTTAAATAGGACTTGTTATTCCATTTTAATGTCTAAAACTATAATCCTTAAGAATTTTTTTTATAAAAGTAGGTTCATCATATAATCAATACAATAATGTAAAATAAGCCATTACATATGGTTAAAAACTATTGGTAAAAGCCCGAAAACCATTGGGAAATTCGATCCTAATGGTTCACTGAACCGTAGGGTTATGTGGCATGGGGATGGCCATATCCCAACGGTTCATCATGAACCATTGGGATAGGATGGATAGATTTTCAAAATACCAATGTTTTAGTGTTAAATGTGGGTAAATTTCAATCCCAACGGTTAATAACTATAGGTTTATACAACTAGACCAATGGTTTTTAACCATTGGTATACACCAATTACAACGGTTCATAGTGAACTGTTTCCATAAGGTCGGTTGTATAGCTATACACCAACAATTGTTAAACCATTGGTATACCACCTACAACACACTACTCTCAATGGTTTCTTTGAAAATGTTGGGATATAGGTATACCAACGGTTCTCAAACCATTGGTATATACTACTCAATATGTATAATAACTGTTCATAGAACTATTGGTATTTCATCTTCCCCTCAAAAAAAATGGCACGTACTCCTTCCATGAATCCCCTCTTCCAGCCAGAACCAGCATATAACAGCCTCCCCTCTACAGCAATCAGTATAAAATGGACTCCCCTCTCTAATTACAGTACTGCAATTCCAACAAGAAACATGTTGCTGCCTCAACTCTAGAATTACAATACAAACCTATAGAATAATGATGAATACAAAAAAGCACTCATGCAGACAATATACAATGATGAATACAACACTTAGTAATAAAAAATTAAAAAAACAATCATTCAAACAATACTATGTACAGAATAAAAAAACTCATGAAATGGATTTTATGGTTGTGTGGTGATTTATAAACCTTACCCTTTCAGAAAAATCCCCACAACCCCCCCCCCCCCACTTGAAGACCCCCTAAACCCCCTTTCCCCTAGATCGCCCCCTTGCACCCCCATGACCCCTGGAAAACCCCCTTGCACCCACCCCCTGGACAGCCCCCTTGCACCCCCTTTAACACATCCCTGCACCCCTAGGACAACCCCATTGCGCCACCCTATAAATCCCCCTTACACATCCACTGGACACCCCTCCCCCCTAGACACCCCCTAGAAACCCCCTGGAAACCCCCTCCTAGACACCCAACCTTTCCCCTCCCCCTTCCCTGCAGACCCCCAGACCCCTCTGCACCCCACCAGATAGCCCCTCCTAGTCTCCCAACCCACACCTTCCCCCCTCCCCCCATCCTTGCATACCCTCATACACCCCCTGGATAGACCCCTTGCACCCCCCACCAGACACACCCACCCCCTAGACACCCCCCACCCCACCCTGCAGACCCCGTAGACACCCCCTGAACCCCCTTGGACACCCCACTTGTACCTTCCCCCTGCCATGTAGACCACTGATCCCCCCCCCCATTGGGAAGCTCTTGGAAACCCACCTAGACACCTTCACCTAGAAACCCCACCCTCCCCCTCCCCCTCCCCTACAGACCCCCCTGGACACCGCATTGACTTCCCCAGGCTTCCAGCCAATACAAAAGAGCCTTCCTATTTCCCATGTACAACCAAAATTTCATTCGGGATAGTTAAGATATTAACCAATAAAACAAAAAAAATATGAATCACCTCAATGGATTCAATATCTCAAATATTCCATATGGTTGTCTAAATTGATTCATGTAACCCAATATATTCACATTATTTAAACTCCATCTGGTAGTCTAAAAAAATACCTCGGCTGATCCTAACAACAATGTTTCTTATGTCTCACTTTTTGGCACTGATATAAAAACATGAATTTTATCCTAGAAAAAACCGGTGAGAAAAAAAATATAGTTTTTAAACCAACACTTATGGGGTCTGACATAGAACTTCATTTTTTCCGTTATGGACATTCCTCCACCACACCCAGGAATAGAAGAAACATGAAATACCTCTGGTACAGTGGTCACCTCTGCTACAGTTTTGACAGTCGTAGTGAGTAATTCAAGTAGAAAATCTAACCAGGTATTTTCAAACATTAAATACCTGATATAGAATGAATAACTTTATCAAAAGGGGGTATCATCTATAAAGTCATATAGTATGGAAGGAAGGGGAGAGTTATACAACACAAAAATGTTAGAGAAAATGGAAATCAGAACATGTGGGGTTGGTATTAGCTTAGAGGAAGATGGTCCCATGATTTGGAATTATGGGAAGAAAGGACACCTGAAAAAGGATTTCATGGGCTGGAGATTGAATTATGGAAGATACATTTTCAAATGTGGATTTCTTAATCTTATATTAGAATATAAGAGTGGTATGTTTTTGAGTAGCTCTAATTCTCTTTAGTATTAAATATAGACTCTCGATATTCATTTCACATAACATCTAATAGGGGATTTATGAAGAACTATACTTTAAAAAGATTTGGAAGGGTTCATTTTAAAGATTATATTGCTCTAAAAATTGTGAAAAATGTGACATATCCTCGAAGATGGGAAATAGATGTATGTTTGAGTTAAGTGGATTGTGGTGCATAAAATGATTAATTATGTCTTAATTTCCCATGGAAATAGATGATTTATGTTTTTATATAGAATTCATAGATGTTCCAGGGTAAATTTCACACCATTACATGGTTGTGCCTAAAAAAAGTTAAGGATGGGAAGTGTGAAGTTGGTTTCTTAATAAATCAGTTGGAGGTTTCCCCAGCAGCCCTCCCCCCATTCCCCACTCCACCCCCCCATCCTCCACTCCACTGACCCCATACCTCACTCCACTGACCCCATCCCCCACACCACCGCATCCCCCATCCCCTAATCCAATTCCCCTCCCCCACAGCCCCCCACATTCCACTACAGATCCCCCCCACTCCACTGTATCCCCCCATCCCCACACTCCACTATAGCACACCCCACTCCACTGTAGCCACCCCCCCCCCCACTCCACCGCATCCCCCCACCCCCCACTCCACTGAACCCCCCCCCCCCACTCCCCTACACCCCCATCCCTAACTCCACTTCCCCCCCTACAGTCCTCCAAAAATTCCCCACTCAACTGCAGCCCCCCCCCCCAATCCCCCACTCCACTACAGCCCCCCACCCCACACCATTGTAACCCCCCATACCCTACCCCACTACATACCCCCCCCACACTACACTGCAGCCCCCCCCCCCCACTGCAGCCCCCACCCCCTACAGCCCCCACTCCATGGCATCCCTCCCCCCAGTCCCCACTCAACTGCAACCCCCCATCACACACTACATTTACCCCCCCCCCCACTCCACCCCCTACATCCCCCACTCCAATGAATCCCCCCCCCCATCCCCCAATCTATAGAACCCCCCCCCCCCCATATACACACACACACACACACACTCCAGTGAACCCCCCCCCCCCCCCCATCCACCACTCTCCTTACCCCCCCCCCCCCAAAGTCACATGAATATTTCTTTTCAAAGTATAAAAATTTATTTAAAAAAATAGAGGTATCATGATTGGAACCATGATAAAATGTAGTGGGAGAAGAGGACTACACATGATTTGGTTTCCCTGATTCGATGTGAGTATGCCAGTTTGATTTATGTCATAATTTATAAAAGATCAAAATTATCGATGGATGTGTTTTATAATTATATTTCTATAGTTTAATGTACTAGACATCTCTAGGATTGTGGAAGCTTGGGGGTAGAATTGTGAATGTGAAGGTTCTAAAAGGAGCGGGGTCATAGACATATAATTTTATGTGTTTTTTTATTATGCTTTTCCTGAGTTTGTTTCATTCCATTCTTCCTTGTTCACATTTCATAGAAGGAAGGCTATTGGATGACTAGAACCAATGGAAATAAAATATATTTGGTGTTTAGGGTGCATAGACTTTCCAATTCTGGAAACTGATTTGTGGGGGATGTGTTGATAGGATGTCTTGTCCTCCAATGATTTATGTCTTGTATTTAACCATCAAATAGTATATGAGATTAATTATGAATCCATCTAGTGATTAGTTTACCCATATCCAAAAGTAGTGTATGAGTGAAACACTATTGGGTTTCTCTGTTCAAGTAGTTTACTAAGTTTCTATAAATATGTTCACTGAGAATATAATAGTAGTACTCTGAGTATATAAAAATTTATCTTTTATGGTTTTGTTTGGTGTTATGTTCTATTTATCAAAGTGGTATTCAAAACAGGGATGTAAGACTACTAAATACTTCTATAAGATAGAATGTGATCCCTTCTGTTTTTCTAGATTCAGTGGAATTAATGAGATGAAATAGAAGGAATTCTAAAATTTCATTTGTGTAGATATAGAGAAAGAATATAATTTAATTTGAGAAAATAGCTAATTTCATACCAAGGTAGTAGTAAAAGGAAAATTCCAATATCTCCATGTAAGAAGCCCGCGAGCTGGCGCAAGTGTCTAGGATTCATGGAAACACCACTTGGGAACACTTTTTCCCACAAAGAAATAATAAAAATAGCAACAGAAAGTAAATTAAATTTTGGCATGACCCATCCGTACGTCGGACGTCCACACTGAAGGAAAAGAAAATAAACAGATGCAGCATGGCATAAAGGAAAGAAAAAATGAAACAAATTAATGAATCTCTCCACTACCCCAATCTCCCTCCCCTACAAAGAAAATTGTGCAACCGCCTCCATTTCCATTTTATCCCCTTTACTAGAATACAACTACCCTCAATCCATAGAAAGTGGTAAAAGCATAAGTGGATGATGCGATAATGAAAATAAAACAAAAACTAAAAAACAATATACCTGTATCCTGTGACTATACATGTCACTGCCCAATATATAAGAACCACAACACCCCATGGATTAAATAATGTTCTTGAAATCAAGGGGAAACATATCCATGTTTCAAAATGATACTATCAAATAGTAAATTCCTTTTAATTAACAATTACTCTTCCTATTAGTGGAATGTAATCATTTTATCTCAAGTTTCAGTTTAGTTTGTTTTCGTTCGATAAAAGTTTTTTTGGGATATTTTAATTAGATTTAGTTTGTCATGCTTTTTAATATTAGCTTAGACAATTTCATTCATTTGGTTTCTAATTGACTCAGTTTGATTACATTTGAATTCGTGACTCTATCCATGAATTCACTTTAAGTAAAATATTTTTCAATTCATTAGAATAATTACCCTTGGATTAATTCCACTTCTAGGGATTTTTTTTTCTAAGTAAACATATTGCCCTAATATTAAGGTATTGATGCAAGCTTCCCCTAAGATATGGTGAGCAATGTAACAGACCGAGGGGACACAACATCTAAGGTGTCTAATGACAGAGGTATGGTAGCTAATGTTATTTATGCATATGTCTCACATTACTGAGATATGTTAATAACAGTGAAATCAATAATGGATCTTAGTCTAATTATAAAAACAGTGTATATTGTTGTATCCTACTAAACTAGGATTCTAATTTTATAATCCCTAGGATTCACTTGTATACACATTTAATGACACAAGGATTATAATTTTACCACTTAAACCATTTTTAACACTAAAAAAAGTTATTGAGTCCATAAATTAGATTTTCCCCATTCCATATCGAACCATGAGTAAAATCACATAAAATAGTAACATGACCCAACATGTTCATCACCCAAGGTAAAATAACATCAAAACAATAAAATGAATTACTCGTGAAATATAACTTACTCCCTAGAAACACGGTTTTACCATTCTCAGTGGTTAGTTAAACTTATGCATGAGCTCATTACCAACCCCGAACACATCCTATTATTATATCTACCAATCCTAAAACTACTAATGCAACATAAAATACTAAAAATGATAAAACATTGTGAAAACCTCAACGTGAATCTACCACATATGATAGATATGGGTCATCACAAGAACTAGGTTGACACTCAGGGTATGCCAAAATTCACCCAGTAGAGTTCAATATATGTCTACACATGCCTACCATTATCCAAGATGTTTTCCTTGATAAGGAACTGTGAGAAGGTACATTACCCATTCCATGGACCGCTAACCTAACACACATTACCAATTCTAGGGATATCTCTCATCTTCCATGGGTTTATGGACATTCGGTGAATTCTCATTATAGAAAAGATTACATTTCCAAGGAGAATAAATATTTCTATGTGTGAAGTAACCATTCCATCTATTATATAACCATGCGTTAAGAACAACCAAGCGAAAAAACCTTAACAGAAAACAAATACATGAAAAATATTTTGACATATGACACATTTTTTAATTCATATAAATTACTAATTCTCATTCCTCATATTCCATTATGTCAAATACTAGTTCTTGCTAATATAACATTGTGTATTTTTAAATTTCATACCAATTATACAGTTACATTCTACAATATCAACTCATGTTTCAATTGTGTCAATTCCTATTCACATACTGATAATTACAAATTCTAATTCTCATGTCATGAGAAGAACAAATGACTTTCACAATTCTATACATTCCTTAATAAATTTCTCAATCCAAGTAAAATGTACTAAACTCATACCATCCATGCTATGAACCAAGGTTATAGATAGTAACACCTCTTTGGTGGCCAAAGGATCATGGTCTTGATCACTAATGGACACAATAGGATATGTGGAAGGTCTAACAATATGTTCAAAAACTACATCAACATAACTATCACTGTGAGTTTTTGCAGACAGCGCACCTTCATTGGAGGGGTTTTATTATGAAACCAGGAATTTATTTATCAAACAAAACAATTATATTAAAGAACAATTATTCCAGATATTCAATTCGATATAATTAAGTAG
This sequence comes from Viscum album, assembly GCA_963277665.1. Classification (NCBI taxonomy): domain Eukaryota; kingdom Viridiplantae; phylum Streptophyta; class Magnoliopsida; order Santalales; family Viscaceae; genus Viscum; species Viscum album. The sequence continues at coordinate 838,912,333 of OY728125.1, read as the reverse complement.
AGTTATAAAGAATCTAAATTCAATTTAAATAATTCGTGAATTAAAAAGGTTAGGACAGGGACCCTACCTCATGGTGGAACCAAGCCATCCACTTTGGCTCTTGGATCTTTCTAACTAAATGATTCCACTCCTCCAATGGTTATACGCATCATCACACACATGCAAGTACACATATCCCCTATGAACACACTCATATGGCCAAGAGCATGTGCATGGACATCCTTGCACATATGTTTAAATTCATATTCCAGTCTCCACTCACCTGCATATGCATTTATATATATATACATGGGCACATATATGTGCATAATCACCACCATGTTTGACTACACATGTAACGGGGGAACCCACATACATATACATACTTAACTATGCACACACATTCGAGTACACCGTGACATAGAGGCTTGAAACCAATGAGCAGGGATCAACGCACAACAAAAAAAATACTAGGACCTTAAAACACATAAAGAAAACTACATAACCAGTGAGAAACCAACCAACGTCATTAAATCCTTACCTCAATTGGAAGTGGAGAATCAAATCCACCTGAACCAACATGAAACAATCCATTTCCCTTCAAAAAACATAATATGTAGTCAAAAACACAAAAATCTCCAAAATAATGAGGTGTGAAACAAGTAGTAACCACAGAGTGTTACCTCGGATCAAAGTTGTCATACTGAAACAATATGAACCCCTTTTGGACCACTTGGCATAATATAACTAACCTATGTCTATAAAAAACAGTAAAAGACCCAAGTGGACAATTTGATAATGAAAATAAAATTAAAACTAAAATAAAACATACTTGTCTCTTGTGACTATACATGTCACCACCAAACATATAAGAACCACAATTCCCCATGGGCCTCCCCACTGGAGAAAGCTTCATACAGTGGCCTCCCCTCTTATGCAATTCCAGCGGCCGCCCCTCTCTAATTCCATCACAGCAATTCCACCAAGCATCATGTCACAACCGGTCCCTCGGGGCCCGTGCCATGACTACCCCAATCTTGCCTTCCATAGGTCAGGGTCTGGAAACTAGCACTGGAAAGGCGTAACCCAAAAATGGGACATAATTACATTTTAACCTGTATAGACACACTGTCCAAGAGCACAACTAGAAGCAACCACTAAGTAAACTGCTATAGTAAAAAGAGTGTTGAAATTAAAAGGGACCAGTATACACGCCCAACTGTAAAATTACACATACAACTAATAAGTACAATACAATTTAATTGGGCAAAACAACTGTTGGATTGTCCACTAAGGATCCTACTTGAAGGGTAGGTACATCTCACAATCAGTAGTCCATGCGTCACGTCACACCAGATGGTCCACCTTCGTGTACCATCCAGTCTTGGCTCCCACAGCCTCGATCAATATTGTATGTTGTCTGGAAAAGAAACATGTGTAGGCGTATCCCATATAGGGGTGAGTATAATGATACTCAGTAGGGACCCTGAGACCCCATAGTTCTCTAAGAGTTCCATGATGTAAAAACCACAAAGCAAGACATCAACTCTACTTAGGTATATGCCCATACTTATACCTAAGTTATCAAGATATACCCATCTCATACATGAGGTAAGAATACCAAAAAGGTAACACCACGAAGGTAGAAATTCCACACAGGTAACACCATTGGGGTAGAAGTACCATACAAGTAACACCATGAAGACATCACCAAAGAGGTACAAGTACCACATAGGTAACACCACTATGACTGCACCATGATGGTAGAAGTACCAAACAGGTAACACCACAAAGATAGAAGTACCACATAGGTAACACCACGAATATAAAATTACCACACAGGTAACACCACTGAGATAGACGTACCACATAGGTAACACCATGAAGACATGACCACAAAGGTAGAAGTACCACATAGCTAACCCCACTATGAAAGAAGTGACTTGCCTCACAATAAGATATAACTTATGTACAGAAGTACCAATGATTATTTGTAAGATTTATCATATTATTATGTTAATAGGCGCTGCTACTGACCGTCACAAGATCGATAGGTAACTAACCCCCACTGACCCACATAGGATCTGGCCCACACAGGATCTGTATGCACTGACCCAGACATGATTGCTAAGAGATGACCCACACAGGATCTGATAGTATCTGACCTACTCTGGATCGATAGATTTGGACCCACACAGTATCTATAGATGATGATCCACACAGGATCAATGTTCTTTCTTCATTTTATAGCCCACCACAGGATTCCTCGCACCAGGTGCGCTTAAATACCGTAGAATCTACCTCTCGAGATATCAGTCATACCTATACCACCACTAAACTCCACAAATGGGTTACCCAAATTAAAACCATGTTGTAAGGGTTCCAACTCAATAGAAGGTGCGTTAATCGGACGCTCGGTCTGTGAGTTATAATTGTTTTAGTTCCAAGGGCCCGGTAGGATTCGGGTTCGATCAAACCCGACCAAACTGAAACTATCTCCAAAACTCATGTGTAGTGTACCAAAAAAACTATCTTGATCCAAGGATCCCAATGCCATATACGCTTTGTCAAACTCACATCTGGTTCTTGAGATATGGCCCTTTAAGTGTTTCCGGGTCCGGTTGGGCCCGGGTCCGATCTGACCCGGTCTGGGCCAACTGGACCTGGTCCAGGTCTCACTCGATGGGCTAGGTCGTAGCGGGCTCGGCCCATTGGGCTGTGGTCTAGCCCAGCCTGCAAGTGGGGTGGCTCGGCCCGTATGGGGGTGGCCCGACCTGCTGATCCGGCCCACAAGGATGCACGGCCCACCAGGCGCGTGGCCCGCTGGGCAAGCGGCCTGGCCGGGTGAAGCATGCCCCACTGGGAAAGTGGCCCGTCCATGGTCCACCAGAGCTGGAAAGGGGGTACGTTTCCCCTCAGCATCCCGAATGTCATGGAGGCTGTTCTTTTTTGTGAAATGGTGATGCCACGTAGGCGTCACCTGGTTGTTGCGGAACCCACCGAGTAGGCATGGGTTCTACCTCTATCGTGCCATTGGTCGCGGCCCTCTATTTGCCGGAGTCATGCTGGTCATGCTTCCTCCCCTTCTACGATCGACTGATGTGTCAGCCACCTTCTCCGACCGTCGTGGCTGACGAGCTACGGCCCCTTGCTCTCAAGTGGTGCGCGATGGCATGCAACACCTCCTCTGTGGCCATCCGGTGTCGGCCGCTCATACGACCTCCATGGCCTCATCTTGCGGCGTGTGTCGATGTGTCGCATCCTTCGTAGTTGTTCGGTGCCGCTTCTCCAATGGACTTCCACGGAGGGCGCAAGGGTAGCAAAGTAGAAGAGGGTTTGGGTCAGGTTCGTTAGGCTTGCACCCTCCGCATTATTTCATAATCATGATTGAGGATAAAGGGGTTCAAGAAATTCACTTTAAATAAAATAGAATCAAACCCCTAACTCAAGAATGATGGTGAGTATGTGTTTGTAGAATTGGTTCGGTTTTCTCCATCCCCCACAACAAGCCTCAAATGACGTCGCTCGATCGTCGGCCTTTGGTATGGGGTTTTAGAGATTCTATTCACCGCTTTCTGAAACCGGCTCCGACATCAAAGGGTTTGGGTTCTTAGTAATTATTTATCACCTCGTTGTTTGGTGAAGCAGTGCTGACAACACTCCCCAAGCCCCATATAAGTAGGATTGGGGGAGGATAAGTAATGACATTGGAAGCTAATGGGGGATCATTAATTAGGAACCTTCCTAATTCCCAAATGATGTCGTCGCTCAAGAATTTAAAGTTCAATCAATTTATTGTCTTGACACATCACTGGTACCACTCTCCACTTGTCCATTGGAGGGGAAGAAAGAAAATAAAATAACAAAGTTATTTTATTTATTTCATATAAAAAGTCACAAAACATAACGTTTTCTCCATACCTATAGTGTTCAATGTGAAGCTTCCCTTAAGCTAATCATGGCACTACAGTTTCAATGGTGCCCTCATATTTTTAATCAGAAAACCAGTTCAGAAGATAAAAAATGTCGCTTAAGCATTTAATAAATATACTTTAAAAAAATTTCTGAAATTCATTTCGGGCACACCAGGCCTCAGAATCACACACCGTCGGTTTTCACACACTCAAAAAAATTTCCTATAATTAAAAAAATTTCACGGAAAATACAGTTCTTTACATTCTCCCCACATTGGGTCTTTTCATCCTCGTAGGCCACAAGATAGACTATGAAAACAAATGGGGGTACTAAGAACGAATATAATCCTCCTGCTCCTTTGTTCTCTCCTAGAGGTTCCTATACTGCCAGTGAATGCGTACCAGAGGTATTAACTGCCAATGAAGGACCCACTTCTTTCGATCCTCAATATCTAGTGGAACCTCTGTAAACATTACCGCTTTGTCAAAGTCCAGCACGTCGTGGTCGATGATGTGAGATGTGTCATGCAGGTATCTCCTCAGCTGTGATACGTGGAAGATGTTGTGCACCCTCTCCAAATGTGGTGGATGTTTCAAGCAGTATACCACCTCGCCAATACTCCGAAGTATAAGAAATGGTATAATAAACCTCAGTGATAACATGCTACCTCTGCCAAATATTTTTAATCCCCATTGAAGAGAGACTCACAAGAATACGTGGTCCCCCTAATAGAACTCCAAATGTCTCCGCCTCTTGTTGGCGTAAGACTTTTGTCTGCTATGTGCATTCTTCATCTGCTCCTGGATGATATGCACCTTCTCAGTGGTAGCCAGTACCAACTCTGGACCCATAAGTGCTGACTCCCCTGGGTCTGTCCAGCATTGAGTTGAACTGCATGGTAGACCATATAGGGCCACTAATGGTTCCATACCTATGGTGGAGTGAAAGCTATTGTTGTAAGAGAACTCCACCAAGGGAAAGTGATCCGCCCAATAGTGGCCAAAATCTAGGACACATGCATGTGGCATGTCTTCCATTGTCTGAATGGTCCGCTCCATGTGACCATTCATCTGAGGATGAAAGGTGGTGCTAAAACGAAGCTGAGTTCCGAATGCCTCCTATAATCCCTTCTAAAACTGGGAAGTAAAACGTGTGTCACGGTCATAGACGATCATCTATGGAACCCCATGAAGTCGCACAATCTCTTGTACGTAGAGGAATCCCTAGCCCTCTACTGATTCTAGCTCTGAGATAGGTAGGATGTGGGCTGACGTGGTGAGTCTTTCAACGATCACCAAGATAGAATCATGTCACCTGGATGTACATGTAATCCATGTCACAATGGCCATGGAGAATCCATCCCACTTCCACTATGCCACCACTAGTGGTTGTGCTAATCCTACAAGAACCTGATGCTCGACATTCACTTTCTGACATGTGAGGCATCAAGAAACAAATTATTCCACTGCTTTCTTCATCCCTAGCCACCAGTGTTGACGCTGATGGTCCGGGTACATCTTCACCACACTAGGATGTACCACCAGAGGGGACGTATAGAACTCCCTCAACACCTCCTCCTGTAGCGCCACTGGTACCATGGTACGCCCTCTAAAGAGAATGACATGCTACCCACCTTCATAAAATCTATCAGGAGACTATCCTAAGGATATATGATCACATCAAGCCTCATAGTCAATGTCTTTAAGATACACCTCCATAATTCATTGAAGAAGTGGGGGAGTTAATGTCATTGACTATTGGTAAGCTTCTCCATCTCTATCCACAAAGGCTATCTACAATGCAGCTAGATGCTCTATCGCCTCACTCAGGAACTGTAGACCAGACCTCCTGTTGAGTGCATCTACTACCACGTTCCCCTTTCCAGGAGTATAGACTATATAAAATCATAGCCTTGGAGGAACTCCGACCATCACCGTTGTCTCAGGATCAGGTCCTTCTATGAGAAGATATACCTAAGACTCTTGTGATCAGAGTAGATTGTAAAATGTTCGCCCATCAAGTAATTTCAAAACATCTTCATGGGGAAGACCACTACTACTAACTCTAGGTCATGGGTAGCATAGTTCTGTTCATGTTTTCTCAGCTATCATGAACCATAAGTGAACACTGCTCTCTCCTGCATCAGGACACACCCAAGTCGGGTCCCTGATGCGTCGCAGTAGACTACATAACCAACACCCTCTTCTGGTAGCCTCAAGATGGCGGCACACATCAGTCTAGGCCTCAGCTCCTGAAAACTTTGTTGGTATCTCTCTCTCTCTCTCTCTCTCCATACAAAGGTAATTCCCTTCTTCTCCAATGCTGAAAAGGGTTATGCAACTCTAGAAACGTCATGCATGAACCTATAGTAGTATCCAGCCAACCCCGGTAAACTCCGCACCTCTGTCACACTCCTGGGTTGCTCCCAAGCAAGTACAACCTATTTCTTCGCTGGATCCACTTCAAATCCAGCCTCTGAGATAACATGTCAGAGAAAGTGGACCTCTCAAATCTAGAATTGGAACTTTGAGAGATTACCATAAAGTGGGTTCTCTCTGAGTGTATCCAGAACTATCTGTTGAGGATAGGAATGCTTGTCCTCCATCACTGAGTAAGTCAAAATGTCATCGATGAAGAACACCACAAAGAGATCGACTATTGGATGAAGGATCCTGTTAATGAGTCCCATGAACACTAGTGGGGCATTGGTTACACAAAATGGAATAACCATGAACTCATAGTGGCCATACCAACATCTGATGTTCATCTTCTGCACCTCCTCATCTCATACCATGAGCTGATGATAGCCTGGTCTGAGTTCTATCATAAAAAACAAACGATCTCCCTTCAGCTGATTGAAAAGATAAAAAATCCTCATAACTGGATATTTTTTTTTTCAAGGTCACCTGGTTATGGCCCTGGTAGTTCACACAGAGTCTCAAACTCCCATCCACCTTCTTGGAAAAAAAACTTGGGGCTGCCCATGGAGAAACACTGGGTCATATGAACCCATTCTTCTACAAGTCCTCCAACATTACCTGTAACTCTCAAAACTCCATGAGATCCATCCGATATGCTGGTGTAGATATCAGTGCCATCCGGAGGTACTATTTTTTATAAACGTCAACCTATCAGTATGGAGGTATCCCAAGAACATTATCATGAAAGACATCGGCATATTGTTCCACCACTAGAGGATAGCTCGGACTCTCAACATCAACTGCCCTGAGGGTAAGGATGGCCAACTTATGTGTGATCAGCTACACCCTCCTATGGAAAAGTCCATCCTATGATACAAAGGTTCCCCTCTAGTCGGTGAATGAAAACCTAGTCCTATCCTCACGGACACACCATACTTTGTGCCTAATACATTCAATCTAAGCATGGACTTTGGATAACCAGTCCATACCCAAGATGACGTCGTAAGGACTCGATGCCGCTACTAGAAGATCCCAGTCGAAACTCTCACCTCCTAGAGTAAGCTCACACTGCAAACACCAGTGTTTAATTCTCAAATCCTCTCCCGTATGAGTCTATAGCCATAAAGATCGAGCCAACGGCTCTACTGGAATCATAGAGCTCCTAACGAGGGTCGTGGAAATAAAAGAGTGATTGGAACCTATGTCTATAATTACTACATCTAAGGTGGAGTAGACACATATCGTACTTCTAATATTATCAGGAGAATTTCAGTCGTACGACTTAGCTTCCTAGATCTGAGCTCATCCATGTCCACCTGATCCCTATGGTTGGGGTTGACCACGTGAAGGAGGTGGTAGTAGAACCTCAAATCGCCACACACCACCTCCTGCACGGCTAGTTCCACTGCCATGTCTGCCACCCAGTGGACCTCTTTTCATGAACCTCTACCTTTTTCTAAGTGGTCCCTCGACCGTCTGATGTTCTTCCGTACAACAGGTCGGGAAATCTGGTCCATGTGACCCAACCCGCCACATGATTTGCACTACCTACTCCTCAACTTTCCTCCTCTGTCCCATAATCCCCTCACCATCAACCATGTATCTTCAGGTCATCCACTAGATGGTATGGCCCTCTTGGTCCTTTGCGTCATTCGCCATGTGCCTACAACAGATGACTCTACTACCTGACATCTGGTGGTGGCTCCCGCTGTCTGTGCCTGCTCATCTAGGAAGCTCTCCACCAAAAGTGCCTAATCTAGCACCCCATCCTATGTGAAAATGTTGATTGATATCATCAATTCTCTGATCCCCCATTGGAGGCCCTGCTTAACGGTCTGGTCCCTAAAGAAAGAGACTTGTACCATGTCGGTGGAGTAGCCGGAGAGTTCAGTGAACCTCACCGAGTACTGGGCCACAATAATGCTATCCTGTTATAAGTGAAATATCTCTTATATACAAACAAATAATAAGGTCTCTAGAACGCACTCTACCCTGAAATGGCTCTAGAAAACTGCCCAAATGAGGGTCACATCCTCGTGCATCTAGAGCATCAAGCTCCACCATCTCCCTGTTGTTTCCTGAAAAAACAACTAGCTGCTAGGATCATCATAAGTTCAGTTGGGGTCCCAACCAAGAGGAAAACTCGGACTACAACCTACAGCAAGTCCCCATACACTTGTGGGTCTGTCTCGCCTCAGAACCTTGGATGCCTCTACTGATGAAACTCATGAAACATGCCCAGTCGGTGTGTATCCTCTTCTGGTGGGGATGGTGGAAACTGTTTTCCAACGGGTAGTGGTGTTGCTAGTACACAACCCGATGGTGCTAACGCCATAAGAGGGCCATGCACCGAGGCCTCATTGCTCAGTAGGCCGTCATCATGTACTCTCATGGGAATCATGAATGGAATTACATGGGGTAACATCCTGAAAGAAAAAATTAGTTCTACAGTCAATAACTTATACCTAGTGAACTGAATCAAAAAATATTATAAGAAAAACTTTTCAAAACACATGAAATCAGTTTTTTCGTGCACTAAGTCAGAAATCATAATTCAGGGTCCTGTTGTATGGATACGTCAGTCCCCACACCAACACTGGATTCCCCAAACTGAAAACCATGCTCATAACACTTAACACTATTTCCAAATTAAAAATATCAGAGTCCTAGTTCGTTGGTATAAATGACTCCTTTGATAACACATTGTCACGACCCGTACCTCAGGGTTTGTGCTGTGACTACCCCAATATCACCTTCTATTGGCTAGGGGATGCAGACTACCACTGGAAAGGCATATCCCTAAAATAGGAAGGCATTATCTTTTAACCTATATATAAAAATAATCCAAGAACCCAACTTGAAGCAACCACTAAGTAAACTGCTATAGTAAAAAGAGTGTTGAAAGTAAAAAAGAAGTATAAATACAATCCTAACTTTAAAATTAAATGTAAAACTGAAATTAAAATACAATTGAAAAGGGGAAAATAACTCGTGGATTGTCCACCAAGGATCCTACATGAAGGGTAGGTACAACTCACGATCATTAGTCCTTGCATCACATCATGCCAAATGGTCCACCTCCGTGTACCGCCCAATCCTGACTCCCACAGCCTAGATCAATGTTGTCTGTCGTCTGCACAAGACACAAAAATGTGATGGAATAGTCCATGTAGGGGTGAGTATAACAATACTTAGTAGGGACCCCAAGACCCCATAGGCCTCCTAGAGTTCCACAATGGAAAAACCACAAAGCAAGACATCAACTCTACTTAGGTATATTCTCATACATATACCTAAGTTATCAAGATATACTCATCTCATATATGAGGGAATAATACCAAAAAGGTAACACCACGAAGGTATAAATACCACACAGGTAACACCAATGAGATAGAAGTACCACACAGGTAACACCAAGAAGAAATCACCACAAAGGTAGAGTTACCACATAGGTAACACCGCTAAGACAACACTACGAAGGTAGAAGTACAACTTAGGGAACACTATAAAGATAGAAGGACCACACTGGTAACGCCACAAAGATAGAAGTAACACACTGGTAACACCACTTAGATAGAATTACCACACATGTAACAACATGAAGACATCACCATAAAGGTTGAAGTAACACATAGGCAAAACCACTAAGACATATTAGACTCAGCTCACAATCAGTTATAACAGAAGTACAGAAGTACATATGATTAGTCGTAAGCTAGATCATCTTATTCTATTAAGAGACACTACTGCTGAACAATAGAGGATGAAAAGGTAACTAACCCCCACTGACTTATACAGGATCTAACCCAGACATGATCGGTATGTGCTGACCCAAATAGGATCACTATGTACTTACCCACATAGGATCTGATAGTAGTTGAACCATATAGGAATGATAGATTCTAACCCACACAGGATCGATAGATGACTACCAACATAGGATCGATGTTCTTTCTTCATGTTACAGCCTGGCATAGTCTTTCTCTCACTCGGTGTGCTCAAGTTCTGTAGAATATATCTCTCAAGATACTGGTCATACAACTTCTTCCACTATGCTCTACAAAGGGGTAACCCAAAGGACCTCCATGTCGTAAGGGTTCCAACAAAAAAAGGTCCATCAATGCGAATTCCGGTCTGTGAGTTATAAGAATTTTAGTTCAAGAGTCTGGTTCAATTCGAGTATGATCCATCTCAGCCATACGCCAACTATCTCCAAAACTCAAGTGAAGTATACCAAAAAGAACTGCCTTGATCCAAGGATCCCAATTCCAAATATGGGTCATTATACGGATGTATGTTTCTAAAGATATGTCCCATTAAGTGTTTCTAGGTCTAGTCGGGCCTCAGTCCGGGCCGACCAGTCGGACCGACCCGGTTCGGGTCTTACCCGGCTGGACTGGGCCATAGTGTTCTTAGCCCACTGGCCATAGTCCAGCCCACCCCACATGTGGGGAGGCCTAGCCAGCTAAGGGGAAGCCTGCAAAGGGTGTACTATCCCGCACAAGGGTGGCCCAACCCATCGATCTATCTCTCAAGGGGGCACGCCCCACCAGGTGTGCTCTAACAGGGCAGGTGGTTCGACCGCGTAACGCATGGCCGGATGGGCAGGCGGCCTGACCATGGTCCTCCCAATCTATCAAGGGGGATCGTTTCCCCTCGGTATCCTGAAAATCTTGGAGGCTGTTCAGTTTTTTGAAACAGAAGCACCATGTAGGCGCCACCCAGTCACCACAGAATCCGCTAGGTAGGTGCGAGTTCTTTCTCCACCACAGATTTGGTTGTGGACCTCTGCTCTTCGGTGGTTCACTGGTCATTCTTCTCTCCCACTCCTCGGTGGTGTGATAGTAGTGCTTCATCCTTTTTTTGAGGCTGACTGATGTGTCGGTCACCTTCTTCGACCGCCGCAGCTGACGAGCCGCAGCCCCTTGCTCAACGGCGGCACACGATGGCCCACTGGATCTCCTCTATGGCCGACTGATGCTGACTGCTCCAACGACAGCTATGGCTTAGTGTCACAACCTCCTCTTGTAGTGTGTGTCAGCGCGCCGCCTCCTTCATAGCCAGTCAGTGACACCGCTCTGGTGGTCTTCCACAGAGGGCGCAAAGGTAGAAAAGTAGTGAAGGGTTCGGGCCGGGTTCATTAGGTCTGCTCCCTCACCGTTTGTTCTTAATCATGTTGGAGGATAAAGGGGTTCATAAAATTCACAGAAATGAAACAATAATCAAACCCCTTCCTCAAGAATGATGGTGACTGTGCATTTGTGGAAGCAGGTCAGTGTTCATCATCCCCCGCAACTATCCTCCAATGACATCACGTGATCGTCGACCTTCGGTTTGGGGTTTTAGTGTCGCTCGTCACCACTTTCCGGAATAGGCTTTGTCTTCCAGGGGTTTGGAATCTTGGAACTTTTTTAACACTTCATTTCTTGGAAAAGTAGTACTGATAGCCCTCCCCAAGCCCTATATAAATAAGAGTGGGGGAGGGTAAGTAACGACGTTAGGAATTAATGGGGTATCATTAAATAGGAACCTTTTTAATTCTCCAATGACGTCGTTACTCAAGAATTGAAAGGTCAAGAAATTTTTTGGCTTGACATGTCACTTATATCACACATCTCTTGTCCATTGGAGGAGAAGAAAGAATATAAAATAATAAAGTTATTTTATTTATTTCTTTTAAAAAGTCACAAAATTTAACTTTTTCTTTAGACCTACTAAATCAAAGTGAAGCTTCCCTTAAGAGAATATCAGCGTTGTGGATTCAACGATGCCCTCAGATTTTTATTCTAAACACTGGTTCAAAATATTGAAAATTCCAGTAATGCGTTTACTGAACATACCTTAAAAAATTGTCTAGAAATTCCTTCTTGGCAGACCAGGCCTCAGAATCATGTGCCGTCAATTTTCACAGACTCATAATAATTCCATATAATTGAAATACCAATACATGTAAATCCAGGTCTTTACACAACATATAGCTTCCTCGACTCTATAATTATTGTACAAACCTACAAAATAATGATGAATACAACACCTGAAAATGCAGAATTTAAAATAACACTCATGCAGACAATACACAATGATGAATACAACACCTGAAAATGCAGAATTAAAAAACCACTCATGGAGATAATTTAAAATGATTAATACAACACCTGAAAATGTAGAATTTAAAAAATGCTCATGCAGACAATACAATGTACATAATTCCAAAAAAACACTCATTAAATGGATTTTTTGGTAGTGTGGGGATTTATTTGGGATGAAAATAAGAAAAAAGAGAATTTATTCCCATATTATCCTTTGTAAAACAACTTTTATCTAGGTAATAATAGGTAAATATTCCAAGATGTGGGGATTCCTCCCTTATTTTGAATTATCAACATAAAAAACAACATTTGATTTCCATGTGTATTAATAAAGTATTAAGAGCCTCTATAGACCCATAAAAACTAAATCACCAAGTAGATAAGATATTGATTGGGATATGGGTGGTCTAACGTATGTATTATAATAGGGATGATAGGTGTATAGACTAGATGAAGCTTTAGATCAAGTAAAATATTCCTAAGAGTATTGGGCCATGTAGTGATAGGTGTGGAAATTGTACGTCTAGTGTTTGATGAGGAAATACTTATGAGGATGGATTGGAATATTTGTGGGTTCTTAGAGTGAGATGGCCACTCAGAGTCTATAAAATGTATTATGAAAGGTTTTACTCTATTTAATGATTCAATTTTTCAACTAAAGATATTAATGATGAGATACTAGTTTCGGTATTGGGTATATTCAGACAGATAGGCATTATAATTCCAAGAGGCATGGTGTGATTTAGTGTAGTATGGAACATGGTTAGTGGGGCTGGGTTATAATACCTGATTTTGATGAGGTTCTTGACTGGATTATTGAGAATATAATTAAGGAATGGTCGACATGTCGAGAGAATGCTATAGTTTGTGGGATGAGGATTATGTTCAGTGGGTAGTGACTAGGACACATCTGAGGAACCCTAGAGGATTCCCATGTGGATGAGATAAGAATGTAGATGGGTTCAACATCGTGTTCTTTTGCGACTAGTACAATCATGAGGTGAATAATACTCTTTTTCTAGTTGGATAATGAGATGTGCATCTTGGAATGGGATATTCCTATAGAGATGAGTCTAGATTATTTGACTGAGATGATAGAATCGGATTGGGTGAGTGGCCATCCCATGCAAGGATGATACGATGTATGGAGACACTTGGAAACACTTGGGGTTATTTATGCTATCTCATTGAAACATTTGGGGTTATTTCGTGACTCCAACATACTCTAGAAATGTCCCCACACAATGTTTTAGAGAAACAATTTCATCTCATGGAAGACCCCAAGGCTACTGTAGCTTCTAATGTTTCCTCACACTCACACCCCATGGTATTATAGTATACAAGTGATCTACGTCAACTAGTTAGAAAAGCATCACTACCCTCCATCCGTAGAAAGTAGTAAAAGTCCCAAGGGTTCAATGAGATAAAGAAAATAAAATAAAAACTGAAAAACATACAAGTATCTTGTGACTATACATATCACCACCCAATATATTAGAACCCAAACACCCCACAAGTCAAATCATGTTCTTGCAAGAAAGGGGGAATCATATCGATTTAATAATCTCTTCATTTTTCATTATGTTATTTATATAGCACATTGTTGGAAACACAAGACTAGTACACTTAGCAAATGAATATGAATATATGCTACATTAGTTGAGTTGAATATTGTGCACATAATCCTCTTCACTATGGAAAGAACATCAGAGGGACCAAAATCAATGTTTGGTTATTGATCCTTCTCTTTAAATGGTTGGGCACCGGTCTATAAACCAGATGGTCTACTTGGTCATGAGGGTGTAAACCATTTAATTATATTATACTATGAATAAAGGTTTTTGTATCTTTTCTACCAAAAATGGGAATTTCTCAAGGCTTGAGTGCCAATCGACTTTAGTTCCTAAGATAATGACCCCTTGACTATTAGTAGATGTCAAGGGGTGTCTCCCATGGGTGAATTATGGTGTGTAGTGTCTAGCAATGAATTTGTGGTGCTTCTACATTGTGGGAAATGTGTATTTCATAGTCGTTTTAATAAATACACTGTTCAATTAGAAAATACACCCATATTCAATAGAGACATACCCACTTTTGATAGAAAATACCATCCAAATAACCAACTCAGAAATCTGAGACCAAAATTTTACTTTACCAATTCCAATTACATAATATATGCAGCACCAACCTATGTTTTATGAACCAATTAATTGAAGGGAATAAATTTTAATGATGATACAACCTCATCACATATATATCTTGATTAATAAAAAAATCAAACAAAGTATTTGTTATAATAGGGGTCTATAGAGGAAAATATTAGGTTTTTAAAAAAATCATGAACTTTTGATTGAATTCATTTTTAGAATGAATTTTTTACAACCTATGAAACTGGTCCTACATTTTTGGAAGACTCTATCTTCAAAAAAGATCACGATTTACCCAAGAATTCACCACACCATGAGTTGGTTACTACCCAAAACTCTTGAAAATTCACGATTAATATGAATGGTTATCCTTACCTGGAAGTACTGTAACACCCGAGAATTTAACGAGAAATATTTTGTTTTTTATGTTATATAAATCATCAAAGTAATATTTCACTACACACGACACTACCTTGGCTTTCATTACACGCAATCACGACCTTGCTCGATAGCTTGTGTCGTCCGCAATACCGAGTTTCACTAAACAACGATATGCTATTAAAATATTATTAAAACTAGCCGTTATGAATAGTAATACCCACATTTTGAAATTTTGTAAATTTTATTTTTCAAAATTAACTTCATTTTGGGATTCGGAATATCAAAATTAGCTTAGGGTGAAATTTTGGTATTATTCTGAAAACTTTCAATTTTTGATGAATAGTGAAAACACTGGGTTACTATTTAAAAACCGACTTTTTATTTAATTATTTATTTCAATTAAATTTATTTTAGGTCAAAATTGATACATAATACCTTTATAAGTTCAATGAAATTCATTGGAGTCATTTTATAATAATTTTATATATATAAAAATTTAATTAAACTTTTGACTGTCTTTTACCCACCTCCTAGGAGAATTTGCAAATTTACATAAAACATAATTTTACCACTTCTGTGAGTGGAATTTCAAAAATCCGAGAGACACGGTTGATGTCAGTAAGTAAAATGTGGTTCAATGAGATGAATATAATTTTTGGTGAATAGTAACTTTTTACTTTTATTTACCACGGTTAAAAGTAAATAGGGTAATTAAGAGTAAAAATGATATTATTATTAACCTAAAAAATGTATTAATTCTATTGTAAAAGTTTAATTCGACCATAAACAACCTTAGGAATAAAATATGACCATTTAGGCCAACTTGGATTAGATTAGGACATTTATTATTAATTTATTTAAAGAAGGGTTAAAATAGTTAAAATCAAAGTTTAATAAGTAAATCATTTTTAATATATGATTATACATAAGATAAATGCGACTATAAAAATTCATTAGAATGATAAAAATATTTCCTACATAATGATATTTTATTTTTAATTTTTAGACATTAAATAATTTAATTGATTTATGACACAATGATGAGGCAGTAAAAATTTTATTAATGAAGTATTGGCATAATTGATGTTATAATTACCCAAATAAATGTAAATGGATACTTGTTATGAATTACAATAATTTTCTATTTTAATATGACATGTTAGTATTGATTTAATTCACTTTTTTCGAACTAATCTTTATGTTATGAGTTTCACAAAAATCAATTACCAAATAGTATCAAAATTGACATAAAATAGTTTTTAAAACAAATATTACATTATTAATTGTTATTTTATTCCTAAAAATCTGAGGTTTGGAAAATGACTTAGATAAGATTATATATATTAATAATAAACAACTTGGGGTTCGTTTTCCTTGTTATATAAAGTTTATTAACCTTATAGTGTAAGAACACAAAAAGACACGATAAAAGTAAAATTATCTAACTTAAAGTTAAATCTAAATGATAAGGTTAAAATAGTAAACTAAACTTGTCAAAATTCTACTGGATGAGAGGCTTTCAACCCATCCCCACCATATCTTCTAAATAAATTGATTTGGAACTATTTAAAACCGAACATGGCTTTATAATAAAATAATATTTTTAGTTTTTCCAAAGGTGCCCCTCTCCTCCCTTATAAAAGGGCACCTCCTCCCTCTCTTCCTCACACCACTTTGAGCCTTCCAGCTCGGCCAACCCCTGCAAAATTCTCTTCTACACTTCCCTAGAAACATCCTATAGGTCCAGGTCTTCTTCAAAGACCAATTTTAGTGCCCTAAAAGGAGGACTCAAAGAAGCGCTTCAAAGAAGAGGTAATGTCTGTTACCGATTCTTTCAACGTTATTTCTTCTTCCAACTATTCTTCTTTAGTTGTTTCATTATGAAGTAATATCATCAGTATCACTCATATAATGATATGTTATTATAAGTATGAAACAACCCTATTTCACCATATATCCATCCTACGGAAAACTAAATCACCGCGCGTGCGTACGTACCGAATACCATCTCCATGTTGTGGTGTAATCTATTTTCCACCACCACCTTACTTGGATGGGTATAATGGTTTAAAGAATGAATATATATGATTATTCTAAATTGATATTGATTATGAAATATTATATATACACTCCAATACAATTCCACAATCATGGGAACGATATCATCGCTCGTGCGTACATACAGAATATCGTCTCCAAGATGTGATGCGACTCGTTCTACATGATTTTCATTGCATAATGATTACATAAATTAATTTAGAGAATAAATATGATATATATTACACTAATACCGTTCTATAAATAAGGTATCTATAACCTAAAAAGACGAATAAGAATTTATTTGACAAAACACGCATAAGAACAAAAAGTAATAAAGACCAGAATAACAAGTAGCAATGAAATATTACTAATAATAACATAAGAATATGACCATATATGATATCATAACAATGAGTATGATTCTGGAATAATTCAATGACATTATTTAAATCATTATACAGGAGGTTCGGACACTTACGAAGAAAATCGGACCTAAGGTAAGGGAAAATCTCGCAATCTCAATTTTTATCTGAGATTGTTTATACTTCATAATTTACTAGGGAATATTTATCATCCACATCCATGTTTCCATAATATGTAATATTTATATCCTTCTACAATATATTATATCCAATTTTACCCTTCGGTGAGTTTTTATTAAAAGATATGAAAGGAATCTTTTTTCATTTTTCGTACGAGGTACTTTTTGACTTTTCCGACAAAAGTACGAGAAGGATGTTTTTTTAACTTATACAGAATGAATGGATTTTTAAAACATTATTTCCAAGAATCTTTCTTTAAAAGTTTTCAAGTTTATTTTTAATGAACTTATTTTAGTTTAAAATTGTATGACATGTTAAGAAAGGAAAAATGTTTTTGAAGTCGAAAGGATATTTTCCTCAAGAATGGAGTTCAAGTGTTTTGTCAAAATTATTTTCCATCTAAGATAATATAGGGTTATGTTTATATCCCTATTTTTACATTGATTTGATTATGTTATGATGGAATTATTTTTATGATGTCCTTTTATGTTATACAAATTATGTTATGATGCCATGATGTTTAAGATTCCCATTTTTATTACATGGGTTACGCAATGATGTATGATTTTTGATTTTGTGGCACACATAAGAATGGTATCATTATGAGATGGGTGGGACCTATATCTCCCTCCAATGAATTGGGTAAATATTTATATCTCATGATATAGACATGGCTAGAATGGCAGGTAAATCCTGTTCAGTGAAACGGGACTGAAACGAGCAGTGAACTCGGCTCAGAAATAGACTTTTTCTGCTAAGATAGTCGTGGAAATGAGTCTTGACTACTAAGAAATGATTCTCTATGATTATGTGTGTATAACACAAATTTTCATGTTTTATGTTATGATTATTGGGATTACATTTCACATCAATGATTTATCACATGATATGAAATTATGATTTCTTTTGCAGGTTAAGATTTCCAAAATGTTATGTTCATGATGTGATTGATTTTTCTTTTGTTTACCCTTACTGAGCATTTGAGCTCACCCTTTTGTATGTTTCTTTCCCCCAAGTCTGGAAGAAGGTAATTAAGTAGGATATGCCAAAAGGGACTCTAGATATGATGAAATAAATGGGAGACAATGTAGACGCTTTATGAACCAGTTGTTTATATTTCCCAGTTTCTAAAGACACTATACCTATACGGTCCTTTCATGGTTTTGTTATATGTTGTAATAGGTGTGCTTCAATTTTGAAGTATTAACAATGTATGTAAAGTATGTGTCTTTATAGTTGGTATCAAAGGAAAAGGAGGAAAGAATGTATCTGATCCTTTGTAACTCTCACATGTGAGCGTTGGACGAAGCATGGCTCTCCGCCCAAGGGCTTCATGAGGAAATGGCTGCCACTGGGGATGGTGGTGTGTCCCACCCAGGGGGTGTAGCCGCCCATGGAGTGACCTGACAGGTATCAATTATAGTCCACTGGAAGTAATTCCAGACCGTTATAGTTGGTATCAGAGGAAAGGTATAGTCAACATTTGGAAACTAGGATGTGAAAGCCTTAGTAAGAAACCTAAGGATATGTCTAAGCATAGAACACAATCTTAGTGTTTTAGAAATGTCCATGAATAACCTATGATAAGACCTGAAGTGTGAAATTTTATTCTTGATTATGTGGTTTTCCTATTATAATTAGTGTTTCTTACACTATTCTTCTTGGTTTTAATCAATGGATGGAACCCGAAGGAACCATGTTAATGTGGAATGCGACGAGCAATGAAATGATTGTCACCCTGAGCAACCAAATGTTATGGGAGATGGAACGAAAAATCTTGTAGCCATGCTCACACAACTTTCTCAAGCAATAAATCATGCATGACTTCTAAATGAGCAAAGGAAGGAGCAACATTCTGTTGAATCCTTCATGATACAGCGTCCACATTCATTCAGCGGGTCTACTGATCAATTAGTTGCTAAAAAATGGATCAGTACTACTGAAAATATATTTTCAGTTCTTCAATGTTCTGAACATGATAGAGTCATCTTAGTAGTGTATCGTTTGGAAGGTGATTCTGATCAATGGTGGAATCTTATTAAGAATACGAGGACAAGAGATGAAATTGAGTCCATGGAATGGGACGAGTTCAAGAACATATTTTTTAATAAGTACTTCCCTCGTATTCTTCGAACAAAGATGGAGAAGGAGTTTCTTGAACTAAAGCAAAAGGATTCTGAATCTGTTGGTACCTACGAAGCAAATTTTACAAGACATGCAAGGTATTCTTCTGGTATTATTATCCAACCTGAGAGTAAGATCGATCGATTCTTTAGTGGATTAAAACCAAGTCTTCGAAGGGTGTTATCCATAAGGGACTTCAATAGCTATGAGGAAATCGTTCGATGTGCTCTCAAAGTTGAGATGGAGATTGGAGTAACCCATCAGTCATATGGGCTTGATAATAAGAGGAAAATGGAATTCAAAGGAAAATCTAAAGAGCACACTGAAAAGAAGATGAGTTTTCCCTTATGCTCAAAGTGTGGAAAGAAACATGGAGGGAGTTGTCTTAAAGGGACAAGTAAATGTTTCAAATGTGGAAAGGAAGGTCATCGGGCATTTGAATGCCGCAACGATGGGAAGAAGATGTATAGTGATGCGAACAAAGAAAAGGATACAGAGAGTGCACCTACTACACTTCAATGATACAAGTGCAAGGAAATGGGGCATTATGAAAATCAATGCCCTAATCCAAGGGTTGTTGATGATGATCAACATCAACAAACTCTTAAGGCTAAAGACAAAGGAAATTCACATGCAATTTCTATCAGTGATGTATAGTATGACAACGAAGGGTTGAAAGGTACACATACCATCAACTCTAAAGTAGAAAATGTTTTATTTGTTTCTGGATCCACCCACTCTTTTATTTCTGAAGACTTTTCTAAGGGTATCATCGTATTACCTCAACAATAAGATGTTGAGTTAGCTGTGACAACCCCTAATGGCACAACAGTCGCATCAAAAGTTTATATTTCTTCTTCGATTGAAGTTTGTGGAAAAGTGATTCCTGCAAATCTTGTGATCCTTCCTATAGTTGAATTTTATGTGATTCTTGGCATGGATTGGCTTTCTCTATATGGAGCTCATATCAATTTCCATAGAAGGGAAGTCACATTTCATATTCCGGATCAATCTATGATCGTCTATTGATGCAAGGATAAACATAACCTTCCAGTGGAAATTTCTTCCATCTTATGGGTCTTGATTCCACTAAATGAAGGTTATTTATCTCAAATGGTTGGTGAGAAACTCACGATTAAGAATATTCCCATTGTACAGGAGTTTGACGATGTCTTTCCGGAAGAATTTTCGGCTCTTCCACCAAATTGTGAAGTTGAGTTTTCAATAGAACTCGTACCGGGTGCTTTACCTATTTCAAAGACACCTTATAGAATGGCCTCAATTGAGTTGCAGGAATTGAAGAAGGAACTCCAAGGGAATCTTGATAAGGAGTTCATACGCCCTAGTGCGTCACCTTGGGGAGCACCTGTTCTGTTTGTTAAGAAGAAATAAGGATCAATGAGACTCTGCATTGATTATTGAGAACTTGACAAGATCACTATCAATAACAAATATCCTCTCCCACGCATTGATGACCTATTTGAACAACTACGCGGAGCTCAATACTTTTCCAAGATTGATCTTCGTTCAGGGTATCATCAATTAAGAGTCACAGGGGAGGATATACCAAAGACGTCTTTCTGTACAAGGTATGGACACTATGAATTTATAGTGATGCCATTTGGTATTACTAATGCCCCTGCTATCTTCATGGATATAATGAATAGAGTCTTTAGAGACTATGTTGATCAGTCTGTGGTAGTATTTATAGATGATATTCTTTTCTATTCAAAGAGCAAGGAAGAACATGAAGATCACTTGAGAATTATATTGAAGACCCTGAGAAAGGATAATCTTTATGCCAAATTTACCAAGTGTGAATTTTGTGTTCAAAAAGTTGCATTTTTAAGTCACATAATCTCAAAAGAGGGTATATCTATGGATCCAGCAAAAACAGTGGTTATCAAAAGATGGTTGAGACCAACAAAAGTAACTGAGATCCGAAGTTTTCTTGGTTTGGCTGGATATTATCGATGTTTTTTGAAAGATTTCTCACGATTATCTAATCCACTCACCAAGTTGACTCGGAAAGGAGTTAAGTTTGTTTGGACGGAGGAATGTGAAGAGAATTTCAAGGAGTTGAAAAGAAGGTTATCCAATGCACCTGTACTCACACTACCTTGTAGTGGAGAAAGGATTGTGATCTATAGGGATGCATACAGGAAGGTATTGGGGTGTGTTCTTATGCAAAATGATATGGTGATAGCTTATGCCTCTCGACAGTTTAAAATACATGAGCAAAATTACCCAACTCATGATTTGGAGTTAGTTTCGGTAATCTTTGCATTAATGATTTGGAGGCATTATCTTTATAGAGAAAGGTGTGATATTTATACTGATCATAAAAGTTTAAAGTATATTTTCACACAAAAGGAGCTGAATATTCGCCAAAGAAGATGGTTGGAGCTGATTAAGGATTACGACTGCTCAATTCATTACCACCCTGGGAAAGCAAACAAGGTGGCAGATGCATTATGTCGACAAGACCAGGCCATTTTATCCATGATGAGGATCACAAAAGATCCAATATTTATGGATTTACAAAGGATGGATCCTGGAATTATAATGGAAGGGGGAAAATATTATCTTTATCAAATTAATGTTCAACCATCTATACATGTGAAGATTAAAGAGGCACAGAAAGAATATGTAGAGTTACAAAAGAAGGTGAGATATGTTCCTGAATTCAACCTTGATTGTGATGGGATAATAAAGTTCAGGAATCGGGTTTGTGTTCCTCCCATCCCCGAATTAAAGAAGGAGCTGCTGGATGAGGCTTATAGTTCTTCATTCTCTATTCATCCTGGAAGCACGAAGATGTATAGGGACCTGAAAGAGTACTTCTGGTGGGATGGCATGAAAAGAGATGTTGCTGAATTTGTCTCTCAATGCTTGGTTTGTCAGCAAGTTAAAGCTGAGAGACAGATGTCTAAGGGGATGTTACAACCATTACCCATACCCGAATGGAAATGGGAAAACATAACTATGGACTTTGTCACAGGACTTCCTAAATCATCCAAAGGAAATAATGCTATCAGGGTCATAGTTGATCATCTTACAAAGTCCACACACTTCATTTCTATTAGAGAGGATTTCTCTTTGGATCAGCTTTCCAGGATATATGTAAAAAAAGTGGTAAGATTTAATGGAGTACCACTTTCTATTATATCTGATCGAGATCCGAGGTTTACCTCAATGTTCTGGCAAATTCTTCAGCATACTCTGGAGACAGAGTTGAGTTTCAGCACTGGTTATCATCCTCATACAGATGGTCAGTCTGAGAAGAAAATTCAAACTCTAGAAGATATGTTGAGAGTTTGCTCTATGGATTTCAAAGGTGTTTGGGATCAACACCTACCTTTGGTGGAATTTTATTATAATAATAGCTTTCACTCCAGTATTCAGATGGCTCATTATGAATCCATCTATGGAGAGAAATGCAGGACTCCAACTTTATGGGATGAATTTGGCGGAAGAAAGCAATTAGAACTTGATCTTTTTGATTAGATGGCAGAAAAGGTCAGATCTATTCAACAACACATAAGAGCAGCTCAGAGTCGACCAAAAAGTTATGCCGACAATCAAAGAAAAGACTTAGAGTTTGAAATGGGTGGTAAAGTGTTCTTACGAATATCTCCTTGGAAGAGAGTAATGAGATTTGGAAACAATGGAAAGTTGAGCCCTAGGTATATTGGTCCTTTCGAAATACTGGATCGTGTTTGGAAGGTAGCTTACCGATTGGAACTTCCACTGAATCTCTCTCTTGTTCACAATGTGTTCTATGTATCTCTCTTGAGAAAGTACATACCTGATCCTTTGTATGTACTCAGCTCAGAAGTTGTATCGCTGAAACAAGATCTTTCTTATGAAGAACAGCCGATAGAGATTCTCGATCGTAGTGAAAAAGTCCTACGGAACAAGACCACTCGCTTGGTGAATGTTTTATGTAGGAACCACCAATTTCAATAAGCTACATGGGAGCTAGAGGATATGATGAGGGAGTGGTATCCTCATCTTTTTATTACAAAGTGACGAATTTCGAGGGCGAAATTCATTTTAAGGGGGGTAGAATGTAACACCCGAGACTTTTATGAAAAATATTTTGTTTTTTTATGTTATATAAATCATCAAAGGAATCTTTCACTACATACAACACTAGCTTGCCTTTCTTTACACACAATCATGACCTTCCTTGATAGCTTGCGTCGTACGCAATACCGAGTTTCACTAAACTACAATATGCTATTAAAATATTATTAAAACTAGCCATTATGAATAGTAATATACACTTTTTGAAATTTTGTAAATTTTATTTTTCAAAATTGACTTCATTTTTGGATTCGGAATATCGAAATTAGCCTCAGGTGAAATTTAGGTATTTTTCTGAAAACATTCAATTTTTGATGAATCGTGAAAACACTGGGTTACTATTTAAAAACCGAATTTTTATTTAATTATTTATTTTAATTTAATTTATTTTTGGTCAAAATTGATACATAATACCTATATAAGTTCAATTCAATTCATTGGTGTCATTTTATATTAATTTTAGACATATAAAAATTTTATTGAACTTTTGACCGTCTTTTACCCATCTCTTAGGAGAATTTTCAAATTTACATAAAACTTAATTTTACCACTTCTGTGAGTAGAATTTCAAAAATACAAGAGAAACGGTTGATGTCAGTAAGTAAAATGTGGTTCAATGAGAAGAAAATAATTTTTTTTGAATAGCAACTTTTTACTTTTATTTACCACAGTTAAAAGTAAATAGGGTAATTAAGAGTAAAAATGATATTATTATTACCCTAACACATGTCATAATTCTATTGGATAAGTTTAATTCAACCATAAACAACCTTAGGAATAAAATATGACCATTTAGGCCCAGTTGTTTTAGATTAGGACATTTATTATTAATTTATTTAAAGAAGGGTTAAAATAGTTAAATCAATGTTTAATAAGTAAATAATTTTTAATATAGGGTTATACGTAAGATAAATTCGACTATAAATATTCCATAGAAAGATAAAAAGATTTCATACATAATGATATTTTATTTGTAATTTTTAGACATTAAATAATTTAATTTATTTATGACACAATAATGATGCATTAATAATTTTATTAATGAAATATTGACATAATTGTTGTTATAAATACTCAAATAAATGTAATTTGAGACTTTTTTGAATTCCAATAATTTTATATGTTAATATGACATGTTAGTATTTATTTAATTCACTTTTTTCTAACTAATCGTTCTGTTATGATTTTTACAAAAATCAATTACCAAATAGTATCAAAATTGACATAAAATAGTTTTTAAAACAAATATTATATTATTAATTTTTATTTTATTCCTAAAAATATAAGTTTCAGAAAATTGACTTAGATAAGGTTATATATATTAATAATAAACAACTTGGGGTTCGTTTGTATTGTTATAGTATGTTTATTATCCTTATAGTGTAAGAACACAAAAAGACACGGTAAAAGTAAAATTGTCTAACTTAAAGTTAAATCTAAATGATAAGGTTAAAATAATATACTAAACTTTTCAAAATTATACTAGATGAGAGGATTTCGACCCATACCCACCATATGTTCTAAATAAATTAATTTGGAGCTATCTGAAACCGAATATGGATTTATAATAAAATAATATTTTTAGTTTTTCCAAAGTTGCCCCTCTCCTCCCTTATAAAAGGGCACCTCCTACCTCTCTTCCTCACACCACTTTGAGCCTTCAAGCTCATCCAACACCTGCCAAATTCTCTTCTCCACTTCCCGAGAAACATCCTAGAGGTCCTGGTGACCAATATTTATTCCCCAAAAGGAGGTCTCAAAGAAGCTCTTCAAAGAAGAGGTAATGTCTGTTAACGATTCTTTCAACTTTATTTCTTCTTCCACTTCTTATTCACTAGTTGTCTCATTATGAAGTAATATCATCAGTATCACTAATATACTGATATGTTATTATAAGTATGAAATAACCCTATTTCACCATATATCCATCCTACGGAAAATGAAATCACTGCGCGTGCGTACGTACGGAATACCGTCTCCACACCGTGGTGTAATCTATTTTCCACCACCACCTTACATGGATTGGTATAATGGTGTAAATAATGAATATATATATTATTATTGTAAAGTTATATTTATTCTGAAATATTATACATACACTCCAATACAATTCCATGATCATGGGAACGATATAATGGCTCGTGTGTACGTACGGAATATCGTCTCCACGATGTGATGTGACTCGTTCTACATGATTTTCATTGTATAATGATTACATAAATGAATTTAGAGAATAAATATGATATATATTACACTAATACCGTTCTATAAATAAGGTATCTATAACCTAAAAAGATTAATAATAATTTATTTGATAAAACACACATAAGAACAAAAAGTAATAAAGACCCGAATAACAAGTAGCAATGAAATATTACGAATAATAATCTAATAATAT
The DNA here is from genome assembly GCA_963277665.1 of Viscum album. Taxonomy (NCBI): domain Eukaryota; kingdom Viridiplantae; phylum Streptophyta; class Magnoliopsida; order Santalales; family Viscaceae; genus Viscum; species Viscum album. The sequence goes on along the minus strand of OY728125.1, from coordinate 838,886,209 downwards.
GACCATATATGATATCATAACAATGAGTATGATTCTTCAATAAGTCAATGCCATTATTTAAATCATTATACAGGAGGTTCGGACACTTACAAAGAAAATCAGACTGAAGGTAAGGGAAAATCTCACAATCTCAATTTTTATCCGAGATTGTTTATTCTTCAGAATTTACTGGGGAATATTTATCATCCACATCCATGTTTCCTCAATATGTAATATTTATATCCTTTTACAATATTTTATATCCAATTTTACCTTTATGTGCGTTTTTAGTAAAATATATGAAAGGAACCTTTTGTCATTTTTCGTACGAGGTACTTTTTGACGTTTCTGACAAAAGTACAAGAAGAATGTTTTTTAAATTATACAGAATGAATGGATTTTTAAAACATTATTTCCAAGAAGCTTCCTTTACATGTTTTCAATTTTATTTTTAATCAACTTCTTTTTGTTTAAAATTTTATGACATGTTAAGAAAGGAAAAATGTTTTTGAAGTATAAAGGATATTTTCCTCAAGAATGGAGTTCAAGTGTTTTATCAAAATTATTTTCCATCTAAGATAATATAGGGTTATGTTTCTATCCATATTTTTACACTGATTTGATGATGTTATTATGGAATTATTTTTATGATGTCCTTTTATCTTATATTATTATGTTATGATGGCATGATTTTTATGATTCCCATTTTTATTACATGGGTTATGCAATGATTTATGATTTTTTATTTTGTAGAACACATAAGAATGGTATCATTATGAGATGGGTGGGACCGATATCTCACTCCAATACATTGGGTAAATATTTATATCTCATGACATAGACATGGCTGGAAGGGCAGGTTAATCTAGTTCAGTGAAACAGGACTGAAACTAGGAGTGAACAAGGCTCAAAAATGGACTTTGTCCGCTAAGATAGTCTTGGCAATGAGTCTTGACTACTAAGAATTGATTCTCTATGATTATGTGTGTATACCAAAAAGTTTCCTGTCTTATTTTATGATTATTGGGATTAAATTCCACTCCTATTATTTATCCCATGATATGAAATTATGATTTCTTTTTCAAGTTAAGTTTTCCAAAATGTTATGTTCATGATGTGATTGAATTTTCTTTTGTTTACCCTTACTGAGCATTTTAGCTCACCCTTTTGTATCTTTTCTTTCCCCTAGGTCAGGAAAAAGGTTATTAAGTAGGATATTCCAAAAGGGAATCTAGATATGATGAAATAAATGGGAGACAATGTAGACGCTTTATGAACCAGTTGATTATGTTTCCATGTTTCTAAAGACACTATACCTATACGGTCCTTTCATGGTTTTGTTATATGTTGTAATAAGTGTGCTTCAATTTTGAAGTATTAACAATGTATGTAATGTATGGGTCGTTATAGTTGGTATAAAAGGAAAAGGATGTAGGAATGTATATGATCCTTGGTAACTCTCACATGTGAGCGTTGGACGAAGCATGGCTCTCTGCCCAAGGGATTCATGAGGAAATGGCTTCCACTAGGGATGGTGGTGTGTCCCGCCTATGGGGTGTAGCCGCCCATGGAGTGCCCTGATAGGTATCAATTATAGTACACTTTAATTAATTCCAGACCTTTATAAGTACTGATCAAGAACCCTCAATAAATTTGGGATAAATTGCGGTATGAGAGGGAGCTGAGAGAGGTGGACGTCGCCCGGGGTGTTCGGCCTTGTGGGGTCTCGCGTGCAACCGGAGAGAGGGTCAGGGGACATAATCGGAGGAGAGGGACCCGAGAGGGGAGGGGGGTATTTCCAAGAGATGGATCTGATAAGGGATGGGGGAACGTTGCCGGGAGCATAGAGGTGACGGGAATTCTTCATCTAAGAGGGAGCTGAGATGGGAAAGAGGGATGTTGTTGGAGGAGAGGGATCCGAGAGGGGTGGGGGGATGGGAGGTGGAGGTAAAGGATAAGAGTTGGAAGAGGTTAAGGTTGGGGAGGGGAGGGTAGGGCTGGGAGGTAGAGGTTGGGGAGGGATCACACAGGCAGGGAATGAAAAATCAGGAGGGAGCCTGGAATTGGGTGTTTTTTACCAACGGTTAATAAAAACCATATGTAAAATTTATATTTCCCAAAGTATTTGTTAAATAGTTGGGAAAACCTACATAAAATTATTTATACCGATTGTTCTAATAGAACCATTGGTATAGGTTATTTTTTACAACGGTTTCCTCAAACCATTGGGAAATAAGTGTTGGTATATGTTGTTTTTCCACAAGTGATCCATGAGAAGTGGGTGCTTCTAATTGATTTTTGTACTGGGAAATTTTTAGTTAATCTGGACATACATTCCAATTTTTTGTGGTCATTTTGAATTTACTAGTAACACCATGAAATGCATTTTGATTGAGAGGATCAGAGGTTAGGAGAATCTAACACTCTATGATTGAATTATTTAATTGTCTAGGACATTATTATAGATTTTGGACATTATTTTGAATCTTTCCCAAATCCTAATGTGGTATTGGTTACCCGCATGCCAATGATTTGATCATAACCATTATTTGATGTGATAATATGTATGTGTTAAGGGTTATCCATCATTCACATGTTATTTTCATCAGTTATGTTTTAAATTAAAATAGCTAGTAACTTTTGAATTTTTCCAAGTCGAGGATAGATGTTAGTATTATGGAGTTGGGATCAGACCCATATGAGGGGAATCCTATGTTTCCCTATAAATGGAATCAGAACATTCATGTTCTTGTTCCACTTAATTTCACATGTCATTATTTTTAAGGTCATGTCATATTGATCAAAAAAGTATCATTTATGTTCATGCATCCATGATTGGTACCATGTAGCATAACATCCTAAAAAATGGTATAATGCGTAAATACTACATATAAATTAATAGTTTGGGGATTAAGCATGAGGCACACTTTCTGGTTATCCTATTTATTATAATCTAAAAATGAAGTTAGGTTTTGATCATACACCTAGTAGGATTTCCATAAGGCTTAACATTTCTCCTGGAAACTAGACCTAAGAAATATATACTAGAGTGGATTTGGATTTCACCTAGAACTAATATAATATATAGGGAATGGAATAATAGTATCTAAACATAATACATATAATTAAACCATGATAATTATCTCACATCATAGTGAATAAAAAAACGAAGTAGATTATCCCAAATTATGGTTCATATATGGAGACCAAGGGTAATATATCATCTTTGGGTGCATATAAGAAAACTAAGAGGAGTATCTCAACTCAAGGTATTTAGGAAGAGTTTTACATATTATGATCTAAAAATTAGTGAAAATCTATGTATAACAATCATTGTATTAGAGCTCAATGAGGTATACTTCATATCCTAGTAAATATGAATAAGACCCCACGTTGTGCAGGATACATAGTTTAGGATAAAAAATTTAGAGCAGCCCATATATTTTAATATTATGTGATAAGGATGTATGTTTTATGAAATATATGGTAAGAGTGGATTGAGTTTATATTTTTCATTGGTATTTACCTTTATGATTTGTTAGGTCTGTAACTTCCCTGAGCCAGGTTCCAATAAATTGGTGCCCCGAGTTGCGTCATCAAATGAACTTAAGTGTGCCTCCTCATATGCCAAAGGATTCTTAATATAAGCGAGGGTCTAAAAGTCACATGAGGAGACTATACCATCATTACCAAATTAAGTCTCAACATAAATCATATAGAACAGTGGATTCAACGTAAACTTACCAATAAACATGCATAGATAACCGTTTCCCAAACAGGGCACAAATCACAACCAACAATAAATAGGACATGTTATGATATAGTGTCAAGTGAATAAATCTAAAATAGAGTCTAGAAATAAAATCCCTAATATATTCATGACATCATGTCGAGAACCCCATCCATGCACGTCCCATAATAGACTCAATTTTAGAGAATGGGGCCTTTTATCTACACTTGATGTACATCCATGAAATATTCCCAAGTACCCAATAGCAGCCCGAGCAGGCCGTGACTAAAACTCATTATGCCACCACCAACAGTGTCTAAAAAACATCCACTAAAAAGAGATAGTGCATGAAAGTACTAAATATTTACAAGTAAATAAAATAAATCTGAAGTATCCATTATAAATAAAATTTCCCCAATGTTAATCTAATACTAAATCCATATTCAACTCTTAAAATATCACAGTTCTTAATATATCATTTTCACGTGTTTAATGGATTTTTCATACTCATAAATCAGAATGCATAAGGGAAGAATTCGAGTCTATATCCTATAAGGTAAACACATCAAAAAAACCACATTATCCTCACCTCCAAGACTCAGTCTAGGTGGAATGAAACATTTAGTGGATTAAAACTCCATCCCCTTCTCTATCTCATGAAATGAGGGGTGGAGTTTAGAGCCTTAGTCAAACTCGACCCATGGATATAGAAACTCATGTCAACACCCCCACCTTACCAAGACCTGAGCACATACTTATTTTTCTATTCACCACACATATCACTAGTACAAAAATTGTATTCTGTGATGTAGCTTTCACGCTGGTTATAAATAACAAATTTAAAAATCTAGACATTTTGATTTTTTACATTAGTTTTCTTAAAAACAACTTAAAAAAAATTCGACATTACATTTATAAAAACCATCGTGAAAATTTATTTTTGACATTGGTTTTTATAAAACCAATGTGAAAAAGTGTGTATTCACCTATCTTTCTCGTCAGTTTATAATTTAAATGATGTGAAAGAGTGGTTTTTATGTTTGTTATATTATAACCAATGAAAAAAATATCTAATCTTATTTTTTCACAAATGGTTTTAATATAACCAATGTAATAAACATCTTAAAATTTATATAATGCTCATGGATTTCATTATGTAGTCTGACTATTTCACGACAGACCTATCATTTCTATCTCATCAAAGCCCTAAATTTATGGTTTTTTTGATTTGATGGTTGAAATATTGCCTTATGATCTAAATCGAACCATATGGTTTCATCGACCTCAGTTTACGCATCTTAAGTAAGCCTCAAACTATTTCATTTCTCTATTTTTGGGAATTATTTGGATTCTCATATCTAACTGACTATTTTTCAACGAGGTGTTCTTAATTCTATCATTACCATCTTATTACATTAGGATTTTTCATCATCATTATTCCACATTCGGTTATAGTTATGATCATTTACAATTTCCTCTATAAAATGTTTGAATATATTTTGTATTATATTAATTACGTGTTTCATGATATTAATTTTGAATTTGATATACATTTTTCTATGTTATTTATGTCTTCTTATTTGGATTTATGGTGTTTTATTAAGATTATATTATATAAAAAATAATGATCTGCATTTCTTTGGTGATTCAACATATTAGTATTTAGTACAAGTAAAAACTTCTAACATAGAGGGGATTATTTAATTAGCTGAAAAAATGAATCTTGTAGGGGGTAATAATTTATAAGTTCTATGTATTTATTATAGGAGATTCATTTTTGATTTCCCTTAGATTGCACCACATTGGATAGTATTTACCTTAAATGATCTGGCATTTTCATATAAATATTAATGCTAAGAATTGATTCAGTTCTTAAATGAGGTATTAATTAGTATATCGTTTATTTTATCCAAAACATTAAATATTGTTTGTTGAATTTTAAGATACATAAAAGATGATATTTCATCATTTAATGTGATGAACTTCTATAATATCAATTAATTTTCAAAAGTGATGGTATATTTGAAATGCATAAGTCACTAGAAAAGTTGTGAAAAACATTCTTTGAAGGGGTAAAACCGTATGAATTTTCCAATAGGAGGATGAAATTTATAATATTTGACAAAGGATTGGGATTCATAAGAGTTCCTAGTATCCCATATGTAAGAGTCACTCAGCTAATAGAATATTCTTTATTGGAACATTATCATTCTTAATAAAATCTAACTCTTAAGTGGCTATATCTAAAAAATATTTTTTTATTAGGATTATTTGATTTATCCCTAGATGAATTTCAAAAACATGTATACCATATAGTCTTTAGTTGGTTTTTCTAACCCTTATTCTTGTTCAATATAGACATCTCCCATATTTTTTCTATTATGGAATGTTGTCTTGATAGCATAAAATAACAATATAATGATAATAGAAGGTGTTATGACATATAGAATTTGAAATAATTGTAGCGTAAAGATCAGTGTAATGTAATTATATTTTAAATTATAATTCCCTTATTTCTTTTCAAAGTTTATTTATTCAATTATAAGAAAGTAAAATTATAAGAATGTAAAATCATAATAAAATCACACATGTAGCTATTTTTTAGGTCTACATCTTGTTGTAACAAGTTAAAGTTGAATTCTCAATTCATGCCTCATTTTATTGAGACTTTATATTATACATTCTATTTTATAATGTGTTAATTACTTCTTAATTTTATTTAATGTGACTTTTTTATAAACTAAGATTCTATTTATGAGTAGATTATATTTTTATTTACAATATATAATAAATTATTTATTTAATTTATAATAAACTATTAATTAGTTATTCTCATTCTATATTTTCTTAGATATTGTTTTGTGGATATTATTGTACATATTTTGTAATAATTTTATAAGGTTATATTAATTTATTTTAACATGAGATATTTTTTAAAGGAATATATTTTTTAATTATTTCCACATGAATGACTTTTCTAAAAAAAAAATTCTATTTTCCTTCAAATGCTTCCATTCATAGTTTTCTATATATTTCGATAAAATTTATAATCTCAATATTTTATAAATTATTAACTATATTTTTTCTTTATTTTTGATATTTATATAGATAACAAATTGAAGTTGGATTAATTCACCTCATATTGGTGTGGAATATAATGATGGTGTCGATGATTTTTTTTTTTGAAATTTTCTAAATGAAATTTTCCAAAGAATGACATGTTTTTCTATTCATGCATAAAATGATTAAATTTAAAGTAGTTTAAAAGAATATAGATCAAAGATCATTTAATTTTTCATGGTTTTAATTCAAGATATAGCCCTTGGATTTGGCTTGGTGAAACCAGAAAGAATTTCAGATCTATTGATGATGGCGCTTTGAAAGATAATAAATATGATAAAATTTCTGAAATGATTTGTGATATTGATGTAGAGGCAATTGGGAGACTACCTACAATTGAGAATTTGTATGGTTATTTTGAAAAACCATAATATCTGGGATGTATGGAATATATGGTTTTATCGAAGATGTTATGATTGATAAACCTGAAGGCGAACCATGGAAGAAGTGACTAGAGTTTTACAGAGCTGCTAAAATTGTTGAGATAAATTATTTCTAAAGATAATGATCTTCCAGATTCACATTATAAGGACATGAAAATATTATGCCTAGCGGAATTGGGGTATAATAAAATATATTACTTTTTGAATGACTTTGTACTATATAAGAAAGAATACGAATTTCTGTCAGAGTGTGCTAAATGTGGGACATCAGGGTATAAGATAAAAGAAAACTCACATGACAATACAAATATTTTAGAGACTCCTGCCAAATAATTTTGGTATCTTCATATAATTATTCATTTGAGATATTTATTTACTAATTCACATAATGCAATAAGGTTAGTATTTCATGCTGATGACTAGACATGTGATGGAAAAATATGTTATCCATATGATTTTCCATAGTGAAATAACATTGATTACCAGTTTCCTACATTTGGAAATAATGTTCGAAATATCAGACTTGGACTATGCACAAATGGAATAAATCCATATCAATGACTTTGTAACATACATAGTTCATGGCCTATTTTATTGGTAATTTACAACTTACCTATAGAATTTTTTATGAAGAGAAAATATGTAATTTATAATTTAATGATTAGTGGACCAAAGTAGCCCAGAAATTATATTGATAGTTTCGTTCACTATTAATTGATTATTTGAAAATGTTATGGGAGAACGGTATAAGTGTGTGTTATTCTTATAAAATGGAATATTTTAAACTACATGAAATGGTTATGTCGCTATAAATGACTTCCCAGTATATATAAATTTTCTAAATACAGTGTTAAGGGGCATAAAGCATGTCCAATTTTTGAATAGTGTACTTCATATTGTCAACTACATCATGGGAGAAAAACAATATACATGGGTAATTTAACATATTTTCCCATGGATCACTCTTATATAAGATTGCAATAATAATTCAATGGACCATGGTAATTTTATATTGATCCAAATCCTTTATCAACTAATCAGTATTTTGATAGGGTGAAAACACTTATGTGGAATTTCAAAAGACACCTAAATCTGGTAATGATATAAATATTTGGAAGAAATTGTCAATTTTATTGATTTACCATATTGGAGATATCATGACCTAAAACATAACATTGATTTCAAGCACATGGAGAATAATATATATGAATGTTTGATTGGAAAATTGATAGATATTAAAGGAAATACTAAAGATGGGTTGAATGAAAGTATATATTTACTCTGAATGGGAATATTTTGGGAGTTGGATCCCACTCCTCGTGGAAGGAAAACATTCCTACCCCCGACATGTAATACCTTATCCAAGAGGGAGAAAATTATAATTTTTCAATGTCCTCATGATTTCAAAGTGCCACATGGTTATTCTTAAAATGTAAAAAAATTCTTTAAATGATTTTAAGTTGACAGGTGTGAAATCTCATGCCAGTCCCATCATGATGCAACAAGTCCTACAAGTTTCATTGCATGGAATAATGATCACCTGTGTCATAATGAATATGATGAAGGGGTGTAATTTTTAATTTGATTTTTAATGAGGTCATTGGTTTGAATTCATTGAACATTTTGGATAATGAAGTGTTTTATAAACTTTATTAAATAGAAATTTATTTTCCTATATCTTTTTTGATATCATGGTTTATTTAATGGTTCATTTGGTGTGAGAAATAAAACATGCAAACCTTTATATCTATGTGGGATGTATCATTTTGAATGGTATATGAATATAATGAAGGGGTATGTTAAGAATCCATATAATCTTTAATCATCCATTGTGGAGAAGTATATTTCTAAGGAGGTTGTATATTTTTGTAAAAGATATTTGTCTGGTGTTGAGCACATCAGTTTGCCTAAATATTTCCATGAAGGAGTTAATTTTAGTGGAAAGGGGATCCATGGATTGAAATTCAAATCATTGAAAAGTGAATTGATAATGAAGATACAATTATACATCTTGAATAACATAGATTATGCTCAACCATATATATCATTACATATGAATGAGTTGAAACAAAGTTATCCAAAGAAGAAACATATGTGGATTTTGAATGAGCATAACAAACCTTTTTTGTTGTGGTTTAAAGAGTCTGTGAAACTAGATTTAATAGAAACACTGAGATGGCCAGTGGGTGTTCCAATTTTAAATTTGATAAAATGATCTAAGTATGACATTAATGGTTATACCTTTAATACGAAAGATCAGGACACCATAAGTGTAGTTCAGATTAGTAGTGTGTCGTTGTTTGTAGAAGCAATCAATTTTTCAAGTTCCAGATACAAAAACTCAATCTTCACATCAACCACATATTATGAAGTTATTAAAGAAATATGGAAGGTTGATTATATTAAATGTCAAGTTCCATTATTTAAGTGTAAATAGTTTACCGGTAACAATAGTTTCCGACAAGATGAATTTGTAATGACACTAGTTAATCTGAATTAATTAGATTGCACAAATGATTCGTTCATAATGGAAACACATACCAAAGAAAATTCTGTGTTATTGATCAATTTTATATGTAGTGGGATATTATTTTACAAGGAAAAAAATTGTATGTTTTTTTTATGATAAACTTGAAAAAGATGTTGATTTTTGTGAGATCCCTACATCCATGGAATGATTAATAAATAATATTGATGAACATATTAAAGATATCGTTTTTCTATATGGAACTATCACGAAAAATGAATTTGGGGATAAAATATATAGTACATTATTAATACTAAAGGTAACATATGTTTAATTATGGTTTACTTTTTTAAATTTCATAAATTAGTTATGTTAATTTTATTTTCATTATTAAAACATGTATTATAACTAATAAGTTAAATTTTTGTTTTATATTAGTTTAGTTTTGTCTAGTTTTCCAGGTTTACCCATCATTATCATATTTATTAATTGATTTTGATGAAAAAAATATCTAAATTTAACAGTTTTAATAACAAAAAATATTGTATAATAGTATATTACAAACAAATTTTATTTTTGTAAAAATGATTTATGAGTTTGGTGAATTTTTACTATATCATTTCATCTGTCATTAATATTGTAACTTATCATTCATTCATGTCATTTCATTTCTCATTAATGTGTTCCTCCTTCTAGTTCACTATAACAAATATGAATAGAAATGTGTTATGTTTAGTTTGCTTTTCATTTTGTTTGATAATTGTTAATTTTCTATTTACATTTTTATGTAATTGTTGGATTTTTATATTATTCTATTAATTGTTGTTGATTTGACTTGTAGGATGATAGATCTACCCTCAAATACACCATATATTAATAGATATGATCATACTTATAACTATGGGTAGGAACTTATATTATCTCTTACTAATGATCTTGTTCATCCTTCTTTACCTAAGATATCTACTTCCATGGGGGGTGAAGAGTTAGAGGGTTGGTAAATGTGGAACATAACATTTATCAAAATTAATAGTTTCTCGTACCCAAGAACAGAGGATTCCATTGGGCATTGATGATAATGATATTCTGGTAGGTCCAAAGGAAAAAAAGAATTCAATGCATTTGTATAAGTAAAGGATAAAAGCAAACTCAGTATAATTTTTAACGATTGGAGAAGTATTGATAAAATGAAACTATCGCGATTATGGGAGACCATATTGGTAAGCATGTTGGTTATTATTTTACATATCTTGAATTAATTTTTATAGTAATATAGTTTTCTCCTCTTTTTATCTAATGACATAATATATACTTTAACCAATAGGAGTCAAGAGGAAATTTACTTCATCACCGACTAGGTGATGGATGGATTTTAAATCATCCCTCACATCATAGTTCGTTTTTGGGAGTAGACAACATGAAAATCCATGTGAGATATATCCATTTATAGATTAAGATACATGGAAAAAAATTAATGAATGTAGACGAATAGATTAGTTTTTGGTAAGTGGAATGTTACCTTTTTAGATATTTTTTTATATTAATAAGCATGTTATTTATTTCATTATTTTTAATTCTTAATTTATAGAATTAAGGAGATATACACAAGAGATTCAAGATAAAATTTTATACCCTCATGCGTTATCTTGGGGAGGGTATAAGTTATTAGAATAAAACATGATAAAATAAATGCTTCAAAAATGAGAGCTGAGTCATCAGGATCTGGAGAGGTTTTCCCCCCCTCTGCTCGACATAAAAAATAGAAGAGTGATCGAATTGGAAAAAAGAACAATATCTTACGTGCAAGTCATGGTTTGTATCTGATAAGATTGCATGTTTTCTATTTATATATTGAAGTTAAATCAACTCTCTATATATTCTGATTCATTATAGATTTTATAAAATATTACACATAGGATTTTCTTGAGGATCAGAGCACACAAGGGGTCATTATTGTTGAGGGTAGAGATGATACTTTAGCTATAGCATTGGGAAAGCCTAAACAGCCAGGTTGTGTATGAGGACATCTGATAGGTGTGTTAATAAGAAAAGTGTTTCACATTCCTGATGATTATTCAAAGGATCATGTTTATAAAAAAATATAATCATTGGAAATCAATGTTCGGGATTTTGAAGCGATGATGGAGTAAAGGATTAGAGCTTTGATACAAGAGATATTTCAAGGTAAATAAGGAAAGTTTTATTCTAACGATCTGACTCCCCCACCTCCGCCATTAGATCCCACTCCTTCATTTCCTACCCCAACACCCTCTCCTCCATAGCTACCAAGTTATTGGGAGTTATTTGATGATTATCCACAGCATATTGTTGCATATGGGGTGATAAATTATATCAGCGATACAATTCGTCATCACTAGATTGGGATAGAGAATCATATGGTCACTATTTAGGATATTATAATTATATCAGAAAAATTACCATGTCCTACAGATGAAGTGAGTACAGTTGGACAAAGTATCGGTCATTTTTTGCTATGTCTATCTACACTACATTGACACATTACCATAGAGGTATGTATATATATGTTGTATTAAATTTAATTTTTTTAGTAATTTTTTTTTCTCATTTTAAATTTTAGGTATTTGTCTATGTTTTTTAGTAATACCTTAAAGGTAATGAAATATTTTATAGAAAACAAAGAATTCAAAGATCCATGTATTTAGATATGATATACATAAATTAATTTTGGATGGGCCTGTAAGGGGCGGAACACGAGTGAGACCTTCCTCGCCACTAGGGTTTCCTACCACCACTTCCTCCCACCCTCTTCATCTGTTAGTGTTATTCTAATCTCTAAAGTGACAGATCATGCACACTTTGTCTCCCTCAACCCGGTATGACTCCTCCTCCTAGCATCCAAGAAGCTTCTGCGCCTTTGTGAGGAGCATCTTGCGGATCTGGTTCTGGATGTGCTTGGTGGTTGTTGTCGGGAAATTGGATGGTTCAGATTTCTCTCGGCTCGGGTATTCTGTAATCGGCCTTCAGCTTCAGTGAGGGTTTCTATGCCAGTGAGCTTCAGGAGGTAGTGTGGTATCATGGATTTCTATTGGCTTGTGTCTTCCGGCATCGGCATTCAACAACGGTGTGGGTTCTTTGGTGGCGAAGAGGTTCGAGGTGCCAGGAAGCGAAGTTGGTTTTTGGCATGGTTCTTCAAGTGTCAGATTTTTGTGATAGAAAGGGTTTATTAGTGCTGATGTGATCTGTACTACTGGTCCCCCTCATTCCAGATCTTTTCAACTCTACGCATTCGTGTTTCCTTTCTTGCGCTGGTAGCTGGTGTCTTTGATGTATGGGAATTGTTTGTTTTCCATTGTTAGTACGCATATGCAGATGGAATATTCAAGAATGCTTGGTACCTACGATGTCCTCTCCTCATCAATTATGATTTCTTGTTTTCTTCGGGGTCAGAACAGGTAGGTCCATCATCTTATCCTAGATCAATATGTGGTCGCAGAGGGAGACCTCAGGAATGCTTGGTGATTGAGAAATTTCCTCACATGTTCTCCCCTATTTCACTATTTTTCCCTTTGGGGTTATGTTTTTATATTTTAGGGACTTGATAACTTCACTTGATGATTCTTCTAAACTCTTTTGGGCCTTCCCTTAGTGAAAGAGCCCACTTTGGGCTACATCCAATGTTTCTTTGGAAAATTGGGATGGTGTTGGAGGATATGATGATAACGTTTCTAATCATAGAGTATCTTGAGTTTAGTTCTCACTTAGCCACAAAGGGGTGGCCCACATGTTTTGTTGTGTTTTTTTGAATGGTTTTGGTCATGGACGGGGTTTGTTTCCTAGCTCGTTAATGGTTCTTTGTGATGATATGCTGGTTATTACTTGGCCTGAAAGTGATATATATGGTGGGTTCTCACTTTACAAAAAATTATTTCAAAAATCAAAAAAATTGATTTTCAGTTATGACTTCAGATACAAATTCCACTGGTCTTTATTGATTTTAAACATACTTTAATTTGTTATTGTGAGTATATGATATTCCATTTTTTGATGCCATTTGGGGGGTGTAAAATGATTGTGATCCTTTGGAAAAGTGATATCATGGAGCTTGTAGCAGGAGATCAATTGGAAATCAACACGATGAATGTTTTTTCATGTAAGTCAATTACTTTTTTCTCATTATTTTAAATTAATGAAAATGTATAACTATGTCTTCTACATATTGGGTATATATATAAAATTTGTATAGAGACTGACAATATAGATGTGTATGGATTTATGGACCCATGTATTATTTCTCTAATAGCTAAAATAATGACCAATTCTCAAAGAACAGTTTATATAGATGGACTATTTCAGTAAAATGTCATCATTCATTGTTGGATGTTTCCATATCTTGAAAGGTATGAAATAGTTTTTATAACAAAGTGTTATATAGCACTTAACATATTAACAACTCGTATTAAATTTCTTTTATATATGTGTTCATTGGATTTTGCGTGTTTTTTGTCCATGATTGAAGGCATTGTATTGGCTATGCTCTATCCATAGTGATGCGAGAGAAAAATATAAGAATATATTAAACACGTAAGTTTTGTTATTTTAATAATTTTTTATATTATGATGAATAAAATTTATTAATTTTCATATTATTTTCAATCAAGGAACGGGATTTACATTGAGAGATGATAAAAAAGAAGAGGACCAAGATCAAATATGTTTCAGCTAAGGTGAATTATCATTTACAATTACTGATTTTTGGATATATTAATTAAAAATGTTATTTTGAAATAAAATCTCTTTGAAATAGTTTCAAAAATAACATAGTGGAACTGAATGTGGATAATTTTTTTAAGATTCATGTATGAAATAATTTCAACTGGCACCGTTACAAAGTTTCATAAGGTTAAATTTCTTAATAGAGATTTACGTATTATTTAATATGTATTATTGAAAATTCAAGTAAAATGATTTATTTATTACATATGTAGATTTTTGATGACGCTCGGTCATATAGTGAAGATGATTTGGGGCATTTAAAAATTGAATGGTAAAATCATTTTATAGGATTGATAGGTTTTTAGTTTAAATTTCAATGTATTGTGTATTTTTTATGGTTTTTAGACTTCCTTTTTTGTTGTTTTTTGTCTATTTTTTTTGTGGCGGAGCTGAATAAATATACATTGGTCTTTAGTTTATTTGAAACATCAATAATATGTTTATTTTGGTACCTTTTCTGTAATATTCCTCTTATGTTGTATTTAAAATTTTCCTATTTGGTGTGTGTTTTTGGTTACTGCTAGTGTTAGAGAAGAATCATTGTACTTTTTTTTAAAAAAAATCCCTTTTTAATGTTGGTTATTGAGTAACCGACATGATAAATAGATGCAAGCTATTTTTCTTGTCAGTTATTAAAAATAACTTACTTGAAAACAACTTTATCACATCAGTTATTTTTAATAACCTACTAGAAAATGGTGCATACTATGTTTTTCACGTATTTTATTGTATAAATAACATGAAAACATATTACGCATGGTTTTAATTTTAGTTACTACATAAATGATGTGATAAATGGTGAATACTATGTTTTTAACATTGGATATTATATAAAAAACATGAAAAATCAACAGCACTAATTATTTATAATGACGGTATTATGTAATCGATGTGAAAGACCTAATTTACTACATCCCCTATAACCACATCGCCTGAAAACCGACGTCAAAACCCAAAAATACCGACATGAAAAACCCTATATTCACGAGTGTATCCATATTATAACCAAGAATTACCAATATCATTAGCAATTTCGAAAAAACTATCAACTAAAATGGTAATAAATAATATTACACAATCCATTAATATGTTTATAATTTATATCAACGATTGTGCCCAATTCTCATTGTACATGCATAACTCACTAATCATACTCAACCACTTCCCATTTATTAACCCACTTATGTATTTCAAGTGAAAAACACATTTCATTTGGTACATTAACCTTTCTCCCATTAAACACTTTTCTTAAGTAAAGACAAATGAACCATTATCCATTATAAAAATATAGACTCAACTACTCATAATCCTTTCTTAATCATTAAATTGAACAATTTATAAAAATTAAATAGGCTCAACTTAATCACAAGTCAAGTTCACACTTTAAATTTCCATCAACCATGTTCAGAAGGGTTGTAACACCCCATGGGTAGCCCTAAATCGGCCAATTCAACTTCCATTAATCTTGTAGGGATCATGAGAGGTTCAATTGGTTATTTTGACACCAATTATATAAAATCATTTAAATGATACCGAGAACACATCAAAGAAAGAATGAGAACATAACCCCACAAGAAATAATCTTTTTAAAATCCATAAGATATAACATGAAGACGAGATACCTTGAATCCATTTATGAAAACAGTTCTAATCAAAGAATTATATATTTATTCTACTAAAAATTTGAACCCTCAACCTTGATCCCACATTATAAGAAGGTTTTTAGAGGTTCGAATGGATATAAGAGAAGGATGAAAACCCTAAACCAAAAAGAGATGTACGAGAGGGATTTGAATCGCTCGAAGCATCAATTCGAAAATTGAGGAACTCCAAGCTACCTAGAATTGAAAGAGAATCACAATTAGAAGACCTTGGGATCTCTTGTTCATCATTTTGGTTCATGGAAAGAAATTAGGGGAGAAAATATGATAAGGTTTTAAAATCCCATAACGGATTTTTTATAATTTTCCCCAATTTTATAGGGGTGAGCAGTATGAAAAAAAATGCACAAACCATGCACAAACAACTATACAATGGTAATTTGGGTTACATAGTTAACTGGGAATACCAAATTGTTTGATAGATAATGTTCTAACCATTTGTTAATCAATTGTATAAGGTTGAACACCTGGGAATTCCACACAGTTTGCTTAACCATTCACCATTCACATATTGGTGCAGTTTTCCCCTCTCTCATGTCCCAAACTATTAGAACACTCCCAAGACCCCAAATACTCCCCAGAACCACCTCATTAACCAAAAAGAAGAGATTTAAGAAAAAAATTAAATAGGTACATACCTCCACAATGTCTGGGAACTTACAACCTCTGCACCTTATGACGGCTTGTCCTTAAGCTACTCATACGGGGCATTTCTGAGTTTCTAAAGAAAATATTTTCCCCCACCAGGGCCACATATCTGAATCTAACTCACAATTTTCTTATTGAATGTTCCCATTATACCATAAAACTTAAACTAATTTTAGTCTTTCCCCTCAATCATTTCTCACTATGGTCCACAATACCATTGAATGCTCCTCAAAGAACGCATTATCTTATATCTCTACATCCTCAATGTTTATCAAATGATATGGGGAAAGGATGATATTTTTGAAGATATGAGACATGAAAAACATTGTGCATTCCACCATACTATTATAAGAGATTGAATCGGTAAGACATAGTTATGATCTTCTCCATGATCTCAAATGGTCCCACATACAAGCGTGCCAACTTTCCCTGATTCTGAATTCAATGGTTACCTATCCTTGGAGACACCCGAAGAAACACACTATTACCCACCATAAATTCAAATAGTATTTGACATTGATATTCATCTGAATTAAGACTACTATAATCTATTGGAATATGCTTTTGAATCAATCAATCCTTCTCCAATGACTCCTGCATGAGACTCTAGCCCAATAACTCAAATTCCCCAGCTTCTAACCAATATAATGAAGATCTAAATATTCTTTAATAGAGTGCCTCAAAAGGATACATCTGAATCATAGCCTTAAAAAATTGTTTAAGGAAAATGCAATAACTGATAAGTGTTTTTTCTCACGAACCATGGAAATCCAAAAACCCAGGATCTCAACAAATATTCTAGTACATGAATCGTACGATCTGACTTCCCATCCATCTTCGGGTGATAAGTTATAACCAAAAACACCAAGTTACCTAGTGCCTTATGTAATCCCTACTATAATTAAGATGTAAAATTCAGATCATGATCCAAAACTATTGTCCTCAGAGAACCATGGAACTACACTATCTCTTAAACATATAACTCACCCAACTATTCAACTATGAAAGTCTCCTAGATCGATAAGAAATGGACCAACATAGTTAATCGAACCACAAATACCCAAATTGAATCATTATTTTGAGGAATCCTTAGAGGAATCCCTGTGAATTCCATCATTACATTAATCAAAATCCACTTTGGAATATCCAATGACTATAACAAACCCGCGAGGCAATGATTCTTGGTGTTAACCTACTGATTGGTAAGGCATCATGCCACAAAACGTATAGCCTCCTAATTCATTCCAAGACATTAATACTACCTAGGAATATCATGATACATTTTAATCTTAATAGGATACACCAACCACATTGATGCATGAAAAACATGCATTAACTATTCCCACAAACACACTAGTACAACCACATGACCACAAAAATTGACAATTCTGTCATCACTAATAACCCAACCAGAATGTGACTCTCTAGATTTAAGACCATCCTTCATTTGTAGACACTTTAGATCCTCTAATTGACTCTCTCTGACCTTGTTCAAAAGTTCAAAATCAAATTCTATATATGTTAGGGTCATTTCCCCATGCCCACCCTGCACTATGATGTGCATCTCAGCAAAAAATGCTATCATTTTTCACTTAGAGTTGTATTCGGGAACCACATGATCCGGTTTCTTCTAGCATAGAGAATCAACAACAATTTTCCCTTTTCCTAGTGTGTAAACCATCTTGAAATTGCAGGATTTTAGGTAATCAAAAAACCTATTATTCTGAATATTTTAATCATGTTGAGAGAAAATGTACTTAAGAATTTTATTGTTGGTAAATTCCATAAGCCATTATCTAAATAAGTAATTACTCCAACACATTAAGGAATAAACTGTATAATCTAGATCATGTTCATGAGTTAGATAATTTCTTTAATGAGGCCTCCACTTTCTTGACCCATATGCCGCAACCTAATCATATAGCATCCACACAAGCCTAGTTCCAATGTCGGACGCATCATAAGACAATGTCTACCTATTACCTAGTTCGAGTAATATCAGAATCATTTCACTATTAAATCAATTCTTCAACTCCTTAAAATCACTCTCGTATCCTTCTGATCACTCAAACTTAAATCCTTATATTTTCAAGCCTAAGAGTGGTGATTCCAAACATGAGGAAAAACTAATGGACATTTGGTACTAACCAGGCAAACCCAAAGAACTCCAAACATCAGGAATTCTCTTGGGATGCTCCCATTAGACCAAATCCTTCACATTATATGGACCTAATGGCACACCTTACATGGAAATGGTGTTACCTAAGAAGTTCACCTTATCAATCCAGAACAGGAATTTTGATAGCTTGTCATAAAACATATACCCTCTTTGTTTACTCGGGACGATGTTAATATGTTTGACATGATCTTCATGAGTTCCTGAATACACCAATATTTAATCAACAAAGATTACTATAAACTAATCCAGATATGTGTCAAATATCAGGATCATTAAATTCATGAACACATTCAGTGAAATGGTCAACCCAAATGGCATCACCACAAACTCATTAAACTCGTAAATTCTCTGAAAAAGTTGTATGTTGTATGTCATAAGGTCTCACCCTCATATGATCATATCCTAATATTAATTTAATCTTGGAGAACACTAAGTCATCCCTTAGTGGATCAAATAGGTCATCGTTTCTTGGAAGTGGGTTTCAATTTTTAATCGACATCTTATTCCACGTTCTATAGTCAAAACATAACATCAATGATCCATCTACCTTCTTGTAAAATGATATGAAAGATCCCCAAGGTGACATAATGATATTGATAAACGCTTTATGCTCCAACTACTCGAGCTGAACATTATATTCCTAGTGTTCTATTGGCACCATTCAATATGGAATAATGGAAACTTGGTCCTCCCATGAAAGTAATTCAATCATAAACTCAACCTCTCTCCCAGGAGGTATCCCCAAGATATCCTCATAAAACACATTAGGAAATCAATCCTAAGTGGGAGGAAAGACTAGTAGTTACCTTCCTCATTCATCTATCATAAGGAAAGCCACTTGGGTTATCTGTTCCCCAAAATGCTGGAAAATTAGTTCATGGGTGGCCTGCTCAGACATCCCACTCACCACAAAGGACATAAGTTTATCTATTTAGAGATTTGAATGTCACCTGAGGTCTGTCAAAATTGATAGGGTTATGATATATTACCATCCAATCCATACCCAATACCAGGTCAAAACCTGACATCTGAAGCACAAACAGTTTCCATAGAAAATGATATCCACCAACATACAAAGCAAAACTCTTACATTGTCTTATATCAACAACATGTACCCTAAAAGCGATATCAATTTACATAAACACACCCACAATTTCCACTATTAATCTCAACGCAACTATAAATTTTTCATAAATAGAATAATGTGTAGCACCTATATCAAATAAATCAGTAGCAAGCATGGAATCTATATGAATCGTACCTCAAACGGTAGACGACCATGCCTTACCACCTTCAAACGTAGACTGAACTGCATGAAGATGACCCACCCCTCTACCATTGGATCTAACATGAGTACCCTATGTTGTATTGCCTTACTGTTATGGATTATCTTGACCCAGAGTTCCATATCCACCACCCCTACGGATATGACATATAGAGCTCTAACTCCATGCATAGGATGAAGTAACTGACCCCCTACATGAACTCGACATCTACCTATATCCCCCATCATTTCCCAACTCTCATAGGTTCTATTAGAACCTTTGTACATGGCCTAGTATTTCGCATGCTTGACACTCAAATGGTGGTCTGGGAACTAGATGTGAATGTGCCCTGCACTTCCACACTCAAAAAAACACTATGTAACTCCCTGAAAGGTTGGAACCATATTCTAGCTACTCTTTTCCCTTCTTCTCTGATGGATATTCCCAAAATAGTGCTTCCTACTCTGGGAAGTTTCACTACTTTCCCACACAGTTGGTACCACAAGCTTACAACCCAAATCTCACTTCATGTTCCCTTCTAAGATAATGGTTTGATCCACTACATCAAAAATCCTTTTTATATTGAGGATATTCACTTGGGATTAGATCTCATGTCTCATCCCATTCTAGAAATGTTTCTCCAAAACCTCATCATCCCCAGACAACATCGAAACGAAGAATCATAAAGTGGGGAAATGACTAGAATAGTCTGTTACTAACATTGTCCCTTAGGTCAATCTCAAAAAATCCATAGAGTTCTCAGGAATCAAGGTTTCTAGATAAAAAGTTTCACGAAACATTTCTTAAAAATATTTCCACATCATTACATCAGCCTACTCTGTTTGAACAATGATGTCCCATCATTTCTTTCCCTGGCCTCTGAAAATATAGGATACTAACTTCACTTGGTTTTCAAGAAGAGTCTCTAGATGATCAAGAATAGTCTAGATAGACTCAATCTAGAACAATTATTCCTTTATTCTACCCTCTTCGGTAATGGTCAGGGGGTGCTACAGTTGAAATTCCCTAGTTAGTTAAAACATACTCGATGCAAAAAAACATGGGCCTCATTCCATGATCTGCATAAAGTGAACAAAGTTATCATGGAACTTTCTTCTCTATTTTATGGAATCACCGTGTTCTCTTACTCTACTATGGGGGTAGTGTTCTCAGAATCATCCTTATATCTCCCTACTGGCACATAGATTCTTGGTGGTAATTCCCTACATTGCCAAGCATGAACTATAGAACATAATTCATAAAGTTTTCACAATATATAAATAGAGTTTCATCGCAATCCATAAACAAACAAATTTTCATAAACTACACAAATTATTCCAATCATACAAGAACACTACCGTCAAACATCCCCACCATGATCACAACTAACATTAGGTAACTAACTCGCATGGTTACAAGCCTTACCTTTGATACCAATTCAAAACAATTTTTATTTCACAATATACTACAACAACATTTTATATCACTTAATTATAATTATAAATAAAAATTAATTAATAATATTTTAACATTTTACGTACCTTTTTACCTATTGGCATCCTCTCATTAGACACCATTTTCATTAATTCTAATGAAGTCAAATTCATCCTTCACTTTATGTCCCACACAACTATCTTATTTGTGCCCATCGAGGTGCATGTCTCCTATATAACTAGGTTCCTATAAATATGAATAAATGAAAAACATTGTGGAAATTTGAAAATGATAAAAATATTATAAAATAGTGACATCGCACAACATGTGCATCAACCAATGGTGAAATATCATCAATGGTAACAATGTATAACAAGAACGCCATTTCACACCATGTGTGACTGGGGTTTTCCCACCTATGTGGGTTAGCTACCCCCAAGCATGAGATCATTGATAAGGACTGACACCTAACTATTCTATTGACTAACATTATAGATTAGTAATTCATATAGAATAACTCCTATAATACCACATTATAATGACCCCAACCTGAGTTCCACTAAACTGGTGCCCTGAGTCGGATCGTCACATGACCTCAAGTGTGCCTCCTCATACGCCAAAGGTTTCAGACTATCAATGAGGGTTTAAAAGTATCATGGAGAGAATATAACCTCATTACTAGAGTAATTAATAGTATAAAACTTATGTAATAGTGGAAATACCATCGAATAACCAACGAAAAAGCATAGATAACCATTTCTAAAATAGGGCACAAACCATGACCAATAATAAATATGTCATTCCATTTTATAGTGTCAAGTAAATAAATCTCAAAATAGAGTGTATCAATAGAAACCCCAAAATTTTCTCGACTCCATGACAAGAATCTCATCCATGCACATCCCAAAACTGATTGAATTTATGAGCATGTCATCTTTTCCCTTCACCTGACCTGCTACAATGAAATCTTCTCGGGTACTCGACGGTATCCCAAGTAGGGTGTGAGTACAACTTATTAAGCCCCCACTAACACTGTCTAAATATATATAGTCTAAATATATATTTCATGCAAGTACTAAATAATTACAAGTAAATAAAAGACAACTCATGTATCTATTAATCTTAAAGTTTCTTCTAATTTAATCCACCATTAGATCCAGATTCAATAATTATTTCATCTTAGTGCTTAATTCACCCTTTTTAAATGTTTAATGGATTAATCATATTAATCAATCAAAAATCATATAAGAATAATTCATTTTCCCATCTTAGAAATAAAACACATCACAACAACTACATTATCTTCACCTCGAAATGTCTATCTAGGTGGAATTAAACCATTAGGGGAATAAAACCTTGTCTGCTTCCCTAACCGATGCAATGAAGGGTGGAGTTTAGAGCCTTTGTCCAACTCAAACTATGGGAAAATAATATTAATTAAATACCTCACTCTTCCAAGCCATGTGCACATTCTTATTTTTCCATTCACCATAGATAACCACATTGTAACCAATCATAACAAGTATCATTAGAATTATCTCAAACAATATATACTAAAATGTGAATCAATATTATGACACAATCAATTATCAACTTTAGAATTTCTATCTCATAACAATTTTTTCCAATTCCCATTCCACATGCCTAACTCACTAATTATATTCAACCATTTCTTGTGTATTAACCCACTTATATATTTCAAGTGAAAAACATAATTCATTTCTTACATTACCCTTATCCCATTCAATACATTTCTCATGTTAAGCCAAACAACCCCTTATCCATTACCCAAATCTTGAAAAAAAATACTAATAATAGATTTTTAATAATTACATTAACCAATGTAAACAATATTCATGGGATCTACTTAATCACAAGTCAATTTCACCCTTTACATTTCTGTCAACCACATTTGGAAGGGTCTACAAACCCCATGGGTATCCCTAAATTGGTTAAGTGATCCTGCATGAACAACTTGAGGATCAAGAGTGGTTAAATTGGTAATTTTGACCCCCATTATATCAAATCTTACAAACTACACCAAGAACACATCATGTAGAGAATTAGAAAGCAACTCTAGATGAAACAATCTATGAAAAACCCTTGGGATATAACTTGTACACCACCTAACTAAAATCCATTGATTAACACACGCCTAATAGAAGCCTTAAAATCCATATTCAGACATCGTATGAAACCTCAACCTATATTCTACTAGAAAACAAAGGTTTTAGAGATTTTAATGTAGATAAAAGAATGATGAAAAACCCGAACCAAAAATATAAGCAACAAAAGTATTAAACTTACCCAGAGCTTTGATATGAAATCAAAGACACTCAAAAGATCTAGAGATAAATTATAATCACCCTTGGAATCCCTTGGAATCTCTGGTTCATTACTAGGGTCCAACAGATGAAATGAGGGGTGAAAATCCAGTGAGGGTTTCAAATACTGTAATGGAATTTTTGTAATATTCAAAACATTACAGGGGCTCACGGTTTACCCAAATGATTTGAAAAAATATATAAAAACCATATGAAATCTACTCTTCAAGGGAATCTGGATCACATGGTTACCTAGGATATCCAAATATTTTGAAATACCATTCCTTAAGCTTTTTTCCATGGCCAAATGTTTCTTCGGAATTCTGAACATCTTTTTTAACCATGCGCCCACCATGTGCCTTGCAAAGATTGAACTGATTATCCCCTATCTCCTGTCCCAAACCCTCTAAATACCCTGGATACCCCACATACTCCCCATAAACACCTCATTTTCTAAAACAAGTGAATAATTCCAAAATTTAAATAGGGACATACCTCCACATCATTTAGGATCATACATGATCTATTAGTATTTAAAAAAGAGGAATTATTATTTGGGATTTCACCGAGTTGGAATCCCGTAAATAGAAAACATAGAGGAGCATCTTCAATTAAGTTATATGGTGAAATCGAGAGATGAATATAAAATCAAGTCATATATAGTAGGTTTGGGTGCCCAATTAAGAGAATTTCAGGAATTGGATTCCCATATAGGATACCTAGGGGAGTTGGTAACCTAGTTAATGAACTTATTGTGATGTGTCTCTCTTGTATGGGATAACGTTGAAATACTACCGAGGTAAAAGGTTTGGCTGAAATATAACCTAGGTTCAAGACCTAAGTGCAAGGGGTACCCATATATTTGACCTAGGAAATGTGGTGTCTGGGTGTGGGAATAGGGTGAAGGGATACCAAAGTTATAGGACCAAGGGAATAATTCAACATATTATGAAGATATGGGTAAAGGTTTTCTCAACTAGGGATGATTGGGAAAAGTATTTCCCTTGATGGAGACTATTTTGAAGTATCCACCCTTGTGGGAGGCCGAAGTGAATGACTAAACATAATATGAAGAATAGGGGGAAAAGGGTTCCCCATGTAGGGATAAATACGCAACGGGCTTACCATGCTAGTGTCCTTGGTGAAGGGTTCACCATATTTTTTGGTCTGCGTGAAGGATTCAACCTAATATGAAGTAATGGGAAAGGGTTTCCCAATTTTGTATTGTTAGGGGAAGGCTCAACCTAGCATTGATTGTTGGTGGAAGTTTATCCCAAGTGGTATTCCTTATTAAAGGATTCTTCCTAGTATGAGAGCTGGGTGAAGGTTTCACACTATTTTTAGGGTAGGGAAAATGGAAACCCCAGTTTGAGACCTAAATGAATGGTTAAACCTAGTTTGAGAGTAGGGTGAAAGGTTCTCTTAATTATGGGGCCCTAATGAAGTAGTAATAATGTAAGGAACTTAAGGGAAATCATTCTCAGGTAAGGGAATTGGGTGACATCACACTTTAGATAGAGGCCTCCAGGGGTGACAATGGTATATTGTGTCATAGTATACATCCCCAAGATGACTAGGGTGCATCATTCCCTAGTTTGGGGTCCTTAAAGGATGTTGGGTGAAGGTATTGTGTACCTCATATACTATTGGGAATGTTTCTAGAAAATTGTACCAATGTATTTCTATTTATAGACAAATGGGGTCTTTGGTATGTAGACCTAGATTAATGACCCATGGGAATGAAAAATTGGGTGTGTATAACATGGAAACCCACCAAACCTCTAGTGAATTATGGGTGAGTGACACCTATGGATGTGAACCTCATTATGTGAATCTGGGTGAATTACACCTGAGAATGTAATCCATATTTTTCAAAAAAAAATCTAACATTAGACAACAAAAACGTTTTATTTTTATGTTTATTTTTACTTAGTGAGTAGTCAAAAAAATTCTTAAAAATAATATACCCCTTACCAGTTGATATACCATGTATAAAGTAATTTTTAAGTAAAAAAAGTCATTGTAAACCCCATAAAACAGGATTTTTATTTCCATCCCCCTTTTCATCATTAATAGGTGAAATACATAGACTACCCCCAATGAGGGATTCCCATAACCATGTTACCATACAATGATATTATTTTTTGAATCTCCTTCCATTTGTGTGCAAGAGTTCTTGTGGCACATGTAGTTCCCTTTAAATTCCCTTTTGGGGTGTAGAGATTATTATATTCCCATGTTGAACTCATCTTTTATGGGTGTTGGGAACATCATGAGTTCATTGATAATGTTATTATTATATATTTTCCAGTTCCAACTAATAAATAGAGAGTTATTTGGTTGTTCAATGTTGGTAGAAACATTTTTATCTCTCCTAGGATTAATGAATGTGATCCAATTTTCCTTGAGAAATGTAGATTATTATCTAACCAATTCCCTTGTTTTAATCAATGGGTGATATTTTCTTATCAATTATTCTTATAAATACAATAATGTTTAAAATTATTTTTTTATTATTCCATAATCAATATTAATGATTCCTCTTCCAATCAATAATATAATATTTCAATGTGATATTCCATTTATTTAATTCCCTAACAGGGAAAGTATTCACTTTAGAAAGGAATTCCTTTTTGAGTATGAGGGATTGTACTTATAGTACACCATTTAATGTTGGAATTAGTTAATTTGGTGTTCCTATTAGTGTCAGTCGGTACATAAACAACATTGAGTGGTGTGAAAATCAGTATTGGTGACTCATTAGTTCATTAAAAATTTACCATTCATTTACCTTAACTTATTTAGTGAATTTAACTCACTCTCTTATATATAAAATTATTTATATATTCATTCACATGATATGAACATGGAATTACACAATAAATGACACCACGTTTTCATAAAAAAATTCACCTCCATCATGGATGACTGTATCCCTAGTGTATAGTTGTCATTATTTATAGGATTGCAAGGTCAATTTATGTATCCATATTCATTTCATTGGAAGGCATAATTAATAAGAATAATTAAATAGTTTTAAATTAAATTTGGAGGAATTTCTAATGGTTTTTTATTAGATGGTATTTTCACCAGAATTCCAAAATTCATGATCACTGAAATTTCATGTTTTTAGCAACTGAATAATCAAGTAGTATTAATTTTATTAACTATAAGCACAGAAATATTCAATGATGATTTTATGCATTGAGGATCTATTCTAATACCAGTGGTTTGCAGTCTAAGTAATGATCATTTTTTTATTTCATCAGTTTCACACTGAAATGGATGCACTCCCATGATTTTCCGAAGCTATAGGAATATGATGACTGTGTGGGACTCAAAAAATTATTATGGGGTGGGGGGGGCACCTAATGATGTGTTAGGTGATATTTTTTTATGATCAACATGGATGTTATGTGGTTAGTTATATTCTTTTTACTTCTAGTGAAGTAAAAATACTATATAATTTTCCCAGGGATGTAGTATGTTAGCCCTAACCATATAATATAAATGTGTTCTATACATTGACGGTTTTTATTAATTTTATTCTCATGTGATTGTTGGAAGAAATTATATGTGCGTATTTACGGTTTACTCATGATTATTCTGTTTTTTAGAATTTAGTCTAATAGGGTTGGAGTGTCATTGAATGTGATGTTTGATTGGGTGATCTTCTAGTTGATTCACGATCCTTCTACTCAAAGATGAACAACTCGTTACTGTATAGTTATGTTCCTATGTATCCTCCAAACTAGTTGTATCAAAGATTGATTCCAACACTAGTGTTTATATCAAGAATCTCTATAATTATTACTTTAATTTCATTACATGATGTTATCTAATTCAGTGAGAGTTACTGTATTGGTATAACAACGTCAAAAGATGGAAATATCATGGTTGATAAGTTTGAAATGAGTGAATTCAGTTTTTTGAAGATGTGTATGAAATATAAAACAAACTAAAAAAACATTGAAATTTCATTAACCAGAGTCAAACAAAAAAATATCGATAATGATGAGTGGAAACAACTAGATATTAACGAACTCAATGTGTTTAGGTTATTTTTTAAATGAACTAATTAATTAAATATTATGTAAATTAAAACAATGTCAGAATTAATTAATTTTATATTATTTATTTAAGAGATATTGATTTTTTTCAAAAAGGTGTTCTTGATGCTTATTTTATTCGACATGCAGTTATTAATAGGAAGAGAAAGACTGAAATATGTGAAATATTTTTTAATGATCTAGGGTCATATCAAGTTGGTGAATGTCACTTTCATAGACGATGTATGGGAATTAATTTTTCATTAACCGCTACTGGAGATTTTTTAGGGGATGTTCACATTTTTTAGTAGTGATACAAGAAAATCATATCAATGTTACACTGAAAGTATTCTTCAAGGATCCCTTGACAATGGTCATCACTTATGAAAATCTAAACTGTCCTCATTTTTTAAAAAACATGTTGAAAAATGTTCTCCACCACTATCTGGTTAGCCCAATCCCACGGAGGAATAATTTTTTCACGAAAATTATTAGATCAAAACCTTAGTACACAAGGTCACCAGATATTTTTATCTAGTTATGTTTTGCATCTATACCTCACTATGTTAAAGAATAATAAAAATAAAATAGTACTTCCAGCAAATATTTTTATTCCTGGAATAAAATACCCTTTTTATCCAAGTGAATCACACTTTAGAATCCATATAAAAGTAAACCACTTCCCTGATTCTTCTTGAGTTCATCTCAAAATGACTAAACCAAAATATTACCTCAACTACTTCTATTAATACCAAAAAATAATATTTCATCTTATAAAGTGAATCCACTAGCTAAAACCCAAGCATAGATTTTTTTTCATTCCTTTTATGGTAAACACAAAACATGTTGTACTCACACATGGATCAAAATCACCCTCAAAATCTGTATCTACATAACATTTAATTTTTCTTAATTAATTTGAATTCCAAATAAGTGTCTTAAATTGACATGAGATATATAATGATCTTTTTAACATCATCCCATTATTATTTTTACAAAATTTTCATATTAAAGATAAATAATATCACTAAAAAATCATTATCAAGGCATGTGAAAACCATGGAATGAATTAAAATTCTGATAGATAATGAATAAATTACCTTTTACAGGTATTTTTCATTTTCATACAATCAATTTTCTTTCCCCTTTTTCAATTTTTAATGCTCAACCATGGGGAATTAAATTTATTTACATCTAATCATTGTGAAGCATTCAACGATCTTTCAGATGTATACCTTTTGTGGTGACACCAAAAATTTCGTTCATTTATCCCTTATAATCCTTAGTCTATGAATCTTTTTTAAAAAACAAATATCCTTAAATTCAGATGTTCTAGATAACTCACACTTCAGTTCTTCGGTTTTTATAATTCATAGACCCACAAAAATAATGTCATCGATATACAAGAGTTGGATGATAAATAAATCATCCTGCCAAAACTTCTATTATAGAAAATGATCTGAGATCCATCCCAAGATATCATTTTCAACCATAAATCCAATTATTTTTTAGTTCCATGTAATCTTTCTGGATATTTCCCATTTTTTTACATTGCCTCTAGATAGGTCTAGATCAAGTTGACATACCTCTACTCTAATCTCCCTGATTTACATCTTTCATTTGGATCAATTTATTTTGTGGTTAATTTTCACTACCATATGTTTTAAACATTTAATTCATGTTCCCAGACATCCTTTAACATGATATCTTCATTCAGGACCAAATTTATGACATCCTTAAAAAATAATTTGGTTTTCAGAAGAATTATTAACATTCATGACCATCGACTCCTAACACTCTTGTAGAAATGACAATAGAATTAATTCCTATACATATTCATTTAATGTGACTTTAACCAACAAGATATGACACTAGATCATATTAAAATCATTAACATGGTCCAAAACTAGTATCCCTTATGAAATTCATAAATTGAAATCCAATGCTTTATAAAAACCAAATTTAATGATTTAGGTTTTTCATGAATACCTATTAAATATTACATTAATAATCCCATTATATTATATTATTTTATATTTAATGAAACATTACAAAAAAAACTATATTATAATCACACAGAGTGTATTGTAGATCATAAACTCCCATTTAGTGTTTTTCCATTGTCTCTATATTGACTCTGATTAATTCCATTTCAGGATCCTTTTATAAAATATTTTATTATATATAAAACCTTCATAAACCCAAATCAGTTATAAAAAAATTATCAAAATTTATATTTTAATTCCATTATACAGATTCAGTAACTCAAATTGAATCATATAACCTCAAGGCATGAAACTGAAATTATAATATCTAAGATTCTTGAAGAAATCCTTGGACTAGGATGTGTGATCTAATACCACTTTCTATAATGATACTTATTCATAAAACATTAAATTCAACAAATTTTAATGCACCCAAATAATGATTTTCAATCCACATGAAGTTTACCCTTCAAGAATTCCTACTCAATGACACAAAAAACCACTAAGAATAAATTATCAACTATATAGGAAGCCTGAATACACCTAAATCACCATAGTGGGTATATATCATATTTACATCATACCCACCACATATATTCGTACTCTAATATTGAACAAAAATTGAATAAAAAATTGGGTATTATAGTTTCATGATCACATATGATATTTTCCTTGGATAAATATTGATTCATGACCCCCCCCCCCCCCCCACACACACACACATGTGGTATTTTATGATCCTAAAATGTTGATAAATTTTTATTCAAAATATTCAATGGGAGGTGTTAGTGTTGTTATCATTTTATATCATCACATGTAAAAGGATGTGTTTCCCTTATTTCTGTTACTTTGTGTGATTGTAAAATTTCAACCATGAATGTACACGTCAATTTATGATCATGTGGCTCAATGTTGGATGAAATTTGGTTTTAAATATGTTAAAACATATCTATAAATACGTATTGTAGCTCTGATAAATTATGGAAATCCAATATGTTATGAAAATAAAAATTCACGAATAAATTAAAAATATATATTTTTAAAAGCTTTGTTATTTTTATATAAAAAAGTAATTTAAATAAATGAAACAACTATGTGTATCCTTGATAACCAAGAAAATTTATGGTTGCATAAAATGTGATAAAATAAATGTTTTACAATATAATATTTAGATGGATTGGTGGTTTGATTCACTAATGTACATATGTATAAAAAGATTGAATTAATGATGAATGAGGGTTTTTTGGATTGTAAAACTTTTATGAATTCAATTTATTAGTTGGAATATTTTGAATTCATTAGTGTTAGATTATATGGTATTGATAAGTGAGGCAAGGAAAACAGTAATGTCTAAGTATATTTCATTATATTTAATATGTGTGGGATACGTTGGTCAATGATCACCCCCATGATGCATTAAGCATTTAGTTCTACTATATATCTATTGGGAACATCACATTTTCCCTAGACTCTACTCTCATAGTAGCAAGTGACATACTCGTGATGTTGAAAGGGATTATAAGGATTCTCTCATACCTCATTGGTAGTGAACCATGTTCTTTATCCATGATTATGTTGGTATTTTATCCTTTGAGTTCTCACTCCTTAAGATACAAAAATAAAGCCTGATATCTTGGATTATGCTTCCACTCTTATAAATTTCCACCCTTACACTCCTCATTTGATCATTCATTAATAATAAATATATGTGTGATAAAAGACAAGAAAAATACATTGTTTGGGTTGCAAAGATCATATATCAACTGAAATATCACAGCCTCCTAATACTCTACCTATAAGAATAGCTTAGTATTCTAGGAAAATTTAACTATGTAGGTAAAACAGTCCCCCTTATAGATGTGCTACTCATCATCCTCTACTCCCTGTTCTCTAGATGCTACAACTCTACTACCTAATAAAGTGATACTTGTTAGATATTTTATAATGAATTGAAGTGGTGTATCGTGTATAGTTGGTAATATATAACATGTAGAGTATTTTTTTAGTGAAAAAAAATTAAAAATGGAATGAATCCTCCTTTTAGTCTTATTCACCTCCTCTATTTCATGAATTACAAATTTCAATCTCAAAATTATTTACACACAAATGATTCCTTATGCCATTATTTAATTTTTTTAAAGTTCTAAGAGATTATAATTTTGGAATTTATGTGAATATAATTGGGATTAAATGAAAATTATATCTCCTCACAATATAACTCTATATGGAAATATCTACAAAAAAATACCTAATTTGGGAAGACAAAATGTATGAATAGATTCATTCCATTTTCATTTGTTATAAACTGATTTTATTTAAATTCTATGGCCTTAAATATGATTTTGAGTACCCACTTGATTTAGTTTTTTCTACTACAATATGGGATCACTATATTTTTTTGTGCAGTATGATCCGTGAAGAAAAATTTGAAGGGGTTGAGACTATGTGTAAGACTACGGTTTTATTTTTTATCCTTATGGAAATAATATTATTATTTTCATGTAATTGGACATTTACATGGAATTGGTTAAGGTTGAGGTTGTGTTGGATCTTATTAAGATGTTGGGAAGGTTTTCGGATATGTTGGACAATGGGATGGTATTGATAGAGGATGAGGTTTTGTTGGATATTTAGGAGTTTCTTGGGAGTTATGACATGTTTTCAGGGCTTAAGGATGTATTGTTATGCCTTGACATAGTGTTCTACTATGAGGATTCATTGGATATACTTGAGAGGACATAAAAACATAGGTTACTTTACTATTAAGAGATATAAAGAATACATTGTCTACCACATACCCCATTTTTTAATTAATCTCACACACCATTAATTGTACAACCATGACTTATCATTTATTTACTCTAAACAAAAAATTTCCATTTAGTTCTCAAATAAAAACTAAAATAATACAATTTCCAAGAATCATCACATTCTAATGACTTCAGAATATAATATATTAGAAATTTCTTTATTGTTTTAAAATCAATAAAAAGTCTAAAATAAATAATATTTATGTACATTAACACTAAAAATAAATAAATTATATATAAATTATTTATAAAAATAAATTTAAAAAATCGACTAAACAATCAACTAAATATTTTAAAATGATTTTCCATGATCGATCTACATTTGAGCCATCATCAACATCAAATACGGACAAAATAAATTCCAAAGACAATTATCTAAAGTTATTATTTTCATTTTGCGAACCTTGTGTTTCTCTTTGGTCTAAATAATGTTCTATACGTGTTTATCGATTAAATTATTATGAATATTAATCCCTTCTTATAATCAATAATTTTGTTTTTTCTAGATGATAATATTTTTATTAAATGTAGTAGTGTGATCATGTATAAAATATATTTATTCTCATACAAGATTATTTTGAGCCTTAATTATACATGCCTATATCAAATTTCTAATTTTTGATCTGGTATTTCAAATTTATTTGTCATTTTATTCGTAATATTTTCACCTTAGTGGATCCAGAGAAAGTGGATTCAATACATTCCTATAAAGTTCCATATAACGTGTTTAAAGTTAGAATGTTTACTAGACTCATAGGATGCTACCACTATTTTATTTTATATTTATTTTAAACATATACTTTTATGACATATCATATAACCAAATTTGTTATGTTCATCTACCTTAACTAATGTTATATGGAATTCTGAGAGTCGATAAATCAGTTATCCATGTAATTTATTATTATATTATATTAACCGAGTAAAATATTTGAGCTATATTGTGATGTTTCATTTGTCTACATCAATTTTTTTCTGATACATAATCAATGGTTAATGGTGTGTGTTGATAGATAGCTATATCTAATTCAAAAGAAACTACCCTACTCATGATTCAGAGTTGTTTGTAGTTGTGTATAAACTAAATTTCATGAGGAATTATCTTTTTGGAAGACATTTAAAGGTATTAAATAACCATAAAATTATTAAACACATATTTCCTCAAAGGTATTTCGATCAAAGAATATTCTTCTAGGTAGACTTTTTTGAGTCATTTGATTCTAATATCTTGTATAATTACATAAAAGGAAGTGTGTCTATCAATTCCAAAAGTAGTAAGGTACATCCTTAAAGGGTTCTCATAGAAAATGAGGAATAGATATTGATGTGTCTCATAGTTAAAATCTATCTATACAAGATTATGTATCATATTGAGAATCATTTATACAATATAAACCTTACAATATCTATCATAGATTTCATCAAGGATTCATGATTTTTATTTCCTATTAATCATTATTCGATATAAACTCGATGGTGGAGGGTTTTATGAAGGTGGATTCCAATAACCTTTTTCCTTTTTATATATCCAATGAAATATAGTGGACCCTACTAGGATTATGGAGATGGTAATAAATGAGTTTTATGCTTATTGATAATTCCTACATCCTAGAACCACAAATATTTAATGTAATGTTCACTTCAAAAATTAGTGGATTGGAATGAAAAAGGGTATCATAGGGTTTTTTTTCATGATAACTTACTTTATAACACGTAAAATTATAATTTCAAATACATATGTGTGTTCTTTATCCCCTACCATGAACAATGTGTAAATGCTATAATATCCTCATGGACTTTGTGACCATTCTATCTAGATCATATGGAGGTTAAGATATGATGTGGGTGATTGTGGATAATATTACTCTAAAAAGAACATATTTCCTACAAAATAATCTCATTCTATTGATGAGTTATGAAAGATATATGTCATATAAATCATAAAGTTTCATTGCATACCATTTAATATCATCTCTGACAGATATATAAGGTTCATGTCCAATCTTTTAAATGGATTCAATGATCTTTAGGAAATTAAATTAAAATGAGTACAATTTTTATTCTACAAACCATTGTATAGTTTAAGAAAACTATTCGTATATACCAAAAATCAATGTAACATGGGAGGATCAATTATCATGGGAATAAATCTCAAAATAAACTACAACTAATCACCTATTTAAATGGATATATTCAAATATAATTATGTAAAACTATATAATTCACCTCTTTATTAAAATTCAAAGATATTAATCAATTATAATTGAACCTTGTGTTATAAAATAGAAATGAAATTAGGGGAATTTGATTTTAAATCATCTAATGTCTTCTTAAAGTTATAAAGAGTCATAAAATTAAAATTTAATGTGACTAATTATTATTAAAAAATAATTATAATATATTCCTTCATGTGTAACTAATATTGGGTCACTGATTAATAAGAAATAAATTTAAGTTGAATTTATTGTTTTTAGACTTTTAAAATATGTAGTATGAGTTAGGAAAACTTCTAATCTACTATAATTACCTCCCAATTTTAGTTCAATGCATAGAAATTTATATGCTTCAATTCTGAAAAATTATGTACATTAATATATGAAAATTATTTAGTAAGTTGATAATAATCATTGATTTAATGAATCATATGGGGCATACACTATTTCTTTCATTGATCATAGAGATAAGTTGTTATGAAAAAATGGTTTCTCTTTTTTAGGTTAAGAGAAATCTTGGAAAACTAAAAAATCAAACATGGGAGTGGGAAGTTGAGGTAAAATATAATTGTTTGGGATTTTTCCCTCATGAGGATGAATAAATATTCTGAGGGTCAAGAAGAGTGGTCATGTAATATAAAAACCATCAATGGTAAGTACTTACATTAAATTCTTATGTTTAACTCATTTATTAGAGTGGTTTCATCTTCAATAGATGTTATAAAAATTTGTTAAAGGGTGAAAGACAGGTAAAGGGGAACCTAAGGTGTTGGATTATCTTTGGTTACTCTATTGGTATATACTAGGAAGGTGCTAGTTCCAGGTAGGATATATCATTTATATTAACTCTATTAGGTATTGGTTGGATTCTTCTAATTACAAAATAGATCTATTTATTAAAATCATGGATAAATTTTTATTTTTATTTTCTAATAACATAATTTACTAAAATTCCTAAAATTGTTATTTGGGGCTCATTCAATTGTGATGTCCCACATATTGTGATTCCTAAATATTTTACAATATCCAAATTATATTCATCCTCCACCTATGTGTGTGTTTTATGTGATTAATAACAAGATGTTTTTTAGAAATCTAGGTCAATTTATCTTGGTTTAAATTCCATATATTCTTGTTTTTTAATTGTTGTAGGTGTATTCACAAACATCTCAAATTTAATTCTATCGAAAAATGTTAGCTTATTCAGTTTCTTTTTGTTATAGCAATTTTAGGATTTCAAAAGAGGTAAGGAAAAGTAAATACATTGGTTTGGTTTTCCAATATAGATATCCTTTAGTGAAATTATTATAAGGCTTAGTGATTTTTATCTTTAATTACATAAATTGGTCTTATGGTGGACTAAGGTATTACCTCATAACATAAGCATTGTTCTATAATTAATCTTATTGTTAATCCCCTTCCTTCTCTCATTTTCATAAAGAGTTGAGAAATAAAGTTTTTGGTGTTATGTAAAATCAATTGTAATGTAATGTTTTGAAATAATTATGTCTTTTAAAAAATGATGTATAATGGTTTAAATTTCCCTTTCTTTATATTATTTATGTGTATCATTTTTTCTTTTCTTAATTAAAAATATAATGAATTTTTTTTGATTTATTGTTTACCTAACATGGTAATGTGTTATCTATGTTAATAAATAATTTAAATTGGATTATTATCTATGTATTACTATTTCCCCCCATAGTTTGAATTATGATTTGGATTGTTAAAAATGTTACTTCCATAGTCGTTTTCTAATATAGTTTTCCTAAATTATTATACAAGTTGTATCTATTTTTGAAATACACATTGATAGGATGTAAATTGTGATGTAAAGGGTAATTTTATGATTTTATAGTATTGATTCATAAGTAAAATGATTTTTTATTTAAACTATGATGGTAATGGATGTCCTCACAACACCCTAACTCTAGTATACACCTTCCTCTCTTCCAAAAGGTATGGGAGGAAATATGACCCTCACTATAGTATAAATTATTACTTTTAATGGATGGGATGATTATTATACCTCGACTCGGGAATATTGGTCATCTCGGATTCTAGATTAAATAAATATCTTGTATGTTATGTATGTATTTTCTTGGTATTGGGATTTTTATTGGTATCATTGATATCTACGTAAAATGGATTTGAAAAACAACATGTTGTTTATGCAACTTATATCCATTTATTGTTTCTATATACACTTTATATTACGAATGTTTGTTAAGGTGTGGGTTGGTGAGTGCCTATTAGGTATTCTTAAACTCATACCCTGTACATTCCCTTTTAGAGGAATACAAACCATTTCATACATGATACAAATAAGGTAAAGGAATGTGATCATGTGAGGTTTGAACACATACAGAATGGATTTTAGGTGGATTCAATGTAGGTTCTAAAATATGGTTGATATGTTTACACATGTATTTTTATTGACATGATCCATGGGAGTTCTATCTCATGGATTCTTTATTTTTTTCATTTAGACTTGTTTTGAACACTAATATTTTTTATATATCATGTTTATTCCAATCACTATAATGATCTTGGAAATCCATTTTTTTTTCTTATAGGTTAAAAATTTTATATTTATTTACCAAAGTCCAAAATCCTTATGGTTGGAACTATTATATTCCCTATGTGGTTTTATCTTACCTCACCCATAACGTTAAACTATAAAAATAGGCATAAAACCTTAACAGGAAGCATTATGAGTACCATTGGGGTTTGGGGTGATTACTTGTGATCACCTCATTAACATGTCCAAATTTGTGAATCATGTAAAATAAATATAGGTAATAGATCATGAATTTTTATTTTTGGGAGAATATATAGAAGGAAGTAAAATAGTTCTAGGATGGACAATGGATAGTGACGACACGATCTTTGATCATGGGGGTGTATTGGTTCCCGCTTCCATGAGGGAAGAGTTGATGTTGGACTCCCATGAGTCTTAGTGGTCAATGCACATAGTTTTTATAAATATGTATCAAGATATAAAGTGGAACATTTAGTGGAAAAAATAAAGAGATACGTCATTCTTTTACTCTACCATTTCTAAAACAATCATACGATCAAGGAAAAGCACCATAAAAAAGGTGGACTACTTTAGCCACATAATACAATAGTATAGAAGTGGTATTTTGTGATGATGGACTTCATGATAGGGATTCCAAAGACCCTAAGAAGTCCATATTCACATTGGGTAAATTTTTTTGAGTAGAAAAAATGGAAGATTACATTCAAATTAAAGAAATTCATTATTTAGATATGTTGGGAGATATTTATATATAGGAGATAGTATGAATGCATCGAGTTCATTACAGTTTCATTCTAGAATTGGACACACATTTTCTATTGTAGTTTTGAAAAGGATATTTTAATGTTTTGGGGTCTAAAATTTATTTTTATATTTTTTATCAACTACATAATGATTGAAATTTAGAGAGGAAGATCCATATCATAGAGTACTTGCTTCGAGAATGTTTAACTGAATTCAGTGGAGTGTGGGATGACCCTATATCCTTGATGGAGTTTGTATAAAATAATTGTTTCTAGTATTAATTTTTTATTTCACATTTTGAGGATAATTATTGGATTCCTATTCACTCATTTCTATTTAAGAACAAGGAACATGAGGCAGTTGTTTGTGAGATAATACTTTTATAGGAGACCTCTGATAGAGTGTAGTTAATGAGAATGTGGTTGGATACATCTCTGAGTAGAAAATAATCGTATTCCAACCAAAGGATATGCAAAATGGAGTTCATAATGGGAGACATGATTTCATGAGTGTTTCACCTCAGTTGGGGTATCATTATAAGTAGAATAATAGGATCATGAAACCATGGATTGTGGGTTTCTTTTTGATCATTGACAAAATTGGATTTGTGGATTACCAAATGGGCCTTCCTCTGGGATATTGAACTTGGAATAAAGTGTTATGTATTTCTATGCTTCAGAGGTGTGATGCTGATCCTATGTATGGGATTGACTATAAGGAAATTATGTTAGATCCAGATGTATCATTTTGGAGTGCATGATTCAAGATTTTTGAAAAAAGTGGAAAGGTGTTGATGTGTGAGATAATAACACCTTTTCGAGTCTACTGTTATAATTAATGGATCCAAGAGGATATATGGGAGTTGGACTTTGATGTTTGTGTATAATGGCCCATTTTTGTCAAGTACAACTACTAGAGGAACATATCTATGATTAATGTCATCAGAGGGGGGTATTTTTAAAACCCTTATTTTTATAATGTACATTAATTTATGTTTTATCATATATTAAATGATTTTTTTAGCCTTGTGAGGGTTTTACTTGGATGTGGGGAAAATTGTACTTTGTGGGTGTCTTAAACAACGTTTTTTGAGAATTTCAAGGTACACCATTGGTATTACCATACAATGTTTTAGTATATCTTCTACCGTGAGAATACTCATCTGAAACAGGTTGATTAAAACTCCATTGGTAGGTAGTTGTCTCCGGAGTATAGTTTTGGGGTCCTCTTGTGCACCATGCCAATAGAGGTTGACAACATTCCATGGTGGATGGTGTGGTGATTCAAATCTAGGTAATGTTTTCACATAATTCCTTAGTGGGTTCTCATGTACGGTTTCCTAGGCTAGTGGTGTTTGACCTCCATGACCACGGAGGGAATCACTATACAATGGTAATGACTATTTTAGAATTTCGTAATTACTGATTTAGTTTTTTATCTTCAGGGGGTGTAACACCCGAGACTTTTATGTTATATAAATCATCAAAGGAATATTTTTCTACACAACACTTGCTTGGCTTGCTTTACACGCAATCGCGACCTTCCTCGATAGCTTGCGTCGTATGCAATACCGAGTTTCACTAAACAACAATATGCTATTAAAACTAGCCGTTATGAATAGTAATAACCAATTTTTGAAATTTTATAAATTTTATTTTTTAAAATGGACTTCATTTTTGGACTCAGAATATCGAAATTAGCCTAGGGTGAAATTTTGGTATTTTTCTGAAAACTTTCATTTTTTGATGAATAGTGAAACCACTAAGTGGTAGGTTAAAAACTGAATTTTGCATTAAACTTAATTTTACCACTTCTGTGAATGGAATTTCGAAAATCCGACAGACACGGTTAATATCAAGGA
Source organism: Viscum album (assembly GCA_963277665.1). Lineage (NCBI taxonomy): Eukaryota > Viridiplantae > Streptophyta > Magnoliopsida > Santalales > Viscaceae > Viscum > Viscum album. Next base: position 838,846,060 of record OY728125.1, on the reverse strand, counting down.
CTAAAATGTGGTTCAATGAGATGAAAATAATTTTTGGTGAATAGTAACTTTTTACTTTTTTTTACCACGGTTAATAGTAAATAGGGTAACTAAGGGTGAATATGATATTACTATTACCCTAACACATGTCCTAATTCTATTGGATAAGTGTAATTAGACAAAAAACAACCTTATGAATATAATATGACCATTTAGGCCCACTTGGATTAGATTAGGACATTTATCATTAATTTATTTAAAGAAGGGTTAAAATAGTTAAAATCAAAGTTTAATAAGTAAATAATTTGTAATATGGGGTTATACATAAGATAAATTCGATTGTAAATATTCATTAGAAAGATAAAAAGATTTCCTACATGATGGTATTTTATTTTTAATTTTTAGACATCAAATAATTTAATTTATTTATGACACAAAGATGATGCAGTAATTATCTTATTAATGAAATATTGACATAATTGATAATATAAATACCAAAATAAATGTAATTTAAGACTTTTTATGAATTACACTAATTTTTTAGGTTACTATGATATATTAGTGTTGATTTAAGAAACTTGGTTCGAACATATAATTCTGTTATGACTTTCACAAAAATCATATATCAAATAGTGTCAAAATTGACACAAAATAGTTTTTAAATAAAATATTATATTATTAATTGTTATTTTATTCCTAAAAATCTAAGATTCGGCCAAATGACTTAGATAAGGATATATATATTAATAATAAAAAATTTGGGGTTCGTTTGGCATGTTATAGTAAGTGTATTAACCATATAGTGAAAGAAAACAAAAACACATGGTAAAAGTTAAATTATTTAACTTAGAGTTAAATCTAATTGATATGGTTAAAATAATATCCCAAACCTGTCTAAATACTATTGGTTGATAGACTTTCGACCCTTCCCCACTTTAGCTTCGAAATAAGACCCTTTGGAACCATTATAAACCGATTTTTACTTTAATATAAAATAATATTTTGAGATATTCCTAAGGTGCCCCTCTCCTCCCTTATAAAAGGGCACCTCCTCCCCCTCCTCCTCACACCAATTTGAGCACTCAAGATCGGCCAACCCCTGCCATTTTCTCCTCTCCACTTCCCTAGAATAATCCTAGAGGTCCCTGTTGTCTTCAAAGACCAATCTTAGTTCCCTAAGTGGAGGATTCAAAGAGGCGTTCCAAAGAAGAGGTAATATCCATTACCGATCTTTTCAATTTCTTTCTTCTTCAACTTCTTCTTCTTTAGTTGTTCCATGATAAAGTAATAACATCAGTATTAATTACATACTGATATGTTATTATAAATATGAAACAACCCTAATTCACCTTCTATCCATCCTACGGAAAAATGAAATCACCGCGCGTGCGTACGTACGGAATACCATCTCCACGTCGTGGTGTAATCTATTTTCCACCATCACTTTACAAGGATGGGTATAATGGTGTAATGAGTAACTATTTATGATTATTATAAAGTAATATTGATACTGAAATAATATATATATACTCCAATACAGTTCCATGATCATAGGAACGATATCATCACTCGTGCGTACGTACGGAATACCGTCTCCACGATGTGATGCGACTCGTTCTACATGATCATCATTACATAGTAATTATATAAATGAATTGAATGAATAAATATGATATATGTTACACTAATAACATTCTGTATATAAGTTATCTATAACCTTAAAATGAGAATAAGAATTTATTCGGCAAAACACGCATAAGAACAAAAGGCAATAAAGACCCGAGTAACAAGTAACAATGAAATATTACTAACAAGAAGCTAAGAATATGACCATATATGATATCATATAAATATGTATGATTCTGGAATAAGTCAATAAAATTATTTAAACCATTATACAGGAGCTTCGGACACATACAAAGCAAACCGGACCTAAGGTAAGGGAAAATATGACAATCTCATTTTTATCCGAGATTGTTTATTCGTAAGTATTTACTGGGGTGTATTTTATCATCCACATCCATGTTTCATCAGTATGTAATATTATTTCCATCCACCTAAAATTGTTTAAATCCAATTTTACCCTTCGGTGAGTTTTTAGTAAAGAATAAGAAAGGAATCTTTTGTCGTTTTTCGTACGAGGAACTTTTTGACTTTTCCGACAAAAGTAAGAAAGAATGTTTTTTTAACTTATACGGCATGAATGGATTTCTAAAAAATTATTTCCAAGAAGCTTCCTTACAAGTATTCAAGTTTATTTTTAATCAACTTCTTTTATTTTAAAATTGTATGACATGTTAAGAAAGGAAAAGTGTTTTTGAAGTAGAAAGGATATTTTCCTCAAGAATGAAGTTCAAGTATTTTATCAAAATTATTTTCCATCTAAGATAATAAAAGGGTTATATTTTTACCACTATTATTACATGGATTTGATTATGTTGTGATGGAAACATTTTTATGAATTCCTTTATCTTATATGAATTGTTTTATGATGTCATGTTGTTTAAGAATCCCATTTTTATTACATGGGTTATGCGATGATGTGTGATTTATGATTATGTGGCACACATAAGAAAGGATTCATTATAAGATGGGTGGGACCTATATCTCCCTCCAATGCATTGGGTAATGATTTTATATCTCTTGAGATAGACAGGGCTAGAACGGTAGGTTATACCGGTTCAGTGAAACAGGACTGAAACGAGGGTTACTCGATTCAGAAAGGGACTTTGTCCACTAAGATAGTCTTGGAAATGAGTTATGACTAACAAGAAATGATTTTCCATGATTATGTGTGCATGCCACAAAGTTTCAAGTTTTATGATATGATAATGGGGATCTCATTTTCACTTCTATGATTTATTCCATGTTAATATTTTATGATCTCTTTTGCAGGTTATGATTTTCAAAAATATATGATATGAATTTTATTTCCTTTATTTTCCCTTGCTGATCATTTGAGCTCACCCTTTTATGTTTTCTTTTCCCCAGGTCAGGAAGATGGATATTAAGTAGAATATGCTAAAAGGGACCCTAGATATGATGAAATAAATGGGAGACACTATCGAAGATTTATGAACCAGTTTTTTATGTTTCACAGTTTCTAAAGACACTATACCTATACGGTCCTTTGTGGTTTTGTCATATGTTGTAATAAGTGTGCTTCAATTTTGAAGTATTAACATTGTATGTAATGTATGGGTCATTATAGTTGGTATCAGAGGAAAGGTATAGTCAACCTTTGGAAACTAGGATGTGAAAGCCTTAGTAAGATCCCTAAGGATAAGTCTAAGAATAGAACACAATCTTAGTGTTTTAGAAATGGACATTAATAACCTAGGATAAGACCTTAAGCATGAAAATTTTATTCTTGAATTATGTGGTTTTCCTATTATAATTAGTGTTGCTCACACTATTCTTATTGGTTTTAGTCAATGGCTGGAACCCGAAGGAACCGTGTTAATGCGGAATGCGATGGGAAATGCAATGATTGTCCCCCTGAGCAACCAAACGATATGGGAGCTGGAATGCAAAATCTTGTAGCCATGCTCACACAACTTTCTCAAGCTATGAATCATAAAGGACTTCCAAACGAGCAAAGGAAGGAGCAACATTATGTTGAATCCTTCATGAGGTAGCGTCCACCTTCTTTCAGTGGGTCTACTGATCCATTAGTTGCTGAACAATGGATTAGTACTACTGAAAAGATATTTTCAGTCCTTCAATGTTCTGAACATGATAAAGTCATCCTAGCAGTGTATCGTTTAGAAGGAGATGCTGATCAATGGTGGAATCTTATTAAGAATACGAGGCAAAGGGATGAAATTGAGTCTATGGAATGGGACGAGTTCAAGAACTTATTTTTCAATAAGTACTTCCCTTGTATTCTCCGAACAAGGATGGAGAAAGAGTTCCTTGAACTGAAGCAAAGGGATGATGAATCTATTGGTACCTATGAAGCAAATTTTACAAGACTTGCAAGGTACGCTTCTGGTATTATTATCCAACCTGAGAGTAAGATCGATCGATTCTTTAGTGGCTTAAAACCAAGTCTTCGAAGGGCGTTAGCCATAAGGGACTTCAATAGCTACGAGGAAATCGTTCGATGTGCTCTCAAAGTCGAGATGGAGATTGGAATAACCCATCAGTCACATGGGTTTGATAAGAAGAGGAAGATGGAATTCAAAGAAAAATCTAAAGAGCACACGGAAAAGAAGATGAGCTTTTCCTTATGCTCAAAGTGTGGAAAGAAACATGGAGGGAGTTGTCTTAAAGGGACAAGTAAATGTTTTAAATGTGGAAAGGAAGGTCATCGGGCATTTGAATGCCGTGATAATGGGAAGAAGATGTCTAATGACGCAAACAAAGGAAGGGATACACAGAATGAACCTACTACACCTCAATGTTTCAAGTGCAAGGAGATGTGGAATTATTCCAATCAATGCCCAAATCCAAGGGTTGATGATGATGGTTGACATCAACAAAATCTTAAGGCTAAAGACAAAGGAAAGTCACATGCAATTTCTATCAGCGATACGGAGTACGATAACGAAGTGGTGAAAGGTACACTTACCATCCACTCTAAAGTAGCAAATGTTTTATTTGATTCTGGATCCACCCACTATTTTATTTCTGAAAAATTTTCTAAGGTTATCACCGTACTACCTCAACAATTAGATGTTGAGTTATCTGTGACAACACCTAATGGCACAACAGTCGCATCAAAAGTTTATAATTCTTCTCCGATCGAAGTTTGTGGGAAAGTTCTTCCTGCAAATCTTGTGATCCTTCCTTTATTGAAATTTGATGTGATTCTTGGCATGGATTGGCTCTCTCTACATGGAGCTCATATCAATTGCCAAAGAAGGGAAGTCACATTTCATATTCCAGATCAATCTACGATCGTCTATCAATACAAGGATGAACATAACCTTCCAGTGGAAATTTCTTCCATCTTATGGGTATTGATTCTACTAAATGAAGGTTATTTATCTCAAATGGTTGGTGAGAAACTCACGATTAAGAATATGCCCATTGTACGGGAGTTTGATGATGTATTTCCGGAGGAATTACCGGGTCTTCCACCAAATCGTGAAGTTGAGTTTTCAATAGAACTCGTACCGGGCGCTTTGCCAATTTCAAAGACACCTTATAGAATTGCCCCAATTGAGTTGAAGGAATTGAAGAAACAACTCCAAGAGAATCTTGATAAGGGATTCATACTCCCTAGTGCGTCACCTTGGGGAGCACCTGTTCTATTTGTTAAGAAGAAAGATGGATCAATGAGACTCTGCATTGATTATCGAGAACTTAACAAGATCACTATCAAGAACAAATATCCTCTCCCACGCATTGATGACTTATTTGACCAACTACGCGGAGCTCAATACTTTTCCAAGATTGATCTTCGTTCAGGGTATCATCAATTAAGGGTCAAAAGGGAGGATATACCAAAGACAGCTTTCCGTACAAGGTATGGACACTATGAATTTATAGTGATGCCATTTGGTCTTACTAATGCCCCTGCTATCTTCATGGATCTAATGAATAGAGTCTTTAGAGACTATACTGATCAATTTGTGGTAGTCTTTATAGACGATATTCTTGTCTATTCAAAGAGCAAGGAAGAGCATGAAGATCACTTGAGAATTATATTGAAGACCCTGAGAAAGGAGAAGCTTTATGCCAAATTTACCAAGTGTAAATTTTGGCTTCAAAAAGTTTCATTTTTGGGTCACATAATCTCAAAAGAGGGGATATCTATGGATCCAGCAAAAATAGAGGTTATCGAAAGATGGTCGAGACCAACAACAGTAACTGAGATTCGAAGTTTCCTTGGTTTGGCTGGATATTATCGACGTTTTGTAAAAGATTTTTCACGATTATCTAATCCACTCACCAAGCTGACTCGGAAAGGAGTTAAGTTTGTCTGGACGGAAGAATGTGAAGAGAATTTCAAGGAGTTGAAAAGAAGGTTATCCAGTGCACCTGTGCTCACACTGCCTTGTAGTGGAGAAAGGTTTGTGATCTACAGTGATGCATCCAAGAAGGGATTGGGGTGTGTTCTTATGCAAAATGATATGGTGATAGCTTATGCCTCACGACAGTTGAAAATCCATGAGAAAAATTACCCAACACATGATTTGGAGTTGGCTGCGGTAATCTTTGCATTAAAGATTTAAAGGCATTACCTTTATGGTGAAAGGTGTGATATTTATACTGACCATAAAAGTTTAAAGTATATTTTCACACAAAAGGAGCTGAATATGCGCCAAAGAAGATGGTTGGAGCTGATTAAGGATTATGACTGCTCAATCCATTACCACCATGGGAAAGCAAACAAGGTGGCAGATGCATTAAGTCGACAAGACCATGCTAGTTTATCCATGATGAGGATCACAAAGGATCCAATATTTATGGATTTACAAAGGATGGATCTTGGAATTATAATGGAAGTGGAAAAATCTTATCTTTCTCAAATGAATGTTCAACCATCTATACATGCGAAGATTAAAGAGGCACAGAAAGAAGATGTCGAGTTACAAAAGAAGGTGAGAAATGTTCCCGAATTCAACCTTGATTGTGATGGGATAATAAAGTTCAGGAATCGGGTTTGTGTTCCTTCCATCCCCGAATTAAAGAAGGAGCTGCTAGATGAGGCTCATAGTTCTTCATTCTCTATTCATCCTGGAAGCATGAAGATGTATAGGGACCTGAAAGATTACTTCTGGTGGGATGGCATGAAAAGAGATGTTGCTGAATATGTCTCTCGATGCTTGGTTTGTCAACAAGTTAAAGCTGAGAGACAGAAGTCTAAGGGGATGTTACAACCATTACCCATACCCGAATGGAAATGGGAAAACATCACTATGGACTTTGTCACAGGACTTCCTAAAACATCCAAAGGCAATAATGCTATCTGGGTCATAGTTGTTCGTCTTACAAAGTCTGCACACTTCATTCCTATTAGAAAGGATTTCTCTCTAGATCAGCTTGCCAGGATATATGTAAAGGAAGTGGTAAGATTGCATGGAGTACCACTTTCTATTATATCTGATCGGGATCCGAGATTTACCTCGATGTTCTGGCGAAGTTTTCAGCATACTCTGGATACAGAGTTGAGTTTCAGCACTGCTTATCATCCCCAGACAGACGGTCAGTCTGAGAGAACAATTCAAACCCTAGAAGATATGTTGAGAGCTTGCTCTATGGATTTCAAAGGAGGTTGGGATCAACACCTACCTTTGGTGGAATTTTCTTATAATAATAGCTTTCACTCCAGTATTCAGATGGCTCCTTATGAAGCTCTCTATGGAAAGAAATGCAGGACTCCAACTTACTGGGATGAAGTTGGGGAAAGAAAGCTATTAGGACCTGATCTCGTTGATGAAATGGCAGAAAAGGTTAGATCTATTCAACAACACATAAGAGCAGCTCAGAGTCGATAGAAAAGTTATGCTGACAACCGAAGAAAAGACCTAGAGTTTGAAGTGGGTGATAAAGTGTTCTTACGAATATCTCCCTGGAAGAGGGTTATGAGATTTGGAAAGAAGGGGAAGTTGAGCCCTAGATATATCGGTCCTTTCGAAATACTGGATCGTGTTGGAAAGGTATCTTACCGATTGGCACTTCCACCGAATCTCTCTCAAGTTCACGATGTGTTCCATGTATCTCTCCTGAGAAAGTACATACCAGATCCTTCACATGTACTCAGCTCAGAAGTTGTACCGCTGGAGCAAGATCTTTCTTATGAAGAACAGCCGATAGAGATTCTGGATCGTAGCGAAAAAGTCCTACGAAACAAGACCACTCGATTGGTGAAAGTTTTATGGAGGAACCACCAACTTGAAGAAGCTACATGGGAGCTTGAGGATATGATGAGGGAGAAGTATCCTCATCTGTTTGTTACAAAGTGACGAATTTCGAGGGAGAAATTCTTTTTAAGGGGGGTAGAATGTAACACCCGAGACTTTTATGTTATATAAATCATCAAAGGAATCTTTTTCTACACAACACTTTCTTGGCTTGCTTTACACGCAATCGCGACCTTCCTCGATAGCTTGCGTCGTACGCAATACCGAGTTTCACTAAACAACAATATGCTATTAAAAGTAGCCGTTATGAATAGTAATAACCACTTTTTGAAATTTTATAAATTTTATTTTTTAAAATGGACTTCATTTTTGGACTCAGAATATCGAAATTAGCCTACGGTGAAATTTTGGTATTTTTCTGAAAACTTTCATTTTTTGATGAATAGTGAAACCACTAAGTGGTAGGTTAAAAACTGAATTTTGCATAAAACTTAATTTTACCACTTCTGTGAATGGAATTTCGAAAATCCGACAGACACGGTTAATATCAAGGACTAAAATGTGGTTCAATGAGATGAAAATAATTTTTGGTGAATAGTAACTTTTTACTTTTTTTTACCACGGTTAATAGTAAATAGGGTAACTAAGGGTGAATATGATATTACTATTACCCTAACACATGTCCTAATTCTATTGGATAAGTGTTATTCGACCAAAAACAACCTTATGAATATAATATGACCATTTAGGCCCACTTGGATTAGATTAGGACATTTATTATTAATTTATTTAAAGAAGGGTTAAAATAGTTAAAATCAAAGTTTAATAAGTAAATAATTTTTAATATGGGGTTATGCATAAGATAAATTCGATTGTAAATATTCATTAGAAAGATAAAAAGATTTCCTACATGATGGTATTTTATTTGTAATTTTTAGACATCAAATAATTTAATTTATTTATGACACAAAGATGATGCAGTAATTATCTTATTAATGAAATATTGACATAATTGATAATATAAATACCAAAATAAATGTAATTTAAGAATTTTTATGAATTCCACTAATTTTCTAGGTTACTATGATATATTAGTGTTGATTTAAGCAACTTGGTTCGAACATATAATTCTGTTATGACTTTCACAAAAATCATATATCAAATAGTGTCAAAATTGACAGAAAATAGTTTTTAAATCAAATATTATATTATTAATTGTTATTTTATTCCTAAAAATATAAGATTAGGCCAAATGACTTAGATAAGGATATATATATTAATAATAAACAATTTGGGGTTCGTTTGGCATGTTATAGTAAGTGTATTAACCATATAGTGAAAGAAAACAAAAACACATGGTAAAAGTTAAATTATTTAACTTAGAGTAAATCTAATTTATAAGGTTAAAATAATATCCCAAACTTGTCTAAATACTATTGGTTGATATGATTTCGACCCTTCCCCACTTTAGCTTCTAAATAAGACCCTTTGGAACCATTATAAACCGATTTTGACTTTAATATAAAATAATATTTTGAGATATTCCTAAGGTGCCCCTCTCCTCCCTTATAAAAGGGCACCTCCTCCCCCTCCTCCTCACACCAATTTGAGCACTCAAGCTCGTCCAACCCCTACCATTTTCTCCTCTCCACTTCCCTAGAATAATCCTAGAGGTCCTGGTCTTCTTCAAAGACCAATATTAGTTCCCTAAGTGGAGGATTCAAAGAGGCGTTCCAAAGAAGAGGTAATATCCATTACCGATCTTTTCAATTTCTTTCTTCTTCAACTTCTTCTTATTTAGTTGTTTCATGATAAAGTAATAACATCAGTATTACTTACATACTGATATGTTATTATAAATATGAAACAACCCTAATTCACCTTCTATCCATCCTACGGAAAAATGAAATCACCGCGCGTGCGTACGTACGGAATACCGTCTCCACGCCGTGGTGTAATCTATTTTCCACCATCACTTTACAAGGATGGGTATAATGGTGTAATGAGTAACTATTTATGATTATTATAAATTAATATTGATACTGAAATAATATATATATACTCCAATACAGTTCCACGATCATAGGAACGATATCATGACTCGTGCGTACGTACGGAATACCGTCTCCACGATGTGATGCGACTCGTTCTACATGATCATCATTACATAGTAATTATATAAATGAATTGAATGAATAAATATGATATATGTTACACTAATACCATTCTGGATATAAGGTATCTATAACCTTAAAATAAGAATAAAAATTTATTCGGAAAAACACGCATAAGAACAAAAGGCAATAAAGACCCGAGTAACAAGTAACAATGAAATATTACTAACAAGAAGCTAAGAATATGACCATATATGATATCATATCAATATGTATGATTCTGTAATAAGTCAATAACATTATTTAAACCATTATACAGGAGCTTCGGACACGTACAAAGCAAACCGGACCTAAGGTAAGGGAAAATATGACAATCTCATTTTTATCCGAGATTGTTTATTCGTAAGTATTTACTGGGGTGTATTTTATCATCCACATCCATGTTTCATCAATATGTAATATTATTTCCATCCACATAAAATTTTTTAAATCCAATTTTACCCTTCGGTGAGTTTTTATTAAAGAATAAGAAAGGAATCTTTTGTCGTTTTTCGTACGAGGTACTTTTTGACTTTTCCGACAAAAGTACGAAAGAATGTTTTTTTTAACTTATACGGCATGAATGGATTTCTAAAAAATTATTTCCAAGAATCTTCCTTACAAGTATTCAAGTTTATTTTTAATCAACTTCTTTTATTTTAAAATTGTATGACATGTTAAGAAAGGAAAAGTGTTTTTGAAGTAGAAAGGATATTTTCCTCAAGAATGAAGTTCAAGTATTTTATCAAAATTATTTTCCATCTAAGATAATAAAAGGGTTCTGTTTTTACCCCTATTATTACATGGATTTGATTATGTTGTGATGGAAACATTTTTATGACTTCCTTTATCTTATATGAATTGTTTTATGATGTCATGTTGTTTAAGAATCCCATTTTTATTACATGGGTTATGCGATGATGTATGATTTATGATTATGTGGCACACATAAGAAAGGATTCATTATAAGATTGGTGGGACCTATATCTCCCTCCAATGCATTGGGTAAATATTTTATATCTCATGAGATAGACAGGGCTGGAACGGTAGGTTATACCGGTTCAGTGAAATAGGACTGAAACAAGGGTTACTCGATTCAGAAAGGGACTTTGTCCACTAAGATAGTCTTGGCAATGAGTCATGACTAACAAGAAATGATTTTCCATGATTATGTGTGCATGCCACAAAGTTTCAAGTTTTATGTTATGATTATGGGGATCTCATTTTCACTTCTATGATTTATTCCATGTAAATATTTTATGATCTCTTTTGCAGGTTATGATTTTCAAAAAGATATGATATGATTTTTATTTCCTTTATTTGCCCTTGCTGAGCATTTGAGCTCACCCTTTTATGTTTTCTTTTCCCCAGGTCAGGAAGATGGTTATTAAGTAGAATATGCTAAAAGGGACCCTAGATATGATGAAATAAATGGGAGACACTGTAGAAGATTTATGAACCAGTTGTTTATGTTTCCCAGTTTCTAAAGACACTATACCTATACGGTCATGTGTGGTTTTGTCATATGTTGTAATAAGTGTGCTTCAATTTTGAAGTATTAACAATGTATGTAAAGTATGGGTCATTATAGGGGGGTTTCCCTTTCAATGGGAAAACTACGATCCTTTATTTTGTGTATTTATTTGCATGGGGTTGACTTGATTTATTCCTTTGATTAACCCACCTTCCACCTCTCAATTCTTATAAAATGGTCTTCTAGAATATAGGGTGACTTTTTTATGATTTCATATCCTCTCTTGGTCATGTGAATCATATGATTCATTGGAAGGTGATTGGGGAGACCTATGTTCATTCAAATGGGTGATAGGGTGATCATCTGCATCCCTCTAATATGATCTTGTATCATTTCCATGTCTAATGAACCTTGAGGTAGTCAGTTCGTACCATACATGTATATATGTATGGGTATTTTAAATGATTGTATAGTTCACAAGTGTATCTCCATTAGACCTATTCTTGAAGTGATTCTCATGTGGCATGTTAATAACTTTGTTATACCTATGCTTGGTACAATTCCAATGTAGTGCATCCATGTAGCCCCAGGAGATCTATGATTAGTATTTTTCTCATGTGGATGTGGGTTGGATATATGAATCTTTATTGACATGAAATGATTATGAACATCCTTATTGTAGCATTTTGTGAATTATTTTTGGTTTCATGTATCTACAACTGAGTGACCAGGTCATGTGGTATGATATAGTCACTGTGTTAGTGGTAAATTGTGGAAAATGTGATTTATTTTCCTAGAGCTGTGATATTGAGATAAAATGTGGCATGATGGATTTCAAAAGAGCATTGATACTGGGTTTATATGTGATGTGAGGGTTTCTATAGAACATTAAATTGGGTGCACATGAGTATTTTTCTTAAAGGCTAGAACAAATTTCTATTAAACACCTTATATGAATGTGAAATGATGTCAGGGACCAATTGGTGGGTCTCTACTGGGTTATATACACACACTCGACATGGAAATATTAGTGGGTGTGTAGATTTAATGTTTAGTGATCTAGAATAGGGAAAGGGATCTATAGTGGGAGGTTGATCAAGAGTAGACAAACTTTGTGAGGCAAGGCTAGAACGAACCTTGGGACTATGATATTTTCACGAAAGTAACTCAGGTGTTTCTCTTTTTGTATTAGTATATTGATCCAAAAAATCTAGTAATCATTTTAAATATTTATTTTGGATCTGAAGATTGATATATCATATCATTATACCATGGGATTCATACTCTAATTATTATAATTTTGTTTTACTGATTATTTTCTTCCACATTTTGGTTAAATTTTATATATTATACAATTTTTGTATGTTATATGGGGAATAGGTATCCCATGATTCTTCTCAGGACCTCATGACTTGTTGATATCCTCTTTTATATAGGTGTTTTCACATTAGGTTACGTGGAACTCTAGCCCAGACCCAATGATTTGATTGAGGGTTCTACAATCTCATATTCATGGGGATTTTATGTATGTGTTTTACTATGATAGTCTATTGACATATGTTACATTATTTCATGTGTATAGCTTCATTCATGTATTATCCATTTTATTCATAATAATTCATTTTAAATTTGTGTGTGAAGAAAATTTTATTTATTTTGTCATTTCATGATGTAAAACCATCTCCCATAAATCGGTTTTATATCCCTTGGTGTTTACACTATCCACTTTTGATTGGTCCATACGCCTAAGTTATTATGATGTTGTTATGTACGTATTGTTTATGTATTTGGGTAATGATCGTTATGTTCAATAGTATATCAAAAAAATTTAGAAGTTTTCTCAAATAACTTTATTACTAAAAAAACATATGATTCTCCATGAAACATGTGTTCAAGTCAAAAAAAACTCAAACTCACATTTCATTTTTTCATATATGATTAGGATGTAGATGGAATAGTAATTTTTGAGTGAAATATGGAGGTTGATGTCCATTATATTCTAGAATAAATCACTCACCAAAGATTTTTATAAAAACATTAAGAACTGATATTTGAAATATTTTAGGGGATATATAATTTCTCAACCTTATCATTTGGATTTTTTATTGGTAGAACTGACTCCTCACCCACCTTATGCAGGTTGCATGATATCAATTAAAATTTCCATTCCCATGGGTGTGATACCAAAAAGTGAGGAACGTTTATAAAAATATATGGATCCCCTATTACTTTTCAAGTATTTTAAAGTGGGTGAGAATAAGGAATTTTATCCAAGGATCTTCATGTTTATGTATACATAACTAAAATGTACCCTAGAAATAAAAAAATAATCCTGGTGATAGTTTTATTATTGATAAATATTTTTTGATCCTCTATAATTTAAAAAAATACTGGTTTATATTATACAAAACCCACCCACCTATGAATGTTATAGGATACTTGATACTATACAGTTATGGAGAACAAAAACATATCCCCTCATGAGAGGGTCAGTCTAATATTTATTCTTCCTTTCTGGACTATTATCATTGGTTTTTTGAAATATTATTATACTATTTTAGGATTTCTTATTGAATTTTAAAATATAAAATGTAGGACCATAAATAATAGTACCACTAAAATAACGCATTGTTTTTTCATCATACTGGTTGTTTTCAACTTCCTTTTGTGCTTGTGAGATATTAATGATATTGTAATATCATAGTATTTGAGAGGGGTAGCATCATGTTGTCAGTTTTTTATTCCCCACTAGATCCATCTATCAAGAACTGGGTGGTATGTTCTTCCTGAAATCATTTTTTAAAACCATAGGTTATAATAATAAATTTTATATCAATTAAAAACAAATGTATTTTAGAAGAATATTTGTTCTAAAGGTTTCAAGTCTGGAATTAAACATTCTATAAGCTATAAGTCTAGAAGTTAGTTGTTTTAATGATGGAGAGATTTCAGATATTGTGAATTTTATTATGTATTAAATATTATTATATACGTAATGGTTTAAGTATTCTTTTAACAATGTAGGTGGTAGGGTATATGTCTGATAATTTTTTTCACCATTAAAATTGGATAAAATACTTATAACTGGATGAATGGGGACCCTTAATATTTTAAGAGAGGGTATTTTCACATATAATATTTTACTAATTTATAGATGAGAATTACCTTGTCTTGATAATTCATTCTTTATTATCTATTCGATTATCCTTTTCGTCACATTGTCATCGTGATAAAAGCTCCATGGTAGAGTACTTCTATGGGTAACCACAATTTCTCCATGAGTCAAGGAATATTATCACTGGAACTTTGGGTGCTACTATGAAATGAAAAAACCTATTTTGTCATTTTCTATTGATTACAGTAATAATTTTTTCACATTTGAAAGTCACTCTTTTGTTCTCTCAATATTGGGACGAAGGATGTGGATGGTCACCACTCAATCTTGATAGTATTCTTAAGAGAATATCATTCTGTAACAAATTCTCTATTACTCACATGAAATGATATATGTTGGGATATATACATACATTTAGAAAATGTGTTATTTCAAAAAGGACCATAAATAATATTTTATTCTATTTAACCTACATGAATAATAATGATAATAATAAAAATAAAACTAATAACAATAACAAAAACAACAACATTGATAATAATAAAAATAATATACTCAATGAAATGTGCTAACTCATAGGTATGTAAATATTATTTGTTAAAGAAAGAAATATTTATTTGTTTCGGTGATATTAGGTAATCTATATGGTATTTCATCTAGACCACTTACTCGTCTCTTCAATCCTGCTTAAAATTTATCAAATATTAAATATTATATATTTATTTAGGTAAATAAATATAAATAAATTATTTTTTATATAAATAATTAATTAATTTCTTAACTAAATAGAAAATAAATATCTATTTAATATTAATATATCAAAAATAAATACTTATTTGTTACCTTACAAATAAAATAGAGATGAAGAAATATTATATATTTGTATAACTAAATAAATAACTATTTTTACCTTATAGAAAAATATTTTTTAATAATAGACTCACATACATATTATTTTGAATAGCTAGTTGTTTAATTAATGTTATTGGCTATATTTGATTAATTATTATATCTCATGTTGAAAATAAAAGATATATAAAATAGTAAATACAAATATAATTTATCTAATATTATGAATACACTTGGATTGTGACCTACTATGACTCTTTCTCAGTGGAATTTAAATAATCGGCCTTATGTAAAATAATGACATCCCAAAACATGTCATCGAACAAATAGAGAAATGTATTAATGTCACAATGAAAACAAACTCCTACAAATAATCACCATGTAATATAATCCCATTATCTAAATATAACAAGGAGGTTGTGTACTTTATTCAATCAACCTATATGCTTGATCTATCTTTATATGTATCTCTAAAATAAACTCAATCATATAAGATTGTAGCCATGGATTTAGTAGATAACTCAATTTCAATAAATGGCCCAATAATATATAATTCAACTGGATAGAAGTTAAAAATGAAATCTTGATTAATTAATTTATGTCATATCACATGTGACACACCCAACATATTGGGCCTCATCAAGCGAATATTTTATCACAATTATTTTTAATACATTAAATTACATATATAAATATATACATTAATAAAAAAATCATGTTTAAGGAAAAAATAAACATATATACCACTGTGAATATCCAATGACACAAATTGTATGTGGAATTCCTATTCATGGGATTGTTCTAATAATCCCATCTATTGAAGATTATGAAGTGAGAAATTAAATAGAATAAACCTTAATGTATTATGATCCCCCAACACATGAAACTCTAATATAATCTATTTCTCTTCATATAGATGTATTCCACCAATATAACATGTATTAAAAAATATGTTCATATAACTTCAAGGTTATCAATATATAAGGGGACATCTATAACCATTCGATGCAGTAAATACTCTACAAAATTATCACATAAATGTTACATATAATAATAACCATCATTTCATAAGATATTTATTGATATTAAAGTCTTTGGATTTACATGTAATAAAAAGTAGAAATTAAGTCCATTCTAGGGAACCAACTCTTACACAGTCTAACTTTAACTAGAGCCAATTTCAAACTAACTAGTTATCATAACATGTTGAACATCAATATCATGAGGTATGGTAGTAAATGTTTTGAATAAAAAATTGTTATTTCTTTTCTAATTACTACAAAATCAAAACTCTTAAAAAATCACTTAAGAAAATATATCATTGAATATTAGCCATTTGTTCTTTGTAATTTTTATTGATCTTCTCTAAAAACTATCATTTGGAACAAAGAATTTCTAAAACCTCTTCTTAAGAAACATTAGAATCCAAAACCTACTTGACTTATATATATATGTGGAAACCACTAGATATGATAATATTTTCATTTGTGTATTAACTTATCTTACGTCTATACTAGGTCAAATTGATATAAAATAAAACATGTTTTATATCCCCTTTATAAATAGTATTATAATTTTTTTAGATACAAAAACTTCTTCCATTTTGATTTTCATAAGTATTGTCAGAGAATTATGACAACTAGCCATTGTTTTTCCCCAATATTGATTAACATTTACACTCAAAGTTGTAAAGATAAGTAAAATTGAACAACAATTCAATATTTTTTTAATAGGAAGTAATAAAACAAATAGAAAGAGACACACGAAATAGATTAAGGGGCCCTAAAATAGTGTAACGTGAGGGATTCCCCCCTAACAAAATTCACACCCTTAGGGGGCAAGGAGGATAGGAGGGAGAAGAAGGTGATTCTTGATCCTTTGGTAGCCGATTACGTAAGGAAATCTACAGCATAGTTCACCTCCCTCTATGTATGGAAGACCTATGTTTGGGGGTTGATGATGCTTCTACACCTATGAAAAATACAAGTGACTACCTAGGGGGTTTCTCACACCTTATAGGGAATTATAGAGAATGAAATAGTAAGTTTCCGCTTCCTCAAAATCAATATATCTGTGGATTCAATGGCAAAGGGTGGAGAGAAAATACATGCCTTCATCTTGAAGCGAATATACGAGGAAAAAACATTAAAACAAAAAATTACTAAGCCCCTGGAGTCTCGAACTATGACACCACCATGCATAGCCCCCAATATGAATTATCCATTGGTATTGAGTTTGAGTACCAAGTGGCGGGAAGTGCATCATACCCAATGTCTAATGGCGTTTCTGCGGGAAAAGGGACTAGGTGGGCTTCTTGGGAGAAGAACCTTGAGAGTGGGAGCATTGTCCCAGTTCATAGATATCCGGATCAGGATGACCAATAGGTTTTTAGATCAGATAACAAGTGAGGACCACCGAATCGTAGTCCCCTCGAATCACATAGTGTTTCACACCTTCGATATACACCAGTATATCAATTATAGTACCATGGTTCCATCCATATTCTCTACCTCAGTTGCACCATAACCATGGATCCATCTATCCAGGAATTGGATACACCACGCAATTGTGGAAGAGAAACTAGTGAAGTCACTGAAGGAGTTCCATGTTGAATTAGACTAGTCTTGTTCAAAGAAGTGGTGTTTCACTATCTCCACTCTGCCAACTTTGTAACACAAACATCTGGAGGCAAGGTAGACTCCCAAAAATTGAATTTTTCGATCTGTGTCCACAACTTGATTTCTGATCATCCACAATAATAATTTTTATTTCACTCATATATCTTTATTCAAAATAACTTCCCCCCATTATTTGACATTTCTACTATGTATCAAGACCCTATGATAATCATTAGCCAGAAAGGCCACTGAAGATGACTCCATGAAAATGCATTTGTAATGCGGTATGTTGATATTTATTTGGTCGAAGGTATCACAGTAGCTTTAATCTATGATGACATTGATGATTCTTGGAAACTTTCATGCATCCCTTAAGGTGACATCAAGTGTAGAAAAACCAAAATATTAGAGTTTGGAGATGGCCTAGTTGTGTAACTAGAATGAGATTTCATCCCTCCCTATGATCCATCGAGGGTGGTTATGAAGGGTTTGAATATGAGGAACCACCTCAAACCAGACTGAGGAAGGGTTTCGCTCAGTAGTGATAATTTTCCCATTGTATTTCTCTCCCGTAAACATCCCCTAAAGGGTCCATTCCTCCAGCATTTCCCTGGATGGTTTTTTGTGAATGTAATACATCGTATCCATGAGGTTTCTTAAATTGATGAATATGTCTCTCGTGGGATTTTCCAACCTCTCCCATGATGCACAGTGATTTTTTCCATTAGAGTGATCATCCCAGATGAAGGAGGAAATAATCTTATCAATCAATGTCAAAAGGAACATTGGGACATTAATGGTTGATTGGCTATGAATCATAAGTGATGTAAAAATGTTGTTAACCAATACAATTATTCCTTATAAGTATATATGGTGATTTCTCCAGTTCTATACCATGTCCTTGGTTTTTCTAGGGATACCATCAAACTGCTGAATGAGGAGTTTTTGAGATGAGATAGGGGAGCCCATATATTACATGGGGAAGATTTTGTGCAACATGTTTAGGTTTTTCCTTAGGGATATGTCATTACATTCTAAGAATCTATCATAAATGTAAAAGTTTCTCTTAGATAGGTTTATTAACATCCAACTCTATTTATAGTAGGCTTTAAGGATTTTTATAACACCTAAGATCTATGATTTGATAGAATTCAGAAAAATGATAGAGTCATCGACAAACATGAGGTGGGATATGTTGCAAGAGTGAAGTGGACATCGATAGGGAAGGATTCTCCTATTTGTGATTCTACTATTGATGACATGGCTAAGAACTTCTTGTGAAATGATGAAAATGTTTGGAGAAAGAGGGTCTCCTTTCCTGAGCCCACGCAGAGTCTTGAAAAAGATGTAGATTTTCCCCAAGAAGGTAATAGAAATCCTATAAGGGATAAAGCTACAAAAAATAAAATCAAATGCCCCGGGGGGAATCCCATCCTCAAAAGAGCCATCCTTAAAATGATCCATTCAACTCTTTCAAATTATTTTTCCATTTCAAAATTCAACACCATGTTTGATCCCCACGTATTATAGTTGATTTCACTAATAAGAACCTGGGACAATGAGATCACATCTTGTATAGACCTACCATTTATAATCCCATGCTTCCCAGATGAGATCCACTGATGAAGATGGGAAAAATGTGCCTGTTGATAATGCTTTCAAGAACCTTGTAATAGAAATTGTACAAACTCACTGGTTTGTAATGAAATAAGGTCGAGGAATCCTTGATTTTGTGGATAAGGACTAGTTTCGTGGCATAGGATACCCGAGGAAGATTTCTTACATGGAAGAAATCATGCACAATTCTCATGAGTTCAGGTCCGACCAGGTAGAAGGGGCCTCTGTAAAATGCTCCGGGAAAGCCATCAGGCCCATGTGTGCTCTCTGGATTGAGGCGTTTTATTTCTCCAAAAACCTCTTTCTCATTTGGATCTGATTCAAAGGTCTTGGTGACATAATTGGAAATAATTTGGGGAATTACATCTACAATATCTTCAAATCCCCATGGATATTCATCATTCAAGTGGGGATTGGGGCCTACAAGAACATCTTCTAAGTGAGCAACAACCATAGAACGGAGCTCACTACGATCATCGGTGTGGGAGGCATATTCCCAAATAATATTTTTTCTTGTTATTTTCCTTCTCTCCTTGATGAATGCATGGAAAAAATATGTGTTCATATCACCTTCAAAGATACATCCAATGCATGCTTGATCATGTGCGAAATGTTCATGTCTATGGATCATGTTTTCTAGAATCTCTTTCTATCTAGAGAGCTCGCTAAATGAAAAATCATTCTAGTTTTCTTCCAAATAGGATTCAAAGTGATCAATTTCAGCTTTAATTCCATTAATATCTTCATAGAACTGGTTTTTTGGTTAATCCATGACCTGAGATCAACTTTGAGGTGACAGAGCTTGTTGTGGAAACCTGTCCACAAACTTCCATGTATTGGATTATACAAATAATTAGCAACTAGTTGGTGATATCTCGAAGTGTCAATCCATAAGTGATAAAATGAGAACCTTCCTTATCCCATTTGCATAAATGTGAGTGAAACAAGAAGAGGAGAGTGATCTAAGAGACTACTAATAAGGTGACCTACTTTTGTTCTTGGGAATTTCGAGATTGAATGGTCATTAGAAAGGCTTCTATTGAGGAGGCACTAAGTGTGGAGGTTACCCTTCCTATTATTACACTTGTTATAGTGATCTCCAGAATTACCCAAGTCTATGAGACTGCAGTGATCCATAAAGTGAACGAATGTTGAACACTCTCTCTTGTGGAAGGGGCCTCTTCCATTCAACTCATGAATATTAGATAAAAAAATATTGAAATCTCTAGCAATGATCCAAGAGGATTATCCTAGATCAAATGATCGATGATATTTCTATAGAGATTCCATGAGATTGTCATCACAGTTGTTGTAGATAAAGGAAACAAAGCATCATTGAAAACCTCAAGAGACCTTGGAGGTGAAAAATGGTCTGATGCACTAATAAGATCCATAGAGACGAGGGAGTTCCCAAATAAATAGATATATAGATTCTGAGGGTTAGGATGAAGAGACTCACACCTTGGTATATGGTGGGAAAACTCTAAAAAAAATTAGGCTCTTGGATTTTACTCAATTACTGCTACAATGAAGATTTTATTCTTCTGGAATTCCATAGCTATGAAATCAGTCTTCAACAGGGATTCTAGTCCCTAGAAATTTCTTGTTAAGAAGTTAATCACTGAGAGATGTGGCGTCTTGCTCTGGCCCTAGATGAAGTGGATTCTTTTTCATGGGAAGGGGAAGTGGAATAGTCTTTGGTAATTATTGATTTTGATATTGTGAAAACATAGATCGATGGTAGAAGACACACTAATGTAGGTGGAGGATGATTACGAGGGCATGGTTTTGGTAATCTCGGATCCCTGTTCAAGGTTTGCTTAGAGAAAAAAGGATGAACCATCCTGGAGGGAGAGAACAAGGTTTTTAATAAATAAGGGGAAACCAGAGAGAGCCATTTAGAGGGAGGCTAAATAGGAAATGGGCATATGTGGCTTGAATGACCCCAAGTCCACGTAAGGGTAAAGAGATTTAGACAAGGTAGGAGGAGTAGGGGATGAAGGACCATGAACCGACAGAGGGGTCGGTACCAGATCTACTGATCTCATAGGATCCATCGGGGAGGATCCTTTCTATGGAACTAATGGAGAGGGAGAATCTTCCTTTCCAAAAGGAGGGAAAGATAGACGGTTCCTCCAACACACTAGTAGAAAATTCCCCGGGAGATGAAAATGTGAGTAGAACCTAGGAGGCATATGGAAGACAAGATCCGTATTATAACAAAATTAATCTTGGACATGAAAACAGATCTGATCTTGTAGAGGAAGAGAGATATCCAGCTCAACATATATTTGGGCGACTGCAGATTCTTCGATGCTAAGAGTACACTCATACGCATATAGGAAAGAGCCTATGGAGTTGTCGACAGCTCGTAGGAAGGATATTTTCTGAAGGGCGGCGTAAGACCTAGGAGGTAAAGCCAAACCGTTACTTGAGAAGATTCCTACCCATGATGAAAATCCATCGACCAACATGATATGTTAAAGTACTAACAGATCATCGAGCTGGAAGATTTACACCAGGCCAGAATAGAGTCCTCTGAACTTATAAAAACACGGAATAATTATTCTTACCAAAAAATATATATCACAATCATTAGTGAATACAAAACCAATCTTTAAAAAAAAATCCTACATAATATGAATATTTGGAATAATACATCCCAATAATACTTATGGAGTTTAGTGTTCCTATTACTACTTATGTTCATCTAACTTCAAAATTTCATTGAAGTATATCCTAATCCCACTGTCCTAGAAGAGATTTTCTTCCCATATAGATTTATAGTCAATTGTGAATAATACCTTTCCATCATCAAGATTTTATTTTACATTAAAGATGTAGGATAAATAACTAAGTTTCTCTTTCTATTTTACTACATGTATATTTGAAGCATATGCCACGAATGAAAAGTATTTCCCATCAAGCACTTGAGGGTGTGACATAATAAATTTTCATCATATCATAATTTAAATGACATCAATTATTTAATCTATTTGGCACATGGTTATCTTTTAAACTAATGTTTGAGAAATATTTTTTAAAAGATTATGGATGATTGGAAATGCATATAAGAGTCATCATTAATATTCATTGTTCTAATATATCATTTATTATGTGTATAAGTTAATATAAATTTTGGAAAACCATCAATAAAAATTGGAATGATTGGTTAATATGAGGTTAAGATATTCTATGATAATATCATATAAAGGATCATATATTTTTTTACACTGTGTATTCATTTCACTACATACCATTCAAAAATCATCTTATTGTAAAGTCATAAAGTAGATGAATTTTCCTCTTACTCCTCCTTATGATATATAACATGATATATTTGTACTTAATATATAATCCATGAATCTTACCATTATTTTTAGAGGTTTATTTTTATAAAACAAAATAAATAAGTTAATAATACAAAAGTTTTTTTATAGAAAGGTTATAACAATCCTTTTAGGAATATTTCTGAAAACTAAATTCATTTTTACATGAAAAAATTGACTCACCATAACTGCGTTAGAGTTTTATATAATATATTCAACAAAATTTACTGATTATTAGAGATCTAGGATTGACGTAAAACTAAACTATTAATTAATTATAAAATACCCAAATAACATTCATTTAAAAATAAATAATTTCCCAAAACTCATAATGGGAAACTAAGAAAAATGTTTTAGTAACACATAATATAAAAAATTGTTCAACTTGAATCAACCATATGGGAAATCCTGTGACATGTAGTTCTCTTTGGTTACGTGGGTGTCAACTTTTTTAAATTATTTATAGAATTAACTTAACTTATTTTAATCTTAATAAACTTCCTTGGTTCTAATATTTGAATACAAGTATGTTAATTTCATATTTAATTAAATACACAATAATAAAAGGAAATTTTATATGAAATAATGAATACACATGAAGTAGATATTACAAATTTCACTTTATTGTGTTCATTGATTTTTCTATTCAAGTTATTTTTATGGCCACATGAGATGAAAATAACATCATGTTCACCACACTACCTCTACATATTTTATCCCTTTAATGGATGATGTAAAGGAACCATTGAATTTGAATAGGTCCTAGGATTTTAAACATACTATTTCACATCATTAACCATAATGGGTATGGAATATGTTTCCCAATAATCCACTTTTTCTCAACAAATCATAGTAAAAAATGTCATAATCTTCTTTTCTATGTCATTCATCCTATAATTCATGATGAATATGGAATACTAGGGTTGTATGTATGATAATAAATGAATAATAAATGATTTCTTATCCATATAAAAGAATAAATATTCTAAATTATTAATTAGATTCCATAATTTGATGTAATGATCACTATTTATGTACCCCTATTCTAGTTTACATATGTACAGTATAGTTCCAATATTGTTTATATTAAGTCTATCTTTCTCTGTCAAAGGTGATAGGCGATCAACTATCTTGGTTTATGTGTCCATGTCTTTATATTAATTCATTAAAAAAATTTAAATATTTGATAACATGATTGAATGGAATCTAGATAAATTCTCCATGTATTTTCTATATTCATCCATTTTACAATTACTCACTCAGGGAGGTGGTTGATCATAAATCGGTTACCCTAACACATAATATAAATTTCCTAAATGTTTTGTATTATCTAAATTACTGTACTACTCTAAAAATATGTTTTAGGGAGGAAGTGTTTATTTTCCTAAAATGATTGCAAGGTTCCCATAGTTTTGAATTCAATTATTTTTTAATAATAAAGAGATAATTATTTCTTAATCGTGATTATTAGTTGAGAATTTTAGTTTATTACTATCCCCATATATTATCAAATATAAACATCCCTCAACATTAGATTCAGTATATCCCAACAAATGGATATTATAATTTAAAGGATCTATATTACCTTTATCATAACCCATACTAGTGCCTGGAATAATTATTCCAAGGTATTTAGGTAGTCAGTCATACCAACTACATTAACTCATAGTTACTTGATCTATGATATGGAATACATATCCTTCAATAACTAAAGTCAGAATTTATCAATATTTTCCTCCCTATTAAACAATTTATATCAACAGAAACTACCCTTAATAATGGTTAAGATAACCGAAAACATTCATTAGAACTCCTCGATAAATGGATATATCCTATTAAAGAACATGAAGATACTTTAATATATGGTTGCATTATAAATTGAGTCAAAAAAGGTGTTTCTGAGTTAATAATCTATTAATGGATTTTTTATCATCTGTGTAAATATAATTTAATTTATCTTTTTAATGATTAGTAATATTTTTTGTATTTTAGTTTATTAATTAACCATATATGGATAAAATAATATATTCATAATCCATTTATTTTATTCCATCCTACATGAATATTAATATATTAAATTTATGGGATCATGTTTGAATATTTAATAATCTATGAATCACATTAATAAAAAAATATCCATTAATTGGACATAATAAAATTAACATGTTGTATTATTATGTGATTTTTATTATTATTTTGTTTAATGATTTGTGTTGAGATTAGCTCGAGTTACAACATTCCACATTTGACATAACTATCCCCTTGGTTAATTTCTCCTCAACTCCATATGGAAGAGTCACCTAATCTTATGGTTGTAACATTTACAAATTCTTACTCACTTATTTTTGAGGGGTACTATGGGTCAACATTATATTAATGAATCCATGGACACGCAGGTATAGACATAAAAAGGAGGATGTGATAATAAAATAATTGTATTTATTTTAATAAAAAATTTATCATAAAACTAATGATATAAATAGTTAAATTAAATAGAAACCCAACACACACATAATTTGATCTAGCTTGTTATTGTATATGAATGAAATGACTATTGCTAACAATTATTTTTATTAATTCATTGTCAATTAATCATCCCCCAATTTTTTAATTAATTATATTATTAGTTAATTTGTTTATAAATCTTAATTAATAACCCAATAATGTATTGAATTTACTATCCACTATAATTGAAATTAAATTTTACTAAATTAAATTATTTAATTACGTACACAATTTTTACAAGAGGTGACATGAATTGAACTGATCTACATCCATGTAATCCCACTTATGGAGAACAATTATTACATGACATGTACCATAATAATAAAAAACTTTTTACTAACACTATGTATGGTTCATATCATATAAAATGAAATTAAAAGACATAAATTCCTACATGGAGTGTCATGGAATATGCGGTGTGTTTTTCTATGAGTAAATCTATGTGTTTATCCAAAAATTTATGACTATACAGCATAACATAAATATATGTGACATGTACCACCATAAATTCCCAAGAAGTACACTATGTGTATGAATAATACACATACCATGTATCTGTATAAATAATAGAAAAATGATTAATAATTCATTTTATATTCTCTATGACCAGCTGAAATCAGTTGGTGTAAAATTCAAGCCAAAAACTTATGACAAAATATGTATAAACTTCTACATTCCATGTTGTTTTTTTCACAAATTAAATAATTATATCCATGTGTTGAATTAAATGACACCTCTTACTCTATGTATTATTTTCATGATATTTCATGAATTAAATAACATGTGTAGAATGCTATACAACATGTGATTCAGTAATAGCCACCCACACTACATGATTGAGAACTCAACATTAATTTTATATATGTTGTTATGAATTACATGACATATAAAATTTTTTATATATTTTATACTCCACATTATTCTATTTCAATAAATAGGAAGTGAAGACATGGTTCGTCTTAATTAAATTATACGCACTTTAACCACATGTATTTTTTGATTCATGTATGTTTAAACTATGTTGGAAAACATGGTATGTACTGTAGTTACATGTCACATATCCCTATCATTCCACGAATGAACTAGCATTTAATATTTCAGATGTATTGACACCAAAAACTATTATACCACATGATGTACATGGATTAAAGTAGATCATCCTTGTGTGGATGACCATGGGTACTCAATTTTTACTTTTCTAATACACATTTGGAATCCATGTTATCATAAAAGAATCCTTAGCACCAATGGATATAATAATTGAGTGTTATCATATTTTCAGGTCCTATTCATAGTCATATGAAATTGAATGATCATGTTATCTCTGGATTTAGAATAAGGAATAAATAATTTAAATGAAATATCACTAACAAATAAAATTATTCAATAATAAAATTACTAATATATATATATATATATGTTAATATGTGACTTCTATTATAAAAATTTCTTTCTTTTGAGTTCAATATAAGTGGTTCAGTGCATTCCAAAGACTAATTTTAACAGTTTTTTTGGAATAAATCATAAAAAATGGATGATTGAAATCCTAGAATATTCTAAGAGGGGAACTTTTCACATATAATTTATGTTAAATATGTATATGAGTATTACCATGTTTTGTTAAGTCATTCTCCATGTCAATTCATTAAAACACATTGTTGCACCATCACTATGGTGAAGAATAGAAAATAAAAAACCTCTAGATATATTCAAAAAATATCCATGAATCTCATAACATAGATGTTAAAACTCCAAGTGTTTGTGTGGATGGACCAAACCTCTTTCACTGTTTATTATTGATCATTATAATAACCTTTCAACTCCTTAAAGTCTCTCTCTTGTTCTTTGTGTCATATGTGGGAGGTGGAGGATGACCACCTCTTACTATCAAGTCAATTATTCAAAAAATTCCATTATTCATACCAATTCTCTACTGCTCCCTATTAATGATATAATTCGGGTAATATACTAGGGTTTAGATAAATATTTACTGCATGGAGGCCCTTAAATAATTTTTTTGTTAAATGCAATCCCCAAGTCATATAATAATAATAATATTATTATTATTACTATTCCTATTATATTCAACTATGTTCACCAACTTGTGAATATTTTTATATTATTTCTGAATTAAACAAATACATATTTATTTAATTGTTATTAAATAAATTTTGTGTCATTTCATCCAAACACATAACTTATCACATCAATCCACTATGGAATTTATCAAAAAATTAATAAAAAATAATTATTTTAATATATTAGTATTATTATATTGTTCATTCAATATAAAAATAAATATTTGTTTTACTAACTAGAAAAAATATTTATGTTTTATTACTATAACCAAATGAATAATGTTTTTTACATGGTGAATATAAATGAGATAAATAAATATTATATGTTTTTATAAATAAAAGATAATTATTTATTACCTTGTAAATTAATATTTAATAAACAATAAACTTACATATTTTTTTTGGAATAAATGGTAATTGGATTAGTGATATAAAATTTTTCTGAATAACTTTTAAACTAAAATATGAGAATAATATTTATTGAAATTGTTAAATACAAATATAACTTTTCTGAGATTCTGGAAACACGTATGTATGACCCTCAGGACCTCATCATTAATAAAATTAGGTGAATTATGTTAATCTACATGGTTAAAATATAACATGTCAAGTCAACCATAGATAAAGCCATTAATGTTTTAATTATAATAAACTCCAATGGTAACACTTTTAGAAATATGATCCATTTATCTCGACACCTCATCATACAGGTTTCATTTTTCATTTCATTAGACAATATGTTGGATATAAAATTCTCTGACTTCTTGAAATAAAATTATCAATATATGACCACAGAAATGGATTTAATATATAGTTCTATTTTAATCAAAGGTATGTAGATATCCAATTCCTTTAAATTAAAGGTATATATCATATATTCACTTAATAATTAATTTTATATCACTTATGATGAACCCAACATATTCTATCTCAGCATGAGAATATACGGTCACAATTTTTGTTAATGAATAAAATTATATGATATATGATGTACACTAATAATAATATCACATATATATACCAATACAGAAAACAATAGATAGAAATATTCAATAACATATATGACACGTGGAATTCCTAGTGGAAGGTTTTTTCTTACAACCCCCCCCCCCCCCCGTAGATATTACCATGTTCCAGCTTTATGGGAATCAGTATAAATGTATTATAATCCCTTAACACCCAAATGTCAAAAATTATATGTGTACCATCTGCAAAATGGATTCTGACCTTATAACATATATTTATGAATATTTTTCCAATACATCAACATTCTCCTTATACTGGGAAACTGCTATAGGATTTTGATGAAACATATACTATAAAGACATTATCACATAAATTTTATATATAATAACAATTATCATGTGAAAAATATATTTATTAATATAGAAGTATTGAAATATTTGGGTAATAAAAATTAAAAAAAATACTTTCTATAAGGAACAAACTCTAAAAAGGATTATCTAATTGATACATATGAGTTACCATGGTGTTGATCTGATTAGGTCCATTAAAAATGAAGAAATATTATACATAAGGGTAACTAAACTCATCTGTAAGAGTCTTCCTATATGGTATATGAATGTAAAATGGTAATATAAACCTTAAAGGTGAAATAATTAACAAATTTCAACATGTACGATTATTAATATAATATGTAATAGCTATCGGGCCAATACATAAAGGTTATTAGGAGACACTATGATAATGTTTAATGTTATGTATATTTCAATATCACCAGTATGATATATAAGGGAGATGAATAGGAAGCATTTGATGACACATAGATTACCCATAACAATACATAATGGTTTTATATACTTTAACATATTGAGAATTAGGAAATGTATCTAGGTTCTCTAGAGGAAATGAAAGATATTATAGGCTGTAACAACATATATGTGAGGGTAATTTTATTAATACGTGGATAAGTACATTAAAAATATGTTTATTTTCCACTATAAAGAATAAAATTCATTTTATATTTCCTCTAATAAACGTATTATGATATTAATTATCAATTGAAAAATATAATTGATAATACATAAGGCCATGAATATTGTGGAGGATCAAAGGAAAAAATCATGATATATGGTAAAAATTTTGAGGATAAAAAGAGAATTAATTGTATTAAGATATTGAGAAGTAAAGATACAATGATTTTGAGGTTAAAAATAATGTTATTTTGTTGAGGATTAAATATATAGAAAATAATAGTGTTAGATAATATTGATATAATAATCATTACATTTCATGAAAATTTGGAAGAGAAGAATAAAAAGAATATTATATAAATATTTTAATAAATGGAACTATTTTTGAATCAATGATTGGATGAGAACTACAGTGAGAATTGTTTTTGAAGATTAGGACATCGAGGAAGAACTAAATAACAATGAAGACACCCATTTCTACTTTAGTGATTATCATTTGTGAAAAATCCTTGTAAGAAATAATCATGTGACATCTTTAATTTAATCCTTCTCTGAATTTAGATCATAGAGAGATAAGATGAGGGTGTTTCCTTAGTATTTATAGTGAGTCTTTTCTAAACATTTATTACATTAACAATGATTAATGTTATCCCCTAGTAAATCGATAAGCCATTGTCATATGATCTTTGGAACATACCTTTATGATGAACCAAGTAAAATATTCATGTCCACATATTTATGTTCAACATCTATTTATTGTACAACCATTAACACATATAATATTATTTTGTTCATGATAACATGAGAATAATATCTGGTAAAAGATAAGAATAATTGAACTCGCAAATTCAATACCATTATAGGGTGTATTACAACTATGGTAAAAGAAAGTGGAATCATATCAAAAAGCTCTTTATTCATTAATATATAATTAGAAACTCATTCTATAAATAATTTGGTTAATGTAAACTTATTTCCATTTTTATAGGTTTTATGTACATATTTTGAAGAATCATTTTATATCTCACTTATAATCTCTCAGGAATGATGTTTTCAATTCAACCATTCATGGAATACAAGTCAGTGATGTAATAGGAATTTAAATTCATGAAGCTAATGGAAAAAACTTAATGCTAAAACAAATTTTGAAAAGGTTTAACGCCTTGATATTTTATGTTATATATATTCTAAATAAATTTAATTCCTTCGATAGCACATGATATACGTAACGCAAAGTTTTAATGAACCGTAATATTATATAACTTTATATATAGACTGTTAAATTGGTGGCTATGAATAGGATTAACTACATTAGGTAAATTATATGGTTTTCACATATATAAAATAAAATAATTGGTTATCAATTGATTAGAAATAAAGATAGAAATAATTTTAATGTAAGAGAAATGTTATCCTAAAAATATTTTTTTTGCAAATAATGTGTTTCAATCATAATAAATTAAATTTATCACAATTAGTGAATTATTTTAAGTAAATTAATATAATATAAATATCACCAATTTTTTTTATCAATAATCTAATATTTATTAAGTAAACGGTTAAAAATAATTCCATTTTAGGAATAAAAACATAATTTTTTTAAAAAAATCTGGCTCACTGTGTTTTGAACGCAAAATTGATTTTTTTCCCAATTTTAGAAAATTAAATTAGAATGTAAAACAATATATTATTATGATATTTTGATATTTTTTGGAAAATATTAAGGTTTCAAAAAATATTGAAAAATGCAGAATTTATATTAAAAATATATCTTCAATTATTGAATTTAGAAACAATCATTTTGATTTAAATATTTTTCGAAAGTATAAATATAATAATTATATTTTAATTAATCCATTTTTGGTCATTGGAATCAATTTTATGTTGTCATTTCATAGAAAATATATTACAATTAAGAAAAAAAATTCTTTGGAAAACTACTTTTCATCATGCTTATATGTTTAATATTAATTTAAATTATTCCAATTCTATGAAATGAATTTTATAAAATTAATTCCAGATTATAAATAATCATAATTTATATTATTTAATATGGTTAACATAATTTTTGTTCTTGATGAATTTTAATAATAGTTAAAATTCATTACCTTAGTTATGGTTAAAACTATTTACTATAGGTTAAACCAAAATATTAGTGTATGATTGAATAAAATACATTTCTAAATCATATATTTAATATATTTAAATCGTATACTATCCAAAAATTTAATCTATAACCATTTGGATAAATTTGTATTCATAATGAATTTATCATTTTGTATTCTTTAAAGAAATATTTAAGTGGGTCCCCTATCCAACATATAAAAGGACACCCCCTATCCTCTCCTACCCACATATTAAGAGCCTTTTATATTAGAATATAATTGAACAAAAAATTTTTTTACATCCTTCCCCATGACCACCAAATTAAATTTTTTTTATGCCATTTTTGGAGAAATGGAAAACCCTTAGTACACTAGAAGGTCACCACTACATGATAAAAGAACTTAATAAATGTTTAAACACATGGATAATATTACTTGATTCAGCTACTCTGTAAATTTCCCAGTACATCATACCAACCTAGAGGTCAGGATCCTCTCTGATAAGCTCCTCATGGGGGGTAATCATCCTTTCCATTTTCTGAACAAATTCCTCTGAGTTAATTCTATGTTGATTGAAACCTCATGCAAGTATTCTATCTTGTTTATCCAACCACACATTCTACTCCTATGTGGAACCAACTTACAGCCTTCGTTCATAAATTCTTTTGAGATCCTCTTCTAAAACATTGGGACGTATAGCTTGCTCCATAATTTCCTCCTTGGAGTGCAGGATAAGTTTCAAACACTGCTCGTCCTCCTCTTCATTGACTCACGTAAGGCTACATGTACCTTCATGTTCCCCATCATGTATGGACTTGTTTTCATTATTCCTTCCCTTCTCAGCAGACCTGGCATCCATTTGTTTTGGCAGATGAGAATAATCCTTGCGCCCCTTAGAATTCATCCTCTGAACCACAATTCATTTTCTTGAATCTATATTGCCTTTTTCCCCTTCTTCCGTCGAGGGCTATGAGGACCTTTCCCTTTACACCGATCCTTACTACCCACTGAAGAAAGACTATATGTGTCATCACTTGAAGACTCATCCTCCTAATACAATGGAGGCTCATAATCTTCCAAGCCATCAAAATGATTCCCCAGTTGTAACTGTGTTCCATCATTGCAATGACTCGACATACATATTGTATGATTCTTATATGACTTTTTCTCCAAGCCTTATCCATTCCCCCCATACCCAGTCTTCACACTAAGGGAGTTTGGATCTAAGGGCCTCATTACATTCACATCGGCCAACTCCCCTTGTCCACTGAAAGATGTTGCAGCTGACAGGTTAGATTTCCCATCGACCAATACTGATCCTGTGAATTGATGAACCTCACTCCCTAACAATCATCCCTCACCTTCCTCGGTCTAGAGATATGGATCTGAAGGGGTCACTGTAGCCACATCTAAGGTACTATCCATTCCAACACCACAAACACACAGATCATGCTTCAGCCAGGAAAAAATATCACCCACCCTCGGGTCTGCCTCCTTGTGTTTCCTAGAATTCACTATCCTCAAAGAAATCACTGGAGGCCACTGCTTCTGCTCCACCCATGAACTGGCCTCTGCCCCATTCGAATTCGGGAAAATGTCCAAATCCATCTCCCTAGGATAATCCCAATGAGCCCACTCATGCTCCTCAAAATGCTCAACACCACGCGGCTGTTGATCCACCACTAAAACCACTCGCTCCACCGATGCCCTGTCCCGGTTCGCACGACAACACCCAGAGGCCACATGACCAAGCGCACAACATCCCAAGAAAAATTTGGGCCACAAATAGAACACAAATCACTACTTCCACCTTAGCTCTTCTCCATCCAAAATCCACAGCCATTCGTTTGGAGGTTTTGAAACATCAACCTTAATACATTCGCGTGGTAGGATAGGATGATAGACCGCAGTAGTTTGATCATCATAGCATAGAAAACATCTGACTAAATTCCCAAGCATACAAATGATAGAAGGATTTTGGAAACGTAGAGGCAAATCTGGAAAACTAACCCATACCGCAACCTAAGGTGGATAACGATTCAACTTGAAATCAAATGACCAACGTAGGAGGAAGAAGCTGCAGCCATCGAACACTCGAGGAGCGCTGGACCAGGAGACGACCAAATCCTCCACCGACGTGAAGCGAACCATCAATTGACGCATGTAGAGAAGACCCCCCACTGCTCAGTTTTGAATCCCCCAAGAATCAAAGGCAAATCAATCAAAAGCATCGACCGATGGACGCCGACCTCTGAATCGAGCCACCATCATCGATCTGTGGAGATCCGTTGTTGCATTGAACTCTATAAGAGATAGCACAAATTGAGGTGAACTGTCGTGGATATCAGGAACCATAGGGATAAGAATAATCGACGGAAAGGGAGGAAGGTAGGCCAGGTTGGTAAAGGGAATGAATGGACGAGCCGACGAGGAATGGGTCCCCCTTCCCCCCGCCAGGGAGGAGGGGGGCGGAGCCTCGATCATCACTGATCTAGGTCATCGCCGCAAGCCGCAGGCCACAGGCCACAAGCTCCCGATTATGTTGTCTCTTATTTTCCTTCCCCATGACGTGGAGTCTCTGTATTGAACATAAATCAATCCTAGTAAAGATTTAGGTATAATCCAAAATAGATTGTACGAAGAAGAAGGATAGTTATTAACTCTTTGTTTATATTTCATTTCTTCTTCCACCTCCATAAAATAATTTTCACCAATGACGATATAATAAATAAAATATATCCAACATAAAGTTATGTTTTTTTGTTAATTTAATTCACTATATTAACCTACACTTCTAACAAGTGGGAAACAAAATTGTTAAACTTGTGTATGACGAAATAACGCCTCACAAACCGATGTAATTTGTTTTACTTCACCAATGTTTGAGGATTGCTGTAATGATTTATCTACTATATATATATTGTGTTCTGAAAAATATTATAAATAATTAAATACGAAATATCATATTTATTTTATCTTTCAATTCATTTAAAAATGATAACTTTAGTAATGCGTACATGTGGATTACCATCTCCACGAAGCGATGTGATTTGTTTTTATTAACTAAATCACTATATAACTATATATAAGAATATTAAAAGAATCAATATTATTTTTAAAATATAATAATCATTTTGAAAAGGTAAAATAACAATTAATTTTTCTTCATTATGATCATTGAAAAATGATAACGTTACTCATGCTTACATATGACCGACCTTCTCCATAATTATCATGTAGATTAATTTTATAAAAATATTTAATGATTGGTTTTAAAATTATAATATATATTTATTTATATTATAAATATTTTATAATTAGTTTTTTTGGATATGATGTAAAATATGAACTCTTTTACCATATTCAACTTATCATATCCATTTTAGTCATATGAACCAAATATCGTCATAACGTCTGATGTGAACTAATTTGATTTTGAAATAAAATATATCATGATAATAAATAAAAAAATAGATTTATACATGAAAAAGGTTTTAAAGAATGTAAATAATTAATTTATTTTTATTATTTTAGAATATAATGAAATTACGTAATGATTCAGACCATTGTTAATGTGTTTTGTCTCAATTTCCATTTATTGATGAATATTTTAATGTGATCCACAAATTAAATATATATGGTCTGTATACAATAAGTTTACATATTATATATGTAATACACCATAAAACATGTTATTTTATGTTTTAATTCAAATTATTTCATTAAAGGTGATTTGACATAAATCTAACCAACTGGTAAGGGGTTTCATAACTCAAATTCATTTCATGTGGTTATTTTACTTATTCCTAATCCTTGATATTCTAATATTATTTTTGTAATGAATTTTAATTATTTTATGTTTTATTTACACTTTTTTATGTTAAATTAAATTTATTACACATAATGAATTCATTTATTAATCTGTAATTCAATAATATTGTCATTATTTATTTCTCTGTGACGCACCCAAAGATAGAAAGAGCAGGAGAATAAGGTGTTCGAAATGGAAATGAAATCACATTGTTAATCTAGCTCATCCTATGACAAATGGATCCATTTCTAATGAACTGGGGGGGGGGGGTTCCCTATATGTGTTAGGTCATTTACCTCTATAGAAGACAAATTCAAAGTAATTACATCTTCTGATTAATCTCCAACTACATTAAAAAGAATATATGGATTTCAAATATCAGAATTATCAAAAGTAAAATGTGTGTCCTTCGGGATGTGCTCTCTTGATCTTCAAATCCACCAATGTCATGTCCATCCAGCACTTTTAATATCAGAAAATAGGATGAATGGGTCATCCTGGTGATAGAATATCTAGATATCAATGAAAAAAGACTATAAAATTTTAGTTTTTCTCTACATAGTTGAATATCTTATATTAAATTTGAAAACACCGAACCTTTGGTGGACATCCAAACCAAAAGTGAACACTTAAGGGGATTCATAGATGAAAACTGATCCTGATTATCAAAGGTTATTTTTACATTATCATGCAAAATAGGTAGGATATTGAAAATATTTTGAAGATTGAGAATCTGAACCTAAAGCCATGGGTCTTTAAAATTTCTATGGGGATATTCATTTAAACTATTTAACATATAAGAAAACCACATAACAAATTTGGATTATGATTCATGTTTTTATAGGGTATATCGGAACCCCAACATCCCCATTGATCTTTATTATTGCGTTGGCATCCAATTAAAACTAGATCATAGAACTCTTGATGGAGAACTGAGACTCTATGATCATGTTATGATTGATGCCAAAATTGAATCTAAATTTATAGATTATATCATAATTATGGTTAATGATCAAAATATTGATTTCAAGGTTAAATATTAGTATATAAAACCATTCTGTGATATATGAAAAATAGTGGGACACTCGATCGCTAACAGTAAGGTAATACAAAAAAATTTAAGCCTCCGCCTAATGAGAAAGCATATAAGGATTTTAATTAAGGCTACATAAACAAGAGAGTCACATGTGATAATGGTTAATCCTCTAAAAGGAGTTCTAATTATGTCACAGTGGTACCCATGAATCCATGTCTTTTCCATGTAAATAAAGATAAATAATATTGGGTTTACCTGGCTGATGATGATGAACTAGGTGAAGGTCACAATATGGTAATTCCATCTCCAAACTCCTTGATAATGCTAAAATCCCTAAGGAAAATCCACTTTCAAGAAATGAGGACCAATGGATTACCTAGTATCTTTCTATATAGATCAATAGTATTTTTATCTTTCCTCAAAAATAGATACAGACTAATAAACTACCCATAGTGTCAGTCCATCCATTTTAAATCACACCTGAAAATTTTAACATATTGATGAATGATGGGGGCCATTATTGGACACAATAGTTAGGAAATGTGATTTCTAACCCTTCTTCAATAATTAATTTTTTTTCGCTAATCCCCATAAAAGGGGATCTTCCCATGATGTTGGAAACTAATCCTCAAGGGAAGATCATATCCCAAGATTTCTTTATCAAGATAATTTCCTACAGGACACTTCGGTGATAGAAAAAATATATCCCTGTTCACAAGAACGGAATAATGTGAATTGATCCTGCTCTTATGAGGTGAAATCTTTTACCCTCATCTTCCTAAATATGATTACACTATATGTGATGAAATTAAGGAAGTCTTGGGAACTGCAAGAATCTTAGAGCATGGAAAAAAGAAAAGTTTGAAGGAACTTAGGATCATACAAGACGGGGAGATCAGAGGGAAGAGTAATGTGGGATTTAAATCAAAATATGACTGAAATGAATATTTTTTTCAAGAATTTCAGGGGTTATCCAACTCTGAAGCTACTATCTATTTAAGAATTCATGTTTTGAAGAATAAAACCAAAATATTTTGGATTTCATAGAAAAAAAGGATCTCCTCTTCAAGGATTTATTTCTTAGAAATTATGTGTTATCATCTTGTGAGAAAAAACTGTTGTAATGAAGAAATCAATAACCTCTATATTTCATATCATTATACTTTAGGAAATACTTCAATTATTTTCTCTAGTTATCATGTGTTCACATGATATTTCTACCAAAGGGGTGTATATCACTTATGCTTCATTATGTATACAGAAAATAAATACCAAGATAGAACAAGTTTATGGAGGTTAATTGACTTCTTTTATAATTAGATTATTAGAGCATGGATAATCCTTGGAGACTTCAAATTCACATTGAATCTAGATGAGGAACTGGGTGAAATGTTCAACTCTGACTCCTCTAGGGAATTTAATAAATGCATTGAAAATAATTTCTTGATTGAAGTAAATCTATTTGGAACCAAATAAACATGGTAATGGAGACATATCAAAAAATGGCAGCACATAAATGTGATAGGGTATTTTTTACAGGACCCATTCTCAATGCATGGGACATTATATCCTGTGCAAATTTTTCAAGGCATAATTTGGGAATCCATATCATTTTTATAAGCCTTTTATAAAAGGACATCAAACCTTATATTCATTGCATATTTAACAATTCTTGGGTACTTCACTCGGAATGTGGAAAAATTATACATGACACATAGTGTTATCTAAACTAAAACAATGATGTATTTTCCTATGTTTTAAATCTCAAACTTCTAAAATAAAAGATTAAAGAATATGGTATAGATAAATTTAGCTCTTTGGACATGGATATTCCTTTTCTTATTTTCACTTCACTATATTCTTTGGAATATAACAATTGTAATGACTTTTCAATTGATTTTAGGTATGAATATGTGGTCTCCACCAAGATCAAGCAACTATTAAACCAAACTAAAATCATTAAAATGGATGAATTTAATGTTAAATGGATTACTGACATAGATTGAAATTTAAAACATTCAATTCCATTTATTTAGACAAAAAATATAACATTATATGTTCTTTAATCAAATATGGTATGAAATTTTTTGAAAATAGATAGAATCTCTCAGACCATAATCTTGTATATTACTTGAATTTCATCAAGGGCCCTATAACAAATTCTAACAAGAAATATAACATTATTACCTAGGTTTTTAGTCATGATGAATGTAATATGAGACTAAATACTCTATTTTGGCCACAATTATGAAATTTCTTCGGGCTTGGATGGTTTGAAGAATTATTTCTATTATACATACTATGATATTATTTTGTATGATGTATGAATATTTATTACTCAATTATTTAGATATGGATCACTTTAAAGGGGGTTACTTCTTAGTTTATTTTCCTCCTATTATAGATAGATATTTCCAAAGAAATTAGTCTTTTTAGGCATGTCAATCTTTTCAATACAACCTACAGTCTCATTGGAAGGATCTTTGTCAATAGGCTGTCAACTATTTCTAACAAGAGTGTATCTTCAAACCATTTTGGCTTTATTAATACAAGTACAATAGAATAATTCTTAGTCACATACGACGAGCCTGTTAGTATTATTAGAAAGAAAACTATGGGAGGCAACATTTCTATGAAACATGATGTTAAAAAGTCATTTGATATAATAGATTGGGGTTTTATATAAAAGTTATTAACTAAATTTTGATTCAATGAAACATTCATAAACTGGCTCAAAATCCTTTTGGGTTCATATAAAATCTCAGTGTTCATCAATGGAACTCTTGCAGTGTACTTATCTTATTGAATATAATTATAAAAAGGTGACCAACTATATTCCATAATATTTTTCAAAGACAGTGATTATCTTAGTAGGATTATTAACCTCATGGTAAATAATGAAATGATTAAATATATACTAGACTCTCGGAATCTATTAGCCCCATATCATCTTCTCTATGTCTTTGACATAGTCCTCTTTATTCCAGGAGAATATAAAAAAATAATGTGCCTTAAAGAAATGCACTAGATTTAAGAAAGGGTCTGAGGTTAGAATATTAGATGGAACACATAAATTGTCTATTTGGGAAATAACATTTCAACAAGAATAAAAATGGATATACTTAATGGGATTTTAATAAGGGAGGGAGTATTGTATATAACATACCTTAGTGTTCCCATGTTTTGGGTAAGACCCAAATCTTTCCATTTCACTCATATAATTTCCAGATCAAGAAGTAGTTTTAATCTAGGAAAGGGAAATCTCTATCCATGGTTGGTAGTGTATTCTTGGTAAAATATTTTCTTATTTCCAAAAAACATTATACTTTTATGGTCCATAAATAGAATGTTTCGCTGATCAAATTCATAAACATGTCCATAAAAATAATTTCATTATTTGGAAGCACTCTCAAGAAGAAATTAGTCATTGTTCCTTAGAATGAATGCTACAAACCCTTTGATGTTAGCGGGATAGGAATTAAAAATCTTCAAAATTTTATTAAATCTCTTTAGTATCATTTTATGTGGAGGATGATTATTGTTAAATAAGAGGCACATGAATTTCATAGAACCAGGTTTATAAGATATATTAAATATAGTAACCGTCAGTATATGGAATCCTCTATTTGGAAAGCCTTGACGACCTCTTTATCCATCATTTATTCTCAATCAATATGGATTTCTTACTAGTAATTCTCATCGAAGCTCTAGCTAAAAAACTTTACATGTACTCCCCTCTTGGATATTATTCATTCTGTTAACCCTAAAATGTAATTGAATGTATCTATTAAGTAAAAAATGGAATATTCCATCAACGACCTTCCATCTGAGATCAAGATCATGGTTGAATGTAATAAATTCTCATATAAAGAGGAATTTTTGGAATGGGAACCTGAAAATAATGGAATACTCATTTTCAAATCATTTTATCAAAGAATTATCAACTTCACCTCTATCGGATATAGATACACTTTTAGGCTAAATAAATCTTGGATTCAGTCATCATGTTTTACTTCAGTATATATATTGTCACATGGAAGGATACCCACTATTGCATACTTGAAATATCTTGGTATTTTCTTATGCACTATGTCTGAATTCTCTCTCCATAAAAGGAAATATGTAGAGCACATCTTCCTCACATATTCCACTTCCACAGTAATACGGTGCACTATATTATACATGTTTTAATTTTAAGGACTGAATGCCTCTTTAATCCGATACTTCATCATAGAATGCAATATTCTCCCACTTTCCCCTCAAATTCTCAATATCTTTCAAGTTGATAATTCTAAAATTGTTCTAATCATATGGTTGGCCCAAAATCCAATGATACATTATCATGCATCCTTCAATATTTATGATTCATTTTTTTACATCTTGGATACTATTATAATCTTAAAAAAATAGAAAAATCGCCACTGGAATAATTATATTCATGATATCTTTATCTTAAAGAAACTTGGATTTGATGTTAATTTTAAACCTCCAGCAGGTAATTTTTATATTATATATAAATATCCTTTTTTGGATATATCAAAATTAATATTTATGGTTCATTAAGGGGAAACCCAGGACTAGAAAGCTATGGGGATGTATTAGGGGATCTCCTAGGTTCTCCAGGATAATATCATGGGATTCTATTATGGATATTTCTATATTCGATCCTCCCTATAGGTTAAGATTCTTGGTGTTATTAATGCGAAGATGATTTCAAATCAACAAGGTTGGAAAAAACACTGGTTAGAGTGTGGATCCACTATCGTTGTCTAGGCCTTAAAAGTTATCACCTAGAACCTCTCTTGGATTATGACTGTTTGATGGATCAAATTCTTGGATCTTCTCTCATCCCATGACATTATTGTCACACATAAAAATCAGGATTCCAAATCCCTTACATATGGACTTTCTAATAAGGAATTAAATAACACTGGGTTTCTCATTTTGTACGACACACTTCCAATTGATCTTAATTCCACCTTTCAAAGGGATCATAGTAAAATTCCTTACTTTAGACTCTATTAATATTGTTTTTCATAATAATAAATACTTTTCCACTATGGAAAAAGACTCACCCATTAAAAAATATTATAATATTTATAAGATATTTCGTCTCAATGTTTACTCCATTGAGTCGTATATGGTGTTTTTCACCTATTTATTTTCATTAAGTGTATCTGATTCAAATTTTATATTTTATATCATCAATATTTTTATATTTATGGTATTTGATGTTTCATTTCAAGTTATTTATTTATCATGGGAAATTATTTAAAATTAACCCAAGTGGTAGGTGTTTATTCAATAATCTCATCATTATTTGGAATTATTTATGTTTAATCCCCAAATGGAAAAATTATATGATATATCTATTAAAAATAATATATATTCTTCTCCATGGTAAATTTCTATAAATTATAGGTTCTATATTCATTTTACACACTCTATGTACTCAAGATACCAAAATCGTGTTTATTAGGAAAACCAACTTGGTTTTTCAAATTGATTAAGAATATATTTATTCAATAACCATATTTTCCTTACAAAAATTTAAAAAATATTTTTAATGTTATCTAACTATTTATTAAATAAAATTTTACCAATGTTTTATTTATTTAAATGTTTTGGAAGAAATGTTTTTTTACTTTTTAAAGAAGGTACTTTTTTATTTTTATCAAAAATATTAAAGGAATCCTTATTTTATTGTACTAGGAATGAAATAATTTCCCATTACTTATTATTAATCATTACACAGATTTTTAATTTTAAATTTTACATGTTTTTATTTAAAGATATTTTTTCCCTAATGATGGGGAATCTGTTTAGTAATTAAAATTCATTTTCAAAGGGAAAAGGGTATTTTATTCAAGAATTTTTTAAATGATCTTTTCAAGGTATTTAAATTCACCAATGACAAAAACACTTTAGTTTAATTATACTATACTCGGGAAATATTTTAATGATCCCATACTTATTCTTTCTCCAGATGGTTTATGATATTTATGAAAAGGGAATATATTTCCCTTCACTTTCCCAATTATTTTTTAGTCATTAATATCCCCTTAAAAATTTCTATTTATAATCATTGAAAATTTCATTTCTCTCAAACATTCATATTATTTATTTCATAAATGTGAATAATTCACATACTGTATATCATTTCTACATATGGATTTTTACCATTTATTTTATTGTATTTACTAGGAAAATATTTATATTCAATGTTATGAACTCAATTTAGATATTTATTGACAAGGAACAATGTTTTTTAATTGAGTTAATAATTCAATATATGATGAATTAATTGGAAATGGAGTGATAATTATAGCCCATGTATTGAAAGAACCTTGATACATTAGTAGGTCTCATGAGAAAAACAGGTTTTGGAATTTGGCCGAGGCCTTAAACATTTATATAATATATCTTTTTACAATTCATTGATGATATGTTTACGAAGTTAAATTTTTTTCATTCACATATTAAGTGATTTGTATTTATTGACCATGTGATTATTTGATTATTTATGTTATTAGAGGATAAGTTTAAAGCTCATATTATTTGTTATATAGAATTAGATTATCATCATTTATTCCTTTCATAGTAGTCTTCACGATCATGTTAATCTTTTAATGAAAACTATTTTTAGTTATTTTTCATGTAATACATATTATTCCATATTTTTATCCTATTATATTCCATATTAAATAACCATTACTTATCATTTCGCATCACCCCCTATTTTTTTCTATTCTGTAGGATATGAAGAAGAAATCATTGAATGATTTCATGGATATAAAATATTTACTTTCACTATTTTTAATTTTTCGGTTTTTAATTACAATATGATATTAAAGAATGTATCTATTTTACCCAGACTACTAAAATATTCAATAATTTGGTATAATGCTTATTTTATCTTATTATTAGGTAATGAAGTTACCATCAGCTCTAGTCTACGGGGGTCAGGGTCTTTACAGCTAGAATAAGAGAAAGTTTAGTATAATAATTTTATAAAATACCTAACTAGATAATACAAGTAGACATTGTTTTAGAACATATAAATCTAAGTTAATAACACTGAAAAAGTTGTTGAAGTATATATCTACCATCTTTGTGGTGATTGGTGGGTGTTACCTTACTACACACTCGGATTGAAACCCCTAAGGTATATGATTGGTTTAATTCATATTTTCATTGTCAACTATTATTAGAGAGTAGAACATAAGGAATATTATGATATAACATAGTTATATTTGATAAACCAAAAGGCAATAATGTTGATAAGTTTAAGGATGATCATAATTTGAAAGGAATAGATACACATTTTGATTTTTTATGTGATGGAAGTCTAAGATGTTTAAGATTATTTCGGG
The DNA here is from genome assembly GCA_963277665.1 of Viscum album. Lineage (NCBI taxonomy): Eukaryota > Viridiplantae > Streptophyta > Magnoliopsida > Santalales > Viscaceae > Viscum > Viscum album. The sequence goes on along the minus strand of OY728125.1, from coordinate 838,802,270 downwards.
AGAAATTTATGATAATATAACCCTTTATTTGGTATGGGTTTTAATGAAAAATATATTTAAGGATGAATGACTTTCCATTTTTTTAATTTAATTTCAAACACATTGTTAATTTTTATGGTCTTTAATGTTGAGTAAATTATTGATTACTACAATTTGAAACCATAAGATTTATTAAATATGAATCCATAAATTGAAAATTTGTTTTTTATCTATGTTACAATTATAATTTTTTGAAGAAGTACACTATTTTGGGGACATTAAATAATTAAGGTAAATATAAACACTTTTTACTAAGATGTGTTTTTATTTTTGGAATAAAAGTTGGCTTACCTTTTATAATAATAAATGATTTTTTCATGACATTATTTTTTTAAATTATTATTATATTATAGAGAATATATGACCAAAGCATATACATATTTTGATATGATACATTAATAGTTATTGAAGTTATTTGGAGATAAATATCACGTTTATCATAGAATAATATGTGATCAAATTATTCTGATCATTGGGTTTTAGTCTTATAATATTATAGATAATTGCATATTGAATGTATTAAGTATAACATTGTGTTTTACTATTGAGGTTCTAGGTTTTAATATAATATATTTTACAACAACTCATATACATTTCTTTGGTAAATATTTAGATATATATGAAAAGACACATCACAATTTTATGAATCTTATGATCTTTTTAAAGTTATTTTTAGTTTTAAAGTGATTAGAAAATTCACCATGGATATTTATTTCATGGATTAATAAATGATGTTGAAGTTGATCTAATCACATCCAAAAGATGAAATTTCTCTTCTGAAATACAAAATATATAATGTATAATTTTTAGTTTTTTATATATTAATATTAAAAGAACCCATAAATATTTGGAAAAGGACCTAGAAAAAATTATACCAGTACCGTCATTTATAATGAATCAATGGTTTTTTTTCACATCTACTCGGTTTATAATTTTGTGGTTGTCAACATTATTTTTCTCAATAACTTTCTGGTTATTAATGCTATCTATCACTATACATGGGTCCTTTTTAATTTTTTTTCTCAATCATGTCTATATTTTCACTTTATATAAATGTTATCCTTATCTAGGAACCATATTATGTGTTATTCTAGGTAAATTTTATGCTTCCCACTTCCCCTCTTCAAATAAAGTTTTATTAACCCTGTATATGATAAGGGTTTTTGACAATGGTAGAACCTTTGACGAATAAGATAATAAAATTGGATAAAATTTATTTAAATGTAACAACCGTAATTTTTATGATTTATAGTTTATAATAAATTTAATCTCTTTGATAACTTGCGATATATGCGAGCCCCAGTCTAAATGAACCGAAACATTGTATACAATTATATCCCAACTATTAAATTGGATGGTATGAATTGGACTAAATATATTTTTAAAATTATATGGTTTTACATTTTTAAAATAATTTCATTGGTTATAAAATGATTAGAAATGAAAATAACTGTCATTTAGAAGTAAAAGAAACATTTTCATCAAAAATATTTCTTATGTCCACAATGTGTTTCTATGATAATAAATTAAATTAATAACAATTTTTGAACGGTTTTAAATAAATTTTTATATTAAATATTCAATAAAATGTTATATCATTTATTTAATATATTCTAAGATTGGGATAAGAATAAATCTAGTTTAATTATTTCAAACAATATTTTTCAAATAATGGGTACACCGTGTTTTACGTACCTTTTTTTACACTTTTAGAAAATTTATTTGAATAGATTAAATTAAAATTTGAAATAAAATTTTCAAAATTAGTTTAATATGATATTTTCAGAATTTTCTATATATAATTTTATTTTGATGAAGAGAGAAAAATACATATTTTTATTAAAAAAAATTATCTTTCATTAAATAATACTAAAATTACCATTATGATTTAAAAAAATTTAGAATAAAAATTAGTATAATTAAATGAATATAAATCTAATTTGTTTCATTGGAATAAATTTTATAATATTTTTTTGTATAAAAACATTTTATACTTAAGGAAAAAAATTTATCTAGAAAACTAATTTTCATCGTAATTGTGATTTTAATTTTAAATTAAACTACTCAAAATATATGAATTGATTTTTTGAAACGATATATTTTTTTAATCCAAAAAATTAATATAATTTAATAATATTGACCTAATTTTTGGTAATAATTAATAGTGAAAACATTACAAATTAATTATCACGGTTATGGTTAAGATGAGTTTACCAAGGGGTTAAAAAAACTATTTGGGTAAGATTTCCAATTAAACATGCATAAATAGTATTTTTTGTCCATATTTAGAGCTTATAAAATATAATATTTGAAACTATATCCATTTTGAATAATTTTTACTTGGAATTAATTTATCCTTTTGTATTATTTTAGGAATTTACATGTGGGTCACCACCCCAACTTAAAAAAGGGAATCTTTTATCCTCTCCCCTGAACACTTAAATATCATTTTGGTTCATTTAATAATTTCACAATAACATTCTTTACATCAATCCAAATAACATAGATTCCTTATTTTAATTATTAAAAAATCCTAGAAACGCATTTGGTATAATCATAAGGAGGTCGTCCGAAGAAGAATTATAACTATTAAAAATCATCCTTTTTATTTCTTCTTCAAACTCTTTAAAATCATATTAAATAATTATGGTATAATAACATCATTGTCTACTATATACTGATATATTATTTTTTTAATTTCATACACTATATCCATCTTCTCTTCCATTAAATGGGAAACTGAACCCTTGTTTGTGTGTGTGGTGGACAACCACCTCACAAACCGATGTAATTCAATTTCCATCACCACTTCTCATGGATGTGTACATATGTATTATCACCATAATGAAACTATGTACATCATTATTCATAACCACATCACATGAATACTATATATAAGTATATTTAATGAAATAATATGATTTTTATGATATAAATATCATTCTTCAACGGTCAAATAACACCTACCATACTTCCATCATGATCACGGATTACTGGAAATGTAACTCCTGCATATGTATGATATACCACATCCATGATTATAACTATTGACCTCTCTAATTTTTAATAATAAAAAATAATGTTTTTTATGTTTCTAATAATTTTAATGAGTTATGTTATCATTTGGATATATAAGAAAGACTGACTGAATTCTATATGTATTAGTAACCGTTATCATGACTCACTACTAAGGAATAGTTATCGCTCCTGACTCACTGGTCCAAAGTCACCACTCCAAGGAGTCTCTATTATAAGACAGATTATAGAATTCACTATGTATGAGTCATCATTCCTAACTCACCATTCCTAAATCACAGTTCCCGACTAACCATTCCTAACTCTCCACTCCTGACATACCGCTATGTCTGAGTCACCATTCCAATGACACTGCCAGCCTAACATTACCATGAATAATTCATCACCATCTTTAATTCACTATTGAATCTCTATATCCCTAGAGAGATTGTTATAGATTCACCACTCAAAAGACTCACTACTACCTTTCCTTTATCATTTTAAATTCAATATTCCTAATGTTAATATATATGAAATATAAGGAAACTAATTAAATTATTGACCTTTTATAGACAACATTAAAATCGATGTCAGAATGTAGTACTAGGTAAGAGGTTCCAAGACAAAATTGAGAACATGAACAATGTAATATGTAGTATATAAATAAAATAATCAATAAAAAAGAAAAAAGGTGACATCTGTGGTGAAAAAATGAGAACCAACGTGACTCAACATGTGTGTTCCAGACTAAAAAGATCCATTTTCATGTATGAATGCTTCTATGTCATGTATTCAAAGAACACATGAAGAAGAATATTGTTTTACACTTCGATCACTCATACTTCATAAGACAAATGCTTCTATGATACTCTATTTTATAAAAAATTTATAGAAAATAAATTGAGATTCATTTTAAGATACCTTCAAGGAGTCACGAAGATACAACACATATCACATAGAGCAACACTATACCTTATACACTTTTATCTTTTTATTGTACTTTATTTACATTGTAAGTAGTGTGTATTTATCTCTATTTTTTTAACAAACACTGAATCCTTTGAAAAAATATAATATTCAACGATATCATTTCAACCTATCTTTATACACCTTATACTCTAATGGATGACAGTAGTAGAGGTCCCTGTATGGCTTGTTACTTTTTTAATTCCCATAAAAACTATGGAATATGACTTTATGACCTAGAAAAAAACTATATGTGTTGTTTTTTACCTCTATATAGGATGTGGATGAAATATATGTTTATAAAAACTTATTATAGGAAGGTAACCATCCAGGTGAAGAGGAATAAGTATCTTTTTGAGAATGAAAATCTTATTATAATTTCTGTTTTTCCTTTATGATGTTTTGTTTTCACTGATCAATTTTTTATTTCTGAAAACTTTTATTTCACTTTGATAATTAATATAAGATAGTTTTTATATTAGAATTTGATTTCTTTTATTGATTTAGAAATTTAAAATATTATTTCATATTATATCAACTAATAAATAATCACTCTTTGAGAAATATTTTAAAAGATCAAACTTTTATAAATCTGATACTTTGGTTAATTCGGTTGTATTGTATTCGAATTCGGGGTTTTCATTTAAATCCATTTTAAATGGAAATTTTAATTATGAACTCAATTTATACCGCCTCTTGAGTCTCCTCTCTAACCAAAAATTTGTATTAAAGGGATTAAAAACATTTCAAATCCTTTTAATTGTGATTATAGTTGAACATTAAGGATATTAAAATTTCTTTTAATTATAATTTTTTAGTTATTTATATATATATATATTAATATTTAAATATAGAAAACATATACGAATGTTCATACTAATAGATCTCTATATTTTAATGGGACACATTATGCCCAATGGAAAATAAAAATGGAAATGCATATTTAAAGTGTGGCTTGAAATCTGGTCTTCTATAGTATAAAAGTAAAAAATTCATACTTCTACTAGAAATACATGGGATGATGCAATTAAGTCTTCTTATAATAATAATCACAAAGCCATGAATGCCTTATATTGTGCCTTAGGAGATGAGTTGTTTAATATAACTTATGCATATAAAACTACCTATGAGATTTTGGATACTCTAGATAATTCAAATGAAAGATAGGAAAATGTTAAGGAAATATGGTTTCACACTTAAACTATTATGTATGATAATTTTATGATGAAAACTGATGATGATATCTCCGACATGTATGTCAGGTTCAATGAGACTGTGAATACAATGAGCTCACTGGGAAATCTAATCAATGAAAAAGAACATATCATGTGACTCTTTAGATGTATTACAGAAATATAGAGAGGGACATCAGTTTCAATTAGAGAATATTGTAATATTAATGCAATGACCGTAAAGGATATTATAGGAAAATTGATGACCTGTGAGGAATAGATAAATGTTGATTGAGAAGAAAATTATGAACTTAAGAGATTTTATTTAATTAAAACCCACCTAATATAAGGAAAAAGAAAAGGAGAAAATTCATGTATAAAATGAAAGTTTAAGTGATGAAGATTAATAAATTGAAATTGATGATAAAATGGATCAGCTAGCTAGAAGATTCAAGAAATATTATAGAAATAATAAATTATTCAAGAAATATAACTTCAAGGAAAAATATGACAATCATGGGAAGTTTCAATAGGGTTAAAAGAAATATGATCATTCAAATAAAATCATATGTTTTGAATTCCAGAGAAAATTACATGTGAATGTTGACTATCCAAAAATTATGAACAAGAATAAATATGATATCTAGGATCAAAGGTACACTAAATCTTTGAAAGAAACATGGAGTTCCTCTAAGGACTCCTCCAGTGACTCTAATTTAACTCATGATGAAAAAGAAGATAAATCCAACATGTGATTTATGAAAAATATAACTGAGGTTACTCATGTATCTCCTGAACATAACTATCATTACTCTGGATATGAAGATAAAAACTATTTTTATGAGAACATGACTAAAGATTAATTTTTTTGAAAATTACAACATGGTTTAGGATACATGTAATGATCTAATGTATAAGTTAAAAAACACTTAAAAATAGAAAGATCTTAATATTTCTGTTAAATCTAATGTTTTTTAGAAAAGTATAAAAATTAATAGTTTCATAAAGAAAAAACTAAACATAAATTATCTAATAACCATTTTGAGAATGATCTAGAAAAAATCACAGATGGGAAAAAGATTTTAATAAAAAATCATGGAGAATAAATTTCTCCAAAATACACATCATGTATAGGATACCAACCTAGATAGAGGAGGACATTTAAAAACACATTTATTCGTAAATCATTAAAATATTCTTCTACTTCCAGATCTATAAATTCTTATTCAATTAGTTCTGAAAATTATTATATATTGTATTTTACTAGAGGACCTACTTGAGTTTATTTCAATTAAAATTTAAAAACTAGTTACATGAAATAGACTAATAAAGTATGGGTTTATAAAGCATTGATTACTGGCATTTTTGGACTTAATAAATTTGGATACACAAATCTTTACATTTATAATATATTTTCAGGAAAACTTCTTGAAAAGTTCCTATAAAAACTTATGTTACTTGGATAGTGGGTGTTCAAGGCATATGACATGAGACTACTCAAACTTCAAGATTTTAATAAAGGTTAATGGTGTATATCTCACCTTTGGTGAAAATGATAAAGGAAAGATAATTGGTCTTGGTCAAATTGGTAATATCCATTCAATTTTAATTTTTAAATTAATTTAAATTTGTGGTTCAAAATATAATCTACTTAGCATTTCAAAATTATGTGATGATGGGTTTCATGTAAAATTTTAAAATAATTCTAGTATTGTTTTTTACTCTAGAAATAAATTATTTTTTACCACATGTGGAAATGAGAATGTTTATTATCTTAATATGGATTCTTTACTTCTAAAAAATGTTTCATTCCTAAGTTCCTTTCATAAAGAATCGTGGATTTTTCATAAGAGACTACGACATTGTGACAGTCACTCATATAAAAATATTACTAGAAATTGGTTAGTCAAGGATCTACCCAAACTTGAGTTTCCAAAAAATAATGTCTATAATCTTTATCAAAAGGTAAAACAACCCAATATATCTTTTAAACCATTAAAATAATTCTCAATTTCTCAAACTTCTCAAATTGGTTCACATGGAATTGTTTTGACCATCTAGAGTTTCAAGTTTAAATAGGAATCAATACATTTATATATTTCTAGATGAATTTTCTAAATATACCTTGGCTTTCATTTTAGCTCACAAAAGTGAATCTAGTTCCTATTTTACCCTTTATACTAGATCAGTAGAAAATCTAAGTGGACTTAGAATTAAGACATTAAGACGATACCATGGATGTAAATTTGAAAATCTTGATTTCAAATATTTTTCTTCACAAAATTACTATAGTCACAATATTTCTAATCTTATGAAACCTTAGTGGAGTGGAGTTGTAGAAATAAGAAACATTACCCTTCAAGATATTGAAAGAATTATGATCAATGAATACTACTTACCTATCCATTTCTGGGCAGAGTCTATAAATACATATTTCTATAAAATTAATAGAGTCTTAATCTAACCTATCTTGATGAAAACCGCTTATGAACTATGGAAAAATAGGAATCCCAAGGTTAAATAGTTTATAGTCTTTGGATGTAATGTTTTTATTCTCAATACTAATGATGATATTGAAATATTTTACTCCAAAAGAGATAAATGAATTTTACTAGAATATTCATCTTCTAGAAAATACTACTAAGTCTTTAATAAGAAAATAAAATATAGAAGAATATATAAATGTAAAATTAGATTAAAAAAGATCTAAATTAGCCCTAAATCTCTCTAAAATATATTGATTAAGATATATCAAATATAGAATTCAATTCCAAAACTTCTAATTCTTCTATCAAACAAGCAGAAAAATCATCCTGTTCTGGAAAATTTTCAAACTCTAAACCTATAGAACCCTGTTTTGTAGAAGATACAAAAGAAACCAGTCCATATTTCTATAGAGGTATTAGGACACTTAATAATCACCCTTTAGATGTTATAGTTATATACCTATACAAAGGATAAAATCCATATCCTCTCTAAGAAATCAGGTTAAAAAGCGAGACTTTTTGGTTACAACTTGAACCTAAGAATATCAATGAAGAAATCAGTGTTAAATTTTGGGTAATGGCTACACATGAAGAGCCAAATCAGTTTGAAAGATTTATTATATGGAAACTTGTTGATATACCTAAGGACACCTTAACTATAGGAAAAATGGGTTCATAGAAACAAGTTTGATGAATATAGAACAATAGTAAGGAATAATTATAGAATAGTTTCACAATGTTATAGTCAGCAAGAAGTCATAGACTACGAAAAGACCTTTGAACCTATAGCTTGAAATGAAGCCATTAGAATCATACTATCATTTGCAGCTCATCTGAATTTCAAAATTTATCAAATGAATGTCAAAAGTGCATTCTAAAATGGTTATACAGTTGAGTATGTTTTTGTTGAAAACTCCATAGTTTTCAAAATTTCCATTCTCCAAATCTTTTTTCAAATTAGAAAAAAGATTTATTTTTTTTAAAGTAAGCCCCCAGAGCATGGTATGACAATCTTAGATATTTTATTCTTTCAGAAGGATTTATAAAAGGAATAGCTGACCCTACCATTTTTATCAAAATAATTTCAAAAGATGTTTTATTTGTTCAAATATATATAAATGATATTATCATTGAATATTATAATAATATCATGTGTTTTAATTTTTCAAAAATGATGAAAAGTGAATTTGAAATTAGTTTAATGGGAGAACATAAATTCTATCTTTGATTTAAAAAATTTCAAAATAGAGAAGGAATAATTTTTATTTTATGTAAATATACTAAAGATCTTTTAAAACATATTTTTCTAGATAGAACTAAAATTAGTGTTACTCCCAAGAGTACCACATGTAAGCTAGATCTTGTTGAGGCTAGGAAACCAGTAAATTAAACCAATTATAGAGGTATAATTGGACGTATTCTATAATTAACTTCTAGACAACTTCACATTATGTTTAGTGTTTGTATGTGTTCTCATTTTCATGAAAACCCAAAAGAGTCACACTAGTTTTTCTTAAAATAATTTTTAAATACCTCAAATATACTACCAATTTAGGACTTTTCTATCCTAGAAGAAATTCATTTGATTTATTTAGTGATTATGATGCTGATTTTAGTTGAATTATGTTAGATAGAAAAAGAACCTATGGAACACATCACTTTTGGGTAAGTCACTAGTATCATGGTATAGTAAGATGAAAAATTATGTTTAATTATTACTGCTAAATTTTAATACATCGTTGTTTGTAGTTTCTGAGCTAAACTTTTGTGGATGAAATTTACATTACAAGATTATGGATATCAATTATGACATATCCCTATAAATTATGACAACACATGTGCTATTAACATTTGTAAAAATCCGTTATATCATTAAAGAACAAAACATATTTATGTAAGACATTTATTTTTGATAAATAATTATCAAAAAGGTGGCATAACTCTTATATATATTGGCACAGAACATGATCTTACTAATATTTTTACTAACCCTTTGAATTATGAGAGAATAATTTACATCAAACATTAATTATTAATTATTAATTTCAGTTAAGTGTATCATTGTTGATGTCTCTCCATTGATGGATAACCATTGATGCCTCGTCGTTGATGTATCATCCTTGATTTCACACTATTGAGTGTATCATCATCAATTTTTCTCATCATTATTTCTTCCTTTATAAATTTATCTTACTATGTGGATGATTATTTTTATTATTATTTTGATATATTTATATTTTTCATATATTACATTCAGTGATAAAATCTAAACCCATCTAATTTTATCAGGACTCTCAACCTGTAAACCAAATATTCGAACCTCCTTCCCACCACCATTACCTTTGAACTCTAACCAGATGTTCATAATTCTTAGAATTAAGGTACCATTGAAATAAACTCTTGAAAAAATTCAATCTTAAAAGAAGAAATAAAGTGTCTCAATTAGATATATAAAAAACCAATTGAAGCCCAAACTCTTGGACAAATTTGTTTTATCAGAAAAGTGGATCACTGGAGAATGTCTTCTATTAAGTAAGTCTCATGTGTTATGAGTTTTGAAAGAAGCAAGGATTCCTAGAATTGTTTAAAAAAAATAAGTGACCTCTATATCCAAAGATTATATCTCAGTTATTTTTTTGTTGAGTTTTCCTTGATCGAAGAAGATTATTTCAATCCAAGATTCAGAATGGACAGACAGAGATGTGTCTTCTCCTTGAGCCTATAAGTATTTTATATAGGAGTAACCCATGAGGGTATGAATATCATCCAAGAAGTTCCCCTCATATTAGTGACTTTATCTTCTTCAAAAATGATATAACATATCTAACAATAAATGAAACTTCTAGAAGACTTATTTCTTCCATGTTAGATGGTCAAACCAGGCTACTATTTATGTTTATCCAATATCTTCTTTTCCCGAGAAAAAGGTGAATTTTCTACTTTGAAATATCAGGATGTGTGTTTTTTGTATCTTATGTAGAAAGGATATAAAATTAACTAATGAAAATACCTCATTCTCCATATGTTTCATATGATTAAAACAACTTCAAGATTCACTTCTCTATTTTATTCAATGTTCATTCTTCTATGTTAAACGCTAAAATATTATTGGAGAAAAGTAAATTCTTATTATGGAAGTTGGTGGTTTTTTTCATTATGAAGATTGTATGAAAAATAGTTAAAATAAACTGGAATCTGTGTAAAATAATAGTTATAGGACGATGATAAAATTTAGGATATTTTCAACCCTATTGATCATACCACCTAACCAAATAATATTACTAATCTTATTTTGGAAACAAATGATGTAATGGAATGCTCATATAAATAAGTAGAGTCTGATGTCTCTATAATGAAGAATAAATTTTATCTAAAGAATCAGGAAGTGATCTATATATTCCTATGGATCATAAAGAACTTTTATATGAATCTCATGGACCTTCACAAAATATCCCATCTAGGGAAATAATTCTCATTGATGATGATGATAATGAGACTGAAGAGGAAAGCATTGATTATAATATTGGATATAAAACTGTAGAGGCTGGTGCACAAAAATATGATGATGAAAGTGAAAAGCATAGTGATTAAAACAGGGAATAAGTTTATTATAATGATTAAGAGGAGTATGATGAAAATGAATAGGACAAGGAAATTGATGAAAATGAATACGAGGAAGAATCTTGTTAAAATTGAGGAGATAAAGAAGATAAGGAAAGTTATGGTGATTGCTCAGACCATTTAAATCATGATGGAGCAGATATGGATCTCTACCTACTAGAGATAATGATGAATTGGTTGAATAAGAAAAGAATGATGTGATTGAAATTTAATAACCTCCAAATATGGATGGAATATTGGATTGATATAATGATATTCAATTAATAGGATAAGTTGATAATCAAAAGGGATCATCTACTAAGGGGGAGAAAAAGACAGTTTGGAAAGAGTTGAAGCACCCAACCATTTTGATAAAAAATCTATGGTTGAATGGATTAAATTCCCTGGATATTTTGATTTTGGTCTAGGATATCCAGTATCAATTTACCCTAAGGGATCATTAATTAATGAAATTGACCTATCAAAGGAGATTCATCTCCAGCTAGTATTTGTTATAGCACCTGATCCTACCACTACTCAAATACATTAAAATTATGTAAGTGAGGATGAATTGAAATATTTTGGAGAGAAATTATTGTCTAGATTTGGAGATATTTTGATATCACATCCTACACTAGAAACCTCTCTTGGTGAGAGATAAATCTCACAACTTTTGGGAAAATCCAAGTAAAATTCAAACCATGATTATTCATAAAATTAAGAAAGTAAGATAGGATAATAAAAAGGATAAGTGATGAATTGGAAACTCTCAAATACTTGGTTTAAGAAATGGCATCTGAATATAACTACTTCAATACGGGCAAGGAAGTGCCACCTTTTATCAGCGCTAAGCAAAAACCGCTGATAAAAAAACCATGTATCAGCGCTAAAATTGTAGCACTGATACTGGGAATATTTATCAGTTCTAGAAAAGCACTGATAAAGCTTCCCAGTATCAGTGGTAAAATTTTAGGTCTGATATGTGGTAACCTTTATTTGCGCCAAAAAAGCGCTGATAAGGAGAACCTTTATCAGTTCTAGAAAAGCGCTGATAAAGAATGCATGTATGAGAGCTAAAATATTAGCACTCATAAAGGAAGGATTTTTCAGCGCTTTTTAGCACTGATAAAGACCCCCTTTATTGGTGCTAAAAAGCACTGATAAAACCTTAGTCCCATATTTTATAAAATCGGTCACACAGTGTCCTCAGTTAATCACGACCTAAAGCTCTCATAGTACTATAACCCTGTGACTCCCCTCCGTTACCCCCCGAAATTCGCATTGTTGGACCTTCTCCACCCCCGATCTTCGTGTTCCCAGACCTCCGCCTCCCCCTATATTCGCGTTGTCGAACCTCCGTTGCTAGACCTTATCCTAATCCTCCCCCTCAAACCCCTTTGACAGATCCTACTACCCGCAAACCCTAATTGTACTCATCTTTGCTTGACCCTGCTCTCTGTGAACCATACTTTACCATTTCTCTTCGGTTGGTAGCTCCTCCCGTGCACCTCCACCTCTGGATGTTTCCAAGTCTGTGGTAAGTGATTCAATGCTTTTTCATTATTAGATGATTTTGATATGCTTTCTTAGTTTAATGAATGTGTTCTATGGATTACTTTTTTGATGAGAAATATGTTTTGGAACGGTTTTGAGATCCACATGTGTGAAAGTTGAGAAATATATTTTATGTCTTGTGTGAAAGGTGTGAAATGAAATGAGTTTTAAAAGAGAATTAATGGTTTGAATGTGTTAAATGTGGATTTTATAAGAGAAATTCATTTTTTTGCACGTTGTATTTTTTATGAACATGATATGTGTCTTTGAATTGTGAATGTTATTTCAAACATGTTATAAAATGGATTTTATGTGAGTATGAATTTGACAGGGGATTTTCGCATTGAAATGGTTTCATTCCAAAGCTTTATTGCAAGGAAGCATTGAATATTTACATCTCGTACAGACAAAAAACCCACTTGAAGATACTTTTACATGTTTTTACTACCATTTGTAGTAGAATGGAATCATAAATATTGAGAGGTACCAACTCATAGTAATATTACTCAATAACAATGGGATCCTATAATCATGTATTTGGAATGAAACAACTTCATGTAGTGGATTAATCACTATTAGGAACTGATGTGGGTCATGCGATAGTGAGATGCACCATTTCCATTCCTTTTTCTTTATTGTATTTTTTATTTGATATTGGTTACCATCATTATTTCATATCAAACCTCAATATAGAACTACTGAAACTTATAATAGAGCTCATGTCTTATGTGATAGAGATTGTAACATCTCTCCGGATAAAGAGGGAGTCAGGTCTCTTATTCCCCTCTCATGATTTCTCTTTTTCAGAGATTTAGATCATATGATATTTTTTGGTTCTTAAAATGATTCCCCTATATGTTATTCTCATAATAGACTGAATAGTTTCTAATAAATCTTGGATTTACTATTATCATCGGTGGGTGTTCTTCACTGCCCCTGATGAAGAATTCCATGTTTTCCATAGTGAATCAGACCTGAGGTCTAGTCGAGCAAGACCTCTTCTTACAGAGTTGAGTAGGATGATATCCTTTTATGATATTGAACTGTAGTAGGAAGCATATTATAGTGAACTTCCCCTAGTAGCTATTGAATTTCTAAAAGTGTGTTTTATAGTATTTTTTGGGTCTACCACTAGAGAGGGAGGTGGAGTTATCTATCATCTTGGTGATGGGTGCAAAACCAATATCTATTCTATAATACCATATAGAACTAGTTAAATTATAGTAACTAAATAATCAATGGGATAAATTGGTTTCCAAATTCATTATTTAACCTAGTGTGTTGCTTTGGGATGAACTGGTGGTTTTCACCAAGAAGGTCATTAGAACTCTTCGCTTGTGTGTTGATTACCAGAATCTCAATCGGGTTATGATCAATAAAAAATATCTATTGACCTATATTTATGATTTATTATATCTTATAAAGGTGGGAAGTGGTTCTCTAAGACCAGTCTTTAGTTTGGTTAACACCAGGTCAGGATCAAAGAGTTTGAGATTTATGTGTGACTATATACTTATTATATTTTCTTATTATTTCTTACACACCACCACTTGATTCAAGTAACCTGAATGAAATCCATGTGGGTACTTTTGTTCTGATGTGGATATAGTTTTTTATGTGTTTTGTGACGTGTATGTGTGGATATATGGGTATTTAGGCATGATGGTATTGAATGTAGGGAAGAGACCTAGGAGTGGTAGATGTGTCATTCTTGGTTATTCTTGTGTTTAGACTGGGGTGATTTGAGGAAACTATAATTAATCTAAAGTTATTTTATTTAATGAATTCCATATTGTATAGATTATGAGAATCCTTTCTTTACTAATAGAGATGGGTACTAGTTTTCATCCATATGTATTTTAGGTTGCTGAGGTATAAAAGGATGGACTAGTTGACCATAGAAGGGTTGAACCGATATAGGAGGATGATCCATTGAGGATGATGCCGTGTGAGTTTTACTGTCTATGAAACAAGTGATTATCCCTGTGAACCCCTTTGTGTTTTGAAACTGTGTTGATTTTTATGGGGGTTCTATCCTGGTTCTGTTGATTTCCAAATCATTATCGGAAATGGATAGGCTCTATTAATCTCTATTTTTATAAGGAATATGTTCTCTTATACTGTATTTGGAAGTCTTGTTTTGTGTACTTGAACCATAAATACTAATTTTTGATATTCAAATAGGATGTATATGAATAAAGATTGGATGGATTCTAATTGTTTGACAATAGAGTATGAGAACAGAGTGAAAGAGTTCATCAAGTTTGAAAAGGATCATGCAAAGGATCCTTTTCAATTCCTTTGTCCATGTTTACGTTGTTTTCATTCTAGACTACTTACTCCAAAAGAGTTGGAAGAACATTTGATATGTCATGGAATAGATCAGAGTTATAAATGTTGGAATAAACACGGAGAAAAAGAGAATGTAGCTGCTGACTGGGATAAAACTGCTTTTTATGGATCATCATATATGAATACAAATATGGATAATAAAGAAGACCATATGGAGGATGTGATTATAGATAACAGTGATGATGATGATCATATTGAGGAAATGAAAAAGGCAATTGAAGATGAACTCTGTGATTGCCCAAAATAGTTTGAGAAGTTAAAGAGTTGTGCAGAGACGCCATTGTATGCTGGTTGCACTAAATATGCAGCATTGTCAGCTGTACATAAGTTTTATAAATTGAAAGTAGGAAATAGATATTGTGATTTCTATTTTCTAGAACTACTTTCTCTCTTGAATGACATGCTCTCGGAAGATAATGAGCTCCCAAGACAGAAATATGAATCTAAATGAATTCTACACTCGATGGGTATGATTTTTGAAAGAATACATGCTTGTGAAAAACACTGTATATTGTTTATCAAGGAGAACAAATCACTTACATAATTCCCAAAGTGTGGTGCTTCTTGATACAAGAAAGATTAATCCAATTCTACGAACGTTGTATGGAACTTTCCAATCATTCCAAGGTTTAGGCGTCTATACGGAAGTGAATAAACTGTAAGAAAATTGTCATGGCATGCAGATAAAAGTAATAAAGATGGTAAATTACGTCATCCAACTGACTCTCCTTAATGGAAGAAAACTGATCATGAGTATCTTGAATTTGTAAAAGAGTCGAATAACCTTGATCTTGTGTTATCTACAGATGGAGTGAATCATTTTGGTTTTCAAACCATCACTAATAATACATGTCCTGTTATGTTGGTAAATTATAACTTGCCACCCTGGTTTTGCATTAAGTGGAAATTCATCATGTTATATATGCTTATATCAGGACCAAAACAACCAGGTAACGATATTGATGTTTATCTGGCTCCTTTGATCGCGTATTTGAAGTTATTGTGGGATTCATGTGTTATGTTGTACGATGATTATAAAAGTGAATACTTCACGTTGAGAGATATGATGTATGGGACAATAAATGATTTCCCTGCTTATGGAAAATTTTTAGGCTATATAATTTAAGTAAATCAAGGGTGTCCTATGTGGGAAGAAGATACACAATCAATTAGGTTGAAACATTCATCGAAATATGTGTTTCTAGTTCATCGTATATTTCTACCTCGTCGGCATAAGTACCGATCTTGGACGAAATCATTCAATGGAAGTTCAGAACAACATGAAGCACCATCTCCACTAACAGGTGATCAAGTGTTTGAGAAATTAAAATATGTCAACACTTTTTTTGGTAAACCATTTTCGAAAAACCTTACAAAAATCAGTTGGAAAATGAGATCAGTTTTTTTATTACCATACTGGAATTGTTTGTACGTTAGACATTTTCTTGATGTGATGTATGTGGAAAAAAGGTATGTGAAAGTGTTATAATAACGTTACTAAATTCCCCTGGAAAAACAAATGATGTCATTAAGGCATGGATGGACATGGTTGACATGGGAATACGAAGAAAGTTGGCTCCTGTGAAGGGTGAAAATCGAATGTTTCTTCATCCAGCTGCTTATACTTTTTCTATGGAGGAAAGATATCAGTATTGAAACTTCTTCAATGATGTAAAGGTTCTAGAGAGGTATTCATCAAATATCAAGAACATTGTGTCAATGAATTATTTGAAGTTAAAAGGTTTGAAATCCCATGGCTGCCATGTTTTTATGCAAGATCTAATTCCTATAGATTTATGGTGCATTTTTCCCAAGAATGTTCGTCATACGTTAAACAAACTTTGTTTCCTTTTCTAAGATATATATTGCGATGTTTTAGACCTGGTGAAATTTCCTACTATAGAAAAAGAAGTTGTCATCATATTATGTGAATTATAAATGTTCTTCCCACCAACATTCTTTGAAATGATGGTTCATTTGATGATTCACTTGGTGTGAGAGATTTGGCTTTGTTGTCATGTGCACTGTAGATGGATGTATCCTATTGAACGGTATATGAAGATTTTGAAAGGGTATGTCAAAAATCGAAGTCGTCCAGATTGTTGTATAGTGGAATGATATATTGTTGAGGAATCTATTAAATTTTGTACATAATACCTATCTGATGTGGAAAGAATTTGTCTCCCGAAATATCGTCACACTGGACGCATTGAGGGTGATGGAATTTTTGGAAGAGATGTTGTGACAATCAGTATTACAGATCGGGAGCAGGCCCACCTTTATGTTTTTCATAACAGTTGGGAGGTTACTCCATATATTGAAACTCACAATGAAATTATTAGGCAGTTGAATCCATCAAGGGCTGAAAAATGGTTATCAAATACACATAATCACCCATTTATAGGATGGATTTAGGACCATATTTTAAATCTGTTGGATGAAAATATGAATTAAATTTCAAAACGACTTTGATAGATAACTACCGGACCAAGTGTGTATGTATTATCTTATAGTGGTTATGTTATTAATGGATATACATTCTATATAGATTCACATGATAATTATAGTACCATGAAAAATAGTGGAGTTACACTACTGGCTAAAGAGGTGCATGTTTCTATTAGTAAGGACATAAATCCAATGTATGAAAATATGTCATATTTTGGCATTATCAAACTAATATGGGAGTTGGATTATATGACATTCCAATTGCTGATTTTTCAATGAAAATGGGTTGATAACAATAGTGGTGTTAAAATAGATGAATGTGGATTTATGAAAGTTGATTTTAGTAAATAAGGGTAATAATACGAACAATTTATAATGTCATCACAAGCGGTACATTTTTTTTATGTTCCAGATCCTGCAAACTGAAAGTGGTTGATTGTTCTGTTATTATCCAAAACTACAGAAGGGTCTGATGAAAATTCAGTTGAGGACGATCCTTTCAGTGGTACGTCGCAATCATTTCACAGCAGTACCAATGTAGATGATTTTTTGTATGTTATAGGATACCACAATGAAGAGATTTGGATAATCGATAGAGGTGTCAAATCCATTCAAACGTTGAAAAAAAAGAGAGTTCAATAAAGAGGTTATATATTGTTTGTAATATAAATCTTTTTATGTCATGTTATTATCTTATCATTACTAAATTTATGTAATACAAATTAACTGCTCAACAACTTTTGCAGATAACGACTTCCGCACATTCTTGTGCTCCTAACATTGAGGTTGAACAAGTCTCTCAAGTTGCTGCTGTTGCGGCTGCTGCTGCTCCTGCTACGGCTGATCACAGTGTAGAGTAACAACAAGTTTCAGAACATATTGTTTATCCTAGTGTTGAGGTCCAATAACCATCAGCACATGCCATTTTTACCATTTTAGATGATCATATAGATGATGTGTATATCGATGAAATGGTCGGGAATAAAGGACCAACATCCCAGAAAACACAGGCGAGTCGTAGTTTGACGGTGTTAGCCAATGTTCTTAAGGATAAAGGAAAAGGCATCAAATTTGATGTTGGATGGAATGAATGAGGCCAACATGTGAATCCCAACATGGCTATGTTTATTAGTTACATTACAGTTGTCACTCGGCAATGCATGTTGATTGACATAGATTCATGGCACCGTGTTGTGTCTAGGTTGAAGGCTGTGATCTGGGAAGAAATTACGGTTACATTATTAATTTATTTCTTCAATTTACTAGTAAATAAAATAATGAAAAAATGTCTTACTCTTCTAAATCTCTTGTAGAGTACATTTATAGTAGACGATTCACACAATGATTATGTACTAATGCTTGCAGGAAGGATTCATCGAGGTTTTCCCACTATTTTAACAAGATGCAACCTGAAAGATTCCAAAGGTAAAATAAACCCACACCCACCCATTTTCTAGGCTAACTTGATATCCCAAGAAGCATGGGATGCATTTATTGGCCACTGTGGGGTTGAGAAGTTTCATATACATTGGGGGCGATAATAATTTGTTTGAGGATAGGTGTATTAATCACTTTGATTGGCAATATTTCATTTATACAACAGAAACTCTATACTGAAAATAAGGAACGTGCATCAAAACCAAAATACCCCTATCGTAATGAAAGGATGGGGTACGCTTCACTAGAAAAGAAAATGGTACGTATTTTAAATTTACATTAATATTTTTAGGAGCCAATAAAAAACATAATAATTATCTTTCTACATTTATATGTAGATTGATGTGTCTAAAACCAAAGACGCTTCCATCCAACGTCATGTGCTATGGAAGGAGGCATGTGTGAATAAGGAAGAGAAGCTAGTAGATGAGAACACTAAAAAAGTGTGTGAAATATGTGTAAGGATGACATGATGATAAAATTATTTGCTTTAAATTGTTATTACAAAAAAATAATCAGTTATTTTCTTATATCCGACAGTCACAGGAATCGACTACTCCTATAGCGGGTGCATACCTATTATCGACAGCTTTGAAGCTGCCAGAACAATATTGTCGTGTCAGAGGTGTGGGGTTTGGGGTGACACCCCGAGTATATTTTGAGAAGGGAAAAAACAGATGATAGAGATGAAACATTGAAACAAATGAGTGAAAGACTATCAACCTTTGAAGAAAAAATGCAATGACAGGGAGAGTTGCTAGCAATGTTTGTGGGTGGGAAGCAAGGAGAATACACAACCCAGGAACAACCAGCACGTGAAGATCCCCCTTCACCCCCACCATCTTTGAGGCGATCCATTCCCCTCAATGAGTTCTTTTAGTCATGGTAATCAATATTCTAATAATTGTTCTCATGAAATGTGAATCAGAAAAACACTGATACGTTTCTTGTACTGATATTCTATAGGGTGATAATGATTGTGATTTATATCTGTCAACACCCACCAATCACTGTGTAGCAAGGGCTACAGTGTTCAACATCCCAGATGACATGCTGCATAATATACCACTTCCAAAATATCATCTGAAAGTGACAATTACTGTAGCTAATTAGAAAAATGAAGAGCTACCTATTCCACTTGATGATAATGATATTCATACGGTCGAAAAGGCTATTGGGACATTCACTGCACGGTCGTCACAACTTGTAAGAGTACATGCAGACAAAGAGGTATTTATTTCCTTTTTTCAAGATAAACCTTTAACAATTAATGAAAAAAGTGTCTAAACCAATGAATGTTATTATAGACATAGAAAGGGAAGGGGTGACAAAAATTGGCTCAAAACCATCTAAAGGATCGACCAACCGATCCCATGGAGCTACTGAAAGCACAATAACACCACCTGTTCTCTATCCACATTTTCTAGCATTGAATACTCATGTGGATATGAACCTAAGAGGTGGTATTAGTCATATAGTGGTTTTCGAAGAGAATATATATGGAGAGTAAAGTCAAGATTTCATTATTGTTGAAAATTTAAATGAGATCCTTGAAAATGGTTGGCTAGGCGTCACAGTTGTAAATATACATATGGGGTATTTTTTCATGAATTTATTTTCTAAAAGCTAATCTAATGTGCCAATTATGACTAAATGCATTTTATATTATTGATAGACGTATATATGAAAAACACTTGAAATAATTTTCTCATGAGCCAAAATTCGGACTCGTTAGTCCTCATACCAAATAAACACATCTGAAGAAATTAGAGCCATAAAAAAAGAATGAAATAGTGAATGGCTTACTGAAAACATTTGAAAGTAAGATTACAGATGACAGTCTCTTCCTAATACCAACCATGTAGGGGTAAAACTCTATGATAAAAGTATATCAATTATATTTTCATTTCATTTATTACTTATTCCTTTTTGTGTTTTAGGAAACATTGGAAGATAATTGCGGTGAACATGGATACTCCAAAGAGTTATTTTCTGGATTCAAAGCAAGGATATCAATCAATCTGACCACACATGATGGAGTTTGTGGATCTGTAAGACCCTATATCCTACGTTTTAGGTCTAAACATCAAGTAATATAATTTGTATTATCTTGTACTGGGGATTCTGTTATGATGTGGTGGTGTATCATTATCATCTAAAAAAGGAATGAGGATAGGGGCTAAGAATAAGGAGGCGAGCAAGTACTATGTTTGGATAAATATCAGGGTATATATAATAAAATTTCACTATCCAAACACATCTCAACACAAGTAACTTATTCTCCTAATGAATAATTTTTTTGCAGTGTCCAAAACAAACAAATGATAATTATTGTGGTTATTATGTTTGGAAATTTATAAAAGAGATAATTTTTCAACAACAAACTAGTATCCCTAAAGAGGTATTTTCAAAAACAACAACTAGTTCATTTAATTTATTTATTAATTCTTTATTTCTATATTTTGCAGTACTACTCTAACTTCCAAAAAAGACTCATAATCACATGAAAATACATATTTGTTAAGAAATGAGTGGGACACAAACCTGATGGTAGAATGTACACAAATAGCATGCAGATCTGACTTGGGGACATGTACAATTGGCGGTCATTTTTGAGAGGGGTTAAGGGGATCAAAAGTTGAAACATTGTTGTATGTAAACGTTAGTTGGAAAATTTTAATTGTTATTAAATAAAAAATCATTTCTCCAATGAGTCATTTTCCTATTTTAAAAGATGATATGCACCAGAAACATGCAAGAATGATGAACCACTCAATGTGTCTCTCTTTTCTTTAAAATGAAAAAACAAATTAAGTGAAAACAACAACTGACACACAGAAATCCAACCAAGTACATTCAGATTATATTGATCTATTAGTAGAAAAATCCATGGGTCCTTTGGGACGTGTATGAGTCAACTTGGCCTTAATGTGAGGCACGGTGTGGCCGGTATCACTCAAAGGGTCTCTCTTTTGTTTAAAATGGACACAATTTTAAGTGAAAACAACAACTGACTTATGAAAATCAAACCAAGAACATTCGGATTGTCTTGATCATATTGGAGAATGATCCATGGGTGTGTTGGGGATGTTTACGAGTCAAACTTTCCTCAATACATGGCACAGTGTGGCAGGTATCACTCAAAGTGTTTATCTTTTGTTTAAGATGGACACAATTTTAAGTGAAAACAACAACTGGCCTACGGAAATCCAACCGAACGCATTCGGATTGTCTTGATCCTTTAGAAGAATGATCCATGAGTCCTTTGGGACATGTACGAGTCAACCTGGCCTCAATCCGAGGCACGGTGTGGCTGGTATCACTCAAAGGGTCTCTCTTTTGTTTAAAATGGACACAATTTTATGTGAAAACAACAACTGACCTATGAAAATCCAACCAAAATCATTCAGATTGTCTTTATCTAATAGTATAATGATCCATGGTGCGTTGGGGATGTTTACAAGTCAACTCCGCCTCAATCCGAGGAACAGTGTGGCCGGTATCACTCAAAGTGTCTCTCTTTTGTTTAAAATTGACATAATTTCCAAGTGAAAACAACAAATGACCTATGTAAATCTGACCAAACACATTAATATTGTGTTAATACTTTATTATAACAATCCATGGGTCCTTTTTGACATGTACGAGTAAACCATGCCTCAATCTAAGTCAGGGTGTGGCCGGTATCACTCAAAGTCTCTCTCTTTTGTTTAAAATGGACACAATTTTAAGTGAAAACAACAACTCACCTACGAAATCCGACCAAACACATTCAGATTGTATTTATCTTTTAGGAGAACAATACATGAGTCCTTTCTAATGCGTACGAGTCAACCCCGCCTTAATCCGAGGCACGGTGTGGCCGGTATCACTCAAAGTGTCTCTCTTTTGTTTAAAATGGACACATAAGTGAAATAAAAAACATACCTAAAGAAATATGACCAAATGAAATTGGACTGTACTTTTCCAATAGAATAAAGATCCATGGGTGCGTTGGAGATGTGTACGAGTCAACCACGGCTCACTCTGAGGCACGGTGTGGCCAGTATCTCTCAAAGTGTCTCTCTTTTGTTTAAAATGGACATAATTTTAAGTGAAAACAACAACTGACCTACATAAATCTGACCAAACACATTAGTATTTTCTTGATACTATAGGATAAAAATCCATGGGTTCTTTGTGACATGTACGAGTCAACCCTACCTCAATCTGAGGCATGGTTTGGTCAGTATCACTCAAAGTGTCTCTCTTTTATTTAAAATGGACACAATTTTATGTGAAAACAAAAACTGACTTACAGAAATCCGACTAAACGCATTCTTATTTTAATGATAATTTAGTAGAAATATCCATGGATCCTTTTTGATGAGTATGAGTCATCACCGCCTCAATCTGAGGTATGGTGTGGCTGATATCACTCAAAGTCTCTCTCTTTTGTTTAAAATGGACATGATTTTAAGTGAAAACAACAACTGGCCTATGAAAATCTGACCAAACACATATTTATTGACTTGATACTATAAGAGAACGATCCATGGGTGCATTGGGGACGTTTACGAGTTAACCTTGCCTTAATACGAGGCACAATGTGGCCGATATCACTAAAATGGTCTCTCTTTTGTTTAAAATAGACACAATTTTAAGTGAAAACCACAACTGACCTACGGAAATCCAGACAAAAACATTTTGATTGTGTTTATCCTATAGGATAATGATCCATGGGTCCTTTGGGACATGTATGAGTCAACCCCACATCAATCTGAGGCCCTCTGTGGCCAGTATCACTCAAAGTGTCAGTCTTTTTTTTAAAAATAGACACAATTTTAAGTGAAAACAACAACTGACCTATAGAAATATGACCAAATGAATTCGGATTGTGTTGATGCTTTATGAGAAAGATCCATGGGTCCATTAGAGAAGTGTATGAGTCTACCCTACCTCAATCCGAGGCATGGTTTAGCCGGTATCACTCAAAGTGTCTCCTTTTTGTTTAAAATGGACACAATTTAAAGTAAAAATAACAACTGACCTAAGAAAATCCATCCAATCACATTTTTATTCTGTTGATACACTACGATAATGATCCATGGGTCTTTTGTGATGTGTACGAGTCTACCCGACGTCAATCCAAGGCATAGTGTGACCGGTATCTCTCAAAGGGTCTCTCGTTTGTTTAAAATGGACACAATTTTAAGTGAAAACAACAACTGACCTACATAAATCAAACCAAACACATTCGTATTTTGTTGATAATGTAGTAGAATGATCCATGGGTCCTTTGAGATGTGTAAGAGTCAACCCCGCCTCAATCCGAGGCCCACTGTGGCCGTTCTCTCTCAAAGTGTCTCTCATTTTTTTAATGGACACAATTTTAAGTGAAAACACCAACTGACCTACGGAAATCTGACCAAAATCTTTCTAATTGTGTTGATACTATAGGATAACGATCCATGGGTCCTTCACGGCATGTATGAGTCAACCCCGCATCAATCTGAGGCCCGTTGTGGCTCCTATCACTCAAAGTGTCTCTCATTTTCTTAAAATTGACACAATTTTAAGTGAAAACAACAACTGACCAATGAAAATCCGACCAAACGCATTCAGATTGTGTTGATCCTTTTAGATAAAAATCCATGGATTCTTTGAGGATGTGTATGATTAAACCCCGCCTCATTCAAAGGCTCGGTATAGCCGGTATCACTCGGAGTGTCTCGGTTTTGTATAAAATGGACAAATTTTTTAGTGAAAACAAAAACTGACCTACGAAAATCTAATCAAACACATTCATATTGTCTTGATCCTTTATGAGAATGATCCATGGGTCCTTGTTTATGGGTATGAGTCAACCAGGCCTCATATTGAGGCACAATGTAACCAATATCCCTCAAAGGGTCTCTTGTTTGTTTAAAATGGACACAATTTTAAGTTAAAACAATAACTGACCTACAGAAATCTGACCAAAAGAATTCGGATTGTGTCGATCCAATAGTAAAACGATCCATGGGTCCTTTGCGACATGTATGAGTCAACTATGCCTCAATATGAGGTGCGCTGTGGCTGGTATCACTAAATGTGTCCCTCATTTTTATAAATGGACAAATTTTAAGTGAAAATAGCAATTGATGTACGGAAATCTGACAAAACGCATTCGGATAATATTGATATTATAGGAGAATTATCCATGCTTCCTTTGAGACATGTACGAGTCAATCTTGTGTAAATCTGAGGCCCGTTGTGGCCCGTATCACTCAAAGTGTCTCTCATTTTTTTAAAATGGACACAATTTTATGTGAAAACAACAACTGACCTATGAAAATCCAACTAAATGCATTCTGATTGTGTTGATCCTTTAAGAGAACGATCCATGGGTTTATTTGGTGCATGTATGTGTCAAACTTGCCTCAATCCGAGGATTGGTATAGCCTGTATCACTCAATGTGTCTCTCATTTCATTAAAATGGACCCAATTTTAAGTGATACCCACAACTGAACTACAAAAATCTAACCAAACGCATTTGTATTGTCTTGATACTTTACAAGAATGATCCATGGGTCCTTTGTGACATGTACGAGTCAACCCGACCTTAATTCGAGGCACGGTGAGACCGGTATCACTCAAAGTGTCTCTCATTTGTTTAAAATTGACATAATATTAAGTGAAAAAAACAACTGGCCTAAAGAAATCTGAACAAACGCATCGGATTGTGTTTATCGTAGAGGATAATGATCCATGGGTCCTTTTAGACATGTGCGATTCAACCCCGTCTCAATCCGAGTCCCGCTATGGCCGGTATCACTCGAAGTGTCTCTCATTGTTTTAAAATGGACACAATTTTAAGTGAAAACAACAACTGATGTATGGAAATATGAAAAAACACAATTAGATTGTGTTGATCCATTAGGATAACGATCCATGGGTGTGTTGGGGACGTGTATGAGTAAACCCAGCCGCAATCCGAGGCACGGTTTAGCCAGTATCACTCAAAGTGTCTCTCTTTTCATTAAAATGGACACAATTTTAAGTAAAAACAACAACTAACCTACAGAAATATGACCAAACACATTCATATTGTGTTTATACTATAGGATAATGATCCATGGGTCCCTTTAGATGTGTACAAGTCAACCCTGCATCATTCTGAGTCATGGTTTAGCCGGTATCACTCAAAGTGTCGATTTTGTTTAAAATGGACACAATTTTAAGTGAAAACAACAACTGACCTATGCAAATCCATCCAAAAGCATTCTTATTGCATTGATCCAATAATATAACGATCCATGGGTACTTTTAAATGTGTAAAAGTCAACCTCGCCTCAATCTGAGGTAGGGTTTGGCCGGTATCACTCAAAGTGTCTCTCTTTTGTTTAAAATGGACACAATTTTATGTGAAAACAAAAACTTACCTTTGAATATCCGACCAAACCCAATTGGATTGTCTTGATCCTATTGGAGAAATATCCATGGGTCCTTTTATATGCTTAAGAGTCAACCCCCCCCCCTCAATCCGAGGCATGGTGTGGCCGATATCACTCAAAGTGTCTCTCTTTTGTTTAAAATGGAAACAATTTTAAGTGAAAACATAAACTGACCTTTGAAAATCCAAACAAATTAATTGTTATTGTATTTATCTTATATTATAATAATTCATGGGTCCTTTGTGAAATGTACGAGTCAAACGCGCCTCAATCTGAGGCACGGTGTGGCCGGTATCACTCAAAGTGTCTCTCATTTGTTTAAAATGGACACAATTGTAAGTGAAAATGGCATCTGACCTATGAAAATCAGTCCAAAAACATTAATATTGTATTTATCCTTAAGTAGAATGATCAATGGGCCTTTGTTTATGTGTAAAAGTCAACCCGGCCTCAATCCATGGCACGGTGTGGCCAGTATCACTCAAAGGATCTCAAGTTTGTTTAAAATGGACACAATTTTAACTGAAAACAACAACTGACGTACGGAAATCTGAAAAAACGAATTCGGATTGTGTTGATCCTATAGGATAATGATCCATGGGTTCTTTTTGACATGTACGAGTCAACCTTGCCTCAATCTGAGGCACAGTTTGACCGGTATTACTCAAAGTGTGTCTCTTTTGTTTAAAATGGACACAATTTTAAGTGAAAACAACAACTGACCTACGACCTGGACACCCCCCACCCCTCTGGACACCCCCACCCAGTTGAAAGACCCCTCAACCCCCTCGACACACCCATGGATATCCCCCACCCCCACCTCATACAACCCCCCCGGACACCCCCTACCCCCCGGACAACCACCACCCTGGACGACACCCCCACCCCTCTTAGACACCACCCCACCACCTGGGTAACCCCAACCCCATGGACACCCCCAACCCATGGATGGCCGCCACCACCCTCCTAGAAACCATCCCACCGCCTTGGACAGCCCCATCAACCCCCTCGAAATCCCCCCCCGACACACTGGACACCAGCCCACCCCCTGGACACCCCGTAGACACCCCCCCAACTAGACACCCCCTCCTTGGACACCCCCCTCCCTTAGACAGCCCCCACCCTCCTGGACTACCCCACCCCCCTGGACACCACCCCCCTTAGACACCCCTATCCCCCCGGACACCCCCATCCCACCCTCCTGGACACCACCCTACCCCCCTTGGACAGCCCCACCAACCCCCTAGACCACCCTCAACCCCCCGGACACCCCCACCCCCTGATAAAAGCCCCCCCGACACCCTGGACACCAGCCCACCCCCTAGACACCCCCATGGATAGTCCCCCTCACCTGGACACCCCCACCCCCAGGACACCTCCACCATCCTTGGACAACCCCCCAACCTCATGGACCACCCCCCTGGACACCCCTTTCCCCCCAGACACCCCCATCCCCCTGGACCCCCCTACCCCCACTTGGACAACCACCCCAAACCCTGAACAGCCCCACCCCAACCCCCTGAATTATGAATTGAATTCTTTAAGTACTTAATTAACTTATGAATTATGTGTTAATGGTGTACGAGTATACTTGTTGTATGAGTATACTTGGTCTAACTAGCTTATGATTTAGGTGTTAATTTTGTATGGGTATACTTGGTCAAATTATCTTATTGAGTTGCTGAATTTTTTGTAGGTGATTGGGTGTGCTGCTGCAGATTTTTTTGTATCAACAGACATGGCATTTATCAGCGCTAAAAAAGTGGTGATAAACTACACCTTTATCAGTGCTAAAATGCGCTGATAAAGGATCAGTTTATCGTCTCTAAAAAGGGGCTGATAAAAACCCCTTTATCAGTGCTAAAGAAGGATGAGAAATGTGTGTTTTATCAGCGCTCTTTTGGCACTAATAAATGGGTTTTTTATCATTGCCTTTTTAGCACTAATAAAGTACCCCTTTATCAGTGCGTTTTTTAGCAATGATAAAGGGGACCCCCTTTATCAGCGTCAATCTTTACAACCCTTTTTAGTGCTGATAAAGCCCATTTTGAGTGCTGATAAAGACCGTTTTTTAGTATTGTATAAAGAATATTTGGATGGTATTCTAAATTTGTTTGGTGAAAATTCTTCTAAGTCCTCTCTATCTGATACACCTCCATCTCTAGTGTTTGATGTTGGGTAATTCAGATCTATAGTCAGAGATGAGTTAAAAGGTGAATCGACATTTTATACTTGTCCTTTTAAAAATTTGAATGTTATGTTTCTTCGATCGGTTGATAGAGAAGAATTAAATTCTGTGATGGGTGGTTCAGATCAAGAGACCTAGAGAAAACTTAGTCAAAATAGTGATCATATTCATTCCATTTCCTAGGTTTATTCCAAATAGGAAACTTCTACTCAATAAGAGATCCCAAAGAATGTATACTTTAAAGGCTTTACACCAAGATTTACTTGACTATTCATTTTAAGTATTTGGATGGAAATATATGGATGCCACCAGTCAATAAAGCCTTAAGAGAGAAAGTTAAGAAGATTAAGGAACTCATACCTACTCTTCAACCATTTATAGAAATTAATAATGATTTCAACAAGGGTAGGGAAAAGGGAGGAAAGATTATTAGAGATTTTCTCAATCTATTAATGACTTGTCTTCATGTTTACACTACAAAAGTTGTAGATCTAGATGAATTTCCCATTCTTTCAACATATGATAGACTCACTTTTGGACCTGTGTACCTAGTTCCTCATCCACAACAGTATTCTGACATTGTCACCAATCCTTTTTCACCTTTACGTCATATACTTAAACCTTTTCCCATGACTACTACTAGGGAACTCAAGGAATTGTGTCTAGTTATATACAATGAATTACCTTCTTCCAACACATATTCTTCTCCTACAGTAACGATAGCTATCCCCATGCCTTCAACATATTTTACCAACACTTATGATAATGGGAATGAACCTCTAGATCATACCGTTGATAATCCACGACTTTAGGTTTTATTTATGGGTATGTAATTGAACAATTTTATTAATATATATATTCCTTTTTTAATATATATTATGATTTTTACATCTTTTTTTATTTTTGACAATCCCAAAATTGGGAGAATATTATTTGGAAATATAAGATTTTTGGATATAAATATACCTTATCTTTTTACTATTGCCACTCTATTTCTTTAGTACCATATTCTTAAATACATGTTAAGTTATTCTCTACACTTTAATTAAATTTGAATGCTTCTTAGGGATTCCATGTTATGGATAAATTAATTAAGATTTCTACCATGCTTTTTGATCATTAAAAAGGGGGAAACTATTAACCTCTCCTAGTTTTAATAATCACAAATCATGCTTATTTATGTTTCTAATAAGTTTAAGGTGCTATGTTATCATTTGGTAGTATAATATAGACTAGAAAAATTCTATAATTATATGTTTCCATTATAATGAACCACCGCTAGGGAGGACTCACTGATCCTAACTCACCATTCTCGAGTCACTTTTCCATTGAGTCACCATTATAATATAGATTAAAAAATGCACTAAGTATGAGTCACTATTCTTGAATTTTCGTTCATGACTCACCAATCCTGACTCACCGCTCCTGACTTACCATTATGTATGAGTCACCATTCCAAATACACTGTCAACCTGACACTACCCAGAATAATTCATCACTAGCATAAAGTAACCATTGAATCAACCTACAACTAGAGAGACCTCCTGAGAGTCACCACTCAAAATACTCACTACTACAATTACTTTATAATTTTTAATTCAATATTCAAAACATTCATATTTGTGAAATTTAATGCAACTGATTAAATTAATGAAATTTTTCAGACAACATTAAAATGATTGTCAGACTATAGTACGAGGTACGAGGTTCTAAGACATGATCGATAAAATGATCTATGTCATCCTTAGTTTGTAAAGAACATACTCAATCAAAATAAAAAAGGGGGATATGCATGTTGAAAAAATGATAACCAACATGTCTCTATGTGTGTGTGAAAAACTAAAAAGATTCATTTTTATATTTGAATTATTCTACATCAACCATCCAAAGAACACATGAAGAAGAAGATTTTTGTACACTTTGATCACTCATACTTCACAAGATATATGCTTCTACAATACTCTGTTTTACAAAAAATTTCTAGAAAATTACTTGAGATTTATTTCAAGCTAGCTTCAAGGAGTCATAAAGATGCAACACATATTAGATCGAGAAAAACTACCCCTTATATAGTTTTATAGGCTCTGTTTGTGTACATTATTTACATTATAAGTAGTGTGTGATGATATTTGTTTTTTTAACACACACAAAATCCTATGAAAAATTGGATGATACCAAAATATCGTCACAAAATATATTTTTACCCCTTATAGTCCCACTAAGAACAGTGGAAGAATTTCATGCATGGCATGTTACTTTTTATCTCTTATGAAAACTATTGAACATGTCTTGGTGACCTGGACAATAGTAAATGTGATTTTTTTACCCTGATCTAATGAGTGTATCAAATTTATTTGTATATAAATTGCTTGGTGGTAGTTGATCACCAAGTGAACAGGACTAAGTCTCAGCTTGTGACTGAACCTCTTTTTATTATTACTTATATGCCTTTTCAAAGTTCTATTTTCACTGCTTATTATTTTTACATTTGAAAACATTTATTTCACTTTTATATTTAATGTTAGATAGTGTTTAAATTAGAATTTTATTTAGTAGATTTATTTCAAATGTTAAAATAGAATTTATTATTATTTCAACTGAGAAAAAATCACTCTTTGAGAAATGTTTTAAAAGATCAAAACATTTAAAAATATTAAGATTTGGTTAATTGGGTTGTATTGTATTCTGATTTTTAAGATTTGGATTAAATCCATTTTAAACAAAAAAATTAAATGGGAACTCAATTCACCCCCACACGCTTGAGTCTCCACTATGACTAATAGTAACATAGTTAATTTTCATAACCATTTTTAATTATTAGTTTTTAAAAGAATAATTGGTGTATAAATTTGATAATTTATTATTATTATTATTCTGTAGATGATGTTACAATTACCTAATTAACCATTTTCAACTCACCATAGTCATATTAGACATTTAAAATGAATATCATCAAAACAACTGACATGAAATT
The DNA here is from genome assembly GCA_963277665.1 of Viscum album. Classification (NCBI taxonomy): domain Eukaryota; kingdom Viridiplantae; phylum Streptophyta; class Magnoliopsida; order Santalales; family Viscaceae; genus Viscum; species Viscum album. The sequence goes on along the minus strand of OY728125.1, from coordinate 838,770,623 downwards.
AATTTATTATGTAATTAAATAAAACATTTTAATAAATAAAATAAAAGGATTAGTAAGAATGAAAAAGGTTCATATTAAATTAAATGTGTAACATAAGTTAATTATTTAATATGATAACGAAGAAAAAATAATGATTTAGATCTGAGGTAAGGGATTCCACCTAAATTTCTTTTAATTGAGCCATATTTTAATGTTATGAACCAATATATTTTGTATTGTTTATATAATTCAATTTTATAAATTATATCATGAATACATAATACATTAGTGTATTTTATGTTGAAATTGAAATTATATTATCCAATTTAATTTGAATAAAAAAAATAAAGTGGAAATGGGCTTCATATCCCAATTTATTTTAGGTTACATTACTTCTTATTCATCTTTGATATTCTATGATTATGTGTGTATTGAATTTTTATTATTTTATATTTCATTTTGCATCAGTTATATTTGGATTTAAATTTGATACACATAATAAATTCATTGATTAATCCTCACTTCAATAGTATGATATTTGTAAGAGAGTTCATTGCAATTTCCACTATATTGAGAAATATTTGGTGTCATGAACCAATTTATTTTTAATAGGTATATTTAAATCCCCTTAGATTTTTTATTACATGAATATATTTATATTCATTATATATAATTTTTCCATTCAATTTATTTCATTCATGGGTGTTTTGATTAAAATGCTACCAATGTGGTAAGGGTTTATTTCATAATCTCATCACAATTCAAGATTATTTATGTTTATATCACTGATGGGGTAATCACATGACATTATTATTTTAAATCCCATAATTTTTTTATCCTCTAAAATTTATTTAAATTTTATGTTTTCATTTAATTTTCAACTCAATATGTACTCAAGATTCCAAAATCATGTTTTTAATGAAAAACTGACATTGCTTTTATACTCAGTCAGGAATTCTTATCATCCTTATATATTTTTTACATGAAAATTTTTAAATAATGTTATTAATATTATATAATGATTTATTAATTTTACTTTTACCAATGATTGATTTTTTTTAAATAGTATAAAATTAATCTTTTTATAATATTCTTAAAAATCCACTTCTAACGTTTTACCTAAAATGTGAAAGGAATATTAATTTCATCAAACTTTGTATGAATATAATATTACTAACATATTCATTTATAATTTCTTTGAAGATTAATTTACATGTTTACATTGTTATTTTGAATAAAATTATTTTCCTAATATTCTAGAATGTATTAATTTTTAAAATTGGTTGTCAATGTGAAAAGGGTAATTTCATTATGAATGGTTTAATTATATTTTAATGGTGTTTCTATTGATAATAAAAAGAAACCCTTTATTTTTATTACAATCCAATTGTGATATATTTAAAATGATACAACACTTATTCTTTTTCTAAATAGTTTATGATTAGTTTTACCATGGAATTTATTAACATTCATGTTCTTGATTAATTTTTTATTCATTAACTTTCTCTTGAAATATTCACTTTCTTTTGATCATTTGACATTAAATATATATTAACTAATAATATTCTTATATAACAAGGATGTGAATATTTACTAAACCGTATATCATTTCTATGTATGGGGTCTTTCAATGAATTTTATTTAATTTATTTGGAAAAAAATGATATTACGTATTATTTACTCAATATAGATATTTATTGAAAAAGAATTTTGTCTATTAATTTAATTGACCATTCAATATAAGAGGAATTCATTGGTAATGTAGTAACTAATGGGTCCTTCTTATAGATATACCATATTTTCATTGGTAGGTCTCATAAGAAAAACTAATTTGGTTATTTTTCTGTGGTCATATCCAATTATGTAAGATGTCTTAGCATGTGGACATGAAGATAAGTTTATGAGGTATCAAATTATGCATTTCATCATTATGAGAATATTTATTTACTTTCATGTTGTTATTTTAAAATTTATGATATCCATGGATAAATTTAAAGAACACGTGTTGGGTTTTTTTTGGATTTAATTGATCATCATTTATTCTATCCATATTTTTCTTCATAATTAAGGTATTTATTAAATTGAATTTTATTTTAGTTATTTATGTTTCCATATTTGTTATTATTTATTTAATCATGTTTGATTTTAAATTATATAAACCCTTCTGATAATTTGATATAATGATTTATTTTTTTTCCTTTCCCTATGATATGAAGAAGAAATATTTAAATGAGTTCAAAATGTAAAATATTTATTTTCATGATGTTTTATTTTTTTAGTATTCAAAATTAATTTGATAATCATGTAAGTATATAGCTTAAAAATAAAACTAAAATATATTGTCCTTTTAAAGGTAATCTCTTATATCTTATGAATTGTAAAAAATTAACCTCCGAATTTAGGCTACTGGGGTTAAAATATATAAAACAACATGTGTAGATATTTTAAATACCATGTAGATATGACGTTGATGAGCTTCATAATAAAGAAATACTTTAAGAAATATTTTTTATTATATATTAATTAAAAAACATATATTAAAAGTAAATTTTCAAGTCATGTATAATGGATTCAATGATTTGAAGATGAGATTAAAATTATAATATTGATGGTTTCATCATCTGTATCATGGACATCATCAAATCTATCTATAAAATTAGATATAAGATGAAATATTCTGATATTATAGTGAAAATAATTTGAAGACTATTCCATTTTTATAATTACAAGGTGATATAACATTAATAGTTAGATCACATAAAATTGTCTCCCAATGATCTTTATAGTAATGTAGTGGAATATAAAGTGCATGTGAATCCAGAAAGAATAAAAAAACCATTAAAATATAATTTTTTTCAATCAATGTAGAATATTTAGATACATGATGTTATAAGAAATGATGTGGTTTTAAATGGTAAAATTCCATCACCTTTTTTAATAAAATTCATGTGAGTCAAAGTGAGGTATGAACTTATAATTCAGTTGGATTTCATTAATCATGAAAATGCTCAAAATATCACTGAAATATTTCAAAAGAATAGTTATAGTGGAGTTAAGGATGATGTTTTTCCACCAATATTGAAAATGTTTCCATTGAGATGAAATTATTAATCTAGAAACCCTAATGGAAGAGTAATACAATGGAGAAAAATAGTTACAAAGGAGGAAGGGGATCAAGGAATTTTTTTTGGTAGATATCAAGGTTTAAATTAATTCAGATAAAAAAAATTATTATCGAATGTGTGTAAGAACTAAATATGAAATTATGGAATAAGGTATTCCTAAAATATTTTTTGAAAAAAAATAAAACTTGAAATAGAATTAAATAATTTTATCATATAATGATTACATAACTATATGATCAATGATTTGTTAATGGAATCATTAAAATATATTGTTAAACCAAAATCTAAAATTAATCAACTAGAAAAAAGGTTAATGAACATAAAGATACTCAATCTTCATCTTGATAAGTGGATGATTTCAATTTAATAAATGTAGAAAATTAAAATATGATTTATAATCTTTATACTTTGTTATGAGATAGGAATAAAAGGTTTAAAATCATAAAGAATAAGTTGTATTATATTGACACCTAACATTCATACATAGATATTACATTTTAATATATAAATTTTCATTATATAACATTATTATCCACGAACGAATTATATAAGTTTATTATCATTAGAAACATGTATAGATAAAAAAACTGGTTCAATTTATATCTATATCATATCCTACTAATTTATTTATAACAATAACCCTTATTAGGAATATCATACATAAAAAATTTCGTTATAAATCATGGAGAGGAAAAAAATAATGAGTGAGATTAGATTCACAATAATGTTAAACTAAGAAGATATCAATGATCACTAAATCCTAAAATGAGAATAACTGAATAATAAAATGAGATTAAAATTTAGAAACAATACCCATAATATCATAAATAATAATCTTGAATCATGAAATTAATCTTCGTAGATCATAAGACATTAATAATAAATGAATCAATTAACATGATCCAAGAGAGCATAAAATTGGAATTTAACATTTTTTTTGGCATACCCATATTCATAGAAAATTATTTCTTTTTTCATGGATCACATCCAAGGCTATTATAGTGGATTTGGGTTACTCCCTATTCCCTCATATCTTTATTCGTGGTTCACACCCAAGACTATCGTAGTAAACGTTGTCCCTTACTGAACTGGGTTCACACCCCATTCCTGTCCTTATTATCTCACGATATATCAATATTTACCAACTTAATTAGAGGGATATATACTATAATAACATAAAAAATTCATCATATATCATAACATATATAAATGAAAATGGTTTATAAATATTTTAACAATTCATCATAGAATAACCTGTGGAAAATAAATGGGTTTCATAAATATATCATCATTATAATCATAAACATTCAAGGAAATAATAATCAAGGTATAACTAGATAATATATATTTTAAGTCAAAATTATCAATAATATATGTTATCATAAATAAAAATTCCATTAAAATATCTCAAGTAACATTTTTTAGGAAAACACCATTTTCATTTTAAAATCACATATATAAAATCTTAAAATTATCCCAAATATTATGGAATATATTTTCATTGAAAATAAAATCAGAATCATGTAATGGATTTCTACATATATTGATAAATAATGATGGAGGGAAATTCCTTTCATATTTTTTATACAAAAGAAAAAAAGATTCCTTTCTTAATTTTTTAAATAGTAAAAATTATCTCTTTCAAAAAAACACAAATATTACATTTAAGAAATTTATTAAAAATAAAAAAATAGGAAAATATTACTTTTAAGAGTCTATTAGATTATTTTAAAAAAATTATGAAACTAATTTTATAAAACATGGAAAAGATAGAAAATAATTTTCCACTAATGATATAAATAATGTTGGATTTCATTTAAAATGGTCTTTTGGTCTCTTGAGTAAAAAAAGAGAAGAAAATTAATGGAATGAATGACGCATCCCAAAATAACCATGGTATAATAAAATTGTGGAGATCTATTATAGTTATATCATGATGTTACATCATCAAAAATTTAATCATAAAAAATCTAAATAAACTATGTGATTGTAACAGAACTCCCTTACCTCAAGTTCATCTTTATTAAAAATAAATATAACATTAAATATAATTAATTTAAATTAATTATAATTATATAAATGAATAGTTTATTTACTTATAATATAATTTATGATCTAGTTATAAAATTTTAACACAGATTTATTAATTTTTTATTTTATAAATCATCCTTTTTGGGTGTTAATAATTTTGTTTTTACATGAGAATTTTAGTTCGGCAATTCTGATCCTTGTTCTTTTATCCTGGTTACATAATCTCCATAATTATATTAATTATATGAATATAACATATATTAATGATATATATATATATATTAATCCATAAAATGTAGGGATAGAAAAATATATTATACCATTCATTGAGATGGTGGGCCATACATACGCGGTAACACTGTTTTCAATTTTTAAAGGATAGAAAGAAAGAATGGTGAATATTAATTCAACATTTTATATTAATTATTATAACAAATACATGATACATATTCATTAAATTTATCCATATTACCATCCATGTAAAGTGTAAATGAGAAAATAACCACATCATTTCAGGGAGGTGGTAGTCCACACATACCCATGAGTGACGTTATCATTTTCCAATGGATTCGAAACTAAGAGGTTAAATATGATATTTTAATTTAAAATGAATAATAATGTCATAAATATAACATAAAAATGTAAAATATATCTTAATAACTACCCATGAATGATGGTGTTGGAGTCTTAAATGTATCTCTGTGTGTAGGTGGTAGTCCACATGTTTGAATGACTGATACTTTGATTTCTTATTTTATAGAATAAAGGGTGGATATTGGTGGATACAAAATAAAAGTAATATATAAGTATTTTAAGGTCAATTATAGAAATATTTTATGATGAATATCATAGATCTCTAGGAGTATGAAGAAGAAATAAATTGAAAGAGGTGAGGTATGACTATTATATCTTCTTTGATAGAACTCCTTTAGATCCTTTCTGAAGGATGCTTGGAATATTCTTTTATGAATACCAACACATCTAATTTGTATCTAATTAATCATAAAATGGAATTATGTAGGTTTTTGTTAATATATATGGCTCAATGTTGTGTAAAAAAGAGAAGTGAGGGGTGTCCTTTTATAAGTGGTGGATAAGAAACAGCTGCAATTTATTAAATGATTAAAATATAATGAATTCATACTCAAGAAAAATGCATAAAAATGAAAAATATTATAAGGTAATATTGGATGAAATTAAAATATGTATATAAAATGTGATTTTAAAAATTTTAATTTGCAACAGTATCCTTATATTTTTGTTTAACTCATTAGTAAACATGTTGTATCCTTAAACACGGAAACAATTTTTTACCGTGTTTACTATTTATTAAAAAAAATAAGCTAATTTTTTATAAAAATGTATTTAAGATTATTTTAAATATGAAATCCATTTTATCAAAATTATATTTGCATAATTATCAAATTTTAATTTAAAATTAATCTTTTAAAATGTTATGATAAATAATTTTAAATTTGTTTTTCTTAAGTATAAATAGTATATATATATATATACACACAAACACACACACACACACACACACATATATCTATATATATCAAAATTTGACATAAAATTGATTCCAATGAAATAAAATAGATAATTAATAATAAAATTTAAATAATTAAAAATATAAAAAAAAATTTGAAATAAAATGGAACTCTATAAATCCACTAAATAAAAATGAATTTTTCAAAAAGAATATGTATTATTCATTATTCATAAAAAAATCAATACTTTCATTAAATTATAAAAATTTCAATATATGATAATTTAGACATGATGATTTAAAAATGATGTTAATCTTTTCAAATACATTTAATAAGATTTTAAAAAATTAATTTTATTATTTTTTCCCAAAATAAAATAATTTTTTTGAGGAAAATATATTTTTTAAGAATATAAAGTCTTCACAACAAATTGAGTATATATTTATAAATATACATGATTCATCTAAAACTATTATACATAATATAAAACATGTGTTTATTTCTATTTATTCTTCCAATTTAACAGTATGATGTTAAAAATATACTACATTATGGTTCATTTAGACTCGAGTTTTTGTGTATCGTAAAATATAAAAAAAAAATTGAAGAGAAATATATTAAAAAATATAGGTGTGTTATATTTTACCGTATTAAAATGAAATATTCCCTCAAAATTATATTCCTACAATAAAATATATTGAGTATATATCTATTTAATAACATCCTTGGTTTCCCATGTAGCTTAATTATGTTTTTGATTCCTCCAATGTACATTAAGATGATAGAGTAGTCTTGTCCAAGAGAACGTTTTCTCTATAATCCAATATTTATACTGGTTACTCTTTATAATAAATATCACAGTACAATGGTATTACCACTGAGTACATTACATGTGAAGGATCACATATTTAATTCCTTTATAGAGATAGATTGAACACATAATGAAATTGATAGAGGTTTAGTGGAAGAACTATGTGATAAGATACCCTCACTACAATATCAAGAATATATAAGAGGATAATATATATTGAGCTCAACTTTAACTTCTTTCTAAATTTCATAACATTATTCCACAAATAAATTCCTCAAAATTCCATCTCACTGACTTTGAATTACTTATTTTCCAATAATTATTATCATAACTTTCATATACATTTTGAGATTCCTTTATGTTATGCTAAATTCTTTTAAATTTATCTGCCATTTCCTAATCTAGATCAGGTCCCAATATAATTATTTCTCCAACATCAACCAAGCACATTCCATTACTAAATTGTTTTCAATAAAGGGAATAATATAGTGCCATTTTAATGTTTGAGTGAAATCTATTTTTGTAGTAAAATTCAACTAGAATAAGTTATTGATCCTAAGATACTTTGAAATCCACAGAAAAATACCGTAGTACATTCTCCATTGTTTGAACAGTTATATTATAATGATAATGTTTCTTATGATGATAATCATTTCTGAAAAAAAGTATAAATCCCGATCATGTTGATTACTTCACCATATCTTCGAGGTAAAACTGAAATCCTGATCAGATACAGTAGACTATGGTACCTTTTTCATCATTACCATCTCTTTAATATATATTCCAAAATACTAATCAAGATATAAATCATTAATGATAATCAATAAATATGAAACCATTGTAAGTAAATCAACTATAACCCATATAATATTATTGCCTTTTGATTTTTTATGGAGTCTGATGACAACATACAAGGGTTTTTTTCATTTCAATTTTACTATGAGTAATGGAGGTAATATTCTCTTATACATCTATCTCATAGCCTTAAAATTCTAATGTATTTCTATTCATGTTATTTCACTTCAAATAATCATTATTATCCTTATACATCTTCATACTTCCATGAAGAATAAAGAATATTTAACATTGAGATCCATCCAATACCTCATTCTTTTAATCTGGTATGCAAAAAACATATAAAATAATTGAAGACTTAGCATTACATCACAATAAAGTTTGAACATATTAAAATTTCATACCTTCCTCCTAAACTATATATATTCCTTATTTTCCTTTTTTAATCTTTATTTGGATATATGATTGAATTATTATTAGATAAATAAAATACATTTCCCCTTTATTCAAGATTTATATTTGCATCCTTTAAAAATCTAGAAATAATCTATCTTTAGTGATCATAATTATTTCAACCTGATTCACATCGTATCCTCTTTACATAAAGGCGGTGTTAGAATTTGGTCCTATAGGGACTGAGAAATGTGTCCTTTTTTAGGTTGCGAATGAGGTTCCAATGTTGAATGGTCCCAGTGGGAAATTTCAAGGACTTAAGTGTCTGTGAAATTGGTCCATGTAAGATAAAATTTCTTCAAATGGTCTCTAGTAGTTTTATTCTTAAAGGAAGAGACACCCAACGAGCCTTTTAAACATGATTCATGGACATTCTTTCCAGAGGAAGGCTATTGTGGGAGGATTTGGCCAAAAACACTTAAGGACTCCTTTGGTCGAGATGATGAGAGGTCAAGCTCATCACATCCTTTTGGGGGGAATTATTTCATATTTAGAGACTCTCTTATAGATTTAATTAATGTTTATATGTTCATGAATCCTAGGTTCTTTCCCAATCATGTTTCCATGTGTTCTCCCTTGGTTTCAAGATCAATCTTGGATATACATGGATCATAAATTACTAAGAAAATGCTAGTTTAAGCAATGTGATGGGGAACTTTGAATTTTATCATCATCTTGGGGGTAGATGTTATTTATCTATTGGGATCGAACCCATAATATTGTCTTCCTATATATCCTTGTGAGAGGAATTAGAACCCACATACTTAAGAATTGTTTAACCGGAGATATCTCCTTTTAAGGTCATGCGATGAGGAACCATCCATGTAACTTAACGTCATGCGGTAAAGGAATCTAAGTGAAATAATCCTAGTCAAGATTAAATGTGGGGTTGGCGCCAAGGCGAATTGGGATGTACAAAAGAGATACGATCTCCTAGGTGAATGTGAACCTACAATGGATATGGCCTTGTGAAGACTAGGGTTACATGGGTGTCTGGTTTAGACCTCAGGGAGACTTCTTACACATCCCAATTGGTTAATAATGAAAGACCTCATAGTTCAGTTTGAGTTGGGACTTACACCCTTGAGTCAGCCCATTTGTGGGGGTATGATTGCGGCTTATACATGAGAGTTTCCCAGTTGAGATATATAAGTTAGAGATTACTCCTAAAGAGGATTCCATAGCGAGTTTGGGGGAATTTTATTGGGACTAAATTAGAAGGATAATTTCTTTTGTGCTTGGGCCTTAAACAGGCATCCAACTTATCATTATTATAGTAGAAATAAGTGTTCTCATGGTTCATTTAATTTATGTCTTATACCCAAGAGGAGGCCCATTCTTTGGGGTTATGCAGATGTCATGATCACCAGAAACCGTTATGCCCACATGAGTCATGCTCTATGTGATAAACAAGATGAGGTAGGGGATTTGAATATCACACATCCCACATCATCTGTTGATAAACGGTATTAGAGCCCAAAGGGAGAGAGGGGGGATTTTAATGTACTAATTTAATCTCCCATGTTGATATCATGGATGGCCATGTCTAATGATCTATCTGGACATGTCCTGGGATAAGCCTAAGAGTCGAAACAGTGCCACCTCCCATGGAAATGTTAGTGACTTGCCTTAGGAGGAGTGCCCTGAAATGAGTTTTGGGAAAGGTGAGAAGATTTTCTCCTCATCAAAAGGAAAATAAGGCATGATCCCTTGGAATTTTCACTTTCTATCATTGAATGAAAAATCTATTGATTAACCTTGACTCCTATAAAATAGAGGTACATGTGAGTATCCCAATATTGGACCTCGGGTTAACATGGAAATGTAATCTTATGGACATTCCGAGGGTCTTCACAATTTCATGGATTACCCACATGACCATACATACCATGGGTATGTAAACAAAAAAAGGCATGCTAATTCTCCCATTGGTTCCATCATAATGTTCCGGTGGCTTTGGAAGAGGCTTTAGAAAATTTTATTTCACTGGTTCACAGAGGGACTATGGATGAGGCGGCAAAAATGAAAGGATATAATCAAAGTCAGAGAGTGGCACATCCAAGGGTACCACACTCCACATACTGACCTAAATCATCATTTAATGTGTTCAATGATTAAAATTTATAATCCTAATAATTATAGTATATGTCTCAAGCAGGTTCGAACCCACAAAGAAGGCAATTTTAACCACTATTCTTCTACAAACTAAAAAAAAGACCCCACTGTTGTCAACAGTGGGGTTGAGTTTCCGTTTTTCTACGTTTTTTAATTTTTTTATTATAAGGAAAAAATAAAACATCACAATATTTTTGAGTTTTTGTTCTAAAATACATTGAAGTAAGAAACATGCTAAAAAAAGTAATTAATAGAGAAATAATATTCTAATAAATGAACATTCTAAAGAAATATGATTGGGGAAAATATCAACTCTACTATTTTTGAAAACATTCCTTCTCATAATGGTGATTAAAACTAATACCACTGAAAAGGAGTGATTTATTTCCCTTACTAGGAGATAAATCACTCATGATGAAAAGTCCTGGAGTTATCCACTCCAAGATTAATCAACTTGAGAATTCTGGTTTGAAAAAAAAATTACCGAATAAACTTGTCATATATTATGTAGTATTTTATTTCAATTTAAATATAAAATAAAATTAATACACAATCAATCTCAACAAATTAATGTGGAATTTCAGGATTAAGTGCAAGTGGTAAGTTTCAAATGAATTTAATTAGATCTGATCTCGTCGATCAATTCTGATCACATACAAATTGATAGTGAGAACGTTTTAAAAAGATGACCAGTAGACTCGATTTTTACCCCAAAATGAAGTATTTATCCAATAATTATCTCAATTAAGAATACTAAAATCATTAAATTATAGAGGAATATAATTTAAATAAAATATAGGAAGAAAACTCCCTCTGCTAGCATTAATTGGTATTACTCCTAGCCATCTGATCTCCAGAGAAAGGCTCTCCGAGAAGTGCTCTAGGATTCGCCTACAAGGTTATTGCTCTGCTCCCGAGTGAAAGATCGAATTCTTTATATCTTACTCAAATTCTGTTGCATCTCTATTTTTATACCCTCCATCAACTACTGCATTTCACCACTAAATTTTCACCAACTTGGACTCGTCTTTTTCTGTTTCACTGCACACGTGCGTTTTTTATGACATGCATGTCATACTAATTTTTCTCATTTAACTAACTCCTGCTGAGTTAGTTGTGTGAATATGGACATATACACATCTCTTGAATGAACCTGCAAAATTAAAAACAAAATAACATGATTAAAAACGAATAAAACTAATTAATATTTTATTTTCTAAAGAATAAAGTTATAATACTTATTGCAAATTAACTAAAGTTAATTAATAAATATCATAATAGGTAATAATTATTTTATATTATTATTATAATTTATTTATTATAAAACTAAAATTATTATGTATTTAATTTTTTATTATTAATTAAATTATTAAATTAGTGTTAGTATTATTAACATTTAGTTAGTAAAACTTAATTGAATTCTTGAAGTATATTAATATTAATTACTTTATTAAATTAATTATTATATATATATTTTTAGAGAAAAAAAGTGTTAAGTATTTATATTCATTAATATTAAACTTAATTTACAAATTATTATAATTTGTAATTTAATTTTATAAAATCCTATTAATTTGTCTAATATCCTATTCTATAACTTATCTACTTATTATTATAAAGATTATTATGTATTATATTATAATTATTTGATTAATTTATTAATTATTATTATTATATTTTTCTTTATATATATTTTTATTTTTTTTATTTACTGCCCCCGCAAAATTTGACGCAAAGGGGGGGGGGGTGGAGTTTTCTTTGATCCTTCATGAGGAAGGAAGTCTGTGACTCCCTGCTTCATCTTCCTCTATCACTGGTGTTGCCTGATCCACTTGGCAACTCAGCTTCAGTGACGTCGATTTCTGCTCCAGCGGGTGGTGGCTTCGGATAAGAGGTGTGGTGTTGAAAGTGGATCTCCTTGGCTTCGTATATGGAGGAAATCCACTTCAGCTTCACCTCCTCATCCTCAAACCGACCTCGGCAAGGTGAAATTAACCTAGAGATTATACGGTAGGCGATACTCCTCTTCTTCCATCGAAGGTATTCGGGTTTGTTTCCAGGTCCAGTGAAGAAATGCGATTAGGGTATAATTGACTCTTTGAAATTGTAAATATAGTTTTCGGAATGTTGTTGCACTTAATTTATGGTTGATTCTGCGTCTGTTCTTTGGATCTCATGTGATACATCTAAAAAAATTGAGAACAATGTCGGTGTGATGACAAGCTAAGGGAAATGGTGCGAGGAAAGTTGCAATGTTGGTGCATGGGAAACAGGGCCACTTTTTCTCCTGAAATTGTGTGAGACTCACTGTGAGGTAGTGAAATAAGTTGTGGTGGAAGTGCATAAGCAATGAGACAGTAAAAAGGGGATTACAGTGCCACCATGAATGAAACAGTGGCAATAAAGGTGACACCGTATAGGGGATACATTGTAACGAGTAAAATGATGTCACCGTGAAATGGACACGGTGCATGATGGAACCATAAAATGAAATGGTTGTTGTGTCACCGTGACAGGGGTGAAATCAGGAAATTGCAAAATAAACAGAGTAAATAAAGAAAACAAAATAAAATATGAAAAAAGTAATTAATAAAATCTAAAACTTAATAAAAACAATTGAAAATTTAAATACAACATAAAATTTAATAAATTTATGAATCCTATTAAACATAAGTTAAATTATTATTATCTTATAAAATAAAATGATTTAATTTAAGTTAATGACAAACAATGTTAAATTATATCTACTTAAACAAACTAAATTAGTTAAGGTAGACAATTAATTACCATCTTATTGAATAATTGAACTATTTTAAAACATAAAATTATAATGTTTGAATAAATTTTATTTATTTAAAATACATATATTAATAAATAATGAATTATTAAAATTCACCTAAAAATTATGTTTTATTAAATTAATTAATTTCAAAATATGAAATGATAAATTAAAAATTCATTATTAAAGTGAAACAAAAAAATTAATTAAATAAATAATAAATGTTAAATTATTAAATATGCAACAAAATCATCAAACTAATTATAATGATTTTAAAATATTCAATAATGTAAAACATAAATTAACTAATTTAAAGCATAAAAAATTAGATTAATTATAAAATTTGATAAATTCATAGATTTATTTAAACAAACACAAAAGTGTTAATATACAGTATAAAGTACAAAAATAACCAATTAAATCATTAAAAATTATGGTTAGAGATGTGGAAAAACATGTGTTTTTCAGGCCATATCAAATTCAACCAAACATAATCATTGTTTGTCCTCAAACAATATCATTCTTTGTGATCTTTGAAAAATAGTAAAGTGTTTATTAATTTTCTCAAAATGTAACATGTTCATCCATTTGAAAACAGAGGAATGGTAATTGATTTAGGAATTTTGAATATTATGTTTCAATTGATGTCTTACCCAGAACAAATACTTAGAGGGTAATCAAGATAACAATGAATCCTTGAACAATGAAGATGTAATTCCAAAAATGTGATACTGCTTAGTGACTAACTTCAATCCAGGCTTAAGTCCAATGTCTTAGAGTGACAAGAGGAAAATTATCAGTGGAATTAAAAAACTCAACCAAACGAACATTCATATTGACTTATTACTTCGGTTCTAATGATATATATTTCTTGTGAATCACCATAATGATACAACCTAAATGACTACCATATAATCTAATTGACCCCTTCTTCATTCAGTGTTCATCATTACCCTCACCTTGATGAACTCATTTCTGACCCTAAACACTTTATTTTATTTTTCCCAAACCTTGTATCATTGTGCTATGCACTGTGAAATGTACTTATTCAATGTTTACTGGGGGATTATAGTAAAAAGAAATGCACCCAACATCTAGGGTCTCAGAGACTCACCGTGGGATCCCAGATGCCCAAAATACTCTAGTTTCAAAATAATTTTATTGAAAAATCATATACATTGTATCATTATGATGATTAGTTTTTATAATGAAAAGAAAAATGAGTCACCTATGATAAAAATAAATTTTCCAATTCCAATGATTATGAACATAACTCCACTAACAAATTACCCATATCATTCTCAAAAATAGACTCTAAACCTTATTTTCATTCAATCACTAAGTAAATATCAATCATCAATCATTCAATATCATTAATATTATATACAAAAAAAATATTAACTAAAAACATGGTACTTGTCCTAAGGTATGACCCAATTGAGTACAGTGTTATTTTGAAAAATTTTACCCATCTATTAACAAAAAGTTTGATGTTGCAGTGGGAATTGATGGGCTTTCAATTAAGCACAGTTTAGCATAGTCAAAAATTGACCCCCTCCCTGACACTTAAAATCCATATTTTTTTCCCTAATTTCACTTCTAAATATGGAGAAGAAAAATTTGACAATTAAAGTACAAAACATATTTTCAATTTATTAAATTTATGACATGTATAAATCTCACATTAAAGTTCAAAAATATTGTTCACCACAATGAATAACTTAAAATATTGTCCATTAACATGTACACACATTAACAGTTATGTCAAGTGACAAAGATTTCCAATGCAACTGAAAAATTACATGTGACGTGTAAGTTCAATGTTACTTGGAGTGAAATAAAATCTAGCAGAATTAATTCAATTGTATATTCAAAAAAGAAGAAAACATTCATGCTAAACACCCCAACCCAAACCATATTCAATACAACATTTCCCAGCCTGCATGTATCACCCGAAACTTTAGTTTATGCAGTTAAAGGTTTTAATATATCAATGAATTTTAATTTTCAACACGGAGGAACTTGTAGAATTTTTGTACAACATAATGACATATAGAAGAATTTTTATAACAAAACATGCAGAAATTTTTTTCCTTTACGTCAATAGGAGTAGAAAAATAAATGCAGAAATTATGAGTTGAGTACTCCCATGAATATAATTTTTAATTTCCATCCAGTATTGTAATTCCACTCCTTAAATGAAAACACAAAATCTTCATGATAACCCTGAAACATAACAAAGAGACCAAGAGCAAGCAGTAAGAAGGAATTCTCAAAAATAAAGCACAAAAGTATCACATTATTCAAGTGTAAAAATAAAACATTGTAAAGACAAAAAGATCCATGGATTGCCTCTCATGCAGCACTAAGTTTTTATGTCTTCATCCAGACTTTATTCAAAATCAGTTTCCAAGAACAGCGAAGGCAGCCAATCCCATTGGATGTTCCTCAAAATAAAGTTTCACTCTCTGCCTAATAACTAACACATGTTTTTTTTTCTTCACCTACAATTTCAATAGCTCCATTCTTATGTACTCTCACTACAGTAAAAGGTCCATACCACTTAGACATCAACTTTCTAGGAAAGAGTTTGTGTCTAGAGGTAAAGAAAAGGAACTTCTTTCCAGGTTAAAATTCATTAGTTTGAATAATAGAATCATGAAAGAATTTAGTCTTATCTTTATAAATCCTAAAATTATCATAACTCTATCTCTATCCTGATCTCAGCAATTTCACTCAGTTCAAGTAACCTCCTCTCACTAGCACTCGTAAAATCAATGTTTAGATCCTTAACCGTCCAATAAGATTAATGTTGCAACTCCACAGGTAAATGAAAGGATTTTCCAAACAACAACTTGTAAGGATACATACCTATTGGGGTCTTGAAAGCAGTTCTATATGCCCATAAAGCTTCATCCAATTTAAGAGACCGGTCTTTCCTAGAATTTGAAACAATTTTCTCAAGTATTTGTTTCAGTTCCCTATATAAAATTTACACCTTCCCATAAGACTGTGGAAGATATGGAGTACCCTTTTTATCAACACAACCATATTTCTCCATCAAATCATTAAATTTAATGTTCTTAATGTGTGTTCCATTATCAGTGATAAAATATTTGGGGACTCCAAGTCTTGTAAAGATGTTATTTTTCACAAATTTTATTACAGAGTTAGCTTGATTGATGGGTAGTGCCACTACCTCTACCCATCTTGAATCATAGTCTACAGCAACAAGAATATACTCATTCCCGTGAGATGATGGAAATGGGCCCATAAAATTTAAACCCCAGAAATCAAAAATCTCTAATTCTAGAATTCCTTTTTGGGGTAACTTCTGCTTCATACCAAAATTTCCTAGCCTCTGGAACCTATCACAACCAACCACAAAGCTCCCAGAATCCTCAAAAAGAGTAGGACAATAAAAACCAGATTGTAGGACTTTTTGAGAAGTTCTCTCACCACCATGGTGACCTACCCAAGGTAAAGAATGACAACTTTCTAAGACTCGAAACATCTCTTCCTCAGGAAAACATCTCTTAAGAATACAGTCATAAAATCTATTAAACAATAGAGGATCATCACAAAGATAATACTTATGCTCAGAAATTAATTTATTTCTTTGGATACTGGAATGATTTTTGGGAAAAAACACCTACTTCTAGGAAGTTAGAAAAATATACAAACCAATAAGATTGCCTGATTGACATAGTAAGAAGCTTCTCCTCAGGAAATTGAGTGTTTATCTCCATAGGATCTTTATATTGAGTAAGAGGAATCCTAGATAAGTAGTCAGCAACTAAATTTTCAGCTCCCTGTTTATCCCTAATCTCTAAATAAAATTCTTGAATTAATAAAATCCATCTAATTTTCCTGGGTTTAGTTTCCTTTTTAGAGAACAAGTACTTTAAAGATGAATGGTCCGTGAAAATGATGACTTTAGAGCCCAAAATGTACTTTCTAAATTTTACTAGAGAAAACACATTAGCTAACAATTCTTTTTCAGTAGTGGTATAATTTTTTTGGGCATCATCTAGTAGTACACTTGCTTAATACACCACATGAAGTTTCCTATCTTTCTTTTGTCCAAGAATAGCACCTGTATCCATGTCACTAAAATAACACATAAGTTCAAAAGGTAGTTTCTAATTAGGTGTAGTGATAATGGGTGATGTAGTGAGTTTTTCTTTAAGAAAATTAAATGATTTAAAATAGTTTTCATCAAAATTGAAAGGTTAATCCTTGACTAGAAAAGGACAAAAAAGATTAGTTATTTGGAAAAAATGTTTTATGAATCTCCAGTTGAAATTGACATGCCCTAGGAATATTCTAACACCTTTAACATTTACAGGAGGAGGCAGTTTTTGAATAACATCAATTTTTGTAGTATCAACTTCCAAAACATTCTTGGACACCTTATGACTGAGCACTATACCTTCTATGACCATAAATTGACACTTCTCTCAATTAAGAACAATGTTGGTTTCAATTCATCTCTCTAAAACTAACTCCAGATTTCTAAGACAGGTGTCAAAAGTACTACCCACAATGGAGAAATCATGCATGAAAAATTAAATTATTATTTTAATCATAACTAAAAAGATAGCCTTCATAAACCTTGTAAAGGTGCCTAGTGCTCCACATAACCCAAATGGAATCTTCCTGTATGAAAATGTTCCAAAGGGGAATCTGAAAGTGGTCATCTCCTAATCTTCTGGATCAACATGAATATGGTTGTAACCAAAATACCCATCCAGGAAATAGAAAAACTCATTTCCAGTAAGCCTCTCAAGAATTTGGTCTAAAAAGGGCATTGTAAAATGGTCCTTCCAAGTGACTGCGTTAAGCTTCCTATAATCTATACAGACTCTACATTTTGTGGCTTTCTTAACTTGGATTTCTTCATTATTTTCATTTTTAACAACTATGATACCTCCCTTCTTGGGAACAACCTGGACAGGGCTAACCCAAGCACTTTCATAAATGAGATATATCATTCTAGTGTCCAGTAGTTTGATCACTTCTTCTCTTACAACACCTTTCATGTTTGGATTCAATATTCTTTGAAAATCTATACTAGGTTTATGGTCAGGCTCCATATGTATTTTATGCATATAGAATGAGGGACTAATAACCTTGATATCATATATAGTCTGGCCTATAAAAGATTTAAACTTCTTCAAAACATTCAACAATCTTTCCTCTTGGTTTTAATTTAGTTCAGAAAAACATTATTATAGGAAAAGTGGAGTTCTCAGCCAGAAATGGATATTTAAGATGAGCCGGGATTGGTTTTAGCTCAAGAGTGTGTGTTTCTACACTTGAAGAAAGACTCTTAGGCCCGGGAGGTCCAAGATCTTCAACATATCTTTTGTAGGGAGTTTTAAATGTTGAAAGATTTTGAATTTCATGTTCAAATTCAGAGATAACAGTTTTGTTGTCCAAAGTGGACAACACACTCTCCATATTTTCTATATCATATTTTAACAAGTTAATCAGAGAAAAATCATCTAGTTGTCTTATAATTTCTCCCCCGATATCATAAAAGTGTTCAGCATGGTTGGAGTCAACAGAAACCCATTCAAACTCACTAAAAAATTTCCTAAGTTCATAAACAATGGACTCTTCCAAAGCAGAAACTAAATAGTTGTCCAGTTTTGGAATACTTTCTAGATTGGGGTTTTGAGCAGAATTTTCAACTTCTAAAACAGATTCAATAGAATTTTCTGCTTCTAAATAGATTTCTTCAATAGAGGATTGATTTTCAAATTCATCAAATTTTCCAATTGAGTTCACATCTTTTAAAGACTCTTGCATTGAATAGATTTTAGAAAAAGTTGGTCCTTTAATATTTATAAACACATTTAATAATTTTTGTTGTTATCCAATTTTAAATATAATTTGACCCTTAGAGACATCAATAAAAGCACCACCTGTGGCCAAGAAGGGCCTACCTAAGATAATCGGAACCTCTTGATCACACTTCATATCTAAGACTAGAATTTCTGTAGGCATAAATAGCTTCCCAACCCCAACTAGAAAATCATCTACCATACCCACTGGATGAGTGAATGATCTATCAGGTAACTATAGTATGACTGTGGTGGGTTGAAGATCACCCAACCTCAACTGTTGAAATAGTTAGTATGTGAGATGATTAATGCTACCACCTAAATCACACAAACATTTCAGCTGATAATAGTTTACTAAGGTATAGGGAATGAAAAAACTACCTGGGTATTTTAGTTTAGGTGGCATTTTCTTTTTGAGTACAACACTGCACTCTTCAGTGAAGCTGTAAGTAGAAAATTCTTCCAGATTTATTTTGTTTGAAACAATTTATTAAGAGGTTTCATATAAGATGGAATTTGAATTAATTCTTGAATGAAATGAATGTTTACTTAATGTTCGGAAAGGAGACCAAGGAACAGAAGAAGTTCAGCCTTAGGGTTACTTTGAGGTTTTTGCTTCTTAGGGAAAGGGATGGGTGGGGAATAATTTTTAAGGACAGTATGTATATCCCTCACCGCTTACTAAACTTTTTCATTTCCTTTATTCTTTTAATTATTGGATGAACTTTCAGGGTGAGTTTCAGATGAAAAATTCAGATTCTGATCATTTTCAATACTTTTCGTTGAATTTCCAGCATGTGTGCAAAGCAGATTTTTATTTCTAGATTGAAGTAGATTTTCATTTTGGGGATTTTCAGTATCTTTTCCAGCTAATGTATGATAATTAAGCCCACTTATAGGTAAAAAATCCATTTAATTCTCTCTAGGTTTATGTTTAGTAGTACTAGGAAGTGTTCCTTTTTCCTTAGACGAAAAATCTCTAGCAAGTTGACCAAGTTGTGTTTCCATGTTCTGCATTCTAACATCAGTTTTCATTTTATCTGAATTGTATTGACTTTGATGTTTGGTTAGCTTAGTCAGGATTAGATCAATTTTAGAAGAAATTTTATTATCATTGTTTCCTTGTGCATTTGAAGACTCACCCATTTTTTGATTCTGAAAATTTGGTCTTGGTTGATTAGATTAATTAGAGGTAATGGATTGTTTAATTAATCCTTGATATTTCTAAGACAGATTTGGATGGTTATTATATCCTTGTATTTAATTTTATGAAAATGGATCTTCATAATGGTAATTCAAGGACAATAGTTAATAATGTTCGTGTTTTATTATTTTTGGGATGACATATCAAAATTAGGACAAAAGTTATCAGTATGACCAAACATACCACACTAGACACACTGTTCCCTTAATGATTGGTTGGTATTTTTACATCAATGTTGGTTCAGAGTTTGTTTTGAATTCTGGTTCATTAAATATTGAAGTTGATTGGTGATTTCAACAAGTTGATCTTGATTTTCATTCATTGAACCGCTGTTTGAATTAACATTTATATTTTTTCTTGAATTTTTATGTTGTGAATTCATCTCAAGGTTATTAAAAATTTGTCTATGTTCCTCATCTGTATTATCATTATAACTTCCCTCAGTAGATTTTTTATCTAGATTCTGTCCAAATGAGGAAAGCCCTACATAGAACGTATCCATGAGAAGGTGAGATGGGAGTTGATGATGGGGACACTACCTATGAAGATCACTAAATTTATCCCATGATTCATGAAAAGATTCTCAATCCTCTTGATAAAAACTAGTTGTCATTATTCTTAGTTCAACTTTTAATCAATGGGGATATAATTTCATTATAAAATACTTATACACTTGATCCCAGTTTTCGAAAATGTTCTCATCTAGACTCAGAAACTAGTTCCTATCATTCCCTTTAAAGAAAAAGGGAAAGACTCTCATTCTTAGTTCATTTTCTATGAGTTTGAGAAGAGGTAATTGCTTCACAGTATTATAGAAGTCTCTAATGAAGGCAAGGGAGTCCTCATTAGAGATTCCATTAAAAATCATGAAATAGAGAAATGTGTGATTGTTTAAGTTCATAATTTTTGTCTATAGGACTATGTTTGTTGGATGATGGATTTCTTGAAACTTGTAGAAGTTAAAATTCCCTCATAACAGGCCTTTTATTTTCATCATAGAGTTTTGGTTGATTATTTAGAATGTTATTATGCTCAAGAACTCTATTATCTATGTTCTCCATTTTAGTTTTGTTCTTATTTATTAGAGCAGTGAGATGTTTGTCTATTTGTAAGTTCAACGACTCTAGACTAACAGCAGATTGTCTTGTGCTCATAAAAATAGAAACCTATAGTACTCCGTAATAACTATTCAGTAAGAAGTGAATCATATATTTGTTTTACAATTTTCAATTTTTTCAATATTTTTTAAAGATTTTTATATATGTGTTTTTTAGTTTTTTTAGAGTAATGGATCACACCTTCCCCAGAAACGGTGGAAAAAATTTGACATAAACCATCGTTGAAGCTGGTTAATGTTTAAAATTTATAATCCTACTAATTACAGTATATGTGGCAAGCAGGGTCGAACTCACAGAGAAGGAAATTTTGACCACTTTTCTTTTACAAACTAAAAAAAGAACTCACTATTGTCAGTAGTGGGGTTGAATTTCTATTTATCTACTTTTTTGATTTTTATTATTATGATGAACAAATGAAACATCACAATATTATTGAGTTTTTGTTCTAAACTACACCAATGAATGAAATAGGCAAGAAACAGTAAGTAAGAGAGAAATAATAGGTTGATAACTGAACAATCTAGAGAAATATGTTTGGAGAAAATATTTACTCTACTGGTTTTGAAAACACTCCTTCTCAGAATAGTTATTACAACTAATACCATTTAAATTGAGGGATTTATTTCCCTCTCTAGGAGATAAATCACTCAAGAAGACAGGTCCTAGAGTTCACCACTCCTATATTAATCAACTTGAGAATTCTCGTTTGAAAAATAAATTACAGAACAAACTCATTGTATGTTTTGTAGTCTTTTATTTCAATGTAAATGTAAAAGAAAATTAATCCACAAAAAATATCACCAAATGAATGGGGAACTTCAAGATTAATTGTAATTGGTAGTTTGCAAATGAATTCAACCAGAGCTGATCTTTCCGATCAATTCTGATCACATAAAAAATGATAGTGAGAAAGTTTAAGAAAGATGACCAGTAGAATAAATTTTTACCATGAACTGAAGTATTTATACTATAGTTATCTCAATTAAAAATACTAAAATCATTAAATTTTAGAGGAAGAGAATTGAAAGAAAACAATGGAAGATAACTCCCTCTTCTAGCATGAATTGTTCTTGCTCTTGGCCCTCGGATCTCCAGATAAAGGTTCTCCAAGAAGTGCTCTAGGATTCACCTCCAAGGTTCTTTCTCTACTCCAGAGTAAAAGATTGAATTCCTCCCATCTTACTCATATTCTTATGTATCTCTGTTTTTATACCCCCCGTCATCTACTGCATATCACCACATAATTTTCACTGACTTAGACTCATCTTTTTCTGTTTCACCGAACACGTGTATTTTTTCACGACAGACACATTATACTAAATTTTCTCAGGTAACTAACTCCTGCTAAGTTAGTTATGTGAATATGGATATATACACGTCTCTTGAATGAACATGAAAAATTAAAAACAAAATAAAAAAATTAAAACAAGAAGAAAGTTAATTAATATTTTATTTTTTAAAGTCTAAAGTTGTAATACTTATTTAAAATTAACTAAAGTAAAATTAATAAATATCATAATTGATAATTATTATTAAATATTATTATTATAATTAATTTTTAAAATAAATAAAATTAATTAGTATTTAATTTATAATTATTAATTAAATTATTAAATTAGAGTTAGTATTATAAACATTTTGTTAGTAAAACATAATTGATTTAATAAATTAGATTAATATTAATTACTTTATTAATTTAATTATTATATTTATATTTTTAGAGAAAAAAAGTTTTAACTATTTATATTCATTAATATTCAACTTAATTTACAAATTATTATTGTTTATAAATTAATTTTGTAAAATCTATTTAATTTTTCTAATATCCTATTTTATAACTTATCGACTTATTATTAAAAATATTGTTATATATTATATTATATTTATTTTATTAATTTATTAATTATAATTATTATCTTTTTATTTATATTTTCTTTTTATTTTTTATTTGCTTCCCCCCCCCCAAAAAAAATTCGGCGCAAAGGGGGAGATTTATCGGATCCTTCTCCAGGATGGAAGTCTGCGACTCCCTACTTCATCTTCCTCCATCACCGGTGTTGCTTGATCCACCCGGTAACTCTGCTTCAGCGATGTAAATTTCAGCTCCAGAAGGTGGTGGCTTCGGATAAGAGGTGCAACGTTGACAGTGGATCTCCTCAGCTTCGTCTCTGGTGGAGATCCTCTTCGGCTTCACCTCCTCATCCTTGAACTGGCCTCGGTAAGGTGAAATCAACCTAGAGATTCTGCGACAAGCGACACTCTTCTTCGTACATCGAAGGTATTCGGGTTTGTTTCTAGGTCTAGTGAAGAAACACGATTAGAGTAGAATTGGTTCTTTGAAATTGGAAATATGGTTTATGAAAAGGTGTTGCACTTAATTTCTAGTTGAGTCTGCGTCTGTTCTTCTGATCTCAAAAAATACTTCTAAAGAAACGTTGAAAACAATGTGGGTGTGATGAAAAGCTAATGGAAATGGTGCAAGGAAAGTTGCATTGTTGGTGCATGGGAAACAGTGAAACCGTTTCTCCAAGAAATGGTGTGAGACTCACAGTGAGAGAGTGAAATAATTTACCATGGAAGTACCGAAGCAGTGAGACAGTAAAAAGGGACTATGGTTCCACCATCAATGAAACTATGGAAATAAAGGTGGCATCATAAAGGGGATACAATGTATGGTGTAAAACAGTGTCTTTGTGAAAATGGCACGGTGTGTGATGGCACTGTAAAATGAATTGGTTGTTGTGGCACCATGACAGGGGTGAAACCGTGAACCTGCAAAGTAAACAAAGTAAATAGAAAAAATTAAAAATTTAATAAAATTTGAACAAAATGATTAATAAAAACTATAAATTAATTAAAACAATTGAAAATTTAAATACAACATAAATGTTAATAAATTTATGAAACCTATAAAACATAAGTTAAATTATTATTATCTTCTAAAATAAAATTATTTAATTTATGTTAATGACAAAAAAAGTTAAATTATATCTACTTAAACAAACTAAATTAGTTAAAGTATACAAATAATTACCATCTTATTGAATAATTTAATTAAGTTTAAACTTAAATTTATAAAGATATAATAAATTGAATTTGTTTCAAAAACTTAAATTAATAAATAATTAATTATTAAAAGTCATCTAATAATTATGTTTTATTAAATTAATTAATTTTTAAAACATGAAATGATAAATTAAATCTTCATTATTTAAGTGAAACAAAAAAATTAATTATATAACTAATAAATGTTAAATTATTAAATATGCGAACAAAATCATCGAACTAATTATAAATCTTTTAGACTATTAAATAAGGTAACACATAAATTAACTAATTTAACGCATAAAAACACAATTAATTATAAAAGTTTATAAATTCATATATTTATTTAAAGAAACACAAAAGTGTTAATATATAGTATAAAGTACAAAAATAACCAATAAAATTATTAAAAACTATGGATATAGATGTGTCAAAACATGTGTTTTTAAGGACACATCACATACCATTTCTTCATATAGGATGGGGGATCCCCGCATAGCATGTTGCTTTGTGGTTGGAAGAACTATCCCTGTAACATGATGGTACATGGATTTGTATGCAGTCTGCATAGTGTTTTTTATGTGGGAACAAGTTTCGGCCATGTAGGATATTAATATGTGGCAAAGATTTACATCCATGTAGAGTGGTGTTGCACAGTGCAGGGTTCCATCTATATAGCATGGTTCTAAGCAGGGCACCAGAATGAATAATGTGAATTGGTTATGTGTTTTTCAAGAATTTCATCCTTGATGGAGATATGGTTCAAGGTCTTCCAGTTATTAGGTTTCATTATTTTTATTTTATACGGAAGTTTTAAACTTGTGGGAATTTATCGGAATTAGTATGTGCCTCGTCGATCGATCGCTTAAAAAATTCATCTCACATGTCCGTCTAATCCTCTGAAGTTTAGTCCTTCTTATTGGATCCCTTAAGGATCCTCTTTTAGAGTGTCAGTGAAGTTGGATCTATCATTCTCAGAACAACATTTATGGAAGTCCATGGTGAGATCACTGGACCCACTAATGACTCATTCAAAAGAGTCCAGTGGGGTTGCAGTTTATAGTAGCGGGAATCACCGCCTCAATCCTAAGAACAATTGCATCTTGTTCGTGGGGCACTGTTGGATTTTCCTCATCCGTGAACTGTTGAGTTCTCAATGATGGTTCATAGGGATTTTATTCACCACCTCCATTTATCCAATGATGTTGTTTTGGGGGGAGTAATTCTCCACCTCTATTTCTCCAATGACGCAGTTTATGGGGACGGTATGCAGAGGTGTGTTTATCTTCCTTTCTTTCACTAATGACATGGTTCATGGTAGTCTGCATTGTTGTCTTCGTTCTTTGTACTGATTGTTTCATGGGAGATTCCATCCACAAACCATTACCAGGAATCTGTATGCAGACAAATCATTTTCATTTTCCAAATTTTTCCACTTTGACACTTTTCTCTAAATCCTTCACCCAATTTGTTTTCATTCCTTTTCCAAAATTATGGGAGTATTTACATTCCATTCAAAAAAATTAAGGACACTACAAATTCCCCCATAAAAATGGTTTCAAATCTTGGAAAATAGGAGGCTATTCTGATGTAGAAAGATTCCTTGACTTGTAATTGTTTTCGGTAGAAAGGTGGACCCATAGGGGGGAAACTTCTATAGATAAGGGGCCCCATGTAATTTTTCTTTTACCAAACATCGTGTAAAACATCACCCTAAAAACTGATCTCGGCTCTCTTTACTTCTGCATATAAAAGACACTTTGTGGAATCATTTATCTGTGAACTGTTCTTTGCATTCCTCGAACCAAAAACC
Organism: Viscum album; assembly: GCA_963277665.1. NCBI lineage: Eukaryota > Viridiplantae > Streptophyta > Magnoliopsida > Santalales > Viscaceae > Viscum > Viscum album. The sequence continues at coordinate 838,744,016 of OY728125.1, read as the reverse complement.
ATTCAGTGTTGCCCTTGTACACAAACTAAGTTTTTAAATCCAATAACTAGACTTTTGATTTTCAAACTGAAATTTAATTCATCACACTGTAATCTTTGGATAACCACATAGAAAGGACTAGTGCATAGCTCACCCAATATGTTAATGGTTTTATTTCGATGGCGAATGTTTTTTCGGCTAGCACATCATAGGGCATTTTGCAAACTCTCTGTTCAGGGTGGATGACATCCACAAACCATCTTTGTGGTATAATATGCATACTGCTTTGTTGAATTCCTTCCACAACCCATCTCTAGGGTTCAGTATGTGTACTTATTTTTTGTGTAGACTTATTTTAGTCTTTATCCAATTTTTGACCTTTTGCTGAAATATTTTATTGTATTTCCATTTTTTAGGGTCTTTTTATTCAGAAAAGAGATGGATATTCCACAGGTTGTTGTCGATGATGCTATTGTTGTTGGTGCTTCTTCTGCCTTCCCCATTTAACAACTGTTGAAAATTAGAAGAAAATAGTGAACTCTAATGATGAAAAAACTCATATCACCCCTCTACATCAATCATTAGTGAATCTTCTCACTATGGGTTAGAAGAACTATCCATTTTTAGAAAAAATGCCTATTTATGGATTTGGTTTATTGTCTGATACAATGATTCTGGCACCATGATGGTCTGACCAATCAGCAGCTAGTATATTTGATATCAATATTCCTAAGGACCATATTTCATCAAAAGAATGATTTATACAGAAGGATACTACTACTGTGTCCTTATTTAACTATTCCCCTTGATCTTTGGACGGTGAAAAAAAATCTACATGAAATGGACCATTGACACCATATCATTACATAGAGGGACACGACAAATGAAAAACGTGGGTGGTTATCAAAGTATGAGATTCTTTCTAGAGGTTAATTGAATTTCCATTGGGGATAGATGTTCTAGGTTCGTCAAAGTTATGAAGAATTCCAGGTTGAATTGAAAACCATTAGGTTATTTGAGGTTTTCTGGGTATCCCAGACCTATTCTCATTTAATCGGTTTCCTCATTTCATAGCTTCTAAGTAGATGGATTCCAGATAACAATACCTTTCATTTAGTCCATGGGGATATCGTCATTAGCCTTTGGGATGTTTGACTTATTTAAGAGGTCCCCATTGTTGGTGATATGTATAATGAAGTTTTAATCCTTGTACCTAGGATGATGAGGATATGACTCCTCCTTCTTCTAATAGGCTCTTTACCCAAGGAAAAAAACTTTCAAAGGACATCAAAACTTTCCCAAAGTAAGACATTTCCTCCTCAAACGAGATTAATTCATTTGCTATGCAAAGCAGTCCAGAGCTCAGTGCGTGTAGACCTAGCTCCATACCGAACAAGGAAACCCAAATATGAGTTGGTTCTTACTAGCCTACCTTAGAGGGGGACCGGTTTCATGAATGGGAATTGAAACTATTCTCTAATATTGATTTATTTTTCTGGTTGGCAACTTGTTTGGCCAAGTTTTTGAGTGGCTAGATTTTACCTGTATGAGACTCTAGTGGTGTGAGATTCACAATCTTTTTCATGGTGGCTAAAATAGCCACCAAAAAATGCATCAAACTATATATTATAATATTGTCTATGATATATTTCCTACTAGGCTGAGTCAATGAGGGGAATCCACCTCATTAGTTGATTGGGTCCATACTAATCCTATGGGGCTGGATAGGATCCCACATAGGGGGTTACACATTTATCAATCCCCTAATAATTCCTCATGATTTTCTATAGTCGTATCTTCAGAGTGTCACTAGGGTTATACCAGTTGTATGGGCCAAAAAAGATAAGCAGGAAGACTATACTGAACAGAATGAATAAAAATTGTTGACTTTAATCAACTACCATGACTGCTTTACATACCATCCTTAGACATCCCCTACTAGAACCATTGTGAATTTTAAAAAAGAATATATATTAACCAAGGCAAATAATTTTATTTAAGATAGGGTATCTTGGTTTCTTATATTTATGGGAAATTATCTACGAGGGATATGCATCTTGCATATTTAGTCATCAGTTTAATTATGTCCAAGTGTTATGTACCCTTACTCTCAAAGATGCATGCTAGGAAAAACATCACATGATATCCTGAAAGTTTTGGCTTATGTTTACTAGAGAGGATACATAGTTCAAGATCAACCTTCCAATTTATAAGGGTTCTATACCCTTCCACACAAATGGTTATGTTGATGCCTGGGTTTAATCATGTCCAGACAGCCAGCTGCCAGACCTAGTTTCCGTCGTTACAACCCATAATGCATCAAGGGATAAGTGGAAACAAACTAAAACTAGTGAGAATTCCTGACCAAGGAAATATATTTGGAAGTATCCTAGTTCTAAACCCCCAAGGAAAGTGTTTATAACATGGGGTGTAACCTCTCAGTCTTTCATTGCTGTCGGTACATCTAATGAGAATCATGTGTTCATCCATCCTGATGTTTTTGTTCCAGTTTCCTATAGGCAATGAGATACTTTAAAAAGTCTCTAATCGTTTTAGGATCAATCACCTCGTGATTTGTGGTTACTTATCTAAGGTACCGATGTTACCCTTACTGGAATCAGAGACACGTCATCGCTAGCTACCATATCTTATGATGATGATCCTAGAAGGGTGGATGTTTTCCCAAAGGAGCATTAGACCCTGATCCATCCTCGATGGGGAAAATTTAAATATTCTCACTATGTGAAATCCATGACAAGGAATGAGGTACATGAGCATGAATATGTTACCATTAGAGGTGATAACCTTGAAAATGTTCCAATTGAGGCTAGACCTAGGGATACTCTTTATCCGTGCCCCGAATCTTGTAAGCGCTCAGCACCCTAGGGTACTAGATTTGTGGAGTCACCCAAAAAAGCAGCTATATATGAATGAACCCACTGCACTTCCTCGAACTGTCCCTCAAGCCTTATCCATTACTATTACAGATACCTTTCCAAGGTTCTGGATGGTTTGGGATAACTTGAGGGTTCATGTTTCTAATGAATACATTTGGGAATTTCTCCAAGAAGAATGATTTGAACTTTTCACTTTGGAGATTCCATTTCTCCCTCGTGGATTTCTTTTCATGAATATCTAGATTATGTATCCAAATATATGAATGAAAGGGACATGTTTATTCATTCCTCCAAATATAGGCTTTATTGGTCCAATAAATGGAGATATACTCGCACTCGAGTGATACATTAGAAGAGGAAATTATGCCTATTGACCTCAACTTCTACATTCATTTATTGTAAGGATTCTCAATCTATTAATTACTCTTATAGGATTTAGAGGAGACCCTGATGTTTATACCTTCTCTAGTGTACACAACTAGAGGTACTTCCTATGGGGAATGTGTCCCTTCAAAAATGGGGGTCGTTGCGAATGGTTATCCTAGAACTGCTGAACACATTGAGGCAGTTGTTGCAAATCCTATACGGGGATTCCCCCCCTATATCTCCTCTTGATAATCCCATTAGGTATCCATCCCCATTTTGAACTAAGAAACATTGAAATATGTATCAACTATCACTGCACATAAAAATGGGAATTACAAGTAACATCCATATCTATTTATCTATTTTCCATATTTAAATGATTTCAACTTGATGATTAGTTATCGTGTGAATATTTTAATGTACAACCAATATGTAATTAGGTGGTAGTTTCCCTGGTGTCTACATATCCTATTGTTTCTTTGGTAGAGTAAGTACCAATGATAATTGCGGATGAACAAGGCATAGAGGCTGAGCCTACTGAGGAAGTTTGGGAATTGTTAGCTCTTAGAGGATGATTGTTTTGGATAAGGCGACCTCTATCCCTGTGGTGGGGGAATCATTGGACATTGAGGACCCAACTAAGCGAGTTGATACCTTAATCACAACGAAGAATGTGACAACCTTAATAGCCACAAATAAACTGGGTAAGTATCCCCAATTATCAAAGGATTTCAGGGGAAATTATAGTCTTATGTACTTGACTACCCCAAACTAGGTGGACCCCACACTTGTAGAGGAAACATCTTAAGAGGATGATGTTCTCATCAAGCATGTTGATCGTGCTCTCTTATAATTCACTAACATATGTGAGGACACTATCCCAAATCTTGAAAATTTTGAATTGTATATTGTTCCTTTTTCCATATCTATAGGATAGGCTGTGATTTTGGATCCCTAAAATTCATAGCTAGCCATTGTTCCTTTTTCCAAACTGATTATCCCTATGAGACAAATTTCTATAAGTAATATTCTATAGGTCTCTGGTCTAATCAGGAATTCCCATTCTTCTTATGTGAGTTAGGACAACCCTAAATCTCTATTAAATATTGAATATGTATCACCATCTTCATCGGGTGGTGATTCCATAATTGAAGTTGAAGATATTAATGCTCTAGTGAGCGGAGATCAATTTTCCACTCTTCAAACCACTTAATGTATGTTTTTTTGTTTATATTCAGGAGATGAGAGTGTTTACTTATCTCACTATGGACTTCATTACCACAACCACAAGCATTTGCAGTTTCAGTTGACACCTTGGTCCTACCTCTTGTCAAAACTGCCAGAGGTACGGCTGTCATGGGGTCAAATCATGCTGATGTCATCAAGTCAAGGCCTCCCCTAGTGAATATTATCCCTAAATTTGTTTCATCATCTGGGGGTGATTCTGAGACCAATGGATAGGTCATGTAAAACCTTTTTCATGTTCTCCAAACGGCATGGAAAAACATCTTGAGATTGATATCTCAAACACCACTTACCAATATGATGATGGAACTACCCAAATTACATTGCTAGATTTTGGTTATGGAGTTTTAAGGATTTAATTACCATGGTATGTAAGAAATAGTTAAGTAGGTGGTCATATATTAGAGAAAAATGGCATGCTTGAGTCCCATATTATTTCAATAGAGTTCGGGGTTCATCTTCATGCGACCTGATAGATTCTTTTGAATAAAGTTGCTGACCATGCTAGAGTGGTTCTGAGGCTATAGAGTGAAATCATAAAGTAAAGGTCCATAAAATAGAATCTTTATTATGAGTAGGAACAATGGTGTAGAGAACTGGAGTGGTTTAAACAATAGTGGGATCGTGTCATAACCGTAGTTGAAGGGGGACAACAACACGTGGAGGAAGCGGAAAAGAATGGCCTTGATGCAACATTTGAGGTAGAGGTATTGATGAAATGTGTGGAGGGCAAGGCTGTGACTTTGTTAATGCTTATCCAGGCCACTGAAGATTCGAATCAGGTATTGATACAACTCTATGAGTCTGATGAATTTTTTTTTCATGGTCATGTCCCACCAATATGGAGAGGCTCCGGGTTGTGGATGCCCTCAATACCTTTATATAATAGAATGAAAATATTTTTCTCTCCAATGATTCTCTTTCATCTTTCCTAGAAATATACATCATTTATGATTGGATTCATTTAAACAGTGATATCGACCAGATGTTAATTTTATTTTCAATCTGAGATGCAAAAATCTTCAAATCATGCTATAATTTTTTCCTGAGCTGATAGACTAAGTGAGAATAGTTTTTATATTGCTAGGGTTTCATGGAAAACCCCATGAACTTTGTCTACTTTCTATCATTACCATAATTATTTCATAATATCATTATTGTGTGGACATAGTGGGTATAACATGAATTTTTCTTAGGCCTCCCTTTATGGGGTTTTTACCCAACAAGATTTGTGTCTCTTGATTTTTGGTTTCTCAACATTTTGACTAAACCATGGGAGTCGTGGGTTTCAAGATTTGTCACTCAACTTTTGTACAGGATTCACATTGATGGATTTCAACCTAGAATGTGTTTCCCCTTTTTCATGGATCGTTTAAAGTATTTCAAACCCGACTATCATTACTGATGTTTTAGGTCGAATAGCCTTGACCCTGATTTATAGGGTGAGGCCCCCAAATTAGAACCTGTTAACTAAGAATGTCCCAAAAAATTTCATACATGGATATGGGTTTTTTCTTGACCCTAACTATGTGGTTCTTAGAGATGGAACATGATATGGGGCAAGGAAACCATTGGGCATACATATATAGGGAAAGTCTATCTTATAAAAGTATTTTCCTTTGGTTAACAGGATATTTTTTTGTCCATTTATACAGATCCACCAGGGTATTGTGCACATTAATCATACAAAGGTTTCCTTAAGACACTAGTTCCCTATTTTTTATGGAGAGTAAATTGTGGGGAAATTTTAATTGGTTTTTTTGATGTCCACAATGGGTGACCTATTGAGGGAACAATTTTTGAGAGAATGAGGGAATTTTTATCAGCTTTGGATGAGAAACCAATACCACACAAAGTTGTATTGTGTATAGGAGGGATGGTTCAGGGTGTATTTTAACATCGTACAACCAAGACATTGGATTTTTTTATTGTGAAATTATTTTACTCTTCCCATAGGGAGTTAAGTGCTTCATCTTTTTACCATAGTTTAACAAAAAATGTTTTATCACCTACCTGAATTCAAAAGAAGAAACATGTAAACTATAATCTAGGGGTTATAAATCTAGGGATTGAGGTAGGATATAAATATCTTAGGGGTTTACATTAGAAGTAAACATTTCTCCTGGGGACAATATTTCCATTGGTTGAAAGTCCTGTTTGTTGGAATCATATACAGAGCCACCGGGTTTTGTGTGCATAGTAAAAAAAAGGTGTTCGCAGGTCATTGGATGTCCATTTTCAATGGTAATGGGGAATTATGGGGATTCAGACCTTTCTAGGAAAAAAGTATGGTGTGTAAATAAGGGATCCTAAACATGAAAATGGATCATTTTAGGTTGAACTTTACCATGAATATCGGGGGGAAATGGGATGGATTTTTTATCCTATCCATTTGAGTTGTTTTCTTATGTAGGTCTGACTCCTGCGCATACAGGAATGAGACAACTCTGTTTCATGCTTGGACCTGAAATATGCAGTTCATCTCTCACTACATATCCTATGATGATTGGAATCAAGCTGAGCAGAGTTATTTTATGGTTTATCCATATGCAGATCTAGTTTACACCAATGAATAGGGAACCCTTTTTTTGCACACGGGGTTACCAATGTAGTGGGACCCACGCTGAATGTTCCTATGAAAATTCATTTCATGCAGAGGAATATGAGGGAGGACATTCTTTGACATGTTGTGTCCCATTAATGAACATTGATTATCGAGTATCATAGGGGTTTTAATGTCATTTGATTAGTACATTGATGAAGAATCCCTAATTAACGGGAAGATGGTCGGGCCAAGGTGTTCCAACAAGTTCAAGATGTGGATAGGGAGGAGAGTGTATGTATTTTTTTCAAGGGATATTGGATCAATAGATATTATATAAAGATTAGAATCTATTGATAATTCAAAAATAAGAAAATCCTCTCATGGGGATGAATTTTCATTTTGTTGATATGACCGTTTGTGGGAAACATAAGGAAAGTCGTCGGGGCATTATGCACATAGTCAAATAAAGGTGTCATTAGGGAACTGGCCTCCTATATCCAATGGTGGGGGATGTTTATAAAGATTCAAATCACTCAAATCATGGAGTTTGACATTTGGAAATGACGTGTGTTTACATGTTATAAATGTTAGGTCCGTGATCATCTATAGAGTTGGGACATCTCCAACATAGATATAGCTCGCACGTAGGGTGAGACATTTTGATTACCTTGATGGAGAGAGGAATGATTCTAAAGATCCAAGTGTTCTAAAATTAGGTTCCCTTTATAGGTTTGGCTCATTTATAGGTAATATGGAATTTACCTATATGTTGGGTACCTTGTAGTTTAATGTCATACGGTTTGGAATTTATGTTTCTCAACCTAGACAGGAAAACTCTAACATTCCTTTCAAAGTCATGCCATCAGGATCAATCATTATGTATTGATTTTCCCTAGATCTATGAGGAATACATTTCCAAAATTCCTAATCCCATGTAAGCTATGTTCGGTATGAGAAATCAAGCGGTGGCTAGGGTTTCACTCCACCTCCTAATGATAGAAGGGTCAAAGTAGGGAGTATTGTTTGGCTGTGCGGTTTAACATCATAGGGAAGGACATGGGTGGATCATCATAAATAAGATAACTATTATGAATCCATTTAGTTTTAAATCGTGAAGAAATGAAGATGACATCACAATTTACCATCATGTTGTAGCGGTGAAATATCAAAGGAATCATTCATAAATATGGGCTAATCAGGCTAGGATATCCCTAGTCGACCCTAACGTGAGTGGGGGAAGAAATTGTAAACCATGATTCTAGGAACCCTCAAATCGGGAGGGATGATTCAAGGAATATGATCCAGTGGGATTATAGAAGTAGGAAAAGCTTATCATGAGGATGAATTTACCTTTGGAAAACATGCTGTTTTAGTGGGCCATTTATGTAGAGTCACTGAGGCATTGAGTGAATAATCAAACACAAGTGTCCAGAGGACACTATACATCCATTTTTGATAGCCATCAGTGATTATGGGGATTCACGATTTTTTGGGGCATGGAATTTGATGGATGAAAAGGGGATATCCAGGTACAAGAGAAATAACCAGACAATTATTAGTTATGAAGTAAGAGATCATATTCATAGATATTATTCATATTTAAGGGGGGAATGTTCTTTTTACACTTTCTTGATGTAAGAATCCATATTTGGAATCTCCTACATCTATTTTCATTTCAAATGTAGGATATTGGAGGAACTATTGTTTTATTCTACGTGTATGGACCTAGGATTTCTAGTCTGAGTGTCACTACATATCTCTTCACACCGAGAATCAAGAAACATACAATTCTTGATATAACTTATAGTGTAATCTCATGTGGTTAGACTTCTTTTTCCAAGAATCTTAGCATCATGTGGTCAGGACTCATGAATTCCCCTACATAAGTTTGACCTATATGCAGTGAGTGGAATTTTTTTATGGTGGTTGGACCGGGATATGGGATTTGGGAATCTCTACATATCTTATGAGGGTAGGAATCAATGCATAATTAGTTCATGAAACATATTCCATATAATATTCTAACTCATTTACAAGGGGTACATTTTTATTTTTGAATGGTGGTTGGGCCAAAATATAAAATCCAGGTGTCACTATGTATCCTATGATGAAAGAAATCAAGACACACGTAGTTATAGTATCCCATGTAGTTTAACATCATACAGTATGGAAGAGAGTGAATAGACATGAAAATAATGAGGTGGGTGAAGTGTCAAGATTGATCCTTATGGAAGATACCTATATATCTCAGTTAGTTGGGAATCAAAGTCCACGTAGTTATGAAAAAATCTTCCTTGTACTGGTCTGACCTATCTAGAGGGAGGGGATTATTTTTAATGGTGATTGGACCAGGATGAAGGATTTGGTCATCACTACGTATCCTAAAAGGGTAGGAATCCTTCCATACGTAGTAATTGTGGACATGTTCCCTGTATCGGTCTGACCAGTGCATAGGGATGGGGGTCATTTTTTTTATTTTGGTGACTAGACCAGGATGTAGGATCTAGGTGTCACTATGTATCCCATTAATGAATGGGAATCAAGCCACATGTAGTTATTTATGAAGCCCTCCTGACATAGGCTCAGGACACACACGAGGAGGGGGAGAATTTTTATCCTTCCCTTGCATAAATTTCACTCATAAGTGATGAATCACAATTCAGAACACAATGATCTCCACAGAGTTTAAGGTCTTTTGGTTATGAAAATTTGGAAATGATGTTTAACATCATACGGTTAAGAGGAATGTGTTGAGCAGTGTATCATCGTGTAGAAAGGACATGGGTGGTGATATGAAGTTTAACTTCGTGCACATAAGACAAGCATTGTATAATTATACAAATTATTTCTTCCAAAACCTTTCATTGGTGGGAGATATGGTTAGTTGTCTATCCTTCTAAATTAAGTCGTATGCTCTATTGGAGTAGAAATTATTTATAAAAAATGGTCCTTCCCCCTTTGGCTCAAATATTGGATGTTTCTTTCTAAGTATCATTGGGTTTTTGAGGACCAACTTCATCTCTCATTCAAGGAATGATCAAAGACGAAACTTTTTCTAAAGGTTCTTGTGATCTAATTCTGGTAAACATACAAATAGTGAAAGGTATGAAGCATTTTCTTTACTAGTTTCTCCATAATGTCAAATCATTTCTAGTATTTATCATAGGTTAGTTATTGATCATAGAAAACGACATAGAGTGATGGTAATTGAACTTCAAGGGGTAGAACCACCTCTGTCCCATATACTAATGAGTATGGGGTTACGTGAGTGGTGGTGCGAGTGATGGTCTAGTAATCCCAAAGATCATGGATAAGCTTATTTGGCCATGATTTCTTATCCTTGTCTACCACATTATGGAGTATATTGGATAAGGTATTATTGAAGGCCTCTATCTTCCCATTGGCCACTGCATGTTAGCAGGACGGAAGGTTGGCCTTGTTTCCATACTCCTAATATATCATGTCTGTTCAATCGAGTATAAATACTTCCATTCTGCATCAATATTGAATAAGAGACACCAAATATAGCGATGATGTTGGATTTCAAAAATTTTAAATTGATTTTTACCACAAACTCTTTAAGGGGTAAACTCCTACCCATTTTGAAAAGAATTCGGTTTCTATGAGAATATATTTGAACTGTGTGTTGGTTGGAAGGTATGGTCCCATGATGTCCATTCATGATATGGAAAATGGCCCAGAGTACTTGGATGTGTGATGTAACTCTGGGGGTGGGGGATGGAATTTATATGAACATGGGTGGAATGACACTTCCTGGTAAACGTGGTGCAATCCTACAACATGGTAGGTCAATAGTACCCAAGCCTTTGAATCTGCTGTGAGATCTTGGACATTGATTGATGATCTCTATAAGTTCCAATATGCACTTATTTCATAATGGTGATTCTATCTTCTCTATCAATTCATTAGAGAAGGACTCCATTGAGGCCTCTATTGTAGAGATCCTTTGGCTAGTTTGTTCCATCATACCATAGGAAGTTGGTTTCCCATATCTGGATCTATTCCATTCAAGATCTATATGGTGGGAGCTATCCCCTTTAAAGGTAATCTGCAATGGGATTCATCCATCTCGTGGTTGGACCATACGGCTCCATGATGGGACTGATTTTGTTTATTTCTTCCATGTTGGCCTAAATGAATGGTAATACCATCCGTCTGTGGGTGATACTGATGATTATCTCATTCCAATATCGGTTATCAAGAGCCATGGTGGCATTCTACAATGCATTATCTTGCACATTTTGTGACCAGGGTACATAAGTCAATGATGTCTCTGATGGGAATTCTTCATCAGTTCTCAAACATGGTTAATCCAAGTGACCATATCCTCTTTACTAATAGAATATCCACCATTAACATGCTTGATGACCAGTTTTGAATCGCATTTTATATTCAGGTGTTCAGATTTCACTTGGAGTGATAGCTGCAAGCTTGCGATAAGGGATAAGAATTATACTTCATTGTTTGTGCACCCCTATGATAGTAGGAATGAGTAAAGAAGGACTGACTCTTTTAGATATATGATTATGACTCACAACACCACTTTATTGAGTCTGTGGTATAACATTCTTTTCCTGTCGGGATTCTAGAGGCACTGTAGAAGTGAATTTCCCTCATTTAGGAGTTCTATTGAATAGATAACACTTCTTCATCAAGTAACTCAATATCAAATGATTCCACCTCTTTTGAGGTATGATCTTCTATGAAAATTCTAAATCCTAGACTTTGACGGATCTTTGCAGTATAAACCTTATATTGAACTACTATAGAATGACCACCCATTGTTACAGGCATCCTGTTAACATTGGACAGCTGACAACATACTTGAGCGGGTTGCTGCATGAGACCAAATGGACCTCCTGGTGCTGTAAGTAATTCCTCACCTTCTGAACTAAAAATATTAATGAAAGGTTTCTCTTATCGATATTTGAATTATGATTCTCAACATCGATCTTGGATTGGATGAGGTAATAGAGACTATTCTCACTACCGGTATCATTCTTCTATGCGAGGAAGGAGCGTATGGATCTCTCCAAGGAAGTTACATATATAATGAGTGGTCTTAAATAATCATGTGACCTTAGAACCAGTGGGATTAATAGATAAATCTTGATATTATTGAATGGTTTATGAGAATCATCATTTCATTGATATTCTACACCTTTTACCATCACTTTGGTGAAGGGAATGAATTTTCCTGTGAGGTTTTCTATAAATCACTGAATGTAGAGAATGTTTCCTTGGAGTACTATAAACTCATTGATGTTGTGATGAGGGGACATATAAAGGATTACATATTTCTTCATAGGGTAGAATTAGATTCCATAGTGGCATACGATGAAGATAAGGAATTTTCCAGAGGCAACATAGAAAGCACACTTTTGGGGGTTCATTTTTTAGCTATATTGTCGTATTTTGTTAAATAATATTTCAAGATCTACCAGTTGGTCCGATCATTTTCAGGATTTAACCACCTGGTCGTATACATATAATTTGATGAAATTTCCATGGAAGGGTTTGAAAATGCGATGCATGTCACACTTATATGTGGCACCAACATTTTTCAAATCTAAAGGCATTACTTTGAGGAAAAACACTCCCAGGTAGGGCCTTGAATGTAGTGGATTAATCATCATCATAGTCCATTCATATTTTATTAAAACCTGAATATTATTCCATGAAATATAAGGCCTCATGTCTGGCATTTTCATTGATCATTAATTCGGTAATCGGGACTGGGAAATCATCTTTCGGGCAGTGCAGATTGAGTTCCATGAAATCGATGCAGACTCTAACCTGCCAATTTTTATTTTTTTATGGGGACAATATTTTATTACTATATGGTGTATTGGACTTCCCCGATGAAGTTGGATCTGATGAGCTTGTCTACATAAGCCTCTGTTTTGGTTGAATGTGTCAGGTGCATCCTTCTGGCGGCTTGTATGTAACCATGGGTGTCTTCTGGTAGGTCTTGGTGGTGAGTGGAAACCTATGGATTGAGGCCTGGAATTTCTATATAATTACAAGAGAAAACATCTTGATTATACTTTAAGAAATAGGTATATACCTCTTGCTCTTTGGAAGGTCTGGACGCACTAATCAGAGTGGGTTGCGGGTCTTCTTCTATACCCAAGTTGATTTCCTTGAGTTAATCAATGGTGGTAGAGAAGCCTTACTCAAATACTAGGAGGAATCCCCTAGGTCTTATTCTTCCTCCTATACATCCTCAAATATTCTTATTTGTCTTCTAATTCGGAACAAATTATGGAGATGATTGTTACATAGTTGGCGGAAAAGATGTAATTTCGGTGTGTGGGAGGTAAAGCTGCCTCTTCCTCCTCAGCCGTTAGATGGGGTTTCTCCGAATAAGATGAAGTGATGGGTAAAAATGTTTCCGTATATTATTTGGGAGATGAGACACTTCCTCATACCTTAGTAGATGAGGTAGGGATTTTTTGGGGTTTCGATGATGGTTTAGGTACATTCTTATCTGAACCCCTATAATTATCTTGGGATCTAGTGTGCTTTTCAACATTATCAGGAACGATGGATGTGACTGAAACCATGAGGACTATTGAATACACATCAGAATATAGACTTGTGCACTGAATATGATTGATTGACAGTACATATTTATCCTTGAGCTTCTTTAGTGGATCGTAAGGAACCATTTCCAAACCATTTGGGGTGGTTATCCAATCAACACTATCGATCAGAAGTCGCTTCCCCTTCACCTCATAGAACCCTGCCTCAATATAGTGTGATTCAAATAGGTTGAATGAGGCATTATTGGCATGCAGTGTCCCAATCCGTCTATTAATGAAATATTTAAGGCATTAATGGTAAGAGGATGAGATTTCCACGTGTTTATGCAGTCAGGGTCTTCCTATAAGGGCATTGAAGGATATTTTATTTCAGACCACCAGAATTTTTGGGTGAGCTAAGAGGTCACTGAACTGGATTTTGAGCTTGACTTGGCCAAATGGATTCTGCTCTCTCTTTTCATAACATAATAGAGTTATGTTGTAAGGTGTTAGATCATCCTCACTACATCTCATCCGATGAAGTGTCTGTAGTGGGATGAGATTAACTCACGATCCATTTTCAATGAGAAATTTTCTGATATCGACACCATTTATCCTTCGGGACAAATATAAGGGTTTTATGTTTCCTTTCATGATGACATATTCATCTTGATATGTGAAAGAGATATCTTAATGTAATTCCATAGGATTGGTCTCTATCTGGTAGAATTATGTGGCTGCTACCTCAACTTCAATCTCTTGGGGACTTATCAATGCTTCAATTAGTGCTTCCATGAGATCTGATGATAGATTTAGTGCATGTAAGATTGAAATTTTGGTTGCTACCAAGGCTAACTATTTCAGAATATCATATTTAAAATCTAAATGAAGGCACTTCCTAACATGGGGATACTCTTTCATAGGCACTTTAGGGGCTTGATATTTTTATGATGATGGGTTGGCCCTTAGGATCAAAGTTGGAGGAGCTTCCATCCTTTTAGAATTGGGTCTGGAAAGTCTGATTGCCTTCCATGGGAAATTAGCCACCTATTCTTCCCCTAATATATAATCGATAAAGATTATACCGGGGTTGATTCTTGTGGTGGTAGGACAATTTTCCTATCCCTATTAGATCTGATGGAGGGTCCTTCTTCAGGTTTCTACAACACTGACAGTTTGAGTAGGGGTGCGGCCATAAGATTGATTTCTACCAAGGATTCATCTCCCTTGATATCTTTGGCTACTGAGGCTTCTTCCTCCAGCCCCCCAAATGGGTGTGGGGAATTCTGGTTGACAACCATATTCATCGTCAGAGAATGGATCCATTAAGTGAATGAGATTGATGGATTCAAAAATCAGTTCCCCTTCAGATGACGAATCAACCTTATCATTTGCCTCTAGTGGTGCCATTTGGAAGGGCAGTGGTCGTTGTTCCATTTGGAAATTCATTGCCCATATCATTAGATTTTTTAGCATGAAATTTCATAGTGTCAAAACTAACTTTGTCATCAGTGTAATTTAATATTTCTTCTCTTACATTCCACCATTCTGATTGGATTTTTTGGGTGATTTACCTTTGGAGGATCATGGGGCTGAGGATGTCGGCAGTGTTGTATCAGGAGCTATCAGAGGCATAGTTGGTTAGATTAACTACACATAGTGGATACCATGGGATCAGTTTATTGTTTTCTGATTCATCCAACTATAGAACATTATCATGTTTTTGTTAACAAATTTTTCCACTCCACCTTTTTCATCCAGATCAGAAGTATAAGCCTAGCCACTTGTGCTGATGGTGGTCCCAACATGATTTAACCAGAATCTATGTAGGAGGTCCTTGAATATAAGTTACACATGGATGTTGTGTCCCCATATATGATGAAAGGTATAACAATCCTTTCGGTCATCAAGACCTACATCATCTCCCTCATCAGCTCTGGAAGTTGGAGAAAGTTTCAATTCATGGAATCTATAAAGTAGCCAAGGACTTGGTCATCTCGTAACAAGTAAAATTTATTTCTTCATTTAATCAAATTGATTTAAATTATCCCCTCTTCGCTAATATTTTATGAGGTGATGGGGAATGTTGACATCTAGGGAACCCTGTGCAATTTGGTGCAGACTTGGGAGCTAAGGCCGGCCTAGGGGGTGGCTTAAGCATCACCGAATCCTGTTCAGCTCTTCCTTATCTTTTTACTAGGGATTATGGGGCTACCTAGCACTTAAGATTAGTCTTTTTCATGGAATCTTTTATCCTTTGGGTGATGGTGGAGAAGTCCCAAAACCCAATAGAATATTTCACCAGGATTAGCGGTGTTCTTAGCTCATCATAGAGATTATCGATTCACATGGCCAACATATCATCTTGGGAGAGTGGCTAGTTAAAGGAGTATGTCAAACCATTAAATCTAGTAATGATGTCTAAAACTCTCTCATTATCCTGATTTTTTTAGTTCAAGAGGTCACTATCTATTGTTTTTGGCAACATCAAACTAAACTAGAACATGAACCGACACTAGAGATCCTCCCATCCAGTTGTTGAGTTAGCTGTTCAACTAGTGTGCTATAAAATGGATGAAACTTACAGAGTTCCCAAAAATAATCTATGCTTAACAAATTCTTATTGCTCTAGGGTTTCTATGATGGTATCATAGTAAGATGTGTAGTGGATCGGGTATTTTTCTACATCACCTAAGTCATTGAACACTAGGAAAAAAGGTTTCCTGAAATTTGGTAGAGGTAGAACATCGCTTACCCAATTGGGGTAAGGTTTTAATTCTGGTTGTATCAGAGAGCGATGCCCTTCCATGGTTTGTAATTTATTCATCAATGACTCGATGGTATTTATGAGCCCTTGGTGTAATTCCACTTGATATTGAGCATGTTCGGGTATAGTAGGGGACATAATTAGGTGTTTTGGTTCTGCTGGAACATGAAGGAGGTACCCAACCTGGGGTTTCCTTTATGGATTCTCCTGAATCTATTCTGATTACTTCCCTAGTAGAGGGAAATCATGATTGCCTTCCAAGATAGGGTTCAGGTAGATCGATGGTCTTGGTTTTATATTGAACGACCTTTCTGGCCATTCCTTGATTCATTGGGATGAGCCCATGGGTAAAAGTTACATCAGATAGAAGTGTGTGTTGACACTCCACCTAGGGAACATACCCTAAAGGATTACATGCTCTCATAATATCCAAGAATAAATTATCCTTTTCCATTTTATTTCTTTATCATCTTAAGATAGTCTCTCCACAAGCATGAGGGAAGAATTCAGATTGGGAGTAGGTGGTGGGTTGTGGGTATCCATGTTCTTATTCTTCTCCTTTTTGGGGATTCACAAAGGAGGTAATAATAGATTAGCTGAGGGAGTGCCCAAATTTAGGACGACCCATTGGTTCTGGGTACGCACACCTTCATGCTCAGTGAGGATCACCTCTAAAAGGGAATCATCTTCTCTTGAATACTCCTTGTTTGGATTATCTTCATAAAGTACCATGGGATTAACATCCATGATGTTCACCGATTCATACCGCATTGGGGGTGGCGTACTATGTGCTGAATGGTAGGAGGGCATCTTGTATCCCTTGTCTGATATTCTCCATCCATTATGGGACCCTCTATGAGTTTCTTGGAAAAGAGTGAGTTGAAGAGAAAAATCACATGACCTATAAGTATGAATTTTCTCTGGGGGACATGATTTGTGAGATGGGATAGAATGAGTAACCTCTCTATATATTTTGCTCCCCAAGCTGGAAAAGGTTGACTTCCATTGGGTGGGTAGTTGAGGTAAACATTACCCTAGCCCTACAGGATGGGGTTGATCCCATTCTCCCATTTATGTGTCTCACCCCATATTTTTTGGTCTTACAGGGTCACTTTGAGTTAAAAATTCCCCCGACCGTATAGGCTGCACTTTCTCCCATACTGCAGCGGTTGTTGCTGCTACTATCAATGCCTTCTGGATCTCACACATTTCAATGAGGTCATGAGCTAGATATGGCGTTAGATATATATATTAATTATTTTATTCTAAGGATATGATCATTGATCATTGATTGGATTCCCTTAGGCAGGAATCATGTTGAATGCTTTCAGTGTTCTGGTTCAGTAGATTCTTGATATCTTTCTCTCATTGGTCCTAACACTTTTGAGAATTAATCAAGGGATATTATTATCGATCGAGCTACTTTTACTGAATAGGTATTGCATTTGGATACCCTCTTAGGCTGATGAAATTAATGTATTTAATTTCTAGTGGGTTATACTATATGGTAAATGGGTTAAAGTGTAGAGATCCATGTTCTCCCCCCCCCTCAGATGTGAACACGAGAAGGGGTGTCACTGATGAGGAAACACAATTTGGGCAGTGCGTGGAGGCAATCCAACTCAAGGTTTTTCTTGTGCATTTATGATCACGAATATGAAGCAGATGATAGGGATTCTGGGTCAATTTTCTAATGAATCTCCCCCAATATAATTCCATAGTCGGAATACCCATCATAGGGAATAAATCTTATTTTCAACTGGTATAGAGTTTTCTAGACATTAAGGTGAATTTAGTTCATAAATTCTTCTAATAACTTTTTCGGAATTCTGAACCGAGAAGTCATTGTGGGATAGAACATAACAATTATGTCATCCCTATCTAACTGTCTTATTATGAGAAACATATTATTTTATTATTGTTCTAGT
Organism: Viscum album; assembly: GCA_963277665.1. Taxonomy (NCBI): domain Eukaryota; kingdom Viridiplantae; phylum Streptophyta; class Magnoliopsida; order Santalales; family Viscaceae; genus Viscum; species Viscum album. Next base: position 838,725,744 of record OY728125.1, on the reverse strand, counting down.
GCTTCTTCTACTTTTTCTGCCCAACTGGGATGCATTATTGTGATTTCATCCTTAGTGTATGGGCCAGTATGGATTACATTGATATCTTAATGTGTAAGGGTTGCACAGAGGATGAATGTGGCCCCATGAAAAATCTTGGATGAGAAAGGATTTCACTTTTCATTGATAGGGTTTCTAACATATCTGACCCTGTCCTTCCAAGCACCTCAAAATATAAGGGCTTCATCATATTTGGAATGGAAGGTGGATATCCTTCTTGCTGGTGTGAATTGGGGGTGTGGGGACAACCTTCAAAATCGAGGATGTAGTGGAAAGGACTACCATTTCAAGTTAATTTCCATACACTAGATGATTTTCCATGGAATGTACCTTGTGGAGGACCTTCAGGGTGGACCACATCAAGGAGAGGAACTTCCTGTAGTTTGTTGACATTTTATAGATGACCATTACAACAAATACCATCATGGTGAGGGATACCATTATAGCTTGATGTATGGATACATAGTTAATATATACAGTGTGCATACTAGGGAGGAATGTCAGGATATACTGTAATGAGAGGAGGACCTTCTCGTTACTTTATGTCACTGCAGGGAAGGCCTTCACAGCAATTGCTATCATAGTAATAACTACCATTAGAGCTTGATGTCTGACTACATGGAGAATAATATCTACAAAATATACCTTGGGGAGTACCATTACAGAAGATGATAGTAGGGGGAGGAACTTCTTACTTTTCGATCTTCTATTCAAGGGGAGGGCTACCCAGACACACATTAGGAGATAATCTCTCACAATTAATCATTTATAGCCCATAGAGTAAGCACCCAAGGGTTCTCTAAAAATGACCTTTATAGTTTCTAGTACCAACATTGTGGGGAGGACCTCCACAACTACCACTGACACTTCCATAATTTGGTAATGGATTTATTATATCTTGATCCTTAACTTATAGATATCTTAGGGCATAAATAACTCCATCTTCCAGTAGAGAATAATCATGAACATTCACTTCATTTTCCAGCTAACTTTGGTGTCTTTCATTTTTGGGTGCTCTCTTGCAGGAAACTAGGGCTGCCTACTATTGGTAATGTCATATATATATGGTTCCCTATTTGGTTGGTTCGTGTGATATTTTATAGAAACTTTGAAAATCATTTTGAGTTCTGGTAGAAATATATACCTTCCCTAGAGCAGCCACAATATTGGTCCGGTGTCCCCCTAGTTGGAACGAGTGTTTGTTCCCAATACAGTTTTCCTTGAGTCATGGAATATAGTCATCAACCCTATTGGACTAGAGTAGGGATGCAAGTCTACTTCAGAGTAACCATATTTTATTGTGGATGAATCACCACTCTCAGGGAGATGGGACCGTGTTCTCAACTCCTTTATTTTTTTGTAGAAATAATGATATCTTGAAAGGTTTAGAGGATATTTCTTGGAATCTATGTTTGATCCTCCATCATTTTCGGGTTGTGATGAGATACATCTTTGGCGGGAACTTGAATGAATTCCCATTCTGATATCGGAGTAAGATTTTGTGCCTCCTCCGACCTTCAAGGGGAGGGCTACCCTGATGTCGAGATAGAGTAATGAGTCTACCCCTAACTTGTAGCTAGGATACACCTGCTAATTTCTCCAGTTTCCACTATATTTTATTGGTGGATTTTATTTTTGCAAGAATTATTTTCTGTCTACTCATTTTCTATTGTATTTATCTCATAGGCTTATTGTGCATCCATAGGAATTTGAATATTCTTATATTTTTTTACATCATATTTGAATGGTGTTCTTGATATTGGTAAGAATAAATTTTTGTTTTCCTAGTTATTTTATTTGTATTTGATTGGTGGGGTTCATATGCATTGGCATTATTGTATGACTACCTGTAGTTTTTTTCCAATTTAAATGACAGTCTTCATATGCGTCAGCAGGAATTTATGCCTACTTGTGGATGGTTTCCGCCTTATTTGGATAGAGTTATTATTTCACATTGATAGGGATTTTCATCCTACTATATTTTTCCTCCCTATATATGAAGCAGGATCGAAGATCATTTGTAGTAATTTCTGCCATCTCATACTGTAGCATCACATATCCATGGTGGGATTCAGAAGTGGAGGTAGAGTTATATGTGTGCATGTGGTATGACACCATGTTTGTATAATAAATCCTCTCCTCATGAACTAGGATAATGACCTACTCCTGATTATGAGTTTTCCACCAGGGGTGGGAAGCCTAAGGGGGTTGTTTCCATTGAACATTAGCAGGTTCCCTCAGTATAAGATCCTCTTCAGAGTGAGGATACTGAGTTGTAAGCCACTGGGGGCTATGTCCTCCAACAGGATCCCTTGAGTGGGGTTCCAATGTTGTTGGGATGAAGTCATTGGTTTTTACATAATCGGAATTTCTAAGATAAGTGATGTACTCATTGTATCATTCTGAAGACATACTCTCAAAATAATTTTAGATGACCAGTGGGGCCATCTTATACTAGATTGTCAGTCGCGGCTAAATAGACGACTATTGATATTTCACCGATTAGAGGGCCTACTTTACTGCGGCCACCATGGGGAGATTACCAATTTGGTAGTACAATTTGATCATCTCATTTGAAACCTAGCATCAAAGCTACTAGGTTTATGAGGAAGTCTTTTTCTTTATTGGGGACCTAACCGATTGTGTGGTCACTGAGATGCGTGTCCGATAAACCTATTGGGATGCCATTGGATTGAAGGAATGTATACATAATACCTACAATATACATAACATATATAGAAAAAAACCCCATTAATGTAGAATATCATGATCAAACGTATAATTGATGATCTTTTTTGTCCCTCTTCCTTTTGAATGTGAAATGGGCTTGAGGTGAGATAACTCGCCACCTTGGATAAGGATCCATGTTAGGTCCCCCATTTTTGTTTCGACCCAAATCATGTCATATCCTCTTAACTTAGAGGTGGTGTGAGAAGGTGGTCACACAAGGACATGGTAGTGTGTCATTTTTAGGTTGAAAAGGAGGTTCCATAGTTGAATGGTCTTATAGGGAAATTTGAAGTGGTTAAGTGTATGTGAAATCAGTCTATTCCAGATACGATTTCCTCAAATGGTCTCTAATGATTTTATTCAAAGATCCATAAACACCCAATGTCTCTTTTATCCCTGATTCATGGACCTTATTTACAATGGTTTGTTCTTATTATATGATTTGGAAAATGACACATAAAGACTCCATTGATCAAGAAGATGGAAGGTTGGACTGATCACACCCTTTTGGGGGGAATTATTCCCTATTCTGGAACATTCTTATTGATTTAAGAAATGTTGATATGTTCATGAATCCTTGGTTATTTCCCAAGAATGTGTCCAAGAATTACACCTATATTTCAAGATCAATCATGGATATACATGGATTAGGAATTACTGAGACAACACTTGTTTAAACCATGTGATGAGGTGATCCAGAGTTTTTCATCATCTATGGGGGATAGAAGTTGTTTAGCTATTGAGATCGAACCCATAATATGGGATTCATATGTATCCTAATGAGAGGAATCAGAACCCATGTAGTTCGGTGCCACTTAAATAGATTCATCGCCTTTTAATGTCATGTCACGGGGACCCATCCATGCAGTTTGACATCATGCAGTAAGGACATATAGGCTGAAGGATCCTAGTCAAGATTCGATGTGGGGATTACACCTAGGTGACCCATGTTGTCCAGAAGAGATATGGTCTCCTGGGTGAATATGATCTTACTAGGGATATAGATCAGTGAACACTATGGTGACATGGGTGTCGAGTTTGGACCTTAGGGTGGCTGCCTACGCATCCCAGTTAGTCAGGAATAAAAGTCATCATAGTTCAGTTTGAGTTGAAACATACACCCTTGAGGAGGCCTATTTTTTGAGGAATGGTTGAGTCTTATATTTGGGAGCTTCCCATGTGAGGTAAATAAGTTGTGGATTACTCATAAAGAGGATTAACTAGTGATTTTGGGGGAATTTTATTGGGACTAACTTCTTTGGAGAATTTCCTTTCAGATCGGGCCTTAGATAGGTGTCCAACATATCCTGTTTAGAGTAGGAATAAGAGTTCATGTATTTCATTTCATTTGGAGATTATACCTAATAGGAGGACCCCAAATTGGGGTTATGAAGACATCATGATCACCACCAACCTCTAAGAACATGTGATTCATGATGGGTGTGAGAAACAAGAGGAGGTAGGGGATTTGAAGATCACACGTCCCAAATCATCTGTTGATAGAAGGTACTGGAGCCCAAAGGGGGAGATAGAGGGGTTTTGAACTATCCAATTTCATCTCCCTTTTTGATATATAGGATGTCCACTTCGGATGTTATATCTAGACATGTCTTATGATGAGCTTAAAAGAAGAAAGAGCACCACCACTTGTGGAAAGGTTATGGACTGACCTCAAGAGTAGTGACCTGAAATGAGTTTTGGGAAAGGGGAGAAGCATCGATCCTCATCAAAAGGGAAAAAAGCATGATTCCTTTGACTTGTCACTATCCCTCATTGAATGGAAATGCCAATGATTACCCATTATCCCTATAAAAACTAGGTACATACATGTATCCAAAGGTTGGACCCTTGGATACTATGGAAATGTAAACATATGGGAATTATGGGGGTCCGCACCATTGCGGGGATTGCCCACATGAATCCACATACCATGGGTATGTAAACCCAAAAGGGTGTGATTATGTGCCTAGTGGTTTTATCATATGGGTCCATTGGATTTGGCCTAATGTCGTTGGACTGGTTTGTAGAGGGACTAGAGATGAGGCGGTGGAAATGGAAGGAGATGATCAAATCTAGAGAGTGAAACATCCAAGGGTACCCTAATCTACATACCATTTCTCCATGCAGGATTACGGCCTCCCTCCATAGAATGTTTCTATATGGGAGGAGGGACCATCCACATACTAAGATAGTAAATAGATCTGTATGCAGTCTGTATAGTGTTTTTTTATGGAACACAAGGTTCTGACTGCCTAACATAGTGTTATGTGGTGCTTAGTTCCATCCATGTAGAGTGGTGCTACAAGTCAAAGTGTTCCATCTGTGTAGCGTATTGATATGCGGGGCACCAGAATGAAGAATGGGAATTGGTTCAATAGTTTCCAGGAATTTGATCCATGAAGGATATATGGTTAGCGGTCGTCAAATTATTAGGTTTCCTTATTTTTATGCTATGTGGTGGGTTTATACCAACGGGAATTCATCAGAAGTGGTCTGCAGCTCGTCGTTCAATATCTTCAGAAATTATCCTCACATGTCCGTCTAATCCTATGAAGTATAGTACTTCTTCTTGGCTCCCCTCATAATCCTTTTATATAGTGTTGGGGAAGCAATATCTATGGGTCTCACAAAACCTTTTGCGGAATCCCATGGGAAGATCACCTGGCCCGTGGATGACTTGGTCAATAGAGGCCTGTGGGGTTGTAGTTCACGACAGTGAGAATCACTGCCTCAATCTCGCGAATAAATTCATCTTGTATGAGGGGAACTACAGGATTTTCCTCATCCATGAACTATTTTTTCCACAATGACAGTTCGTAGGGATGGAATTCTCCACCTTTATTTCTCCAACAATGCGGTCCGTAAGGGCGGAATTCTCTGCCTCCATTTCGCCAGTGATGCGATTCGTAGGGATGGTATTCTGAGAAAAGTTTATCCACCTCTATTTCACCAATTAAATGGTTCACGACTGTATGCGACATTGTCTTCATTCCGCGTACTGATCAGTTTGTGGGTGATGCCTTCTGTAAACCATTCACATGAATCATTATGCAGATATATCATTTTCCTTTTCCGTATTCCATCTCTTTGACAATTTTCTCTAAATCCTTCACCCAATTCGTTTCCTTTCCTTCGAAAATATTATATTAGTATTTAATTTCCCTTTGAAATGTTTCTAGACCCTACAATCATCATAGATATTCTTCCAAGATCCCATTAGATCAAATAATCAGCCACCTTTTTTTATTTCACTAGGTGGTGATGTGTTGAGTTATCATAATCATTAATCAACTACAAACATATTCTATAGTTTATATTCAAATATATATGAGTGAATATATAATTAATAATTTTATGAATAACATATATATCATATGTTTTACTATAAAGTAAATTCCTCCATATATGTAGTATAAAATTTACTACTGCTAACTCAAAATTAAGGAGTTGGATAATTTTGTTCATAATCCATCACTTTTCAGGAGGCATAATATATCCCTATATAATTATGAATGAGGATGAAACCTTGTACCTTCATTGACACAACACTATAAATCACAACCCATTCTCAAATGTATCATTGTGTAAGAATAATTTCACAAACTAACCTTATCTTTTTCTCTATGGAATTTCCTCACACTCTTTTGTCAAAAGCTACTTGAATAATTCTGAGTTAATATGTTGAGTGGATTAGAAAACGATGATAAATAATCCACAAATCATCAATAATGTCTTGTGAAACCAAGAAATCTATAGATATTAGTCATTATAGTAGGTCTGGGGAAATTTTAAATAGCTTGTGTTTTTGTTTAGTCCATTGATATAACCAATATTCATTTTATATGACATAAAAAATGAAACGCTGTGTAGCCTAAATTCACACTTGGAAAATGTTTCTACATCTTTTCCTTTCATATTTTCTTTAGTATGATCCTCTTGATATCTTCATGCACTTACTTACAATTGGAATATATAATAATTTCAGCCATAAAACATCGACAAAATAATCAAGGTAATCTCTATATACAATATTCATAAAATCAAGAAGATGTATGAATTAGTAAGGTCAAAATGTTTCAATATAAATTCATTATGTTGGTAACTTGTATATAATAATATATTGAGAATGACTTCACTTTTTACCCTCAACCAATAGTATTCATATCGATGATCAATCGTGGAAAAATATTGGGTCCTTGTAATTTATCAAAAAAAATCATCTATACAGGAAGAAATTTTATTATTATTCATTTGTAATATTTTTATTTTCCTAAAAATCAATCCACAGTTTCATTCATTGATATTTTTTATTAATAAAAGAACATGTTTACCCCAAGGTGACATAGTTGGAAAAATTAATAAATTGTAAAAATTATTCGATAGTTTCATCTTAAATTACTAAAAATCAATAAAAGAAATTCTATATGAATTGTTTGAAATATGTATTGCACCATGTATGATTTATATTGAAAACATAACTTCATGATTCACTGTAATATTAGAAATATATTCATGAATTACCCCAAAAAATACTACATAATAATAATATATTTGATGTTGAGTTTCTCCCCAACCATCTGAGATAAACACCCATTTGGTATAGGAATACAGACCCATATAATAGATGTAATTCCCATTACAATTCCATATTTTTCAATTCATAGAAATAAAATCATATGTTTTTTTCAATGAAAAATGTGAATTCCCTTACTAATAAATTAATGTGGTATTTATGTAAGTAATACTAATAGATACGTATTATGACATCAAAATCAACTAGAGGGAGAATAAAATGATTTGTAGGAAACAAATTTCAATAACCATCAATTGGAGAAGAATCATAAACTAAATTTGTGATCATAATTTCCTTAAAGGTATTAATTACAAATTATATATCTAAAAATTGAGTTGGTATTATAATACCCTTAGAAAAATATTCATATATAAAAGAGGGGGTAGCTCCTGAATCTAATAAGATATTAGAAGTTATGGTGTGGATGATAATATTTCCTTTTACCATTTCATTATCATACCCCACATTAGCAATAATTATAACATGGAATTTCCATTTTTCATTGGTTTTTAGATGTTATTGATGTCTAATTTCATAATTATAACCATTATATTTTAATAATGGATAACATAATTCCAATACTCACATTTGAAACATAGAGGCGTGGGTGGTGAATTATATGGTAATTTTCTCAATTATTCTCTTGTTTCTTCTTCCAGTATCATTAACATTTGATATCTTGATGACCATCCATTACACACATAAAAATTTTCCATTTCCCATAATAAAATTTCACCTATGTTTCTTTCCACACACTGTGCCTAATAAAAATATCATCCTTTTCTCTAAATAGTTATTATAATTTCTTTTTTTAATTACCTATTTATTTTCTTATCAAAACCATGAGATTGATGGTTAACTCTAATATCCATCTTCACCTTGATAGAAAATATTAATATTTCATCATTTTTTCTCACATTACTTATGGAAAACACCATTAATAGATATAGTTTTATTCCAAAAAATAATAAATAAACCTTACATTTCAATAAAATGATTATACTAGAAGCATACCCCACAAGTCTTGTAATATTTTAATCATTGATAATAAAAAATTCATAATCCTTTTTATTCATCTCAAGGAATTATTACTACATTTTTAATAAAGATTATAAGGAATTTATTATTGAAATATGATATCTAAAACTCTTCCCACTCCCTAGAGTCAATTTCATTCTATTAACTCATGTTTTTATAAGATTACACCATTAATCTACATCACCTTATAAATGTAAAATATCCAAACTGAATTTTTAATGTTCAAAACATTAGATAATAGATAATATCATTTGAGGGTACTAATACATTATTAAAAAATTATAGGATCTATGAAATCACAAAAAAATGTGGGATGTAGAATCAGGAAGAAATCAATAGAAAATTTCTCCATCCTTTTCTAATTTGTGATATCACCATGATTCATATCTTCATAATGTCAAATTTTCATGAATATATTATATTATATTATATCTCCAATAACAAATGGTAGATTTAGAAGAATATCATTGCCTTTTTTATCATATTTAATATTAACATAGTTCCTTTAGGTTCCAACCATTTCCTAAAACCAAAAATCATAATGTGGGAAGAACTTACAATGTAATAAATAATATAATAATGAAAAATAATTTATAGTATGTTGAAATCATGACACCTTATCTTCATCCCATAAGACATTAAGATTACCTTAAGCCACACATGATCATTATTTATTCGAATCCATCAAAATGGTTCATAAATAAATTTGAATAAACCAAAGAATATACCTTAAGAGTGTCAAAAGAGGTTCCCTATAAGGTTAAACACTCTATGCACTAGAATTATGGTTGAGATATACTCGACTAAATATTTTTAATGTTATTAACTATAGATTCATATATTCCAAAATAACATCAACTTGTAATATCTAGACATTGATGTTTTTATATGATGAAGACACTCCTTTACTTGACATAACATAGGATGTTTTCCAATAGATAGGATTATACTAAGGGATTTCACTAAAAAAAATCCTAGTTTCCGAAGGAAACTAAAACTTTCTCTGGTACAAATTATGAAGACCCAGAACATTCATACATATATTTTACATCATAATTGATAAATATTCATTATAAAACATTATTAACCAAGCCAATTTTTTTTATTTTTTGTATCTTTGGAATGATCGATGCATAAACAATTGTTTTATAAGTGATCTACGTCACCTCCAACTATGTTCATCATAAAATGCACCCATCTTTAACATATTAGACTTAAAACATTACTTTATAACTAGAAGAAAGGAAATACAAATAAATTTGAATTTTAAAGCATAGTATGGGTAAACATGGGAGATTTTAGTAATCACTAAAGGCTAATATAATTTTAAGAATATGAAACATAATATTGAAATTATCAAAAGATACCTATAAAATCATATATTATAATCTTGAATCATGAAACAAATCTCGGTAGTTTATCACACATGAATAATAAAGTAATTTAAGAACATATGACAAAATTATAAGACATTGGCATATGATATAATTTTAGGAATAAAAATATTCATTGAAAATATTTTCCTAATTCAAGGCTCGCTACCATGTCTACTATAGTGGATTGAGTTTACACCTTATTCCATCATATCCATTTTCTATATTCACTCCTATGACTATTATAGTAAATATAGTACATTACTTAACGTGTTCACTCATCCTTACTTTCTTTATTATCCCATGATATATCCATAGTTACCCAATGCATTTAGGGAATATATAATTCCATGACCAACCATCATGCAATCAAAATCCATTCGTAAGTGTGCCACATGTTTATAAACAATTATCATATATTATAACCTATGGAAAAGAAACAGGTATCCTAAAAATTTCAACAATTAATCATAGTATAAATCATGGTAAATTAACATTATTCATATATATCTCATCATAATAATAATAAACCATTTTTAGAAATAATAATTATGGTATCTTTGTTTATATCCTTAGTAAATTGTACATAACGTCAAGAGGTGTTATCACAAATAAAAATTCCATAAAAATATTTCTTGGAATATTATTTGATGAAATATAACTTTTAAATTTGGAATAAACTATTTAAAATCAAAAAATTTACCAAATATTAAAGAAAATGACTAATTTTGAAAGAAGAATCAAAAACGTTAAAGGAATATTCGATGAATTTAGTGGCTGTGATGTAGCGATATATTGTTCAGTAGTAGTATGTAAAAAATGAGTCCTTTTATATTTATAGTTAATTCAAAATAATATCATTCAAAAAATAAAAAATGATTCAATTTCAAAAAATTAAAAAAATTAAAATATGGGTCAAAATATATTTAAGATAACATTGGATAACATTTAGAAAAAATTAATTTTTTTTAGAAAACATGGACATTAATGAAAATGGATTTTCCACCGAAGATAGAAATAATATTTGTTTTCCATAACAATATTATTTTGGTATATTGAGTATATAATGTTTGGAAATGATGTAAAAACATGTAATCATGATTAATAACTTTAGAAGATGATCTTTTATGGGATTATTGAGAATTATGTCATCATATTTCTTAACCAAAAAACATATTTATAAATAATCACATTAAAAAACTAGATTGTAATTTAAATCCATTAAATCAAGTCTGAATTTCATTGAAAGTTATCTATACACCTATATAATAAATTTAAATTTCTTATAATTATATAATATAGTAATTTTAACACTTATAATTTCATATATTATCCACTTATATTTTTTTTCACCAATTTATTAAATAATCATTATTAAAATTATCATTTTTGAGTCATACCAATTTCATTTTCAAGAGAATTTTGGTTAATTTATTTTTTTCCATGTACTTTTAGCATGGTTCCATAATATGAAGAATGTTAGTAATGATATAAATAAAATATATATACATATACACATAATATATATTTAGAGTAATAAATTAAAGGTAGAGGTAGAAAAGTGAATTACACTATTCATAGAAACAATTGGTCATATGTATTCATGAAAAGTATTTTTACTTTTGGGCATATGGACTGAGAAATGTTATCACACTCACACACACGCATGAGCAATGTTCTCATATTTTAAGGGTTTTTAAGGTAATAATATAGATATGATATTATAATTCCATCAGAATAATTATTTTATAAATATAATATATATTCAATAATCTCATCATAATAACCATCCTTGAATGGTGGTGATTTAAAAATTAATTGAATCATTTCATGGAGGTGGTAGTCTAATTGTATACATAAGTGATATTTTGAAGTTACATTTAATTTAATTGAGGGGGGATATTTTAGGGTTCATAATCATAATAAAATTTAATATAATTTTGGATACATAAGTTATAATTTAATGATAAATACAACATATTTAGAGGAGTTCTAAGTAGAAATAAATTGAAACAGGTTATGTAAGATATTCTCCCCTTCTTCTGTAGGCCTCTATTTGATCCATTATTAATTACCCTTTTAATTTAATTTTAATAAATAAATAACCTATGATTCATGTATATAGAAGTGTAAAATATAATTTAGTAGCGTATTTTCAAGCAATCTGGCTCAAAATGTATATAGAATAGAAATGAGGGGTGTCCTTTTATTAGCGGGGGAGAGAAAACACTTGGAATTACATAGATGATTAAAATATAATAAAGTTTTTCTCAATAAATATTCTTCCAAATGGAAATAAATTTAAATTTAGGATATGAATAGGTTGAAATATGGTTATAAAAAAGGCATATAGACATGTTTAATTGGAAAGCATAAACTTATCTCTTGGTATAACGCCCCTAGTAAACCAGTTTTAACCATAATCATGACAGATTGTTTTTGTTTTAATTATTCATTATGACCAATAATCATGTTCATATAATTAAATAATATTAATTATTGTGATTAAAATTATGGGATCGATTTTATCAAATTTAATTTATAAGACCCCAATCTTTTAGGGATTAATTTTTATTTTAGATAAATTAAATTTCTTTGATAGATTTCATTGCACTTTACACCAAGTTAATATTTCACTACATGAAACATTGAATTTATCTCTAATAACATAAAAAACTATGTTTTCATGTTTTATACATAATACCTTGTTTATATTGCATTACATGAAAAACTAAGTTTAAACAAAACATGTCACAGTATTCAAATATTATTATTTAATTTGATCGTTATGACATAAAAATTGGAATAAAGGGGATGAATATGATTAAATAAATTACAATAATAAGGTTTAAAAATTTACATAAAATTAATTCTTTGGTGACCAATTAATTATAAATGAAAATTAAACTCTTTTTTAAGAAAAAAGAATATCTTTCTCTGAAAAACTATTTTTGATGTGCATAAGTGTGGTTTATGCCAATAAATTATCCAAATAAATATTGGTTAATTATTTTAATTAAATTGATGTATTATATTTTCTATAAAATTTTGTAAATTTATCTTATATTTTTCTAGATGAATAATAATAATAAATCCAATTTTAAACTTAAAACGGTTCTTTCTAAAAAGATATTTTCTTGCCTTTTTAGGGTCCACTTATTTAAATACAAAATAATTCCAATTTGAGGAATTTAATTTGATAAAATAAAAATAATTTTTTATATCATAATACAAAAATTATCTTAGGTTGAAATTATGTGATTTTTTTGAAAAGTTTCATTTTTATGAATAGTTAAAAATACAAGATTTTAATAAAAAGTAACCTTTTCATCTAAATAATTTATAATATAAAATCATATTTCAAATTTTTGTTTAAAGAAAAAATTTATTAATTATACATATATGAGTTCATCTTAGGCCATTTTAGTCTTTTTAATATTGAATATAGATATAAATATTTTGTGAACATTTGAACTTTTTCACTTTAAAAACCATCTTTTTCATTGCGTCTGTGAGATTAATTTTAAATTAAATTACATTAATCATGTTAGTAGAATTCAGGTAAATGGATTTTATATTTTGAATAATCATAATTTATATTATCTCAAAATGTCATAAAAAGTTTTACTATAATTTTTAGTGATAACAGCTAAAATTTGTCACTTTCAGTAACGTAAAAACGAGATTACATAGTGGTTAATGAAAGAATATATACCGTAAAATTACCTAAAAACATATAAAAAGAATATTTTATTTCCATATTTAGACCCTTAAAACATTATTATTTATTTATATATGTTTGGGGTAACATTTCCATGAATGAAACCTTTAGAATATGTTAGAAAAAGAAAAATATAGAAAAGGATCTTTGTATAACATAAATATCTATAAAGCATTAGGATATGGAAATCATCATAAAATCATTTCTAAATTTTATTTTTAATTATTAATGAGTTTTATATTGTGATAAATTATTTTAATTTTTTAAAATATGAAATAATTTCTATAAATTCGTAACAAACACCCACACATGAATTATTTAGTTAATAATTAAATAGAAAGATTGATAATAAAAGTATAAAAAGTGATGTAAATTAATAAACTATTATGTTAAATGAATTTTATAGATTAATAAATAATGGTAAAAAGGATTAAAAATAATATATTCTAATACAATAACTGTATTTATATATTTTAAATTAAAAATAAATAAATAATATGAAAATTAAAAAAATGTTATTTTATAATAATTGATATTTAATTAGAAGATAAAAATTTACAAAAAAACATATTTTCTTCCAAGTCATATTTAAATTTAAATAAATTTTAAATATGGTCCATTTATAAACTAATTTACCTTTTATAAGGAACATATTTACCAAAAACTAATAAAAAAATTGTTAGCACGGTAAAGGTTAATGTAGTGTTTCTGCATGTTACAGGTGTTTCTATTAAAATTAATTTCCAACACAAAATAGATTATTTCTTTATAAATTTCATATAATACATATAATTAGTGATTTAAAATTTTCAAACATGTATCAATTTATTTTAGTATTATATGATAAATTACCATTGTACGAAAACTATTTACCGTGGTAAAAACAAAAAAAGTCGCAATTGAGTAAACATAATGAATAAAGTAAGAAATGATAGAAATTATTTATATTTGGTGTGGTGGATGTTTTTATCCTCCAAAAAACCCCTAATATCCATTTTTATTAAACATTTGAGTCACATCAGGTAAGGGAGACTTCCCAATAGTGAATACTTCTGAGTATTTACCAGATTCACACTCTTCCTCAACTATAATGGGCACTCACTCCCCCATTATTTACACATATAAATGCATTTTGATAGACCAAAACCATCCATAAAAACGTAAAAACCTTATTACTCTAATCATAGAAGCCTTAGTTTTTATATAAACTCAACTAATGGATTATTTTAGTGAAACCCTATGGAGGATACCAAAAAAAGAGGTAATGTTCATCAATTAACATTTTTGTTTTATTTCTTATTCAAATTGCATAAATTATTTTTATATCATTATTATATAATAACATTAGTTTCTTACACATAATTATATTTTTTTGTTTTAGGGTATAACCTACAACCACATACACTTCCCTGAAATGGGTTATTAAATCATTGTTTGTGAGTACGATGGACTACCACCTTGTGAAGTGATGTTGTTCATTTTTTCATTATGTCCCCTAAATGTTGGAAAAATGATGTAAATGTTTTATTTATTTATTATATTTATGATTTTAATGATATTATTATGATTTTTTATTTTCTATATCACACATACCTTCTTTATTTTTATTTGATGGGAATACTATCACATCATTCGTGTGTACGACAGGCTACTGTCATGCGAAGCAAAGTCATTCATTCATGATTTAAATGGAATGTATTATGGATGGGTTTAATAAATGTATGTGATATATATGAAATAAAATTATTCTTTAATTATAATATATCTTTTAATTTTCATTCTTCCAAATCGACAAATAAATGAAAAATATTTTTTGTGTATACGTACAACTTACCGTATCCATGAATGGTGCATTTCATTTACTATCACTAAATTTTATGGATTAATATAAATACATATATACTGAACACATAATATATTTATATCATGAATTAAATTTTAGATATTATGAATACATTATCTATGTAATATGACTAAAAATAAAACGTCCAAGAATATATGGAAAACAAAGCCCTTATTTCCCAAAATACAACTTTAGCATGGAAATGTTAATAAATAGATAATATAAAGTCATAATAAAAACATATAAGGTATGATATATATGAATTTTTTTATTTTATATATGTATAATAAACATATATTTATTATAAATTATTTTTTTAATGAGTATAATATATGTCAAGACTTAAGGTAAGGGGATTTTTTGTCTAAATTTTATTTTTGAAAGACTTTTTCCATTGATTTAATTTTTCATGGAAATTATGTTTCCAAAGTTACTCAAGCAGTAAGGGATTTTCTCTATATTTTCCTTCTTTGAGACATACATTATGTTATGCACCTAAATTATTTCATGTGGGTTAAATAAATACCCATCAAAATATAATTTCATTAATTAATTCATAATCATGAGATTTTATGTTTCATTTTATTTTTATACCTTCATGGGGTTTGTTGTTCAAGAACGCCAACGTGGAAGTGATTTTATGTAACAATATCATCATTGATAGAGATTTCTTATAATAATTTCTCCAATGTTAAATTATTATGATCTAAATCTTAATAAATCTCATTAATTTTCTTATACACCTATTATTCATGATATCTTCATGAAATGGTACCATTTTTTCACTTTTTGGTAAATAAATTTAATCCTAAATGTTTTAATGAAAATCTGTATTTATTTCCCTATTTGGTATGAAATCTATCTTATTTAAAAATATTATGGACATTATTCATTTCCCCTTCTGATTTCTCGCTTTTATAGAGGATATGGATGTGAAGGCTCCCGATGCAATGCCTTTTTTAGCGGACTGGCATCCAGCTTGCATCGGCCTGTCTAATGTGTTTTCTTATTGAGGAATGTATTGATCATATTTACCTACATTTTACTCTTATATATAGGCTCTGGATATACATTCAAGACATGGTGGGGTTCTTCTTGGATAGGAGATCCCTGGTGGGACTTTTCTTCTCTACCGATGTTGCACGCTGCAGTAACCAAGTCCGTAAGATTCTGATGGTGGTCGTTGCAGCAACCACTAGCTTTATTTGGAAGGCTCGGAATGCCCAGGTCATTAACGGTATAAATCCCACTTTCCGGTCAAGAGTTAGGGAGATTCATAGGGAAGTTTTCATAGCCTCCATAGTGCAGTTTGGCTACATGAATAATGAGTTTAATGATCTTGTTATTTTGAGGAATTGTGGTGTCGCTGGAAGGATGAGAAATTCGTTGGGGATGTAGTCAATCAGATGGATTCCTCTGATTCCCTCTAGGGTTAAGGTTAATGTTTATGGAGAGGCTTCAGGTAAACCCAGAATTTCTGGCTATGGTGGTGTATTTCATACCTATCAGGGCTTTATTAAGGGCTGCTTTTATCATTATATCGGGCAGGGCTCTGCCATTGAGGCTGCGTTGTGGGTTATGATTAAAGCTATCAAATATGAAGTTTTTTATGGTTAGCAATTTCTCTGGACAGAGTCAGACTCAATGGTGGTTGTTTATATCCTTCGGATATGGTCGAGGAATGTCACATGGAAGATGTTTCCCTCATGGATTGAGTGTCTCCTTCTTCTTGATGGTTTTATTTTTGATGTGACGCATGCTTATAGGGAGGTTAATCAGGATGATGATGCTTTATCAAAGAAGGCTATTGTGGAGTCCAGTTTGGAATTTTCCATTATGGATTTTGTTTTTTGTATGCCTTTTATTGAGGCTGAATCATGTGGCAAGTCTTTTTCTGGGCTTTGTAAACCTCCCTTTTGATATTTTGTCCTTGTATTTAATTTTTTAATAAAGCTTTGTATGAGTGAGTCTGACGTTCTCTAAGGACTTTTGAGTATTTTATTTCAAAATCATGTTTTCTAAAAATGTTTTCAAAAATGTTTTATTATTCTATTATGATTTTTAAAAGTCCAATTTACAGAATTTTGACTATTTAATTTTTTTATGAATCTTCATGTTTTTTCCAAAACAATGACCATTTTGATTTTACTAGAAATGTGAACGGTATATTGATTTTAATGTGTATGAAATGAGTAGAATTTTAAAATTACATTACATTTCATTCATTATAAGTTTCCTTTATAAGTTTTCAAATTTATTTTCAAATAACAATTGCTTCAAAAAATATATATTTTAAATTTTTTTTCAAAGTGAATGGATATTTTCCTTAAGAAATGTTTTAAATGATATTTCCAAATTATCTTCTATTTAAGATGAAAACCATTAGCATTACCTATTCCTTACTGGGGATATAAAAATATGATAAAATTAATATTATTTTTGAGAATGGTTTATGTTTTGAATTCATGAATTTTATTAAGGATTTATCTCTTCTTTGAGTTATACAATGAGAAAATATTTCTGAAACCCACTTCATTTCAAGGGTTATTCTAAAATGAAATGACTGGGAAAACTCTATCTTTTCTGTAGAATATAATGTGATGAAATGTTAAAGATACCTATATCATTTAATGGGTTATTATATGATGGATGTTTAATATATTTTTCCCCACATAAATAAAGTTTTAATTATGGTATTGAGGACATATATATCTCCCTCCAATGTTCTGTGTATGGATTTATAGAGTGATTTGTTTCTAGGAAATTACACCCATGCTTGGATACTATAAGTGTATATGGATTGGGAATAGATATACCTATGGGTAACTACCCAAAAAACACCATAATGATCTAGAATCAATAAAGAACTGGTGCACAACAATGGGCCTTGTTGCACACCTAGATTGACACTCCAAGTGGATATTTTTTGGAAATTCACATACTCATTATGAACTATCATGAAGGATTTAAATAGATGATGACTATTAATTACTAAGGATAAAATTAAGGTGTTGGTGATTAAAAATAAGTATTATTGATTAGGACCTCCAAAATGATTTTTTATATTAAATCATTTTACATTACGACTATCATTTCTCACACTATGCATTATCATCATAGTAAATAAAGAGAACCAAAAGGAACTGGAATAACATTCAATATGATGGATGATGTTTTTATGAGATTAAAATTGGGATAATGATTAGAGTATATGATGTTGAGATTATTCGTTATCATTTTTCAAAAAACATGATTTGAAATGTGTATTTTAACCAATTCTCACAATCACCACTAAAATAAGGAAAGAGAATTCTAAGAGTTATAGTAGAGGAGGCCGTGGATAAAAGTGGATTTAGTTTCTTTTTTGTTGAGAATGTGGGATAAAACAACCAATTGGATGTATTAAATGATCCAGAAGATGCTTTTACTATTTAAAATATCCATATAAAGTAAGTAACTACAAATGAAAAAATGAAGAGTTTAGTTAACAAAATGGATGGGCATATTGGAATCCCAAATTTACTAATAATTTATGAATGATCTAAATGTGTAAATTAAGGGAAATATGGAAATTAGTTCCCCAGGGGGAATTATTGTGAAGAGAATTATAAAGTTGGTATGATTAGTGGTTATATTTTCAATGATGAATATAATACAAATTACAAGTGAACGGAATAAGTATTGAGGAACAATATAACGGATATTGGTTAATAGTGTATTAATAAAGAAGAATTATTGATATATTTATGTATAGGTATTTATTGAATTATTTGTTTATTAGTGGTATTTTGGTTATTATTATCATGAAACAGCAATGGATTGTTCCTTAGTAGTTTTCCCTTATATAATTCCATAATTAAGTTAGACGGTACAAATAGATGAGAAAAGTGATTTAATTGAAAGTTAATATTTTTATTAAAGGGAGATAACCCTTAATATCATCCTAATTTTTAGAAAATATTGTTTTTCTTTGATAAATATATGTTTTATAGGAATAAAAGAATTTTTACAGTACAAATTTCCTTGGAATAGATTAAAGATTTTTTTACAAAGTGGTTTATTATATAATCAAAGGAGTTTATGGAATTTTTGGATTTATTGAATATATCCAATAATTTTTGTTATAAAAAAGGAATAAATAAGAATGTATGTTTTAAATAAGCTTTTATGGTAATTTAGGTTTTTACCATGTTTCAATAACATAAATGATGAATCTATTCACATGTTTGGTATGTGATAGTCAAGAGATAATTTATGATATATGGAGGATCAGTGTTAAGATGATTTAATAAAATTACTTATAATATTTTAAATTTTCATCATTCATAAGTGTTAAAAGTTTAACCATTTATGAAATAGTTTATATTGATATTTAAATTAGGTTTTAGATGTTATGTTATTATTTATCAATATAAATTTTTAAGCATAATAGACAACCTGTTCTAACCATTTTTTAGGATAATTAAAGATAGACAGAATGAATTATCATTTGATCTATGATTCTTATAATCCATTAGGTATTAAAGAATAAAAATATATCCTTAATTTATTAGTGTAATATATGATGTATAAATTTATCACAAATAACTATAATGTGAGCTTGTTCTTATAAATTAGAATGAAATCATGTAAGTATATCTTCTCATGAAATTTTTTCAACTTTAGGTAAAGGATCTTGAAACAAAAACGTTATCCAAGAAACTTCATTTCTAATGAATCAAACAGTTATTTAAGTGATCAATGATTTATGATTTTTTGGTTATTAACTTTCTCTATATCATCATCTTTTTTAGATTTGTGATATTTATCACTATATATAATTATTGATGATTTTATTCCATGTCCATGTTCTCACATACCACTAGGTTTTCATATTTGGGAACCTATTTTGTGATAAACAAGATAACCTTTGCACAACCCTTTTCTCTTTACTCATGAGGATATTTTATTATAACATTATATGATGTGAGTTTATATGATAGTAAATTTTAAGTATTAAATATTTTATGAACCAAATGAATCTCTAGGGAGAAATTCATTTTCTGGGGGTGGGGTATAATTTAACACCCTGAGTTTTTATGAATTAACTTTTTCCAATAAATTAAAATTAATTGATAGATTTTGTTTCATGAAACACCAAGATAATATTAAACTAAAAAAACACTAGTTTTGGATTACAACACAGGGAACACAGTATTTGTCTTTTGTAACATGGTACACTTAGTTTATCTTTCCTTACAGGAAACACTGTCTTTAAATGAAACATGTCACACTATTAAAATATTATTATTTAATATGATAGTTATCACCTAGTTGTTGTAATGGATGAAATGAATAGAATTAAATAAATTATGAAAATATGTTTTAAAAATATAAATATAAATAATTATTTGGTGATCAATAAAATATAAATTAAAATGAAACATTTTTGAATATAAAAGAAAATATTTCTCTAAAAACAATTTTTATGCATGTAAGTGACTTTTATATAAATAAATTGACCCCATTAAACTTGGTTAATTATTTTAATTAAATTATTATTTTATATATTCATTAAAATGTAAAACATTTGTCTTATAAGTTTTCTATCAAAATTATAGGAATAAATCCATATTTATACTGAAAAACTATTTTGTTCTAAAAAACATTTTGTTGCATTTTATGGTGTAGATATTTTAATTTAATTTTACACTTTTAGAAAAATAATTTCATAAAATAAAAATATTAAATCTTAATACCAAAATTAACTTCCTATGATTTGTTTTTTATTTTTCTAAAAAGTTTAATTGTTCAATGAATAGTTAAATTAATGGATTTTAATTGAAAACTACCTTATCATCTATATAATTTATAATTTAAAATTATATTTTAAGTTTAGTTTTAAAGACATAATAGTTTAATTATATATATATATATATTAATCCAATTTTTTTCACTTGAATCATTTTCATATTGAATATAGATATAAAAACTTAGGGAAAATTTTCACTTAAAAATATCTCTTACTCATCACATCAACATGATTAATTTTAAAATAAATTAAACCAATTATATGGATTGAATTTTAAGAATTTATTACATCTTTGGAATCATTGTAATATATATTATATAATAAGTTCAACTTAATTTTTTACCAAATTGATTAGTGAAAATGGTTAAAATTAATTATAGTAGTTATAATAAAAATGATTTTACTTAGTCATTAAACATAGAATATAAGTTGTAAAATGACATACCAACTTTTCCAACACCAATTATATGGACATATTTTGAACCTAACCACCTTATGAAAGAATTATATATGTCATGGGGACACGTTTCCATGAAAGTGATCTATATAATATATTATGTAATGAAAAAATGGAACCTCCTTTAGATTTAATATCTATATAGCTCTTAGGTAAGGAAAAAGCATCATATATTTGGTTATAAATGTTTTATTGAAATATAATTGAGTTTTTTTACACGATAAATTATTTTAAATTTTAGAGATGAAATTATTACATTAAACGCATAAGAAACACCAACAGAATAATTATTTAGTTAATAATTAAATATTGTATAATACTAAAAAAATTTCAAGTAATGTAAACTGAATGAATTATTGAGTTAAATTAATTTTTCAGATGATTATATCATGTTCAAAAGGTTTTAAAAAAATATATTTTAATTATATATTTTTAATGATATTTCTTAAATTCAAATTAAATAAATAATATAAAAATTTGATATTAATGTTATTTTATAATAAATGATATTTTATTAAAAGATATAAAATTAATCAAAATTTTATTGAGACCTACAAATTTCATGTATATTTTTAAATCAATATTCAATTATAATCAAATAATTTCAATTAATAATCCCCATTAACTCTAATATTTTATTTAAATATGGGAAAATATGAATATGTAACAAAAATTATTTGAAGCAAGTACAAATTGTAATATTTTGAAATTCGTATTAATGTTCATTATTTTGGTTAATATTTTTATGATTTTAATATTTTTGATATTCTTTTTATGAGATTGAAAAAATGTATGCCAAGGGATAACCTTCAACTAGGTAGTACTTAGGCCACATGGCTAACCGCAAGGAGAGGTTGTCTAGACAAGAGACCATTGGGAGAGTCTTACTAAGGCGTAGGAGTTTACAGGAGCATCAATCCCATGGATAGGTGGCCCATGGGGAATTAATAATGTTGGATGCATAGCTAGGTTGAAGCTAGTAGAAGTGTGCTTTCGCTTGGTGGTAAATCCCATGTGATTGTGAGAGGAGAGCCACTCCAGCACGGGGCAGTGTATGGTAGCATTAGGGGTCCTTAGACCCTCAATAAGACTACATAATGGAATAATCAACATGTTTGAGCTGACAAGCCAGTGATTTCCAACACTTATATTCACCATGGGATGCCTTATTTCACATTACTTTTGTTTTTTTACATGAATGACATCATTAATACAAATTGTCAGTCCCCCGTTCTCAGAAACATGAGCTCCACTATAGCCTCTTAACTTCACCTCCCTTCACTACATTACTCTCACCTGCGACCACTAAAACACATTGAAAGACACCATTGAATCACTAGAGAATCTATGTCTCAAGTGTGGATCCACTTTCACCACCTGCTACAACCATTAATTACCTCCATGACTTCAGTTGAAGCCCAAAAGTGAATTTTGGGATCCCCCTAGACACACTTCAAATGTAGAAAGGGGTGTGGATCCTCGTTGTCTACTATTTCATGTTGGCCCACTTCCCATTAAAGCTACCTCCCATGCCACATGGATCATCCTTCAATCCCATTGTAGCATCCTACCCCGAGTGCCACAGAACCAGGCCCTTAGACAGTGGGCCACAAGACCTCCAGTGCATCTCTCAAAATTACAGAGGTCTCCAACTAGTAGTGAGGGCCTTGGGTGAGTCTATAAAGAGATTATTCCCTCACAGGATAGGGTATTACATAGCGGTAAATACTATATGTAACAAGTAAAAGAATCATATAGAAAAAAAAGATAACAACATAAGTAGATAAAGAACAAACTGAATAAATAATAACTACGAAAACTAAAGAGTCACAACCGATACCAGGATGATATAAATTTATGATGCCAAAAGTTAATAAATAATAGTTATGGGCTATGGGGTACAAACATATACACCATTCTAACAAAAAATTCCAAAAATACTAAAAAATTACACATAACATCTCAAGAATAAGCTCAGACTTCTTCCCTCAAAACTCTATCCAAAATAGCGTAGCAATCGAGCATCGGGAGTAAAACACTTCCCTTTTTCCCTACTAGTGATCAAAAAGTGTTCTTGGGTACCAAATGGTACTCAAGTAGGATGTGATATATAATCTATGAAGGCTAGAAACCACGATGTCAAGACCATTCCATTTCATGTTATAGACAAGTAGTAGTGTTCCAATATATAATAAAAGTAATCAATTAATTAAATAAATAAATTGAAACTTGGTCTGGGATCCCATAAAGACACCTATCCCATACCACCTGCTTCGGCCAAACCCATAAGTTTGAATGAGATACCTGGTAAAGCAGAATATACATATAGTAAGGCGTAAATAACTTGACAAACGAATGAAAAGGGTATAATCCCAAGATTGTGCTTTGGCTCGAGGTCTAATACATATGTCAAAACTAGTTTCACTAATGAAAAAAGAGAGGTATCACAAAGCATAAGGAAACTATATGAAGTTTCAATAAAATAATTAAAACAATTCATATTAAAATTGAAAATTTAAAAGGTGGAGTAGGAGCCCATCCCTAAGGAATTTCTATGGTACATCCATTTAGTTATATCCAATTCCATGATCTTGTCCATGGTGATCCATTAGAAATTTGAAGTATTGATCATGGTATGGTAACTATGAGTCTTTCCCAAGTATCACATGTAAGGGACAGAGTATCACATGCGGCTTGGCATTTCTAACATTCCAATAGTTCTATCCTCAATTTCCTCTTAGGGAACCGATATCACACAATATTATAGTAAAAAAGCTCAAAGAATACCTTACTAGGAAATCATAAAACACTTATTTTTCGGTGCATTTTGATGTAGAATATCTAGCATAGAGAGTCCCATTTTTGGTTCTAAATACAAGACCCAAATTATTTAAATGAAACAAACTCAATTAAAATAATAAGATAATCATATATATATATATATATATATATATCATAACAATCATTCATAATTAAATCCATTTAATTAACCATTTAATTATACATAAATTATAAATTAAAATTTCATGACCAAAGGTAAAATGGGAAAATTATGTCAGTATTCCCAATGGGGTATTTGATATCATGGAAAAGACCTTGAAAAATGGGTTTACCTGAGATAAAGGTCACAACTATCAGGGAAAAACAAATTAATGAAATTAAAACGAATTATTTAGGTATCATCGGTAGGAATCGATGAGCAGAACAATAGTGAAATGAAAAAAAAAATACAAAATGATCGTAAAGAACAAAGAAAACCTACCTCATAGTCGTAGTAAACCCCACGTCCCATAACAACCTTTGATTATACATAAAATGGAAGAAATCATAGGATTTAATAAAATCCCAATTTGGGGTAAAATAATTCTATATAAGATTTCCCAATGGAGAGAGGATGAAACCCAAAATTAATTAGTGTGGATGATAAGCCTTACTAAGATATTTATTGTACTTCCAATGACATTAATATTAGAGGAGAATCAGAGGTGCAACAGACGTTCGAAGAGGATAAAGAGGGAGGTATAACACATAAAGAGGGGGGAAATGCACATGAGGAGAGGAGAGGGAGAGAAAAGAGAAAAAAAGAGAATGGAAATGAAAGAAAAAAAGAAAAAATTAAAATAATATAAAATAAATAAGGAATAAATTAAAATAAAATAAAAATAAAAATAAATGGAAGGGATGGAGATAATAATAATAATAATAATAATAATAATAATAATAATAATAATAATAATAATGGGTTAATCCCATGTTAATTATTTACATTTTTTGCCTAACCCCTTTTTATTTTATTATTTATTTTTATCCCTTTATTATTATTGTTGATTTATTTAAACTTATTTTTGTTTCATTTATTTATTTTAATTTTCTTTTAACATGAAAAACTATGCTATGGAATGGTGTATTTTTTCATAATAATGCACAACCATAAAAAAAGAGTATGATGCTTGGGCCCTGCATCAAACCATGTGGGCATGTTCTCTAGGAAACTTTTAGGAATGATACAACAATATTAAATGGTATGTACATTGGTTAAATCTAGGATGTTACAAAATACCCACCATAAGATAACTCGTCCCCGGGATTCCCCTCCTAGGATAGTAGAATTTAATTTGAGAAAAGTTCTTTCAATGGTGAACTCACATCAGTATCCCACTCCTAGGTCTCATCCTAAATGTGTTAGTACTGCCATATCACTCAGACAAGAGGAAAACCCTTCTTCTAAGAACCTTCATTATATGATCGATGATACGAATTGGATGCTCCTTGTAGGATGTATTCATCTCAAGATCAATGTCGTTAGGGTAAAATGGATGAGATGGGTCTGGATGACACTTTCAAAATTAAGATACATTGAAGATATCATTCCTAGAATAATACCTATGAGGTAACAAAAAATTATAGGCTACCGGTCCAACCCTCTCTAATATCTCTAGTGTCCCGACATATCTCAGTGATAACTTTCCATGTCTCTTGATTTGTCTATGACCCAACCTCGGTGAAACACATAGAGAGACCTAATGTCCCACCTAAAACTCAAAGGTTATATGATGAAAATCGGTATAAGAATACTATCTGGACTGAGTTGTAGTCATATGCTTCTGAATAAGTTGGACTTTATAAAAGTCTCATAAATGATATGAGGACCCAAAAGAACTACCTCGTCTGATTCAAAGTTTAATAGAGGTGAATGGAATTTTCTACCATAGAGGGCCTCGTATAGATAAATTTTGATTGTTTCTTGGAATATTTTATTATAGTAAAATTCAACAAGAGGAGTATTTTTCTCCAATGAACTACCAAAATCAAATATACATACCCACAACAAATCCTAAACACCTATATGGTCCACTCGGACAACCTATCAGTCTGGGGGTGATATACAGTACTCAAAAGCACCTCTGAACCTAGTGCCTTATGCATCCCCTTCCGGAATTGTGATGTGAAATGGGAATCTCGATCTAACATTATAGAATAGTTATGAACATGAAGCCAAACAATTTCTAGAATATATATCCTATCTTACTCATCAATAGGGAATGTCTATCGGATAGGTATAAAGTTTGCGACTTCATCCTATTGATGATCACCCATACTACATTTCTTCCTCGAGGAGATCTCGGTAAGTCTATAATGAAATACATGGATACATAATTCCATTTATAGTCAGGAATATATATATATTTTAAGAGTCTAGTAGGTTATTAGTTCTCTTCCTTCACCTGATAATAGGTAGAACATCGAGTGGTAAAACATTCAATCTGTTTCTTCATACATAGCGACTAGTACTGATGGTTCATATCATTGAACATCTTTGTAAGACAAGGATAAAATTTCCAAACAGAGGCATGAGATTCCCTCACCCACTCTTCCCAAATATTACAATTCACCCATACATGACCATTGTAGATCATATTTTCATTTCCATCAAAAACCCAAAATGAAGGTAGGTTTTCTCCTGTGACGCCCTCCCTCAAAACATGCCCCTTCAGATCTGATAAATTTCACATGTGGACTCACTCTATAAGAGAGTATGTAACTACAATAGCTACTAGAACTGGTTTCCCATGATGCTCCTAAACTTATAGATGCATCTAAAAAAACAAATCCATCATCTACCACTCAATATTGGTTTTATATATGGCTTGTGTATACGTTTTGTGGCTCAAAGAAATGTCCAATAAATTACCATTACCAGGAGTATAATCAAGATCAATATCGAACAATTGTAGGTATTCAACCCACATGCGATGCCTTAAATTTATTTCCTTATTTGTGGTGATATATTTATAGATTTAATGATCTATGTAAACAATGAAACTCTTCCCAATTAGTAGTGTCCCCAACAGTGCAGGGCATGAACCATAACTACTATTTCGAGGTTGTGTGTAGAGTAGTTCTACCCATGCGACCTCATGAAGCGGTACTCATAAGCCACGACTCGATCACCCCGCATCAGAACTGTATCCATTCTAAATTCTGAAGCATCACAGAAAATAGTATAATTTCTAATTGTATCAGAATGAATCTAGATCAGGGATGAGGCTATTCATCCATTTAACTCCTGAAAATCATTTTCACAAGCTTCAGAGAAGATCAAATACACACCCATATTAGTCATATCCATAAGAGGCACTTCTAAGTGGGAGAAATCCTGGATGAAATGACTATTATAGCCAGTAATCCCTAAGAAACTGTGTGTGTTGAACACATTCTTTGGATGTTCCCAAGAAACCATTGTGCTTACTTTTTCTGGGTCAACTAATACACCTTCCTATGATATGATATGACCCAAAAAGTTAACCTTATTGATCCAAAAGTTGCATGTACTGAGCTTTGTTTATATATGGTTATCTCTTAGTTTAATCAGCATGATCTCATGATGGGTTTCATGGTATTTTCTAGAGTGTGAATACACTAATATGTCATTTATGAAGACTACCACAAAGGAATTAAGGTACAGGTGGAATCCCTGATTTGTCAAATCCATGAAAATTACTGGGACATTATTCAGACCGAATGACATAACAAAAAACTCATATAATCCATACCTACTCTGGAATTTTGTATGTGATATATCTAATGTTTTCAAATGCACTTGATGATAGACTAACCTCAAATTTATCATGGATAAAATAGTTTCTACTTGGATATGGTCGAAGAGGTTGTCTATATGAGGCAATAGATATCGATTTTTTTAACATAAGTTGGTTGATTCAATGGTAATTCATGATTAATTGAAGGGTATTGTCCACCTTATCGGTGAAAAGAAATGGTGAACCCCACAACGATATGCTAGGTCTAATAAAACCCTTAACATTGAGGTCTTCACGATGCTTCTTGAGTTCCTGTAGTTCTGTAGGTGTCATCATTTATCGAGAAATGAATATTAGTGTCACACCTGGAATTAGATCAATAATGTACTCAACTTCAATCATAGGTGGTAATATATAAAAATAATCAGGTAATACGTCCCTAAAATTATCCACAACGGGATTGAATTTAACTAAATGAATTCCCTAATTGCTGATAAAGAGACTTTCTAGTTGAGTTGTCACTCTTCCTAGCCCATAATGATGGGTCTAGCTTGATCTTCCTAGATATGTAATTCTCCCATTGTGTATATTTGTGATTACATCAGTTGTTGTCAAGGAAACTCTGAAGTGATATTAGTCTACTTGGGAATGATAAAGAAAGAATCAGTCCATACCGATAATGACATCAAAGCCGATCATCTCAAGGAAGAAGAAATTCTAGATGAAATGGTACATTCCTATTTCAAGGGGGCACTCCTGTCACATGCATTTTCCCCCTATTTTTACCCCCAAAGGAGTGTCGAGAGACATAACACCGTTAAAATAATCAATGGAAAGACCCAAACTCTCAACGGCTACATTAGATAAGAAAGAGTGTGATTCACTAGTATCCAAAATGGCATAAACTAATGTAGAGGATACATGTATAGGACCTCTAACCTTAGATGGACCTAAAAATTTCTCTACAATCCCTGGCTACACTGCATATATATGGAAATATCCTCTTCCCTGATATGACACTTGACTTGCCTAAGCAGGTCCACCCTACTAATTCTATTATTCAAGAACATGACTTTCTCAACTACAAGATCCACAATTTCCTCTTCTTGATCAAACGGTGGAAAAATAACTCATATAATGACGAAGATCCATAGATACCATACCTGATGGAGGTGTTTGAATGAATCATCTTCAACTGGATTATGATGTAAAATAACAACAAAAAAGATGAAGGTGAGCCATTTTTATGAATGCTCAACACTCCATTGGGATCCTCATGCACTGGGACTTCTTATGGATGGCCCTTCCACACAGATGATATATGATATTTCTATTATTAAATGTCTTTTGGAATGCGTTTTCCCCGTGTGTACCCTCAAAATGGTGCTTCTTACTGCCAGCAGATCCATCGACCTACCTCAGAACTGAACCAACCTGGCTCATAGGATCAGGTTCTCTTATATTTTGTTTTACAATTAGGGTATGATTCATGATCTCTATAATGGTCATCCAACGAAATTTATTCACCTATGTGAAGATAACATATCCAATTCTATACTCAAAGTGCCTCAGAGTCATCTGTGTGTCACTAGTCAAAGATGTAGAAAAATACTGGAGATTAGTAAAGTGAGTAGAATAATATAACATTGTCATAGATATCTGTTGAAGATGTAATAACTCCATGGAATGATCTGCTCTTAGGTTATTTAGGAAGAGTTGATCATATAAATTCAACTAGAAGTCTTCCCAAACCATGTCTTACGGCTTCTCTTCCTGAGAAATTACATTCCACTAATGCTTGGAAAGGTCACAAAGCATATAGATAGAAACATAGACCATCCACTCTAGAAGAGTCTCAATATGGTCAAATTTAGATTTCATAGATTATATCCATGACTTATTTTCATGAGGACCACCATGTTTTGAGAAGGTGGGAGGATGCAGCTGTAGAAATTCCTACTTAAGCTCTCCCATAGTCAGGGCAGAACTGGGAAGACTCTGAGCTGACTGCATAAACATGAGAAGACTATCCCTAAATTGAGTATTAGTTCCCAATATAAGATCTGGAAAAGGTTCCATGTGAGTCACTATAGGAGGCACTGTAGGTGGTTCCTGACACCCCAACTCTGGGGTGTTCTCATCACTACTCTCCTGGCGTACAATATAAAGATGTCATGACATCATTACTATAAAATTTAAAAACACACACATTAGATGAGATTCTATAGAAGATGAGGTAAATAAGTAAAGGAGTAGTAAGAAAAGGGCAGGTTCAAGGCCTCTCATAACATGGCATAATGGTATGGAAAGCAAATAAATAGGGTTGGTACATGGAATTCCTCTGAGTTTTATACAACAAACATCCTACTCCATGATCCATGTATATATTGAAAGAGATAAGGTCTTATAAGGATCACTAAGACATGTAAAAACCTTATATTTATAAAAAAAGTACCAAAAAATATTACAACTAAAAAAATTAGCACTCACATGAAAAATGGAAGATTCACGCTGAAATTAGAAATAGCATGGCCATATACATGTCATTTTAATCAATATGGTGTCTAATATGATGCATTTAAATTCAATGCCCCCATGTCATTGGGATTCAATAGTCAAAATAATCATATAAAAAACACCAATACCAATAACATCATAAAACAAGTGTGTCCCCCGATGGTGAATTTATATCATCAATAAATGGTATAATCAGTAACTGAAATCCCCAACCCAGGAAATTTGGGTTTCCCCTATACATGCGTTAGGTACGTCTAAGCAGAGGGTAAATTCCAAATTCATATTTCATAGTCTCTTATCTAAAATAAATTGTAATAAAAAAGGAAAATAAACATATGTTGCCACATTACATCATCTCGCCCCATGTGCCACCGAATTGGGCCCTGAGACGGTGGGCCAGAAGACCTCAAATGCATATCCCCATATGACAGAGGTTACATACTTGCAGTGAGGGCCTTCAGTGAGTCCTTGGGGAGACTATTAACTCATTGGATAAGGTATTAAACTATGTTAAATAATATATGTAATAAGTAGTGGAATCATAGAAAAAAAGAAGATAGCAACAGATGCAGATAATGACCCAACAAAATAAATAATAACTGCAGAAGGTGAATAGTCATAATTCATACCATGATGATATCAATGTATGATTAAAAAAGTAAATAAGTAAAAGTGTAGGGGTAAAAGGTACAATAATAGACTACATTCGAACAAAAACTTCCAAAAAAACCAAAAACTACCACACAACATCTCAAGTATAGGCTTGGTTCTTTGCTCCCAAAACACCATCCAAAACAGCAAAGCAATCAATCATCGAGAGAGGCAATGTAACAATCCAAGATTTTATGAGATGGATTATTTTTAATTTCATTGATTTCTTGTGTTGTATACTACAAAAATATTATTTTACCCTATGTAAAACACCATATTATATTATAGTATATGCAACACAATTCCTGTCTTCTGATACACACAATTTCTAGTCCTTTTGATAGAACTAATTTCATGCAAAACTGAGTATAGATTTTGTTCAATGTATAAATGAACTAAGTTCGTATTATGTTATTTTCAACACCAAAGGAATATTACACTACACTCAACACTGAATTGTCTTTCATTACATGCAAGAGTGACCTTCCTCGATAGCTTGTGTTGTATGTGATGTCGAGTTTAACTAAACAATGACATGTTATTAAAATATTTTTATTTAATGGGATATAAACTAGCCATTATGAATAGTATTAACCAATTTTCTAATATTATATAACAATATTATTCATATTACACATTTTCTAGAACATGATATGAGAACAAAATCAATTTTTAGATACAAGAAGTATTTTAAAAAAAATGTAGTTTTATCACCTTTTGATGGTACACTCATTTTAAATCTAGATTTGACACTTTTATAAGTTAAATTTGACAAAATAAACTCATTATTGGGAATAGGTTCATATAAAATTACTTTTTTTTTTTAAATTTTGGTATTTTTTTGATAAAATACAAATTTTAATGAATAGTGAAAAATATTGCATTTTCATTCAAAATTGCATTTACATTTAATTTATTTATATATAAAAATTATATATTAAATTGGTTTTAATGTGTATTTGGATTATATTTTTATCATTTAATCCAATTTTGGTCAATGGAAGTAATTTCACTTTAAATTGTTCATAAACACATTTTAATCTTTTGATAGTTATTACTTCTTAAAAAATCGGTTTTTGGTTTTGACAAGTGGAATTAATTTTAAATTAATTAATGAAACTTTTGTGTTTTGAATTTGGGAAAATGGATTCCATATTTTGAATCAGAAGTTCCAAATTTTGTGAATAGGTACCATTAATTTTTTGAAATTATGAATAGTTATTTCAGTAATTATTTTTATTTCCCTCGGTTAAAGTGTAAATCTTGTAAATAAGGGTAAAAAATAATATTATAATAATATTAAACTACACTAATACATTTAATAATCCATTTTTATGAGATATTTATGAAGCTGGGCATCCTTGGGTTGATTTTGGGACCCTAGGTTGCCATTTAAATGTGAAAATTACATTTTATAAGAATTAATTTAATCTAAAGAGAAATATAACATAAACATGTATCTTTTACCAATTGTTTTTATAAAGGGTTATATAATTGTTCTCTTAGACTATATATACGAATTAAAAATATAAAAATATTTCATATATCATGATATTTTATTTATAATTTTTATATTTTAAGTAAATAAATTTAATTATGACTCAATGATGATGCAATGGTTGCTTCATTAATAATGGATTCAAATAAATGATATTATAAATATTAAAATAAATGTAGTTTAATTTTTTATTCCATACAATAATTTTTTGGGTTATATGGAAATATTATCTTTTAGTTAATTACTTTGGTTCAAAGGAATCAGGCTATTATAAATTTCCAAAAAAGTCAAGTATGAATAATGTCCAAAATTGATATAATTATTTACTTAAAAAATAAAATAGTTTATTAAATGATATTAATGTCCTAAAAATATAATATTCAGAAAAATTGTAAAGACAAGTCCAAATATGTCATAAATGACCTTTTTTGGTTCGTTTGACATGATATGGTAATTTTATTAATCCACATTTTTTAAATAACATGATATCTTTGTATTATTAAAAAGGGTAAAATAAGGGTTAAAACAAAAATATATGGATAAAAAAATATTAAAAACATGTCAAAAAATTATTGTATTAGGGGTATTCAAGCCAAAATAATTCAATCATTTAATTAAATGTTTTTGGTCTATTTTCAATTGAAATTGAATTTATAATAAATTAATATTTTGAGAGTTTCTTAAAGTGCACCTCTACTCTCTTATAAAAGGGAACCTCCTCCATCTCCTCTTCACTCCATTTTTAACCATCAAGATCGGCCAACCCCAGCCCATTTATCTTCTAAAATTTTCTAGTTACATTATAGAGGTTCTATTTTTCTTAAAAGACCAACTCTAGTTCCCTAAGGGGAAATTTAAAGGAGGCATGTCGAGGAAGAGGTAATCTCTTCTACTAATTCTTTCACATTTATTTCTTCATATACATACTCTTCATTAGTTGTTTCATTATAAAGTAATAAAATATGTATTAATAATATACTGATATGTTATTATAAATACTAAACAACCTTATTTTACCTTCTATCCATCCTAAGAAAAAAGAAATCGCCACGTGTTTGTACATATGGCTTCTCGTCTACGCGCCATGGTGTAATCTGTTTTTCACCACCACCTTAAATGGATGGGTATAATGGTAGAAATAATAACTATATATGATTATTATAAAATTATAACAATTATATGATATGATACACCATCCACTTCAATACCATTCAATAATTTGGGAAAGATATCATCGCTCATGCATACATACGGCTTACCGTCTCCACACCGCGATGAGATTCATTATCCACGTTAACCATTCATGAATTATTATAAAGTATATATAATAAATAATAATGAATTATATGACATAAGAATTATATTTTATTATGTATATAAGTGTTATTTAGTTACTTCCATTCAATTCAATAAATAAATGAAAACAACATTCATGCGTACAGACGACCTACCATCTCCATAAACAATATATTTCATTTCATTTATCTATCTATTATATATATATATACTAAAAATATATTATATATAAATCATTTTTTACATTTTTGAAGTAATTAAATCAGGATTTAGGTAATAATATCAAGATTAACAAGTCCAAACATGTATAATAAATAAAATGATTATCACCCAAAACGTTGCTTTAACATAGAATTGACAAATGAACAGGTAATATAGAGTCATAAGTAAAAATATATGATATAATAAATATTATTACGGTTATTTTACAAGTTAATAATATGTTTAAACCCACTATATCAGATTTTTAGACACATACAGAAGAAATCAGACCTAAGGTAAGGGATAATTTTGCATTCTCATTTATTTTAATTCGAGATTGTTTACACGTTAGTATTTACTGGGGATGTATTTATAATCCATGTATATGTTTTATAAAAATGTTTTCATAAAATTTTTACTATTCCTAAATGTATCTTTAAATTTATTTTTACTTATTTTTGAATTTTACTACATGGTATGGAAGAAATCTTTCATTTGTTTACTATATAAGGTACATTTTGAACTTTCCAACAAAAGTATGAGGAGATTATATTTTTAACTTATATGGCATGGAAAGATTTTTATTCATTCATAATGCATTATTTCCATGAATCTTCCTTTACAGTATTTCAGGTTTATTTTCATTTAAATTATTTTATTTTAAAATTTCATGACATTTTGATAAAAGAATTTTTTTTTGAAAAATAAAGGATATTTTAATCAAGTTCTAGTATTTTATCAAATTTATTTTCCATCTAAGATGACATAGGGTTATATCTCTATCTATATTATTACTTTTATTTTATTTTTTTATGATTTAATTATTTTTATGATGTCCATTTATCTTATATGGATTATGTTATGATGAAATTTTGTTTAAGAATCCCATTTTATTTAATTGGTTTTTCTATGGTGAATGAGTTATGTTTATGTGCCACATGTTAGAATGATTTAATAAAGAGATGGGTGGGACATATATCTCTCTCCAATGCATTGGGTAAATATTTCTATCTCATAATATATAAATTACTAGAATAGAATATAAATCCAATCCGTAATATATGGCTAGAATGACATGTAAACCTAGTTTAGTAGTGGAATTTGTCCACTATGATGGTATTGTCAATAATGCCTTGGATATTATAGAAATCATATGATGTCATTAATCATTTTCTACAATTACATTTTTTATTCCAATTATATTCTATCTTGGTTAATATTATTTTTTGATCCATTCCTTACATTTTTCCAAGATTTATTTTATGACTCAATATTTTTATGTTTAAAATTTATGTTCATGTTTTTACGTTCAAATGTTTATGGTTTGTTTTATGTTTTCCATTTCCACCCTTACTGAATATTTGAGCTCACCCTTTTTATGTTTTCTTTTCCCTAGGATATAGAGAAATATTTTATGTAGGAAAACAAAAGGGGAAGTACTTTATGGGATATGTTAAATATATTTCACCAAGTTAAAATATTATGTTCCATGACCCCAAAGACACTAAAATAATACATTCTTTGGGAATCTGTTTGTGTCATGTATTATGTATTCTGAAAAAGTATTGCAATGCTCATGTACATCAAGATCGAGTCTCTACAGTTGGTTTCAGAGCAAAGGATTATTCAACCATTGGAAACTAGGATGAAAAAACTTTAGTGAGATCCATATAGATATTTCCAAGGATATTTCTAGGGATGTATTATGATTAAGTAAAGTATTGGTTATAAACCAAGGTTTTTTGTGATAATCATGACTAACGGTGGGTTAAACCGAAGATATCATAGATTTAAATATTATAATTAATATATCTTACTAATGTGTTTCTAATCTATGATATGTATTTATCAAACTTTGATTTCTGATCTTAGTTAATAGTCAAAACTGCATCGAATAGTGTTAACTAGTTAATGTTTTAGATGTGGAAATTATGGGAATTATGAAGATCGATTATCTAAGTGGAAATATCATGAATAGAATCATGAAAATAGTGTGATTATTGGCCATACTGCTGAGGATAAAGAGATTATAAATGATAGGTGAAAGGTATGTGATGTTCTTCCAGTATTGTTTACTTTAAACCAACGAAGCTTGAGTTTGACAAATGAAAATAAATGATTCATATTTTACAAAATATGAAGATGATGGAGACTAATTAATGGTTTAATAATAAATTTGGATGATCAAGGTGTATATGTTTCGGAATTAAAATATTATATAATATGAGTCATGAAATATATATTTTCTTTTAGTATAAGGATTGTAAAGGATATGATGAATAGTTTTAAGGAGATTGAAATGTGATTTAAGGGTAATGTGATATACATGGGGAACACATGATTAAGGGAATGGTAACCCTTAATATGTCACTTTTGTTAAGATAAGGATGCTTGGATAAATATATTTTGGATTTAAATAAGTAAATTGGATGATTCTAGTTTCTTGGAATCTAATTGTGGAGCTATTGACAAGAGGGTTATATTATCATGGATGAAGTATACACCTTTTTTGGACTGAAAGAATATATTCAATATGTTTTGGAATAAGGAAACATGCATGTTTTCAATAAGGATATATGATAATTTAGTATGTTACCATGACTTAAGAGAATATATGATAAAGGTATTCACATCTTCGGAATGCGACAACAAAGAACTGCCATATGAGATGTGGTAGATAAATGTTACGTTGATTTAGTTCATAACTTTCTAATGTTTTATATTTTCCGTGTTTGGAATGATTGTAATGTTATCCATTTATGGATAGTATAAGTTATATTCTGGTTGAAGTTTGTTAAATTAATATATTATCTAACTATATGTTGACTTATGAATATTTTATATCCCATTCTAGATATTTTTTTGAAATATGGAATGACCTATCATTCTATCACATGATCTGATAAAACATAGAGAATAAAAAATTCATCTTTGTTTCTTTAGATAAGTAATGAATTGGAAATTTTTCAAGGAATGACCAACGGTGAGATTATACAGGAATCAAGTAAGTATTTTACCTAATGCAAAAATTTATCAACTTTAGAAAAATGATCGTGAAACCAAAAACATTATCCTAGTTCCTTCTTATCTAATGAATTATATGGTCCCTTAAATCATCATAAATTTATGGATTTCTTGTAGTTAACTTTCTCTAAACCTTATTCTCTATCACTATCCATCAGAACATGATGGTAGATTTATCTTCTATATCCATGCTTTCACTTCCCAACTATAATATCCTATGTGGAAACCTAGTGATGAGTTAATTTGGGTAACTGTTATGTTTCTAACATTCCATTTTAAAATAATGTTTTAGTACTCTTTTTTTATGTGGGTTTTTATGAAAGAAACTTTCATATAGTAAACTATTTATAACCCCGAAGAATTTCTAGGGTGAAATTCATTTTAAGGGGGCTGGAATGTAACACCTTGATATTTTATGAGATAGATTATTTTTAATTTATTTGATGTCATGTGTTGTACACTACACCAAGATTATCTTGCTCTATACACAACATTGTATTATCTTGCAGTATATGAAACGCAATTCTTGGCTTGTGTTACACTCAATTTCAAGTTCTTTTGATAGAATTAATTTCACTCAATACAAAGTATATATTTTTTTCAATTTATAAATGAAATAAGTTTGTATTATGTTATATGCAACACAAAAAGAAGCTTTCACTAAATGAAACACTGACTTGACAGTGAGGATTATTTAAAAGTTAATTACCGTAAATTTGGTGTTTTGAATTTTTAAAAATAAATTCAATATTTGAAATAATAATGTTCAAATTTTATGAATATTCACCTTTTAGTTTTGGACATTATGAATATTAACTTTAGTAATTATTTTTATTTACCTTGGTTAAAGTGTAATTCTGCTAAATAATGGTAAAAAATAATATTATAATAATATTAAACTACCCTAACAATTGTCCTAATCCATTTGTATGGGATATTTCTAACCACATGCATGCTTGAGTCTATTTTAGGACCCCATGGAGACACATGGATGTGAAAATGAAATTTTATAAGAATTAATTTAATGTATAAATAAATATAACATAAACATGTATCATTTACTAAATAATTATTATATAGGGTTATATAATTGATCTATTTGACTATAAATATTAATTAGAAATATAAAAATATTTCATATATCATGATATTTTATTTATAATTTTCACATATTAAATTAATAAGTTTATATTATGACACAATGATGATGAAATGGGCGCTTCATTAATAATGTATTCAAATAAATGATATTATAAATATTAAAATAAATGTAATTTTATTTTTTATGACATACATCAATTTTATATACTATATTGACATATTATCTTTGTGTTTATCCCTTTGGTTCTAAGTAAATCGGTTGTTATAAATTTGTAAAAAAATTCACGTATGAATAGTGCCCAAAATTGACATAATTCATAACTTATAACATAAAAGAGTTTATTAGATTATATTAATTTTTGTAATATATATGAATTGAAAAAATGCTTAATAAAAGTACGAATATGTCATAAATGACTTTTTGTGGGTCGTTTGACATGATATGGTAATTACATTAATGTACAATCTGTAAATAACATGATATCACTATAAGATTAAAAGGGTAAAATAAGGGTTAAACCAAAAAGATAAGGATAAAAAAAATTCAAAACATGTCTAAAAATTATTGGATGATGGGTATTCGAACAAAAATAATCCTATATTTTAAAAAAAATTAGTTTTGGTCCATTTTTAATCAAAATTGAATTTATGATAAATAAATATTTTGAGAGTTTCTTAAATTATACATCTCCTCTCTTATAAAAGGGAAACTCTTATCTCTTTAATTACCTCCATTTTGAGCCTTCAAGATTGGAAACAACATGACCATTTGTCTTCTCAAATTCCCTAGTTACGTTATAATGGTTCTGTTATTCTGAGAAGACCAACTCTAGTTCCCAAAGACAAAATTTTAATGACACAGGAAGAGGTAATCTCTTCTACCAATTCTTTCAAATTTATTTCTTCTTATACTTCCTCTTCATTATATTTTTCATTATAAAGTAATAAAATAAGTACCAATCATATAATGATATGTTATTATAAATATTAAGGAACCCTATTTTTCTTTCTATTCATCATATGAAAAACAAAATCACCGCACATGCGTGCGAACGACTTACCGTCTCCACGTCGTGGTGTAGTATGTTTTTCACAACCACCTTACATGTATAGGTATAATGGTAGAAATAACAACTATATATTGTTATTATAATAGTATAATTATTCTGAGATATTATACACCATCCACTTCAATACCATTCAATAATTTGGGAATGATATCGTCACTTGTGCGTATGTATAACTTACCGTCTCGACAACACGATGAGATTCATTCTCCAAGTTAACCATTTAATAATGATTATAAAGTATATATAATAAATAATCATGAAGTATATGACATAATAATTATACTTTATTTATATATATTTGTTTCATTTACTTACTTCCATTCAATTCAATAAGGAAAGGAAAACATCATTCATGCGTACGTATGACCTACCATCTCCCTGAATATTGTATTCCATTTCATTTATCTATCTAATATATATATATATATATATATGTTTATATAATGAATATATATTATATATAAAACATTTTATTGTATTCTGGAATTAATTAAATCATGATCTATGTAATAATATGTAGAATAACTAGTCCAAACATGTACGACAAATAAAATGATTATTACCCAAATCGTAGCTTTAACATGGAATTGACAAATTAACAGGTAATATAAAGTCATAAGTAAAAAATATATGCTATCATAAATATTATTATGATTATTTTACAAGTTAATAATTTTCTTAAACCCACTATATAGAAGTTTTAGATGCATACAGAAAAAATCAGACCTAAGGTAAGGGATAATTTTGTAATCTCATTTTTTATCCTAGATTATTTATACTTAAGTATTTACAAGGGATGAATTTATCATCCATGTCCATGATTTCTAAAAAAATCATAAAATATTTACTATTATTCAATGTATTTTTAAATTCATTTTATCCATTTTTTACTTTTACTACATGGTATGGAATGAATCATTCTTTTGTTTACCATACAAGGTACCTTTTTACTTTTATAGAAAAAGTTCGAGGAGAGTGTTTTTTAAAATATACAACATGAGAAGATTTTTACATCTTTATAATGAATTATTTTCATGAATATTCATTTACGATATTTCATTTTTATTTTCAATTAAATTATTTTCTTTTAAAATTTCATGAAATTTTGATAAAAGAAAACGTTTTTGAAGAGGAAATTATATTTTCCTCAAGTTCAAGTGTTTTATCAAAATTATTTTCCATCTAAGATGACATAGGTCTATGTATATATCCCTATTATTACTTTTATTTGATTTTTTTTATGATGGAATTATTTTTATGATTTCCATTTATCTTATATGGATTATGTTACGATGAAATGATGTTTTTGAATCCCATTTTATTTCATGGGTTATGATATGATGAATGATTTATGTTTTTATATAAATGCAATAATGTTTTAATTATGAGATGGGTGGGACCTATATCTCCCTCCAATTCAATGGGTAAATATTTATATATCATGAGATAGACATGACTGGAATTAAAATTTAATCCGCTTTACTAATACATGGATGGATCGGAATGTATCCTGGTTCCATAATGGACTGTGTCTAATATGATTGTCTTAAAAACAATGACTTGGGTACTATGGAAATAATATTTTGTGCGTAAATATTTTCCACAATTTCATGTTTTATTCCAATTCTATTATATCTTGGTTAATGTTCTTTAATGATCCATGCCCTGTATTCTACCAATATTTATTTTATGACTCATGATTTTGATGTTTAAACATTATGTTCATGGTTTTGCTTTTGAATGTGTATGGTCTGTTTTATGTTCTCCATGTTTGCCCTTACTGAGCAATTGTGCTCACCATTTTTATATTTTCTTTTCCCCAATATTTAAAGAAAGGTTTTAGGTAGGAAAATGAAAGGGTAAGATCTTTATGGTATATATTGAAGAACTTTCACCATGTTAGAAGATGTTGTTCTATGTTTCCAAAGAAACGAAACTAATATAGACTTTAGGCATCTGTTTGTGTCGTGTATTATGTTTTTTGAAATATTAATGTAATCTCCATGTACGTCAATTACAGGTCTCTATAAGAACACTTTAATGTATCCATATCTATAAACATAAAGTCTACTGAGGTACCAAATTGAACCCGAATAGGGTGTGATATATAATCTTAGTAGGCCACCACCCACAATGTCTATACATTTCCATTTCATGCTATAGACAAATAGTTGTGTTCTAATGTATAATAAAAGTAAGAAATTAATTAAAAAAATAACTGCAACTTGGTATGGGTTCCC
The DNA here is from genome assembly GCA_963277665.1 of Viscum album. Taxonomy (NCBI): domain Eukaryota; kingdom Viridiplantae; phylum Streptophyta; class Magnoliopsida; order Santalales; family Viscaceae; genus Viscum; species Viscum album. The sequence goes on along the minus strand of OY728125.1, from coordinate 838,684,042 downwards.
AAAAAGACACCCATCTCATACCACCTACTTCACCCTAATTGGAATGTCTGAATGAGATAACTTGTAAAGCAGAAAATATATATAACAAGGTCTATGTGACATGAAATCCTAAAGAAAATGGCATACCCCCAATATTTTTCTTTGTATTAGGGTATAATACATATGTCAAGACTAGGTGCACTAAAGGAACAAGAGAGTTATCACAAATAATAAGAAAACTAAATGCATTATCAATAAAAGAATCATAAGAAATTATATTAAAATTGAACATTTCATAGGTAGAGTCTAAGCCTGTCTCTCAGGTATCAACACAATACATCCATCCAATTAGATCAAATGTCATGAATCCATCTAAGAAAACATTTTTGAGAGTCTATGTATCACTAGTGGTATTGTAACCATGAGTCTATCTTAGGTATCACATGTAAGGGATCGAGTATCACATGAGGATTGGCATAACAAACTTTCCAATGGGTCCATCATTAGTTTCCCTATAGGGATGTAGTATCACACAATATAATAGTAAAAATCACACGGAATCCCTTTCATGGATGGCTTAAAACAATGATTTCCTGACACATCATGTTGTAGCCTATTGACCATGGAGAATATATTTGTGGGTTCTTAATACGGGGACCACATTATTTCCCCAGTATAAATTCAATTAAAATAATAATAGATGTATATATATATATATCTGAACAATAATTCACAATTTTAGCCATTTAATTATCCATTTAATTCCCTGAAAATGATAAATTAAAATTTCATGTCTAAAGGTAAAATAATCCAATTAAAACAATAAGTGACAAAATGATGCGATGTAAAAAAAAGAAACAAAATGTTGATAAAGAACATAAAAACCCTACCTTATAGTTGTAGTATACCCCCAAACCCGCTACATCCTTTTATTTGGCCTAAAACTAAAGAAATCATTGGATTTAACAAAAATCCTGATTTTGGTTAAAATATTTCCACAGAATATCACAAAAATGAGAGAGGGTGAAACTCAAAATTAATTGTGTCATATAATAATAATTACAAAGAGCTTCACTTCGCTTTTGAAAACATTTAAATCGGAAGATAATCAGAGGTGAAATTGACATCCGAAGCGGAGGAGGGAGGCACACCACTTGGAAAGGGGGGAGGTGCAATGACTAGGAGGAGAGGAGAGGGTGAGAAGAGATAAAAAAATGAAAGGAATAGAAAAAATAAATAAAATAAAATAAAATAAAATAAAATAAATATGGAAAAAATATAATAAAATGAAAACAAAAATAAAAGGAAGGGAATGAGAAAATAAAAAAATAATAATAATAAAAATGGGTTAAGCCTGTTTTAATCATTTTCGTTTTTCTCCTAACCCATTTTTATTTTGTTATTTATTTTTACTCATTTTTAGTTTATTTTTTTTATTTTAATCTATTTTTATTTATTTTAATCTTTTTAGTTTTCTTTTAACATGAAAAACTCTGCCAGGGAATGATAAATTATTTTGCACAATCTCTCATAACCATAAAAACAAAGACAGCTTCTTAGGACTTATATCAGGCTGCATGGACATGTTCACTAGGTAACATTAATTAATTAGACTAAATAATTAAATGTTTCATAACTTGTTTAAATCCAAGATGTTACACCCATGCACAAATGATGGAAGAGTTGAGGTGTTGCGTTGCATTGACTTATTCTATGTCAAAACATAAACACTGAGATCCCTGGGTGTTATAAATTAAAACATTCCATATGGATATCTTGAAATTTAAATGGATATTATGTTTGAAAATTTGGGATATCTCTTATGATTTTAGAATACCATAAACGACCCTTTCCTTTCTAATAAACATGACCCTTAACCACTACCATTAAAAGAGTTTCAAAACCAAATGGAGAGGCTAATTTTCATGGATAATGCTCTGTTGTACTCGTTTTTATTCCTTTTTTAATTTTTTTATTTTTATTATATTTATTTTAAGTTATTATATATTTTTTATTTAATAAACTAATATATTCATGGTTTTTAATTTATAGTGTTTCTCCACCCATTTCATACTTCTTCAAAACGCCTTCTTCTTTTTATATTTTATTCTTCTTTTGACATTCTACAAAAAAGTTCTTTTCAAATATTCTCCCTTTTATTTTAACTTTCTAGTCCATATCTATCTTCGTCCATTTTATTATTTTTATGTGTTCCTATTCACTCTTCTCATTCTAATTTTTTATTTTATTCATTTAATTTATTTCTCTACTTCAATTCTCTTTTTTCTTACCACTATGACCTTTTACCATCAATAATGTGGGTCTAACATAAGGCTTGGTCTGGGGGAGGTAAATAGGGTTTCTATTTCATTTTTCATGAAAATTCATAAGTTTTCTCAAATGTTTTATGACAAACATTACAGTGCACTACTATTGGAATTGTCAACTACGAAATTGGTCTTAGACTCATTTTTATTATTTGTTTAAATATTTTCCTTCGTATTAAATAAAAATAATATCGTCATGTAATAATTTTGATCCATTTAGTGGATGAAATAACATTAAATGGAGTCTTTTCCTTGAATATGTGTCACTCTTGATTTAGGTGTGTCATCAACCTTGAATTTAGGAGGAGGTAGGATTGAGATTACTAAAAAAATTCATGGTTTCACACCACTAAATAAAATAATTGTATTTTAAAAGATATATTTCATGAATAAACTATCAAACTAAATACAAAAACTAAAAAAGAAAACAATGTAACCCATAAAAAAACATAAATGGATAAATTATTTATTTTCAAATCACATTATGTCATTAACTGTTTGTATAATTTTATCATTTCATCCTTCTTCTCAGTTAAATTGTAATAATAAAATAAAAAACAAAAAATAATTAGTTTAACTGAATTATATTAAGTGAAGGAAAGGGAATTATCTTAAATTGAGAGAACCCTAGTCACCCATTGCACTTCATTGGGAAAATAAATTTTCTTTTTCATGCACTGCAAGATGCATTCTATCAACACTAGTGCCTTTTCAAGGGAGTAAATGTTTAATCAAACTCAAAACCTGCATGACTAAAACTAATAAGGGGAAATATTATATCTTATCCCTATTATATAGATTAATTTTATGGGAAGGATTAGGTTTATTTTCATTGAAAACTACTTTGAAAAAATCAAATTAGAATGCTCAAGTGACACATGAAGTGCGCACTCTGAGCCACCATCCATAGAAATTAACCTACAACAAACCCTAAGGGACTATTGTACCACATACTTTTCCAATAATAATTATCAATTAATCATTCCTATATAATAAAATGATTTTTAATTATGTGTTAATATGATTCCTATGTTACCCATGTTTCAATTACTTGAAGAATAAGACTTGAACCGACATATCAAAAATTCTAACTATATTTTTTCGAGAATCAAACCAAGACGTGTGGTGCAGAAAAAAGTAAAGTGGAAGGAATTTCCCTTTTCACTAAAGGAAGATACTAAATAAGTGTTGTATAATATACAACCTTTATTGATCCACGATTGATATGATCACTAATTAAGTTCCATAAAAATATTCTTACCAGCCACCTAAAGCTCTATAATATGAATGGTGACCTATTTTATCAAAAAAATATTGGATAGATTGTCTATGAATATTTTGAAACATTAAAAAAGTTGTGTGAAAGATGCAATCATCATGATATGGAATATCATCAATTCATATCATTATTATACAAATGGATACTAGACTAAGAGAAGAAAACTCTTGGATGCAACATTCAGATGGGCCATGATTGATAAATCCCCAATGGTAGCTAATATCCTAATTGAAAAGATTTCCTAAAATTACCAACATTTCTGAACAAGATGTATAAGAACTAGAGAAATATATCTAGTACAAGATTATGACGCTTAACTATTTATTGTAACTAAACTAGAAGAATTAACAAGACTCATATGGTCAATAGAATTTAAACAAGTCAATAAACAACCTACCATACATCAGTTATTTGGTTTGTGTTCATCAACCATCACATAATTGATCAGTCTATAGAGTTATATGTTATGTAGAGTTTTACAGCTACATTAAAACAAATAAAGTATAAATATAACAAAAAATGGTGGGAAGTTAAAGACCATAAGGGATATAGAGGTCAATAAAGTCATACTATACCCCTTTCGAACAAGAATTCAAAAATCCACACCTCTTCTAACAACATTACAAGTAGAAGTAACAACAGAAAGACTACTAACCACCACCTTTTCAAAAAAACATTCCTATGGAAAAACCTCATCTAATTAACCACCAGTGAAACAAAGGCAAGTAACAAAGATGGGGATTATGACAAATATAGTTAAGGATTTGTCAAATAACCTTGAACATCTCATCGAAATGTGGTCCAAAAACCTAGGAAAACCCCAGATCAGATAATCCTAAACCCAATGGAATGTGTGAACACGATCATAAGAAGGAGTGGAAAAAAATACAAGCTATAGAACCTATGAAAATCTAGGTGGACCCAGAATAAGGTGAATACAAAATTTTTAGAAATATTTTACAAAAGGAAAATAGTCAAAATATATAAAAATAAAATAAGGAAGAGGAAGAACTGATGAAAAGATTTATGAAGGAAAGACCAAAAACAACATTTCAAAATAAAAAAATGGTGAAGAAAGTGACCCCCTTTTATTCCATTATAAATTTATAGAATCCAATAATATTAAGGAAGAGAATCATTAATGTGAGAATTCGAAGAGTTTTTAAAAAATAAAAATGAATATACCCTTCTTAGAATCTAAATGGAAAATTTATAAATATGACAAATTTATCTAAGTTATTTTTAAAGTAGAAAAAAATAGATAAATATCTTTGAGTAAAAATATTAGAAGTTTAGAATAATTCAATAGGGTAAAAAATTATTCATTATGCTTTACTATCATGCCTTTACATTGAGTTTAGTGAAGGGAGAGTTGTTAAAATTTCAAGTGGAGAATGTAATTACACTTTTACATCTAATATCTTGATTTTTTCATTAAGAGATAACAATTATCATTGATCCTTATCTTCTAAGAATCAATTCCTACCAACCAAAAGCCTTAGATTAATTTGAGTCTTTTTTAAAAATCCCTCACGATTTCATATGACTTTTTTCTTGACAAACTATTAAAAGAGTTACTTTACAAGACTATGGATAATGAGAATATTCTCATGATATTAGCATAAAACTACAAGAAGTTTTTCATTATTTATGCTAGAAAAGAATCCATTATGTGGTATATCATGATTTCCAATGTCCAATAATAATGAATTAAGTATCTTGAATAGATGAGAGGAAATATACCATCTTTTTAACGGGGGGATTAAAATACATTATTTGATTGTTTCTTTAAAAAATGGTCAATTGAATTGATATTTTATTAGTAACATGAATTATTTATTTAATATTGATATTTATTCTATTTCATTTCTTTCAAATTTTAATAATGGTAACATTGGTTCCCTCTAACTTTTTTATTGATATTTTATGCTTGTGAAAAGTCGTAGTTTAATTATGGTGGTATTTGAATGACACCAACTCCGAGAATATTTTTAAACCAATTTTTAATGATTTTAATGAATTTAAATGAATAATTCCAAAAAATTATAATGTTTTAGTAAAATTTTGGAAAATATGAATATGTACGTTTCTTTATTGAAACAAGTAAGAATGTTAGTATTTTGAAATTGATTTTCATTTTCAATATTTTGGTCGATATTTTATGAGTTTCATATCTATCATATTATTTTTTCAGGAATTTAAAAAATCCTAGTCCAAGGGATAGCCTTCTACCATGAAACAGTCAATACACATGGCTATACACAAGGATAGGATTTCCAATGAAGATATTTACTAAGAGAACCTTCCCAAGGTGCATGGGTGAACAAGGGAATCATGCCAAGAAAAATTTGTCTTATGGGGGATCAATCATGTGGGATTCATTTACGGGCTATATATCATAGGAGTGTGTAGGTATGTGGTGGTATATCTCATATGGATGTAGAAGTGAATCCTTTTTGACTTGTGGATGGGAACATTGGAGTTAGGGGTCCTCTGAACCATGGTCTAACTTCATTGTGGCATCATCAGTATGCTTCGTCTTATAAGCCAATACATCCTTTCACTTTGATTCAATGTGGGATTATTTTTTCATGTTACTGTTAATTTTTTTTCAAGAATGATTCATTCTTACCCAATTGCCACTCACCCACACTCAGACACTCTAGATCTATTGTGACTTCTCGAATCCTCCACCCTCCACTGAATTACTATCATTGGCCACCACTTTAACATGCCATATGTCACCATTGAAGAACCTAATAATCTATATCTCATGATCTACTCTAATTTCACCACCTGATACTTCCAGGAATTACCATTGCGACTTTGGATGAACCCCATAAGATAATTTTGAGCACTATCTGACTACATTGAAGTATGAAGGTGATGAGGAGCCTCAACGTCCACTTTAGCACACTGCCCACTTCCCATGTAAGATCATCCCCTATCACACAGATAAAAAATTCATCCCATTCACGACTAAAGTAATATATGAGGTTAATCCCTACATAGACATTTACCACACCAAAACATAAAAACTTTAGATCCTCTGGTGTTATAAAGTGAAACACTCACTACAAATATCTTTCCATTCAAAAGTTATTTTTTTTAATATTTATTAGAACACTTTTAATTTGAGAAAACCAAGGAGGCCCCTTTTCTTTATTATAAATATGACCCTTGACCACTACTATTGGAGGAGTTTGACAACCGAAGTGAGATGATACTTCCTAAATCCAAACTCTACTACACTCATTTTCCTTATTTTATTTTATTTTTATTTTATTTTTATTCTATTTAGATTACATTCTAATGTAATTTTAATATCATAAACTTATTAATTCATGGTTTTTAATATAGATAGTTTCTACACCAATTTTATTTTTCTTATTCTCTTCTCATTCTTCTCATTCATCATCTATTTTCTTATTCTTTTAACATTCTTTCCACCCAAATTATTTTAAAATATTTTATATTTTATTTTAGTTATATTCTCCATCTTGCTCTTCATCCATTTTTAAATTTTTTTGTGTTCTTATTCTCTCTCCTCATTATTTCTTTTTTTAATTTATTATTTTTAATTTTTTATCTTCTTCACTTCTATTATTTTTTACCACAATCAAATTTTACCGTAATAAATGAGGGACTAACCCAAGTATTTTCCCATGAGAGGTAACAGGTGTTTCCATTTCATTTTTCATATATATTTGTAATTTTAGATATGTTTTTTATGAGAATGAGTGATGTGAATTAGTGTGGAGAAATTACACTATGAAACTGAACTCAAACCCATATCTATTATTTTTTTAGTCTTTTACACCGTTCTCCTAAACAAAACCTATTCTTGTGATAAAATTTATAACTCATCAAAATTTCTATAAATGTGTTGGATCATTTAATATGACAAATATGTCTAAAGATGTGGTGAATAGTCATTATAAACATATTACAAAAAAACAATCAAATCAAATTAAATATTAAATAGTAGTGAGTGTGGTTTTCTTGAGGGGAGTTATAGAAATAAAAATGAATGAAAAAAATATTTATAGTGGTTTGGATCACTATGATCTTAGTAAACTACTCAACCTCCTCTACTCCTCAAGGAGATTGGTAACCACTATGAACAACTCTTTAAAAGGTATGCGAACCTAATTTGAAACACCAACTTTTTAAATAACCCAAAGGCACAACACAATATTTCTATAGGAGACTCAAAACAATATGTATCCTGAATTTTGATCAAGAGTCGTAACCCAGAAATACTTTTGGATGGTAGAATAACTAGAGAAAATAATCCCCTCATTTTTATAGGAAAATTATAAACCACACATGATGAAATTATAAATAGAAATAATAATATTACACAAAAAAAAAATAGATGCAAGAAATTTAGAATATGATCAGACTATTGAAGAAGTTTAATCTTGAGTATTATTGATTACTTGATGGAAAAAATGTAGATTATGGAGTCCTTTAGTGTTAAAAACAATAATCCCTAAGTCATTGAATATCATGAGAAATATAGAGAATTAGAATATTGAAGATGTAGTAGGTGATGTGAATGAATTGATCTACACAACTTTATGTTTTAGTCCTTTAATAGATCTCCCAGATCTTTAAAATAAGATCTACAAGGAGCATGTAAGTAACCAATATCTACATGACACTTTTTTTGTGCATAAAAATAAATTATTATGACTGACGCCTTTTTTAAGCCTCACTGGATTAAAATATAATTACAATTGGGATTTACATTTCTTTATAAACTATTAATATAAAGAAATTAATTTTTTAATTAAAAGAAATTAAAGAAATTATAATTATTAATTAATTGAAATAAAAATATAATCATTTAAACTATACATGCATATAAAATACAATAAAAACTGATCATCATTTGAATTTTAAATCAATATTTACAAATGTACATAACATATTGTTATAATTAATTTTTACACACTATAATTATATTTCATTATTAAATAATAATAATTTTAATTAGTTAATTATTTTTAAAAATATATATTTAAATAAAAAAATAAAATTTTATAAATATAAAATCTTTACTAATAATGGCTTAATAATAATTTTGGCGGTGACTGATGACCCATCGCCAAAAATAGTGATGAGGGGATAATAACATACCATTGGAAATATATAATGGTGGATTAATTGAGTATAAGATACAATTTTAATTTTAATAAATCATAAATAAAATTAACAAAAAAAATTCAGTCAATAAATCTATGAAATTAAAGTCTTCAAAAGAGTCAATAAAAACATTTCTTCTGTTGGGTTTCTAACATATACTCATGAATCAACATTGTAAATAGATAGTAGTTAATCAAGACCTACTATTGGGAGTATCCAATTATTTATTAGGAAAAAACATTCAAGAAAAATAAGAAAAAGATGAATAAATAAACTAGTAAAATATAAAATCACTTCAAATAGAAAGTATAATCTTACTGCAAACCAAATGAATAAGCAACTTTGAGCAAGAAGAAAACTAATTCCCAAAAAAATAGAATAACAACTGATAAAAGAATTGTTGTTGAAGAACAAGATGATGCAACATAAAAAATTATCTTTATATTAATAAATAAATCCAAATAAAATAGAATAAACACTATTGAATCCAATTGAAAGGATAAATAGATATTATTGGATCATAGTGAACCTTCTTCCATAATAAAAAAACCAAAACAAAATAAAGTAATAAATCTAATATAAGTAAAATATGAAATAATCTTCACATAGAAATAAAAACAACTTCTATTAAAAAAATTACAACATAAAACATAAAGAAATAACTACAACACTTGATCGATGAAAAAATAACTCATGTTTCATATTAAATAATCTAATGGAAAGAATTTGTCTTTCATAAAAGAAAAAAATAGTAAAACAAAGTGAATTTAAATATAAAAAATATTCTAATAAAAAATAATAATAAAAATAAAAACAACAAATAAAAATGCTACTACAATCGAAAGAAAGAAGTTCATATCGATGAATATACTTCCTAAAAACTATAAATAAAGAATGAAGACACAAATGTTAGGTAAAAAATAACCCTCCATTGATGACCAATGGTGGGTAAAATGACCCACTGTCGATGTCCAGTGGTGGGTAAAAATACCACATGATTATGGTCAATATTGGGTAAAAAGTCCCGTAATTGATGTTTAGTGGTAGGAAACTAACCCATGATTGGGTTCAAAAGGTGACTCATGAATCACCTTCGGTATCCAATGGTGACTTGTGACTCACCATTGGTATCAAAGGGTGACTCAGTCAAGATACCATCAAAGAATACCATTATAGAACAAAATAATCATAACTTGAGGGAGAAGATGAAGTTTGCTATAAGAAACTAAAAATAATAAATAGAAGATGAAGTTGAGAAAATGTTTTCTAAAAAAATTAACCATAGAGAGAAGATGAAGATAGATAAGGTAGAATCGTCATATAAACATTGAAGAACACCAGTGAATAGAATATTATAGAAGGTCCCGTGAAGAAATTCCAATGGACTGGAAAATTGGTCGACCGAGGAGGATAACTAAAAAACTATAACAGGGTCATGAGATTTTTAATGAAGTGAATGAGTTCAGAACATATCGAACATGAGATACAAAATGATCCAATTATGGAGTGTGTGTCTAGTTTTTTAGAGTAAGTGAAAAGTACCGCACATAATAAATTCTACATCGATTTGAACAGGAGAAGTATGAGTGATATATCATATATGTCCCGCTCAGGCATAGTTCATAATTAAAACCAAGAACACAAACATGATGTCGAATTATCCCAACCTATTCAAACTGAGGGAACCATCTTTGGGCCTTATACATGGGCCCACACACATGGTTTGTGTGCTAAGCACACCAACTACACCAGCCTCCCTCTGGGCTTCATCTGGTGGACTTTCCCTCAGGGTTTTCTCAATGGGTACCCCATGTGGTTCAAAGATAGCCTTAGTTTATCACAAGGATGACCAATATTTAATTTACATTTGTAAAAAAAGAACCAAAGTAATTATAATAACATGAATTTTCTATTGGACACATTTACCTACAAATTATTAATTCCAATACAAAAAGTTATCAATTCATTAAAAAATAGGATAAAGATAAAAATTGAGTTTAATAAGTGTTAATGGAGAGTAATTTATCCAAATAAATAAAATTGTTAAACTATTTAAAATTATTTCAAATAATAACAACCTCCCTCTTTTTGTAAATTAGAAATCAATTTTTTTAAAAAAATTCAACAAAAAATATCCCCATTTTTTTAAACTTATCAAAATAATATTGTGAATTTATTATATAATATAAAATCCCCTTTTTTAAAAAAATATATAAAAAACATAAAAGTATATTGTGATAAAATTAAATAGATAGTTATAATAATCCCAATAAACAAGGAATTAAAATATAGTGAAACATTAACAAGTTATTTTAAATAATATGAACTAATTACCAAGTAATTAGTGTAAAATAATTATTAAAATAGAATAATTACACAAAAAAATGTCAATTTTCATACATGTTAAGATCAAACACTATCTAGATGCAAAATAATATTATATTAAATGAACAAATAAAACCAATTTTTATGATTAAATACAAAAATAATTATGCTTCAAAATGAAATGAACAGTTTATTTCTTAAAAGGGTGTTGAAAACAAACTCCCCTATGTTTAAGAATAAATGTATTATTTTAAAAACAGATCATCAAAATAAATTTTATTTTCAAAATTAAATCATTTATAGAATAAACTGGTTATTTAAATTAAATCAGAATACTAAATTTATTTCATCATAGAGTAATGAAAAACTAAATTATAAATAATATAATATATTTAAAACATAAATAAAATTATTTTATTTCAAAGGAAAAATAAGGGGTAACTCCCCTTGTATTTATACATCATTAAAAAAAGATAAATAAATACTGTTAAAATACTTTACAGAAAAGTAAACATATAAAATCATCATATTCATAACTAGAATATTAATTATATAAATTAAAAAAATTATCTACTTAAACAAAAAATTAAAAATAATGCACATTCCATGAATTTGAAATATAAAATTATTACATTTTCACATATCAAATTATATTAAAGTTGATAGTAATAATTTTGGTAAATAAAAATAAAACCTATCTAGTCATGTTGTCCATAATAGGTCCAATAGAATTTGAGTAATATCTTTTTGATACCCATGATTTCATAAGTTCATCAAAATTCATAAAAGTTCTCTTGAAAACCCACACAAATTTCAATTATTTGTCTCTTAGTTAATCTTAATACAAATTATTAGATAAAATAGTTTTTGTATGAAAACACGTTCAATGAAATATCATTAATAATTAATTTTCATAATTCCCTTTCAATCTACATTTAAAGGAAGTTATATCAGAGATACTTTCTTTTTAACTTCTAACAAAATTACTCTTATTCAAGATTTGTGTAAAACTATTATAACAACAACCATTTTTATTTGTGTTTAATCTCATTAAAGAAATATTCCTGACATATTATTGTATTAATTATATAGAAATAGAAAAATCCTATTTGAGATTAACAACAAAATTTTTCAATACAATATTCTATTTATGAATAGTTTCTAAATCTGTTTAAACCTTTTCATTGGATCTAGAATATGTGTTCCTTTTTTTATTTCTTTAATTTCCCTTACTAATTTTCTATTTTAGTTTGATCATTCAAAACTAAATTAAATCCTTTGTCCTAGTCTATATCATTTACCTCAAGAATTGTTTTACGTATTTAATTTTTTTCTTTTAGTTTTAAAATCTATTAATCCTAATTACCTTTTTATTCATCATTCTATTAAAAAATGATATTAAAATTTTCACATTCCCATTTCATTTTTTCATTTTACTTGATTAAATTCTAATTTTTTAATTTATATTATACACATTTTTAGTAATTTTAAAAAAACCTTTTCTAAATTCTTTATTATATTTTAGAAATTGTTTGTCCTTAGAATTCATAGAATCATAATCATAATCAAAATTAGAATTAGTATCTTTTTCATTTCCATGTATTAAATTATGATAAACATATTTAAGAGATTTAAATTTAGTAAAAAATAGAATCATTGACATATCATGTAATACCCATCAGGGAAATATTACCTATTCTATTTTCACTTTTAGAGTCACTGCTTGAGTCAGAACATTCTGAGTAGTCCCGTACTGTGAACAAAGGTTTTTTTTCATTTCTGCTTTTTTTGTATTTATTTTAATGTTTGAGTTTGGGGAAATAAATTATTATGTTACCTTTATTAAAACACTCATATCATGTTATATCTAAAACATCACTACTCTTACTTGATTTTCCTTACTTGTAATATTTTTCATTCTTCTTTACAAACATTACTTTCTAGCTTTTCCTTTCATAAATTTTAATCATTTCTTAGAGAAGTTATTCCTTTCATTGTCACTTTGTTAGAACTCAAAATCAGATTTATTAGAGGAATCAATAATATTATATTTAAATGAAATACTCTTTCATTTAGTAGGCTCTTACTCAGTAATATTCTTTATTTCTAACTCATACTAAAATAAAGAGCCTATTAGTTTATCTAATGTATAATCCTTCAAACTCATTATCCATTGACTAAAACCATTGCATTCCATCTCTTTGGATGAGATCTCAATTCTCCTTCCACTTGATCAGTGTTGCCCAAGAATTTTCAAAGAGAACTTGTTCGATTTTTTATGCTGGTGAACAAATGAAACATCCGTTTTAATATTCTTCATCTACCATCTTGAAGTACTAGTATTCTGCTCAAAGATTTCCAGTACTGGTTCTCTTCATCTTTTCAGTTCAATAATGTGTCACTTGTAGTATCCCTCATTTGTCATGTGTTTTCTTACAACATGAAACATGTATATAGGCGCTTCAACTTATATCACAGTAAAAAATATTTTTTATATTATAATTCAAAAAGTATTTTAAGATTTTAGTACCTACTAGTGTCTCTGGATTTGTTTTTGGTAGCTCATATGAATTTTCCATGATGGTATAGTGATCCAAACAATGTTACTTGAAGAAGGCCTCAATTATATACTTCCAGTAGCCATAGTAACTCCTATTAAAAAATGGATTTTTGTGATATACAACCATCATTGGAATTGAAACCTTCCATCGTAAAAATAATAATTTTTCTTTTTTCCATAGATGTTTAAGTTTAGGATACTCAGTTAGCACATAGTAAAAAATAAGCATCCATTAATAAAACTTATCAGATACCTACCATCTGATGCCAATTATTTGGTATCAAAATAGAACAACTAGAAAATCTAATCGATCAAAAACGGATTTGATACCAAATGTTAAATTTTTATAGATGAAAAATATGTATAGGTGGAGGTTAATAGTCTATTTAGATGTTTAAAGAGAAAATATTAGTTTATAAAATATTAATTCGTTGTGATTTAAGTGTCATTAAGTCGAGTTGCAGAAGAAATAAAAATGAATGAACACAAAATTTATAGTGGTTCATATCACAAAAATCTTAGTCTACTCTCTATCCTCCTCTAACTCTTTAAGAGATTGGTACCCACTAAGAACATCAATTCTAATGGTGTGAGAACCTTATTACAGAAATTTCCTTTTAAAAAAACCATAGGCACAACCAAGACTCTTTATAGGAGATACAAACAATATTGTATCCATACATTTGATCACGAGTCACAACCCAGACACCCATTTGTGTGGTATAATAACCTAAGGAAGGAATGACATTCTTTTGTTTAGAAAATAATAAAACAATCATGAAGAAATTATAGACAAAAAGAATCCAAAATAAAAAAAATCAACAAATATATAAGATAATATGAAGTTTGATGAAGATTAATCTCAATTACTATTGATCACTTGAAGAAAAAATGATAAAGATCGAGTCCTGTAGTGACCCCAAAAATAATTTTGAATTCACGGAATATCAAGAAAAAATCATAGAATAAGAGTTTCAAATATGTAACATGTGATGTGAATGAATTTATCTTCATAACATTATATTTTATTACTTTAATAGATCTCTCATATCAGTAGAACATGATCTATGATGACCATGTACATAACCAATATCTATACAAAAAATATTAGTGTGTGAAAAAAAAATATTAGGACTGTTATATTTGTTTGTTAAATACTCTCTAGATTAAAATAGAAATAATACTACGATTTACATTTCATCATGAATATTAATATAAGACAACTAATATTTTAATTTGAAAATTTGTAATCAATTATAATTAAAAAACCATTAAAATAACAATATAATCATTTAAATTATACATGCATAAAAAATAAAGTAAAAACATATCATTATATGACATTTTAATCATTATGAATAAATTCACATAAAATAATTTTATAAGTTTTCTTTACCTGAAAATTATATCTAAACACAAATTAATAATAATTTTAACTATATGATGATTTTAAATAATATCAATTAAAATATGAAATAAAATTTTAGAATCATAAAATTTTAACTTATTGTAGATTAATTACAATTCATGCGGTGAATCATGTCCCACTTCTGAATATATAGTGTGGTGGATTATGACCTACCATTAGAAATGCCCAATGGTTCCTAATTATATTATGAGAAACCATTTCAATTTTATGAAAAATTAAATAGAATTAATTAAAAAAATATTTGTTACATCTCACCAGCATAGGGTTCAATAGAGGCCTTAAAAATATTCATAAAACATGTGTGTGTCAAATACTACCACACATACATTATGATTTTCCTTAAAAATAAAATCTCAATAATGAATTTATAAGGAAAAAATGTTTTTGATATTTGTATTACAATGTAATAAAATCAAATATGTTTCAATATTAAATCTATATTTCACATTCCACATAAAATATCAATTTATTTTGACTAATTTTTATGAATAAATCATATCAAGTATATTAATTTTCTTCATTTAAAGTTGATACATTTGAATCCCATCACCCTCACACATAAATATAAAAATGTAATGAAAAAACTAAGATAATTGTACGAATGGATATGAAGGGATTAAGACATTGATCATTCCTAACAAGGTAATTCAAGGTCTTTATGGAATAAATAAGGATTAATTTAATGGTGGTATTAATGTATAAGCTATTCTTAAATTATGACTAAATCATTTTAAATGTGTTTTTCACAATCATACAATTGATAAGTTCAAATGAAATTTCTAGTAGGCGGCATGACCAAAGATCCCTCAAGAAATATACTGATGAATGAAATAAGATGTACTGAGACTATAAACCCTCTTCGAAATGGTCCATTTGATATTGGAAAATAACACAAGGAATTACTAATAATAAAAAATCAATTCATGTGAATTTCAGAAATTCAGTTCATGAAAAATGATTGTAAAATTTCATTTATGTGAATTAACTAATTCCATCAAATGACGAATCCCCTTTTAATTATACATGATTCAATTTAACTATCCAATTATCGATTTTATTAATTAAATATAATTATAATTGGAATCTAAAATATAGAATCATAGGATTCCTATGAAACTCATGTGTCCTAGATAAGTGAAGGAAATCATGGATTCAAGTATGGGCATGAAATTTCTAGTTAGAAGCTCAAAAAATGTTGATTAAGACCAACATATAGGGATTTTAAAAGATAAACCTAAAAGTGAAATCTATTTCCCAAGAATATTTTTCATCTTTCATAAAATTTTTCTTGGGGGCTTCTTTATCGCATAATGATTATAACATGCCAAGATTTTATTAGATATATTATTTTTAATTTCTTTGATTACTTCTATTATACACAACACAAAGATTATCTTGTATTATACATAACACCGTATTAGCTTGCAGTATATGCACCACTATTCTTGGCTCGTGTTACACACAATTTCATGTTTGTTTTGTGCAAATTATTCTACGCAACATTAAGTATAGATTTTCTTTAATGTATAAATGAAATAAGTTTTTATTATTTTATACGCAACACCAAATGGATCTTTCACTACACGCAGCCCTGACTTGGCGTGCATTACACGCAATCAAGACCTTCTTCGATAGTGTATGTAGTACACAATACCGAGTTTCATGAAACAAGATATTATTATAATATTATTATGAACTAGTCGTTATGAATAGTAATATCCACTTTTTGAAATTTTATCTTTCAAAATGGACTTCATTATTGGATTCAGAATATCGAAATTAGCTTAGGGTGAATTTTTGGTATTTTTCTGAAAACTTTCAATTTTTGATGAATAGTGAAAACAGTAGGTTACTATTTAAAAAACCGACTTTTTATTTAAAAAATTATTTATTTTATTTAAATTTATTTTAGGTCAAAATTGATATATAATACCAATATAAGTTCATTGTAATTTTTAGGAGTCATTTTATAATAATTTTAGATATATAAAATTTTTGTTGAACTTTTCGCCGTCTTTTACACACCACCTAGGAGAATTTGCAAATTTACATAAAACATAATTTTACCGCTTCTATGAGTGGAATTTAGAAACTCCAAGAGACACGGTTAATATCAAGGAGTAAAATGTGGTTTGATAAGATAAAAATAATTTTTGGTGAATAATAACTATTTACTTTTATTTACCACGGTTAAAGTAAATAAGGTAATTAAGGGTAAAAATGATATTATTATTACCCTTAAACATGTCCTAATTCAATTGTATAATTTTAATTCGACCAAAAACAACCTTATGAATAAAATATTACCCTTTAGGTCCACATGTATTAGATTAGGACATTTTTTTATTTTATGTAAAGAAGAGTTAAAATAGTTAAAATCAATGTTTAATAACTAAAACATTTTTAATATAGGGTTATACATAAGATAAAGTCGACTATAAATATTCATTAGAAATCTAAAAATATTTCCTACATAATGGTATTTTAATTATAATTTTTAGACATTATATAATTTAATTTATTTATGACACAATGATGATGCGGTAATTACCTTATTAATGAAATATTAACAAAATTGTTGTTATAAATACCCAAATAAATGTAATTTGAGACTTTTTATAAATTTAACTAATTATTTAAGGTTAATATGACATTTTATTATTGATTAAATTAACTTTTTTCGAAATAATCATGCAGTTACTATTTTCACAATAATCAATTACCAAATAGTGTCAAAATTGACATAAAATTGTTTTTAAAACAAATATTATATTATTAATTGTTATTATGTTCCAAAAAATATAAGGATCGAAAAAATGACATAGATAAGGTTATATATATTAATAGTGAACCACTTGGGGTTCTTTTTTATTGTTATTGTAAGTTTATTAACCATATAGTGTAAGAAAACAAGAAGACACGATAAAAGTTAAATTATTTAACTTATAGTTAAATCTAAATGATAAGGTTAAAATATTAACCTAAACTTGCCTAAAACCTATTGGTTGAGAATATTTAGACCCATACCCACATTATCATAGAAATAAGTCACTTTGGATCCATAATAAACCGAATATGACTTTATTATAAAATAATATTTTAAGTTTTTTCTAAAGTGCCCCTCTCCTCCCTTATAAAAGGGAACCTCATATCTCTTCTCTTCAAACAATTTTGAGCCTTCAATCTCGGCCAAACCCTGCCCATTTCTATTATAAACTTTTCTAGAAACATTATATAGGTTCTGGTATCCTCAAAATACCAACTCTAGTGCCTTAAGAGTAAGCATAAAAGAGGTGCGTCGAAGAAGAGGTAATCTCTTCTACCAATTCTTTCATGTTGCTTTCTTCTTCAAATTCTTATTCTTTAGTTGTTTCATTATAAAGTAATAACATCAGTGTCACTAATATACTTATATGTTATTATAAATATGAAACAACCCCATTTCACCTTCTATCCATCCTACGGAAAATGAAATCACCACGCGTGCGTACGTACGGAATATCGTCTCCACGTCGTGGTGTAATCTGTTTTTCCACAACCACCATACTTGGATGGGTATAATGGTGTAAAGAATAACTATATATGATTAATATAACATAATAATAATTCTGAGATATCATCCACTCCAATTCCATTCAATAATTATGGGAATAATATCATCACTCGTGCGTACGTACGAATTACCGTCTCCATGACACGATGAGATTCATTCTCCATGTTAACCATTCAAGAATGATTATAAAGTACATATAATGAATAATAATGAAATATATGACATGATAAAGCTACTGTATTTATGTGTATATATATATATAACATCTACTTACTTCCATTCAAGTCAATAAGGAATGAAAAACAACGTCTATGCGTACGTACGGCCTACCGTCTCCATGAACGATGTATTTAATTTCATTTAACTATCTATTATATATATATACTGAATATATATGATATATAAATCATGAATTACATTCGGGAAGTAATTATATCATGATATAAGTAATAATAATATCAAAAAAAACAATTCCAAACACGTACGATTAATAAAACGATTTTATCCAAAATGCTGCTTTAACATGGAATTTACAAAAGAACGAGTAATATAAATTCATAAGTGAACCATATATGATATCATAACAATGAATATGATTCTTTAATAAGTCAATGAAATTATTTAAATCATTATACAGGAGTTTCGGATACGTACGAAGCATATCAGGCCTAAGGTAAGGGATAATTTTTCAAACACATTTTTATTCGAGATTGCTTATGTGTAAGTATTTACTGAGGATATATTTTTCATCCATGTCCATAAAAATGTTTTTCATAAACTGTTTAATATTCTTCCATGTATTTTTAAAGTCATTTTTATTCCTCTTTAACTTTTACTTTGTGTTATGTAAGTAATCTTTCTTTTCTTTTCCATATGTTGTAATTTTTGACTTTTCTGAAAAAAGTACGAGGAGAATGATTTTTTTAACTTATACAAAAGGAACAGATTTTTTACGGTTTCATAACTCCTAATTTTCATAAATATTCCTTTACAATATTTCATTAATATTTTCAAAAAAAATCTTTTTCTTTTAAAATTGCGTGGAATTTTTTTAAAAGAAAATGATTTTGAAGAATAAAGGATATTTTCCTCAATAATTCATTCCAAGTGTTTTATCAAAACTATTTTCCATCTAAGATGAAATTATTTAGCATGCATATGTTTCAAGTATAATTTATCTATTGTTTACATGGTTTTATTTTTATTATGATGAAATTATATCCATTTTTTTTATATGGATTATGTCAAGATAAGATGATGTTTATGAAACCCATTTTATTCTTTGGGTTATGATGAATGATTTCTGTTTATTTTGTGGAACAAGTAAAAATGATATCATTATGAGATGGGTGGGACCTATATCTCTGTCCAATGAATTGGGTAAAGATTTATATATCATGAGATAGACATGGATGGAATGGTAAGTTAATCTGGATCAGTGATACAGGAATGGAACGAGGAGTGAACTCGATTTAGAATGGGACTTTGTCCACTAAGATGGTCTTGGCAGCAATGCCTTGGCTACTATGGAAATAATATCATGTTCTTAATTGTTTTCCAAAGTTAAATGTTTTACTCCCATGCTATTTTATCATGATTTATGTTCTTTTATGATCTATTCCTTACGTACTTCAATGATTTATTTCACAACTATAGATTTTGATGTTTAAACTTTATGTTCATGTTTTGAAGTTCAAATGAATATGGGTTGTTTTATTTTCTCCATGCTTACCCTTACTGAGCATTTGAGATCACCCTATATATGTTTTCTTTTCTCCATGATATAAATAAAGGTTCTAGCTAAGAAAAAAGGGTAAGATCTTTATGGGAGATGTTGAATATATTTCACCAAGATTAGAAGATTATTTTTCCGAGTTTCCAAAGACACTAAACTATTATGGTCCTTGTGTGTTTGTTTTAGTTATGTATTAAGTATTCCCCAAATGTAATGTAATGTCCATATAGGTCATGATTGGGTCTCTACAATGATCCTATAAAGAAGAATTACTCAATTAGGCACAAGGATCATGTACTTAAAGCTCTAAAAGATAATAGGAAGTGGGATACACACTAGACTAATTCCTAAAATGAAATGAAAATATATGAAATAAAGTAAAGGGATATGTATTTACATGATCCACCAAGTTGGTCCAAAATTTTTACTACCTCTAGAGGGTAGTACCAGATATTATCCAATGTTTGATGGTGGTTGGAGCATCTTAGATTTGAACCACCACATATGGATTTTACCAGCTTCCACTTCTTCCTATTTTTTGAGGAATGATCCTTGGAGAGAGTATACCACCCCCACCCCCCTTAAAATTAACTATATATTTTCCATAGGGGTTAGGATGAAGTCTGAAACATCATACTTCTTGGTTTAAACTTATAAAAAATCGTCCTCCTTTTCCAGTGGTGGATTAAAAGGGTATGAATGAATTTAATATTTGGCGGTAAAGTAAGTAGTTAGTTTTAGTTGAGAAAAATTTATATTAAAAATAGAAATAAGTAATTTCCCACACTCATTATGAAAAACTTCTATTTTGATTTCCTCTGGATATACTGCTTATTTTTCTTCATGGACTTCATCAAATATCTGTTCATCATAACTAAGGATCTCCATGTGTGCCTCAAACGATACATTTCTAGTTTATTCATCCTTCTATAATAAAAATAATGGTTGAAAAAATCTGAAAATTCAAAATAATATGTATTTATACTCAAATAATATTACAAAAATTCAGAAAAGAAAGCGTTAAAAGAAGGATAGTATCCCTTTATTGTTTCTAGTTCAATCACTGCCTCAGTGGTAAGTGACTCTTGAAGTTGGATCTCGGTGGAAGGAGGTAGGTCCTCATGATTCTATATATTTTTTTCAAATTCCAACACTTGTGTGGTATCTTAATTTAATGGGTTTCCCTTAAAAACTGGGGAGATCAATTTGTTCTTTATATTCATTCCATAAGTCTACCGGGTCTTATTAATCTCCAAAATATGGTTCTTTCTCAGTTTCTAGTTGCTCCATCAATTCGTAAACATATTCAAATGCCCTTTACATTTTTCCCTTCTAGTGGGTTTATGTCTTTTTAATGTTCTTACACCCAGGATTGATCATAGACAGTGGATTATACTTATTTCTCTATAACATATGAATAATTGTTACATGCACATGAATATGGAATATTATGATAAATCCATGAAAAAATGAATATTTCTAATCTATTTTATAATTTGGAAAAAATAAAAAATATCAAAAATGTGAATAAAAAATTAAATGAACTATATATTTGAACCCAATAAATGGATCCATGTTTTCACACCACCCCATTATGGGTTGTAGAAAAATCTATTTATTTCCCCACAAGGGTGTACCAGTAGGTATGACCAATGTCATCCCCCAAGAGTAGCGTTTTTAATCAAGATGTCATGAATACATAATTAAATTAAATAACAAGAATTTTAATGACTAAGAAGCAAGGGAATTGTTTTGTGATGGTATATTTTGTGAAATGTGAATGTGTTTTAGGTTTGGCTTACTATTTGTAATGCTATCATGGACTTTCTATAATAGAGTCTTTTGTTTTGATTAATTTTTTTAATGAATGGATAAAAAATAATATATACTTATCCAAATTTGATTAAATTATTTTTTATAATGAGAATAGTCTTCCCAATTTCCTTGGATGGGATATTAGCCTTAAAATTGTGAAAGGACCACTAGATCTCCCCTGGATCACCTAGGTAACTCCAAATAAATAATTGAGTACCCTAAGTGATCAAATTAGTCTGCTACGTCTTCCTCAAGTGTTTAAAAATCACTAAGAACTTCCCTCCATAACACTGGATCACCAAATCATTGTGATCCAATAACAAGAAGAGGGAGAATAATATTCATTAATAATGCTAATTTTTGAATGTTATGATTTGAAATAAAACACAATAGCATCCCATTAAAATATTTTTATTCTTAAATTTAAAACCTTTTTGTTGACCTCACCTGTTTTGATAATCTCAATCCTGTATTCATATGTGTTGAAAATCCCAATTATGTTCTCATTCTCTATGATATTCTTAAGTATCATTGATCTATACTTTAATTCTTTCAAATCTATGATCAAACCAATAATAATTTTTAAAATAGTCTTTGAAATATGTTAATCCTCACTTATCCATGTTCATACACGTTATAAATTAATTCTAACACAATCGGATGTGTTCTGCATAAAACAGATAAGTAATCTGTCTATAGCTACTGACAAAGAGCTACCGGTAACCAGTCTACCGATAGAATTAGTCTACCGACAGACAGCTACCGATAGACTTAACACAGACAGCTACCGATAAACTTAACACAGACAGCTACCGATAGACTTAACACAGAGCTACCGATAGAATTAACACAGAGCTACCGATGTTCTTATAAATATAAGCTACTGACTTACAGACAGCTACCGATACAAACATAGAGCTACCGGTGTAAGTATAAATAGCTACCGTTGGAATAAGAGTCACCGATGGACGAAGCTACTGACAGACTCACAGCTACCGACGCATGGAGCTACCGACGCGTAGAGCTACAGATGCATGTACCTACCGACGCATGGAGCTACCGATAAAAAAAGTCACCGATACAAGCATGTACCAACCGACGCATAGAGCCACCGATAGAGTCAAAGCAACTAATGACATTGAGCTACCGATGTTCAAGCTACCGATGTTCAAGCTACCGATGTCCAAGCTACCGATGCTGATTACCTACCGATCACTCGACTCACTGTTTGAATTTCTTTATTTCCTATATTTAATCTATCTAACGGTCATATCATGTACATTTTAATGATTTGTCAAATATCTGATAAAGGTTGTCGGATGTCAGGAACTCGTACCTCGTACCTACTGAAAAGAAATCTTTTCTGTCCCCTGTTGGGAGATAAATACGAGAAGACTACACTGCCCAAAAAACAACATCAACGAACAACAACAAGAAGCGAACGAGAAAAGTGTGGTGGATTGAATATACCAAAAACACAAGAACGAGAAGAACACAGAGAATCTCATAGACAATCAAGCATACCCGAGAAGTGTTCTGTGCATACAAGAAGAACACTGAAGAACTTCAACTACTATATTTTTACTGTCTGTGAACCTGGAGCATACGACACTCTGTTTTTCAAACAGAAACGAGAAGAGGACTCAGACTCACTTCTTGTCGAATCCAAAGGAGTCCAGAGCTACACTGAAATCACCATAACCACTTCTAAACTCTACATCTCTTGTTCTGTGATTTATTACCATTCATTTCGAGCAGTGTGTGTTATCTGCTGTATCTAACACATACACTGTCTCCTGTACTCAAACTGAAGGATTTGTAAATCCTTACTAAACTCTTTCATTCATTCTTTCCCACGAATAACAGTGGTAGAGGTCGTGTGTGACCTGGACAGCTGGTTGCTATTGTACTGTTTCCCACGATGAACAGTGGTAGAGGTCTTGGACCTGGACAGTTGTAAACTGTTGAACCCCGATCCAGGGTGTGGATCATTTTTATATAGACTTTTGAGAGGACTAAGTCTCGGCTTGAGACTGAACCTCTTGGTTACATTGTTGTGCCATCTCTTTCAAAGTTTTATTCCGCTGCTAATCACTTTAAAACTAATACTGTTTTTAAAGTTACTTTGATAATTAAATTAGCAAGTGTTTATGTTAAGTGTAGATTAGTAAGTTAGTTTCAAAAGATAATCACACACTCCTGTGTTGATTAACTGGGAATTAATCAATCCCTTGAGAATCTAACAGAACCACTACTTTAATATAAATTCACTACAGTTTAATTTATTATTTTATTTGGGGGTCTTTAAGACACTGCTTTTAAATACAGAAATTTTAATTGGTACTCTATTCACCCCCCTCTTGAGTAAACCACTCCGACCAACACTTGGTATCAGAGGATTGAAAATACTTTCTAAAAGTACTCTTCTTTTGAACTGTGATTTTAGTTGTATTTTAAAGTTCTTAAAATTTCTGTTATATCTAAATTTTTTTTATCTCTTTAAAATTTTCACATCATGGACAATAGACTTGAGGGTGCTGCTACTAACCGGCCACCTTTCTTCAATGGAACTAATTATGCTTAGTGGAAACTGAAAATGAAAATTCATCTAGAAAGAATAGGTTTTGATATTTGGACTGCTATTGAATCAGAATACAAAATGCCTACTACTGCTAGATCTACTTGGGATGAACCTATAAAGAATGCTTACAATAACAACTGTAAAGCTATGAATGCCTTGTACTGTGCTCTAGTAGATGAAGAGTTTAATAGAATTTCTGCTTGTAAAACTGCTTTTGAAATTTTGGATACCTTAGCTGTTTCTCATGAAGGAACAACAAATGTTAAAGAAATGAGATTGAACACTTACACTATCAAGTATGATAATTTTAAAATGAAGCCTGACGAACCCATTTCTGACATGTATCTCAAGTTCAATGAAATTGTCAATACAATTATCTCGCTGGGAAATGATGTCTCATCGAAGGAACAAATTATGAGAATTTTGAGATGTCTACCTGATAGATGGAGAGGCACATCTGTCTCAATCAGAGAATCATGTGACATAGCTGCTCTACCTGTTAAGGAACTAATTGGAAAGCTGGTGATGTATGAAGAAGAGCTTAAAGTGAACAAAGAGGAAGAAAATGAACCTGCAAGAAAGTCTGTCGCTTTCAAATCCTCAACTTCAAAGAATAAGGACAAAGAAAAGCATCAAGCTATAGTTGAAAGTTCAAGTTGTGAAGACAGTGGAAGTGATTCTGACAGTGATGCTGAGATGGATCACATTGCTAGAAGATTTAAGAAATTTTATAGGAAAAAGAAGTTCTTCAGAAAAACAAATTATAAGGGTATGTATGATCACCAAGGTAAATGGAAAAAGGATTGGAAGAAGAATGACAAATCAGATGATGTTGTCTGCTATGAGTGCAAGAGAAAAGGACACATTAAAGCCGACTGTCCAAAGCTGAAGTATAAAAAGAAACATGAATATAAGGACAATAAGTTTAAGAAAGCCATGAAGGCTACTTGGAGTGCTTCAGAAGACAGCACAAGTGAAGCTGAATCTTCAGACTCTGAAAGGAATTGAGCAAACATGTGCTTTATGACAAACACTTCTCAGGTAACTGCTGAAACTCCTGCTTTAAATTATTACTCTGGAGATAATGCAGAATCTGATTCTGATTCTGGAACAATGTCTAAAAATGAATTGTTTGAGTACTGTGATATGCTGGAAGAGACATGTAATGAACTTAAGGATAAATACAAGTCATTAAAGAAACAGCATGCTCTCACCACTACAGTTAACACCGAACTCACTATTGAAAAAGAGAAAAATGCTCAACTATTAAAAGAGAATACTGAACTGAAACTATCTAATGAGCAACTCAAGAAAGACTTAGAGAAGTTCACCAATGGAAAAAATACACTAACACAGATGCTAGGAAATCAAATACCACCTAAATATACTACTGGTATAGGATACCAACCTGGACAAAGGAAAATTGCCAAAACTAGATTCATTTCTAAATCTGGACAGAATGAAGGTAATTCTGGAACTTCATATGCTTCAACCAGTTATATACATAGCTATGGATCTAATAAAGTTTATCTTTCAAAGAATGTCAATTCTACAAATTATAGGAGACCCATTAGACAAATATGGGTACCTAAAGTGTTATTGGCTAACCTGTCTGGACCCAAGAAAATCTGGGTACCAAAATCATCTCCCATCTAAATCTGTTTTGTAGGGAACTTGCTTGAAGATCTCCTGTAAAGAGACCTGGTATTTGGACAGTGGATGTTCAAGACATATGTCAGGATACTTCTCTTGTTTCAAGATTTTAATAAAAGTTGATGGAGGCTTTGTCACCTTTGGTGATAATTCAAAAGGGAAAATCATCGGCCTTGGCTAGATTGGTAACACTGATTCAATTTTGATTTCTAAAGTTTTATTTGTTGATGGCCTTAAATACAATCTATTAAGTATTTCTCAGTTATGTGATGATGGTTTTCATGTTAAATTTGAAAATGATTCTTGCAAAGTTTTTAATTCTAAGAATATTTTTGTATTTTCTTCCTTAAGAAATGAAAATGTTTATGCTGTTAATCTGAATTCTTTAGCTAAGCAGAATATTACTTGTTTGAATGCTTTTCATAAAGAATCTTGGCTATGGCACAGAATATTGGGACATTGCAACATTCACTCACTTAGAAAACTTTCTAGAAAAAACCTAGTTAGAGACCTACCTAAATTAGAATTCCCAAATGATAGAGTGTGTAACCCCTGTCAAAAGGGAAAACAACACAAAGTTTCTTTTAAATCAAAGAAAGAAGTTTCGACTTCTCAACCACTTGAATTGGTTCACATGGATTTGTTTGGACCATCAAGAGTTTCTAGTTTAAATGGGAAGCACTATGTTTATGTTCTTGTAGATGACTTTTCTAGATATATTTGGGTATATTTTATAGCTCACAAAAGTGAAGCTTGTTCTTACTTTGACAAATACTCCAAGTCTGTATAGAACCTTAGTGGACTTAAGATTAAGACCCTGAGAAGTGATCATGGTCGTGAGTTTGAAAATCAAGATTTTGAATCTTATTGCTCACACAATGGCTATACTCATAACTTTTCTGCCCCTAGAACACCCCAACAGAATGGTGTAGTAGAAAGAAGAAACCGAACCCTTCAAGAAATTGCTAGAACCATGCTCAATGAATATGATCTGCCTATTTATTTTTGGGCTGAAGCTGTTAATACAGCTTGTTATGTCATTAATAGAGTCTTAATTAGACCTGTTCTTAAGAAAACCCCTTATGAATTGTGGAACAATAGAAAGCCTAAGGTTAATTACTTTAAAGTTTTTGGTTGAAAAGTATTTATTCTGAATACTAAAGATAATCTGGATAAGTTTGCTTCCAAAAGTGATGAAGGAATTTTTTTGGGTTACTATATTTCAAGTAAAGCCTATAGAGTATTCAATAAGAAAACCAAATGTGTGGAAGAATCTGTTCACATCAAGTTTGATGAAACTGATCCACATGAGCCTAAAACCTCTCTTGAGAATCTTGAAGAAGATTTTTCTATTCTGGACCTTAATGATAAATCTAAAGAACCTGTTATAAAAGTATCCAGTTCTGGACTTTCGCCAGAATCTGCTTCTGTTGAACCCGAACCTATAGATGAACCTGAAATTTCTAGTCCAACCTTTACCAGATCAACAAGGATTCTAAAGAATCATCCTTTAGAAGCTGTTGTTGGTAATCTTGATAGAGGAACACAAACTAGAGCTTCTCTAAGAAACCAGGTTGAACATCAAGCCTTTCTTTCATATCTAGAACCCAAAAATATCAATGATGCTATCAATGATGAATTCTGGGTAATAGCTATGCAGGAAGAATTAAATCAGTTTGAAAGAAACAAAGTCTGGGAATTGGTTGACAGACCTAAGGACACCTTAACAATAGGCACAAAATGGGTTAATTAGAAATAAAGTAGATGAATCTGGAAATATAGTTAGAAACAAAGCTATAATAGTTGCACAAGGATATAGTCAAGAAGAAGGTATAGACTATGAGGAGACTTTTGCACCTGTAGCTAGACTAGAAGCCATTAGGATCTTACTTGCATATGCTGCACATCTGGATTTCAAGTTATATCAAATGGATGTCAAAAGTGCTTTTCTAAATGGTTTTATAATTGAAGATGTTTTTGTAGAACAACCACCTGGATTTACTAACCCCCATTTTCCAAATCAAGTTTTTAAACTTTCTAAAGCTTTGTATGGTTTAAAACAAGCTCCAAGAGCTTGGTATGATAGACTTAGCAATTTCCTTATTTCAAAACGTTTTACTAAAGGGATTACTGATCCAACTCTTTTCATTAAAAGAATTTCTAAAGATGTTTTAGTTGTACAAATATATGTTGATGATATTATTTTTGGATCTTCTAAACACTCTTTATGTACTGATTTTTCAAAAAGTATGCAAAATGAATTTGAAATGAGCTTAATGGGAGAGCTTAAGTACTTTCTTGGATTTCAAGTATTTCAAAATGAAAATGGTATTGTTTTGAATCAAAGTAAATATACAAAGGATCTTTTAAAACGTTTTGGTATGGATAGTATCAAGGAAAGTGAAACTCCTATGAGTACTACCTGTAAATTGGATGCAGATGAAACTGGGAAACCATTTGATCAAACAAATTACAGAGGTATGATTGGTAGTTTACTTTATCTTACTACTAGTCGACCTAATATTATGTTTAGTGTGTGTATGTGTGCTAGATTTCAAGCTAATCCAAAAGAATCTCATTTGCTTGCTGTTAAAATAATTTTTAAATATCTCAAACACACGGTTAACTTAGGTTTGTTTTACCCAAAAGGAAAATTCTTTGAGTTAATGAGTTATTCAGATGCTGACTTTGCTGGTTGTAAGTTAGATAGAAAAAGCACATCAGGAACATGTCATTTGCTTGGAAAATCCTTAGTTTCTTGGTGTAGTAAGAAACAGAACTCAGTTGCATTATCTACTGCCGAAGCAGAATATATAGCTGCTGGTAGTTGCTGTGCACAAATTCTGTGGATGAAACACACTCTTTTGGACTATGGATATGTTTTTAAACATGTTTCAATCAACTGTGATAACACCAGTGCAATAAACATCTCTAAGAATCCTGTATCTCACTCTAGAACCAAACACATAGATGTAAGACACCATTTCCTAAGAGATCGCTATCAAAAAGGTGATATTTCTCTTGAATTTATTGGCACTGAACATCAATTGGCTGATATTTTCACTAAACCTCTAAGTTCGGATAGGCTAAGTTACATAAGACACGAATTGGGAATGTTTAATCACAACCGGTGTGAAAATCCTCACTGATGTGAAAATTCTCACCGATGTGAAATTCTCACCGATGTGAAAATTCTCACCGATGTGAAATTCTCACTGATGTGAAAATTCTCACAGATGTGAAAATCCTCACCGATGTGAAATTCTCACCGATGTACAATTCTCACCGATTTGTTTTTCTCACCGATGATTAACTCACACCGATGCAAGGTTTTAAAATTTCTGTCTGCCGCCAAGAATACGAATCGTTTTATTTTATTTTATTACTCTATTTTAGTCGTTTATTTGGAATTCCTAAATGATAAAACTAAGTCTAAGCCACTTCTTACCTCACCAAGCTCTAAATCTACCACCTTCGAACCTTTGCTCCCAAATCGACCAAGAACCCTAAACCCGTGATGGAAAAAACTAAGCTTCCTATCGTCAGAGATGAAAGAGTAGAACCAAATCCTAAGAATCAGAAGACACAACATAAATCCAGTGTTAGTGAAGTCAGAACTAGATCGGGAAGGCGACCAGTGAATCCTCACCTACAGAATAGAGACATAGTAATCGAGAAGGAACTGTGCGTGGAATGGCTACTGCCTAGCAAATCGTTAGTACTCAAGATTCTGGAGGACCAGAAATGGGTGGATTGTTTCTCGAATAACAATGGCCCATACTACCCGAAGTTGGTAAAACAGTTCTATGAGTTTGTAACCTTAGAGGAGTCTGAGACCTGATGAAGAGGAACCTGTTTATAGTGATGAAACAGAAGAAGAAGAAGAAGAAACTCCTATGGATGTTGGAGGAGATCCAGACTTTCCCCCAAGTCCTGTTGTAGAATTGGTTTATTCTAGGAAAGGAAAGGTAGAAGAAATTTTGTCTACTTATGAGGAAGACCAGTCTGTACCTCACCAAGAAGAAGAGGAAAAGGAGAATGCATCTGAATCGCCTGCTTCTGGTAGGTTAAGTATGAGTCCTTTGATTGGAAGCTCAGATATACCTGCTGCTGAAGTAGAAAAAGTTACAGAAGAAGCTGTACCTGTATCAGAAGATCTTCTAGATGCTGCACCTGTGGAACTTGTAGTAGAAGATTCTGATGAAGAGAATCCAGCACTGAATGCTGTTGTGATACATGAGAATGCACCCATTGAGGGGGAGCATCAATCTGTTCTTGGAAATGTTACAGTAGCTGTTGAGCTTGGAGACTGGGTAGAAGACCCAGGGTTTATAGTCTGTGGATTGGATTATCCGGATTCAGATAATGAGATGTCTGTGAATAGACCGAAGACCAATTATGATCTTGCCTCTGAGTTGTTTCCAGATGATGTGGTCAGATTTCATGATTTGAATAAGCTGAAAGAGGACCTCAAAACCAGTTTTGTTGAAGAAGTGAAGTTAATGGAAACCTCCCTTGCATCCTCAATTAATTCAATAATGACTGATTCTGTAGTTAGTTTGGCCTCAGAAAGAGGATCTGCTGCAGTTGTCTCAAATGATTTTGTCTCTAAATCTGATCTTGAATCCATGAAAAATGAGCTGAAAGAATCATTCAGTGCATCAGTTGCTGAGATGAAGCAAAGCTTTTATGAAGAAATGAAAATGTTAGAGAGATCCTTCGAGCTATCTCTAGCTTGTAATTTGTCTTCTTTTATGTCTGAGCTTATGGAAGAAGTGAAAGAGTGCCAGACTCAATCTTCAAGAATCGAAGCTGATCTTGAAGCTCTCAAGTCATCAGTTGCTGCTTTGGATTCTT
The DNA here is from genome assembly GCA_963277665.1 of Viscum album. NCBI lineage: Eukaryota > Viridiplantae > Streptophyta > Magnoliopsida > Santalales > Viscaceae > Viscum > Viscum album. The sequence continues at coordinate 838,652,798 of OY728125.1, read as the reverse complement.
ATATGAGCTCCAAGTCTCAAGCTGACAAGGACCTAGCTTATGTGAAGAGTGTAGTAAGCCAGTTTGTCTCGGTGTTTGAAAGTTTCAAAACCTCAGTGAAGGATCATGTTCAATTACAAGACTCTCAAGTTCAAAGCCTAATCAGTGGTTTGTCTAAGAGTTTCAAAGAAACTGTCTCCTTCTCTCTTGGCCCTCTCACTTCCAAACTATCAGTTGACCTGAATCAAGTTCGAGCAATGTTGAAGGAGGAGATTGGCTCTATTTCAACCAGTGGCTCTGTGGACTCATCAGAGTTGAGCCGAGTGGTGCTTTCTACAAGAGATTCTGCCAGAGAAATAATGAAGATTGTTCAAGACTATATGAGAGAAGCCTCTGCCTCTCAGGAAGCCGTAAAGAGCAAAGTGGACTACTACTTCACCAAAATTTTCACCAAGCATCAACTCGAACACCACTTCAAGCTGATGTTGGAAAACATGAAGCTACCACCAGTCACTCAAGCTTTTAGATAACAAGTGAGAAAGCTAAGAGATTTGAATCATGCCTTAGAAAAATTCATGGAGAACAAAGATGATTTCATCTCTACTATGGAAAGAGGAGGAGGAATTATTATGGATTTTAGAAATCTGCTGCTTCCCTTCTTGCATGTTGATGCCAGACCAGTCATCATACCTCCTGCTTTGCCTGCTTCTACCTCAGCTGCTTCCACAGTCCAGCTGACTCCTGCTCAAGCTATTCGAAGCCTCACACCAATGATCACCTAGAGATCTTCAACCTACAGGCCTGACTCTGTGTCAGTGGCACAACCTCCTTTGATCTTTTCTGGCATTCCAAAACCTTCACCTGCATCCTCACCACCTGAGCCTTATTCTGATCCCAAAGGCAAATCTCACGTGGAAGAGGTGGAATGATCCAGTGGCTAGGATTTTTTATAGGAATTCCTTTGTATTCTGTTTTTGTACTTTTTTCCTACTCTAATACAGAAGAACTCCTTTTACTTCTCATGTTTTATTTGTCCCCTATATATATGCTTTCCCACTTTTTGATTATCACAAAGGGGGAGAAACATTTTATGGGAGAATAATAAGGGGGAGAACAATAAGCGGGGGAGAAACATTTTATGAGAGAATGAAAAATATTTTCAATGGAGAAAAATAAGGAATAAGGGGAGACACATTACCCTTTTTCATTTTTACCTCTGATACCTTATGTCTATATAGTACCTTATGATTGTTACCTCTGATAACTTATGTCTATATAATACTATTTCTATTATCCCTTGATGCTGTTTTCTCTGAGAAAATTGAATTCAATATTATACTCTTTACTATTATATGTTCACTATGTTAAATGCCCATATTACCATCTCATTAATTGTGATTATCAAAAAGGGGGAGATTGTTGACCTCACCTGTTTTGATAATCTCAATCCTGTATTCATATGTGTTGAAAATCCCAATTATGTTCTCATTCTCTATGATATTCTTAAGTATCATTGATCTATACTTTAATTCTTTAAAATCTATGATCAAACCAATAATAATTTTTAAAATAGTCTTTGGAATATGTTAATCCTCACTTATCCATGTTCATACACGTTATAAATTAATTCTAACACAATCACATGTGTTCTGTATAAAACAGATAAGTAATTTGTCTATAGCTACTGACAAAGAGCTACCGGTAACCAGTCTACCAATAGACTTAGTCTACCGACAGACATCTACCGATAGACTTAACACAGACAGCTACCGATAGACTTAACACAGACATCTACCGATAGACTTAACACAGAGCTACCGATAGACTTAACACAGAGCTACCGATGTGCTTATAAATATAAGCTACTGACTTACAGACAGCTACCGATACAAACATAGAGCTACCGGTGTAAGTATAAATAGCTACCGATGGAATAAGAGTCACTGATGGACGAAGCTACTGACAGACTCACAGCTACCGACGCATGGAGCTACCGATGCGTAGAGCTACCGATGCATGTACCTACCGACGCATGGAGCTACCGATAAACAAAGTCACCGATAAAAGCATGTACCAACCGACGCATAGAGCCACCGATAGAGTCAAAGCAACTAATGACATTGAGCTACCGATGTTCAAGCTACCGATGTTCAACCTACCGATGTCCAAGCTACCGATGCTGATTACCTACCGATCACTCGACTCACTGTTTTAATTTCTCTATTTCCTATATTTAATCTATCTAATGGTCATATCATGTACATTTTAATGATTTGTCAAATATCTGATAAAGGTTGTCGGATGTCAGGAACCCGTACCTCGTACCTGCTGAAAAGAAATCTTTTCTGTCCCCTGTTGGGAGATAAATACGAGAAGACTACACTGCCCAAAAAACAACATCAACGAACAACAACAAGAAGCGAACAAGAAAAGTGTGGTGGATTGAATATACCAAAAACACAAGAACGAGAAGAACACAGAGAAGCTCATAGACAATCAAGCATACCCGAGAAGTGTTCTGTGCATACAAGAAGAACACTGAAGAACTTCAACTACTATATTTTTACTGTCTGTGAACCTGGAGCATACGACACTCTGTTTTTCAAACAGAAACGAGAAGAGGACTCAGACTCACTTCTGGTCGAATCCAACGGAGTCCATAGCTACACTGAAATCACCAGAACCACTTCTAAACTCTACATCTCTTGTTCTGTGATTTATTACCATTCATTTCGAGCAGTGTGTGTTATCTGCTGTATCTAACACATACACTGTCTCCTGTACTCAAACTGAAGGATTTGTAAATCCTTACTAAACTCTTTCATTCTTTCTTTCCCACGAATAACAGTGGTAGAGGTCATGTGTGACCTGGACAGCTGGTTGCTGTTGTACTGTTTCCCACGAAGAACAGTGGTAGAGGTCTTGGACCTGGACAGTTGTAAACTGTTGAACCCCGATCCAGGGTGTGGATCATTTTTATATAGACTTTTGAAAGGACTAAGTCTCGGCTTGAGACTGAACCTCTTGGTTACATTGTTGTGCCATCTCTTTCAAAGTTTTATTCCGCTGCTAATCACTTTAAAACTAATACTGTTTTTAAAGTTACTTTGATAATTAAATTAGAAAGTGTTTATGTTAAGTGTAGATTAGTAAGTTAGTTTCAAAAGATAATCACACACTCCTGTGTTGATTAACTGGGAATTAATCAATCCATTGAGAATCTAACAGAACCACTACTTTAATATAAATTCACTACAGTTTAATTTATTATTTTATTTGGGGGTCTTTAAGACACTTCTTTTAAATACAGAAATTTTAATTGGTACTCAATTCACCCTCCTCTTGAGTAAACCACTCTGACCAACACTTTTAATAATCCAAAAAAACATATGAATATTATAAAACTAATAATCTATCATTAAAAATGGCCACCTCCCCTTCAAGTTCCAGGGCATGCGATTTAATGTAATTACCATCCTTGCATGTGTGCCTCTTTCGCGGTTGTACCCAATTTTTTTAATATGAGGAAAAAAATAGAAGTAGTGAGAAAATGGAATAGTGAAAACAAAATCTCCAATAATGGCTCTAGGTGTTTTCTCCTTTAGTTATTGAATCTATTTCATCTCTTAGATTCTTCCTCATTTTTTAGTAAGTGAGGAATACCATTGGTTTTTTTTCATTTCATCCCTATATCATCCTCCCCCTATCATATCATAATTTAATTTTGAAAATTTATGATCCGTGAGACTTGGGATATCAATTTGGAAACACCGTAATTACTTGGATGGTATAATAGCTCCCAATGGACATGGTATTTAGTATACCCCTCCCTTCGAAAGGTGCATGGAGTGCATGGAGGCAGTTGATGTCATAATAGTGGAATGTGGGAATTGGATATGTGGAAATGACAAGGTATAAGTACTCAAATGAGTGGGAAGTGTCCATCAAACCACATCCAGATATCACTCTGGCCAGATGAGTCGATCACTTATTCATAGGGAAACAAAAGTGGGATATGGGGGGGGGGGAAATAATGGTGAGAACACTTGGATTTTATCATGTCTCAACTATCCTTATTAGTGATGGATGATTCAACCATATCAAGTAGGGATAAATCGCATCGAATAAGATGATCCTCTGTTTAGAAGCAGTGGTAGAAGAAGTTGCTCCATAAATGTAAGGTTATATCTTACTAAGCTCCTAGTGTTGGTTCAATAGTGGTTTTATGGTGGGTTTCTAGTGGAGAATGTATATATTGTGGATGGTGGTGGAAACTACTCAACGGTGGCTCATGATTCACTATTGGCTCAATGGTATCTCATTAGTCACTGGTGGGAAAATTTCCAATGATAGATCATGAGTTAGTGTTGGATTCATCGGTGGATCACGATTCACCATTGGGTAAATTTCCAATAGGGGATCTAGTGAACTCAGCAGATTTGTTTATTCATGCTCTACTTTCTAGTGTGGCATTTGAAGTGTGTCAGTAGGGTAGTGAAGACTCCTCCTCCCCATCCAAACATATCAATTTTTGAATGATCCTTAAAATGGATCAAGGTGGTCACAGATGGAGAAAGGTATTATCCATGATGTCTGGGTGCTACATAAACGGAGTATGGATAGATCCCATGAATCTGTGTGTCATAAATGGAAGTCTACGATTAAAACAATAGTGATAAACTGAGGAAGAAGGTGAAAGCATTGAAGGAATGTGTCATCATGATGTTTTTGATCCAGGGCCAATCAAAATCAGGTGGGATGATGTAATCTCATTTATATTTTTAATAGAAACCATAAAATACATCCCTCATCAAAACCACAAGAAAGGGTCCTACTTGGTTATAATAAAAACTATGGGACTCCCACTACAATGAAGTCAAGTGGGAATTGGAGACATCTCACCCTCCACCAGGCACAACCCCATGATGATGATGCTATCATCTTATCACTCTGTGGGTTTCCCCACCATGGGATAGCATTGTAGGGTTGTGGTCTAGCTATTTATTCCCCATGGAATTCATCCATGTGGACTTCCTATGAGCATGATTCCCTTGTGCGGCCTCTACTAACCCATGTAGTCTCTCTCTATGACCTACTTAGTTGGAATGTCCCTTCATGGGGTCAACTAAGTGGTCATGGATTAATGTTGAGGCCCTTCTAGTCTTGGGATAATTTTTTTTGGTAAATTCTATAAAAAATTAAAAAAAGGTAAATTTTCAAATCCATACAAAATAACATTAAAAAAAATAATTATTAAATTATTAAAAAAATTAGTCCCTAAAAATAATCCATTAAGTTCATTAAAATTATAGATTAGAAAATATCCATAAAATCAAAAAATAATCACAGTCGTGGATATCCCAGCCCTTTATGGGGTGGGATAAGTGGTTTTGGTTCAATGGTTGAGGGCCTTCTAAGATTGGGCTATTTATTTTTGGTGAACTCCTGAAAAAATTCCAAAAACAAAGGTAATGTTTCAAAGACTTAAAATTTAACATTAAAAAATGATTAAAAAATTCTTAAATATAAAATTCCCAAAAAATAATTATTCAATTTAATTTCAATTCTAGAATAAAAAATTCTTATAAAATCATAAAAAATTACTTTTATGGACATTATTCACTAAAAGTTATCAATTATTAAATAAAAAAGGTCAAAAACTATGCATTAAATATTAGTATGTCAACAATAATTTTAAAATTACTTTTCAAAATATAATAAATATCAAGTATTTTCAACTAATGGACCAATTGAAATTTTATAATGATAATATTGACCCAAAAAATAGTAAAAAACATGTTGTAATGGTTGAGGTTAAAGAATTGTTTTTTTTGGATGTGTTTCTAGTAAAATTAATTTCTAAAACACATAAAGATCTTATCCTTCTCAATCCTCCACACATATAAGCTTCAATGAATTTTCACACATTGGGAATCAACTACATTATTTTCAATCCCAATATGGTTGTGGATTAAGAAATCATAATCCTTGATTATATCTTACTAGGTGGAACATGTTGAGATCATCTTATGTGAATATATATTTTTAGAACATATAGTCCAAATATATATCAAATCTCTTCATAGAGAAAAAAAATCAAAATTTTAAATGAAAATATTATTTTGATCAATTCGTGATCTTGTTTCAAATAATTTTAATTATGAATTTCAACTATATTTAAGAATATATTATCACTTTATAATTCATCAAGTGTATTTAGCCAAGGAAACTTTTTAATGTATCAATGTAGATTAAAAAAATCCTGCTGTAATTTTGAGTATGGTAACTACAAGTTTTGTGGTTAAACACTTGTCTATCTCTTGAAGTTATATTCAAACTCATCTATCTAGACATAATTAACCGCCTTCTATGTAATATTGTATAAAAAAATTAAAATCTTGAGTAGTTTCTCAGAAATCACTCATAGTACATATCTAATTAAAAGAAACTAATATTATTTTTCACATATGATGGTCTATGAAAATCATCAGTCACCATAGTCTTTAAATATTCTAGAGACATCTTTGAATATTTTATTATATTCACCAATAATTCTACTTTCTCCATCCAAAACTCTCATTTAATAAAATATTCAAAGAACTTATCCTTACTTGATGTCTCCAACACAAAATTCAAATGATCCGTGTGTTCCTACATTAATTTAGATTATATAAGAATATCATCATTTAGGACTACCAAAAATTTATTAATTTAATCACTAAATACTCTATTCATTATGTACGTGAAGATCTAAATATAATTCATGAGTTTAAATGGAATAACTATGAACTCATAGTGTTTATACCATATATAAATGGTGGCCTTGGGGATACCTTTGTCTTCACCTTTATATAATGATATACTACCGGAAGGTATAATTTATAGAATTGTTGAGCTCTATGTAACTTATAAATTTATTCACAAATCCATTTAAGAGGATACATTTTCATTATCAGTATCATGTTGTGTTTATGATAGTTTTTATAGATACACGTAGACCCATTCTTATTCTTAAAAAATTAGACTGGTGCACCCCATGGTGAAGCACACACATATATTAAAAATCATTCCATATGTTCTTGAAGTTTCTTCATCAGTTAAACAACTTAAATGGGGTCCATTATATATTTTTTCCTGGATATCGAAAGAGTTCCGGGTTTAAATTCGATTGAAAACTCATTATCTCAATCAATATGAAGAGTAGTATATTTATTGGGGAATAATTCAGTACAGTATATTACAATTTGTATGTCCACAATAGAGGTTCTCCCCTTCTATTTAATAGTTTAAGTTATATATACTTGATCACAATGAAAAAATATCCATGATTTTGAATAATATTCTAAAGGGGATTCACCTTCCTCCTTAAATTTGTATTCAATTAGAGTGTAATTCAGAATATATAATATGATTTTTCTCTTCAATAAGATGATGTGGGATCTATATAGAGACATCCAAACAATTATTGTTATAACATAAAATTCCATTAAATTGTATATTGAAAGGTTTTATGGCATATTCATCATATGGATATCAACTGGGGAAGAATTTTTTAATTGATATAAAATAATTGATCTATTCATAGTTTTCATGGATAACATAATCACCATGTTGTACCATAGTGTTTTAATAGTTATACTAAACTTTCATAATATGAAAAAAAATATAGAACCAAAATATAATAGTTCTTTCTCTATTCATGAATTAATTAATGGTATACCAATCACAACATCATTACTATGATCTAACTCGTCACTATAAGTAGTATAATCCCACCCTTTCGATCTTGGCCATGGGGGTTGTTGTTGTTTATCATTGGAAAACCTTGTCTTGGTGCATTCATCTGTATTGTGTCCTCATTTATTATAGTTGAAACATTAGATGATTGGATGATATTTGATCTGGAGATTTTTACCACCAACCACATTTTTGAGTTTATTCATAAATTTTTTATATTTATTTTTTTATGTCCCTCATTTATATACATAAATCATTTTCTATCAACCTGGAGATGATTCCAAGAAATATTTTGTCCACAATTTTGACTTTTGAGATGTTTTATTTTCTTACCACCATGAGTTTTTTTCAAGTGATCCCCTAGGTTTGAAATCCATTGTAAACTTTTTATCTCTAGTCCAATGAAACTACTGGGAATAATCCATTTCCATATTAAATTTATGGGAACATAAGATAACTAATTTATATCACAAAATGACCCACATATCAAAAAACACATCATAGACTCTTCTTTAGCACCCTAAAAGAGAAGTTGACATTAAATTCAATGTTAATGTTAAGACCAATGGATTCTATTTCAAGGCTTGTGATTTTCACCTCATAAGGTCTGATATATTCATTTTATATTTACATGAGGAAAAACAACTCCTCCTATTTTAAGGATGATAGTGTGAGGGAAATATTTATTAATAAATAGCATCTTGAATCTATCCCACTCTATAGATTCCATGAATGATGTATTCATTTTATTCTTGATCAATGTCCACCACTTCTTATCTTCTCTATAAAAAAGTAAATAACTAGTATGAACATCTATTTATTCATATAATTGAAGGACTAATGATATCTTCTGAACTATGAAAATCCATTTTTCAATTATTATGGGATCATAATATCAACTAAAAATTATAGGTCTCTGATGCATGAAGGACTCTACTACAACTTTCTCTCATAGAGGGATTTCTAGGAGAATCTAATTATTATTAGTAACTTGATCTATTTATTTTAATACTACCATAAGGTTATTATATATTACTCATATAATGTTAGGAATTTAATTATGATATTACTTATATTTCCCACTATACAGGTCAGTAACAAGGATCTTCCTATGTCTATCCATTTTATAAGATAATGGATTGTTATGGATGAGAATACTTTTGTAATGACACGACCCCAAAAGCCCAGAGCTGATGCATTAATTATTCAATTGGAATGATTAAGGGGAATTAAATCATGAAGAAAATATCAGTTTATTATTCTTAAAGAAACTAGATATATACAAAAAAACTCATATTATCTTTAGAAATGTAACAAAATACAATACATAACAAAAACTAATAAACTGAAACCACGAGAACTTAATAAATGGTATCATATTCATAACCTATTGAAGGTAATAAAATGGAAGGGGTGAGATCAAATGATCATAAACAGTTACAAATAGCATAATAGTTAATCAAAAATAACTGAATCAAAAACAAATTGGTATAGTCAATATGATATGCTGAATAAATGAAAAAACACGACATTAATAATCTCAGAATAAAACTACATCCATAGATTTTTTCATAGTGAAATCCTAATGGATAGTAATAACCAAAATTTAATAAATATAATGCTTATTATTTGGAAATCATGTATCTGTCACATGATACCACTATACCTTCAAAACAGTTTAAGTCTATGGGTAGAAACTCGTCTGATTTTTGGAAACAAACTCGAAGCATTTGTCACTAACTGATTGTCTCATTAGACATGTCGATGAATCGAGGGGCTATATCGAGACCCTACCATCACTAAAAGTTCAAAGAATTATTTATAAATTTATTTAATTCATGTAAAATGTGGATTCTCAATATCCGTATAGAGTAGATAATACAGATTCCCCAAAATTTTCATAGTTAAAAAAACATTCCAAATTAACACCGTATGTGAAATGGTATACAACATAAAGAAATAATCATATCCATGCTCCAATAAAATGGATATTTACCATAGTTATAATTTTAAATGAAAAATGATCACAAATTGGAAGTAGATGCACCACATTAAAAATATTAGTTTTACAATTCCAAGTAGGTCTCAATGAAATGGAAATTGAGACAAAGTCCATTACTACATTGTAATCAATTCAATCGTATGACCAAAAATAAATAATCACCAAATGAATAAGAGAATACCATGAATATAAATATAATAATGATATTATATATCAATTTATAGTACACACATACCAAATATAAAAAATAAGATGCAAATAATGGAAATCCCATGAAATTGAAAGTGAGATGAGAAACCCCTTACAAACATTTTGGCATGGTAATGAGTGTTCTTGTGAGGGATTAATGAGAGTTAAAAGGGTATAACATCATTTATATATCATAAAAGAATTATGGGGTATGTGAAAAAACATAACCCATCATTGTTAATTAAAAATAAAAGGACATAATATAGGGGGATTCTTGAATAAAAGTGAAAGAGAGGATCCCTTACCTTATGCCCGAATGTGTTCTTCATTCGATATTAAAGAACTAAATAATCCAATTTAAATTTATTAATTAATACTTAATGAACCTTAGCTAATTTTATTTTATTTACTATAACATTTTGAGGTTCATTAATTTCCTTTTTTATGGGTTAAAGAAGTTCAATTTTATTGTTTTGGAAGCATTTTCTTCCTTGGTGTTCAGGATCAGTTTACTTGTATTTATGAATGGAAGTTCGTTTGAAATGTGGTTAAACGTACAGAATTGTTAGTATATATTATTAGTGAAATTATATATATATAAATTATCTTATAATTATTTTTTATTATATACCATGATGATGACTCATTGGTTCAAAATTAATTACAAACACTTGGATTAACTTTGTGGTTTTGTGCATAATGAACTTGTTTTGTATTATTACATTATATTAAGAGTGTGTAATGGTTAAAGAACATTGAATAAAGTAAGATACAAATATTATGATCTGGTTCAAACATTAATACAGTTTCATGACTAGTCATGAATATAGTAATAGAAATTGAAAACATGTCGTCCTTGAATGTGATAAATTGACACATCTCAGATGATAATTTCATTTCTAGTGTAAGAGGTGGGGGAAAAGAGAGATGATGATGAAATATTCCATTAGAATAATAAAATTAAATTCTATGTAAGGTAATTTAATAATCATAGAATTTGGATGTGGGGAGGCGGGGAGATAGAAACAAAAGAGTAGAACTTGTAAAATAATTTGAAAGAAAAGATAAGAGAGGTTCACCTCTTGAGTACTCCTCCTTGAAAATCTCCTTAAGGCCTTTGTTTTTGGACGTTTGGTGAGACCAGTAGGTCATATAAATGGGATAGGATTTTAGGGAGATATTTTAGAAGAATTTATTCAAGGCTTGAAGATTTATTAGTGTGGGAGGAAGGAGGGGGGGGGGGGGGGGTGAGGGGTGATTTATATAGTTGATGGGAGGAGGGTTTTCTTAATATTATACTCATTAATTTATTATTTATCCACATGAAAAGAAATATTGAGGATTCAATGACCTATAATAGTAATAATTTAATGTGAGTTAGACAATTGGATTCTTACATCACTCATTATTCTAGGAATAGTTAATTTTAATTATAATGTATTTATACGATAAATTAATGTATTTTACTATTCACCAAAAATTCAATTATTTCATAAAAATCCCAAAAAATCACCCTAACCATTTCTCGAACTGTAGAATCCAAAAATTAACTCCATTTTTCAAAAATAATTTCTTAAATATGATAAATTTAATTTTTAATTAAAATTATTATTTAATCAAAAAATACTAACACTTAAAGTATTCATCTTCATTTTTAAGGTGTGTATTTTTTATTTATACATCCATGAGTAAGGTTAACATTGATAAGGGTAATATTACTATTCATAAGGGTATGTTACTATTAATAAGGGTATGTTAATATTCATAAGGTTACGTTACAACTCACTGAAAATTAACTTGATTCTATCAAACTCCAAATATCACCCTGATCACAACCATGTATGTCTGTTTTTCAAAATTCAAAACACAAAAGTAGAAAGTTTGTGTTTAATGGCTAGGTTATTACTATTAATGAGTGTTTTTTCAAGTAAAATTAGTGCCTTATGAAATATAAGGTATGAATATAATGTATTTTAGAGAAACATACCATAAAATATTTGGGGTGTTATATTATTCCCACCTTTAGAAATTTCACCCTCGAAATTTTTCATGTATATTGCTCCATAAAAATATGTGGGTGGTTCTTCTTCATAACATTCTCAGGTTCACACATTGCTTCCTCCATATTATGGTTTCTCCAAAGAACCTTTACTAGAATAGTGGTCTGACTTGTCAATAGTTTCTCCCTTGTTTCAAGAATAACGATAGGCTCTTCACAGTAATAAAAATCAAGTTCCAGTTCTATTTCATCATAGGTGAGTACATGCATTGGTTCTGGCATGTATTTATTCAAACAAAAACACATGGAACAGATTAGGAAATTTGTGGAGACTTCCTGGCATTGCTAAATTGTAAAATACAACTCTAACCCATCCCAGAATTTTAAATGGCCTGATATACCTTGGGCTCAGTTTCCCTTTCTTACCAAACCTTCTGACGCCCTTCCACAGAGATACTTTTAGAACGACATGATCTCCTACTTGAAATTCCAAATCCTTTCTCCAGTTGGTATTATAACTCTTTTTACTAATTTAAGATACTTTAATATGGGCCTGAATTTTCTTTACATTTACTATTGTCTCTTCTATATGTTATGGGCCTAAAATTTTTCTCTTTCCAACTTCATCCCAACAAGTTGATGTTCGACCAATCATACCATATAATGATTCATATGGCACCATTTTAATGCTAGAATGGAAGTTATAATTGTAACACCCAGGTAAATAAAGAATATGACATTTTTATATTTATCCATATTTGTAAATAAAATATTAATATTACTTTAAAGGGGATTCTATGCTCGATGGCGTACCCAACACGCAACAACGAGTTTCTTGGGAATCATACGTTGCACTCTAATAATAAAATAATCTGATTTTAAATGGTAGTTAACATGTAGACGTTGTATTGGAGGGAATGGATAGTAATAACTAAAATATTATTATATATGTTTTTAAATGTTTTTACATTTATCCAATAAAAGATAAAGGCTTAAAATACGGAAAGAATTAAATTTTAGTCGTATATGCCCTAGTTTTCACTAAAGGTTCACTTATCGCCTTTTGATGGAGAACCGTCATTAAATATATTTTTGTTAACTCTTACAAATTCTATTGGACTAAATAAAACTCTTCTTAAGAATTGGGACATCAAAATTTACTTTGTGTAAATTTTTGGTATCTTTCCGATAAAGTTAATTTTTTTAATTAATAGTGTAAAATGTTGTATTTTAATTCAAAACCTCTTTTTAATCTAATTTATTTATATTATTAGAATATATATTGAATTGTTTTTAAAGTGGAAATATAATATATTTTTACCATTAAATCCAATAGTGGTCGTTGAAATTAATTTCACATTGAAATCAGACTTAAACTAGTGTCAATCTTTTGAAACTTATTGTTTCATAAAAACACACTATTTGCTCTGACAGCGGGAATTAATTATTAAATTAATTAATGTGACTTATATGTTTTTAATTTTGTAAAATAGACTTCATTTTTGAATTCATAATATCAAATATAGCTTAGGGTGAATTTTTGTGATTTTTCTGAAAAACTTCAATTTTTGACGAATAGTGAAACCACTAAGTGGTACTTATAAAAACTGATTTTTCCGTTTAAATGAAAATTTTCCATCTTTGTGTTTTGAATTTAAAAAATCTGACATACATGGTTGTCGTTAAGAAGTAAGATGTGGTTTAATGGGATAAAAATAATTTTTTTTCTGAATAGTAACTTATTAAGTTTTTAATCGCGATTAGAGGTAATTAGTGTAGTTTATGGTAAGAATCATGTTTTAATAAATTTAAATGACCTAGACACATGTCCTACTCTCATTGGATTTTTCATGTCCGACCAAAAAAATACATGGGTCAACTTGGGGTCCCCATGGAGCCACTTTGGTTGGAAAATGACAAAAATATCTTTTTATTTAATGTTAAATAAAAATGACACAAACATGAGATGTTTTACTAAAACAATTTTTACATGGGGTTATACAAGTCATATTTTTGACTATAAATCGTAATTGGATAGCTAAAAAGATTTCCAACATCATAGTATTTTTTTTATAATTTTTAGAAATTAAATAAACTATATTATTTATGACATCATGATGATACAGCGATGACCTCATTATTTAATGATTTAAATAAAATGGAATGATAATGTAATATCTAAGACCTACACATGTCCAAAACCTATTGTATGAGTGGATTTCGAACCCTTATCACCTTTTCCTCGAAATACATCAATGTGGTACCTTTAAAATCCGAAAGTCTTTTGAAAATAAAGTAAGATTTTGTAACTTTACAAGAGTGCCCCTCCTCTCCTCTTATAAAAGGCCCCCACCTCTACCTCCTTACCCACACTCCCAAAGCCTTTGGCTCGGCCAACCTCTTCCCATTACATCTCTCCACATCCCTCTATAACTCCTTGAAGCCTCACATTGGGCAGAATCATTTCCAAGGAAGCCTTTGAGCTCTAATCAAAGGAAGTTACCCGATTTAAAGGTAATGTCTTCACTTGTGTCCTTTTGTTTTATTTTGCTTCTCCAACCCCCTAAACTCTTTTTATTAATTTATTTTGTAAAAAATTAAGTATCTTCAATATACTAGTATGTTTGTATAATAATTATTCCAACTACAATTACAAACACCTATATCTAATGGTTAAAGAACATATTGTTTCCGTGGATGGAGAATTTCTGCCTCCCAAAACGATGATTGTTCAACATTCTTCTAACACATTAATAGGTGTCCATTAATATGAAACTATATTTATATATGATATCTAATATGTTTATGTTTTACTTAAGCTTTTTTATTTTTCCTTTATGTCATACCTTTATGGTTTCCATTATGGGTAAACGCGATATCTTCATTTAAGGAAGTGCGGACTACCGCCCCCTCAAAGTGATTTGATTCATTAATACCATATGTGGTATGTATAAAGGATATATTTAATGATATTATATATGATACCATACTGGAATTAAAATACTATTATGTATAATTATGTTTTAATTCCATTAAATATGAAATAGAAATGGAAGTAGCGTTCATGCGTACGTACGGCTTACCGTCTCCATGAACGGTGCATTTCATTTATTAACTCTAAATGTTATGTAATATTATAAATGCATGAATATACTGTATATATATGATATATATGATATATAAATCATGAATAAAACTCTGGATATAATGAACCTTCGACCACACGAACAACATGTAATTGTAAGAAGTCCACTTTCGACTTAAGAACCAAATATCGACAAAACAAACATTATTAACTTAAATGATTACATAATGTTTATGACATGGTAATAAGTGATATAAAAGGAATAATGAACTTGAAAAATATTCTTAAGGAAGTATAAATTAACTCATGTTTATTATTCAAGAGATTAAAGAACGATCGAGTCAAGTCAGACCCGAGGTAAGGGATCCTACTCCTCTCTTTCTTTTTAAGTACACTCTTTTATGTCATTCCTTTTACATCTCATATTTATTGTTATTGAGATGTTCTTTTATATTAATCTTACTGTAATTTTTATGTTCATGTGATTAGAGACCCTATTATCTCTCATCTATCCATTTTGGAAGTTTTGAGTGGCGTCGTTAGGCTGTCGAGTTTTCGTAAGGGATTTTTCATCTCACTTTTATTCCTGTGAGATTTATGCTTCATTTTCCACAATTTCCATTGAGTGGTGTATGTACTGCCCATTATTCTACTCTTTGTGTAATATAATTCTGTTTATGAGTACTTACATCAATTAAGTATTTTCTTTCATTCATGGGGTGTATGTTTCAAAAGATACCCAAGTCGGTAAGGGAACCTTTCACCCTCTTCTTTTTGAGAGACTTATTTTGTTGGGTCTTTTAATTTACATATTGTAATATTGGGATATGTTCTTATATATCCTTATTGATTTAAATTTTATGTCAAAGTGATGAGATACACTTTTTATCTCTCATCAACCCATTTTCGGAATTTTTGAAGTGACGCCGTTAGGCTGTCGAATTTTACCAAGGGAACTTTCTAACCCAATTTAGATTTCTTTGGGTTCAACATGTAGTTATTGAAAATGTCATCTTTTGAATATGTGTGAATGACTTTTTATTGTTTTACACTTAATATCCACTTATATTGGTTGTATTTATATTTGTCACACATAATTTTGAGATTGAATTATCCTTAATTTAAGGATACCTTCTTTATAAGGGAATTCATCACATTTGACATTTCTATTGAGACTTCATTGTTTTTATGCACCAATTCACTCTTATATGGTGTATATACTGTCCTTTGGAATATTATATCATGAATCCACTTATTCTAATGATATTATAACGTTATGACTAAATTTTATTCCTCAATTATTGTAATCAAGTGTCACTAATTTTGGTAGAACCCCTTTAACCAAAATATCACTTTAAATGTTTTAATTATTTGTTCTTATTAATATCCATGTTTTCAAAATGGTTTTAAGGATTTGTTTATATGGATATTAATGGTATAAAATTTTAAAATCTTCAAGGTGGTATGGGACACTTTGATTCAAAAATCTATTTATTAAATGTTTTAAATGGTTTTGGAAATGGTTTGTTTTTGAATGGATTCATTATTTCAATATACTAAAATGTTATATTGTGATTGAAATGTGGAAATGTTATGTTTCCTTTATGCATGTTTTATGTGATACGTTTATGTTATGGTTCTTGGGCATTGTTATAAAAACGGGTGGTACCGTGATAAACTAAGGGCAGGTGAGCCCAATATAGCTCTCCAATGCATTGGGTAACATGAATGAGTGTAACGTTAAGGTTCCTCCGAAGAGATTTAGGGAATATACTGTGATGGGTATTCCAAACGTAACCAAGAGGGTTACTCCCTACGTAAGAATGTTATGAATGCCTCATGTTACCTTTATATCTTATGATTTCTATGATTTATTCATGATTTGATGAGGTATGTTAAAGTGCCTATGTTTTATGGGTAAAGTATGATTTCATTCTTATGTATATATGAACTACTGTTTCCTTTCCATATTTTTATAACCCTTACTGAGATTTTTATGCTCATCCCATGTTTTTGAAATGTTTTTCACAGGTCAATGGAACGGTACATGATGTGGTGATAGTGTCAAGGATGTGTCAAGAAAGAATCCATGTTTTATTTTAAATATGTTTCCGTTGATGGGAAGAATGAATACTGTCTTTTATGTAACCACTTTGTTTAAATGTGGAATGTAATGCAAGTTTCATGATCTAATTATCTAAAACTCTAAACCTGAAAAGATCATCAATGTGTAATCTTGTAATAACTCAAGATTACGTAAGGTTTAAGGCTGGGGCCTTATAGTTGGTATCATAGGTCGGTTTAGATAACTTTAGAGGTTAGGGTATTCATTAAGCATAAGTGGCATTACAATAATGGTTAGGATTTTAGAAAGAGACCTAGTTTTAGATACAGTGAATTAGTAAGTATATCTTAGTGTTTATATTCCTCATTAGTACATGATGGTTTTTTTTATATACTCACACTGACCTTTTTGGTTTTAGTAAATGGATGGATATAGCAGGCACCAAAGTAACAGTGGATGTGAAGGAAACTGTGACAGTTTTTTGAGCAAGCAACTGAATGCTATGGGAGCTACAATGAGAACTCTTGTGATTATCCTCAACAAACTATCTAGAGTCATGATTGACCACCTAAACCTTGGTGATTTCTCTAAGGAATCATATATGCGAGAAACAAATCCATACGGAAGTACAGGTAATAATAATAAAGGTAAGTGTGTTCAAAAACCTATGTGTCAAATATGTGGAAAGAAAAACCTAGGAAAATGTTTCAAAGGGACATAAATATGCTATAGATGTGGAAATGAAGGTCATAAAGAAAGAACCTGCCATGGAAAAAGGAAGCATCAAGTTGACTCGAGGAAAGGGAAAGAAGTTCTTTCTGAGGGATCAATTGAATGTTTTAAATGTGGTGTGGATGGTCATTATGAAAACACATGTCCTATGAAGAATTTTCCTGAATGGGATCACCAAGAGCGTACAAATGTTCGTTTACCAATACCTAATGCCATTCCGATAGAGGATGAAGAAACTGACAATGACCAATCAAAGGTATGTTTTATTTCATGACTATTGTTTTCCTATTTTGGAATCTTTGGATATGATTCATGATTTTGTTTGTAGGAAAGAGGTATTTAGGTATAAGTTGTAAAGGAATGGTTAATGGATCATGAAGAATGTTGAATGAGTAAGATGTCAACATATAAGGTCTTCAAGATTTATGGTGAAATTCTTAAGAGTATTAAGTCTCTTTTGATGATGGGGTTACATTAGAATACTTTTTATATTATGTGTAACCCTGATGTTTAATATATGCAAATTTTATTCAAGGAATAGTTATCTTTTATTTTGTGGACATCGTTATAAAGAACCATTTGGGTTTATATGATACTTACTTTTGAGGTAATTATGGTTTACTATATGTTATGATTGAAGTGAAATGAATGAGATAAAATTGAGGTTAAATTATGTTATGATTATTTTTGATGATTTTATCCCTTTTTGGGGAATGATTTGAGAATTATATAGTTTTGGAAAAAGGACAACACGCAGACCGTGTGACTACCCGTCGCGTCGGACAAAACTGTGGGAATCGAACCCACAACCAAAGTGCGACTGGGATTTATCGCCTACCACTGGACTACGTGAAGTCCCTGGTTAGTTTGACTGATTATTTTTAGTTATATGATTTTATGAATTAATAGTAAGTTGATTTTGGGTTATTTATGAAAATGATTAACCTATCATGGAGGATATGTGATTAGGTTAATTACTTTTCAATACGAGACTTTAGGAGCGACTGATGTTGTTTGGAGATAAATGTTACGATTTAACTTGGAAGACTATGTGACTATATCCTTCAAATATTTGGGTTTCAATCTTAGTTTGGTTTAGTTTGAAAAATTTTTATGGAAAAATTGTTTATCGGATGGTCCTCATTGAAATTTGGGTTTTGTTGGACAAATTTTGGAGATTAAGCATAGATTTTCTTTTTAAAGGGTTATCTTTTTCTGGATTATCTGACCTTGTACTAACCTTTTTGGTTTTGGTTTTGGTTAAATCCTAAAGACATGGGAAGTATATTGTTCTCTTTTGTGGATTCGGTGATTCTCTAGAAATTGATTATAGTACTCTTAATGTGAACAAGTCTTCCTAAATACTCGTTATTTGGAGAAAATATGAGTTTGTGTATGGAATCTAATAAAATTTGAAATTCAACATGATAAGTGATTATGTTTCCTTATGAATAAATTCCTCAATAAAAAAGTAACTTAAAACAAAAATGTTGTCTATTAACTTTTCCTACTCGGGAATCGAATACCGTTTAACCCATCACAAGTTTGTGATTTTCTTGTGGTTAAATTTCTCCTAAACATGTTTTCTATCACTCTCCATCAGAGCATGACCCTATGTTTTCTCCTCCATGTCCATATTTTTCTACATGGAATCCTATTATGGGTTAACACGGGTGACCTTTGTACTTATCTTCCTTTATTTTGAAGTGATTGTTTTACCGACTCTTGTTCTGATGTGGGACGTTCAAGGATGTTTCCAAGCTCAATTTTTAAAATTGCGAGGACGCAATTCCCAAAAGGGGGGAAGGATATAACACCCCAGGTAAATAAAGAATATGACATTTTTATATTTATCCATATTTGTAAATAAAATATTAATATTACTTTAAAGGGGATGTTATGCTCGATGGCGTATCCAACATGCAACAACGAGTATCTTGGGAATCTTACGTTGCACTCTAATAATAAAATAATATTATTTTAAATGGTAGTGAACATGTAGTCGTTGTATTGGCGGGAATGGATAGAAATAGCTAAAATATGATTATATATGTTTTTAAATGTTTTTACATTTATCCAATAAATGATAAAGGCTTAAAATACGGAAAGAATTCAATTTTAGGCGTATATGCCCTAGTTTTCACTAAAGGTTCACTTATTGCCTTTTGATGGAGAACCATCATTAAATATAGTTTTGTTCACTCTTATATATTCTATTGGACCAAGTAAAACTCTTCTTATGAATTGGGACATCAAAATTTACTTTGTGTAAATTTTTGGTATCTTTCCGATAAAGTTCATTTTTTTTAATTAATAGTGTAAAATGTTGTATTTTAATTCAAAACCACTTTTTAATCTAATTTATTTATATGATTAAATTATCTTTTTAATTGGTTTTAAAGTGTAATTAGAATATATTTTTACCATTAAATCCAATAGTGGTCGTTGTAATTAATTTCACTTTGAAATCAGACTTAAACTAGTGTCAATCTTTTGATACTTATTGTTTCATAAAAACACACTATTTGCTCTGACAACGGGAATTAATTATTATAATAATTAATGTGACTTATATGTTTTGAATTTTGTAAAATAGAATTCATTTTTGAATTCAGAATATCAAATATAGCTTAGGGTGAATTTTTTGGATTTTTCTGAAAAACATCAATTTTTGATGAATAGTGAAACAACTAAGTGGTACTTATAAAAACTGATTTTTCCGTTTAAATGAAAATTTTCCATATTTGTGTTTTGAATTTCAAAAATCCGACATACATGGTTGTCATTGAGAAGTAAAATGTGGTTCAATGGGATAAAAATAATGTTTTGGTGAATAGTAACTTATTTAGTTTTTAATCACGGTTAGAGGTAATTAGTGTAGTTTATGGTAAGAATAATGTTTTAATAAAATGAAATGACATAGAAACATGTCCTCCCTTCATTGGATGTGTCATGGCCGACCAATATAATCCATGGGTCAACTTGGGGACCCCATGGAGCCACTTTGGATGGAAAATGACATAAATATCTTTTTATTTAATGTTAAAGTAAAAATGACACAAACATGAGATATTTTAGTAAAACAATTTTTACATGGGGTTATACAAGTCATATGTTTGAATATAAATAGTAATTGGTAATATAAAAAGATTTCCTACATCATAGTATTTTTTTTTATAATTTTTAGAAATTAAATAAATTAAATTATTTATGACATCATGATGATGCAGCGATGACCTCATTATTTAACGATTTAAATAAAAAAATATAATGTAATATCAAAGACATACACATGTCCAAAACCTATTGGATGAGTGGATTTCGAACCCTTATCACATTATCCTCTAAATAAATCAATGTAAGACCTTTAAAATCCGAAACTCTTTTGAAAATAAAGTAACATTTTTGGAACTTTACAAGAGTGCCCTTCCTCTCCTCTTATAAAAGGCCCCCACCTCTACTTCCTCACCCACACTCCCAAAGCCTTTGGCTCGGAAAACCTCTGCCCATTTCATCTCTCCACATCTCTCTCTAACTCCTTGAAGCCTCACTTTGGGCAGAATCCTTTCCAAGGAAGCCTTTGAGCTCAAATCAAAGGAAGTTACCCGATTTAAAGGTAATGTCTTCACTTGTGTCCTTTTGTTATATTTTGCTTATCCAACCCCCTAAACTCTTTTTATTCATTTATTTTGTAACAAATACAGTATATTAAATATTATATTATTTTTTATAAGAATTATTCGAGCTACACTCACACACACCTACATCTAATGGTTAAAGAACATACTGTTTCCGTGGATGGCGAATTTCTGCCTCCCGAAACGATGATTGTTCAACATTCTTCTAACACCTTCAAAGGTGGACATTAAGATGACACAATATTTATATATGATATCTAATATGTTTATGTTTTACTTAAGCTTCTGTATTTTTCATTTATGGCATACCTCTATGGTTTCCATTATGGGTAAACACGATATCTTCATTTAAGGAAGTGCGGACTACCGCCCCCTCAAAGTGATTTGATTCGTTAATACCATATGTGGTACGTATAAAGGATATATTTAATTATATTATATATGATACCATACTGGAATTAAAATACTATTATGTATCATTATGTTTTAATTCCATTAAATATGAAATAGAAATGGAAGTAGCGTTCATGCGTACGTACGGCCTACCGTCTCCATGAACGGTGCATTTCATTTCTTAACTCTAAATGTTATGTAATATTATAAATTAATGAATATACTGTATATATATGATATATATGATATCTACATCATGAATACAACTCTGGATATAATGAACCTTTGACAACATGAACAACATGTAATAGTAAGAAGTCCACTTTCGACTTAAGAACAAAATATCGAGAAAACAAACATTATTAACTTAAATGATTACATAATGTTTATGACATGGTAATAAGTGATATAAAAGGAATAATGAACTTGAAAAATATTCTTAAGGAATTAGAAATTAACTCAAGTTTATTATTCAGCATATTAAAGAATTATTGAGTCAAGTCGGACCCGAGGTAAGGGATCATACTCCTCTCTTTCTTTTTCAGTACACTCTTTTATGTCATTCCTTTTAAAGCTCATATTTCTTCTTATTGAGATGTTCTTTTATATTACTCTTAATGTAATTTTTATTTTCATGTGATGAGAGACCCTATTCTCTATCATCAATCCATTTTGGAAGTTTTGAGTGGAGCCATTAGGCTGCCGAGTTTTCGTAAGGGATTTTTCATCTCACTTTTATTACCGTGAGATTTATGCTACATTTGCAACAATTTCCTTTGAGTGGTGTATGTACATCCCATTATTCTACTCTTTATGTAATATACTTCTGTCTGTGAGTACTTACATCACTTAAGTATTGTCTTTATTTCATGGGGTGTATGTTTCGAAAGATACCCAAGTCGGTAAGGGAACCTTTCACCCTCCTCTTTTTGAAAGACTTATTTTGTTGGGACTTTTAATTTACATATTGTAATGTTGGGATATGTTCTTTTATATCCTTATTGATGTAAATTTTATGTCCAAGTGATGAGATACCCTTTTTATCTCTCATCAACTCATTTTCTGAATTTTTGAAGTGACGCCGTTAGGCTGTCGAATTTTACCAAGGGAACTTTTTAACCCAATTTCGATTTCTTTAGGATCAACATGTAGTTATTGAATATGTCATCTTTTGAATATGTGTGAATGAACTTTTATTGTTTTACACTTAATATCCACTTATATTGGGTGTATTTATAATTGTCACACATAATTTTGAGATTGAATTATCCTTAATTTAAGGATACCTTCTTTATAAGGGAATTCATCACATTTGACATTTCTATTGAGACTTCATTGTTGTTATGCAACAATTCACTCTTATATGGTGTATATACTGTCCTTTGGAATATTATATCATGAATCCATTTATTCTCATGATATTATAAAGTTCTGACTAAATTTTATTCCTCAATTATTGTATTCAAGTGTCTCTAATTTTGGTAGAACCCTTTTAACCAAAATATCGCTTTAAATGTTTTAATTATTTGTTCTTATTAATATCCATGTTTTCAAAATGGTTTTAAGGAATTATTTATATGGATATTAATGTTTTAAAATTTTTAAAGCTTCAAGGTGGCATGGGACACTTTGATTCAAAAATCTCTTTATTAAATGTTTTAAATGGTTTTGGAAATGGTTTCTTTTTGAATGGATTCATTATTTCAATATAATAAAATGTTATATTGTGATTGAAATGTGGAAATGTTATATTTACTTTATGCATGTTTTATTTGATTTGTTTATGTTATGGTTCTTGGGCATTGTTATGAAAATGGGTGGTTCCGTGATAAACTAAGGGCGGGTGAGCCCGATATAGCTCTCCAATGCATTGGGTAACGCGAAGGAGTGTAACGTTAAGGTTTCTCCGAAGCGATTTAGGGAATATACTGTGATGGGTATTCCAAACGTAACCAAGAGGGTTACTCCCTACATAAGAATGTTATGAATGCCTCAAGTTACCTTTATGTCTTATGATTTCTATGTTTTATTCATGATTTGATGAGGTATGTTAAAGTGCCTATGTTTTATGGGTAAAGTATGATTTCATTCTTATGTATTTGTGAACTTGTGTTTCCTTTCCATATTTTTATATCCCTTACTGAGCTTTTTATGCTCATCCCAAGTTTTTGAAATGTTTTTCACAGGTCAAGGGAAAGGTGCATGATGTGATGATAGTGTCAAGGATGTGTCAAGAAAGAATCCATGTTTTATTTTAAATATGTTTCCGTTGATGGGAAGAATGAATACTGTCTTTTATGTAACCACATTGTTTAAATGTGGAATGTAATTCATGTTTCATGATCTAATTCTCTAAAACTCTAAACCTGAAAAGATCCTCAATTTGTAATCTTGTAATAACTCAATATTAAGTAAGGTTTAAGGCTGGGGCCTTATAATAATTGTAGAAAAATTCAAACAAATGAATGTTTTGATCCCACATACCTTTAAATTCAAGAGAGAAAGATCTTAACATTTTGTCTAGTGTTTGAATAGTCCTTTCAGACTATCCATTAGTTTGGGGGTGATAAGTAGTACACATATGAAGATTAGTATCCAAAGTCTTCAGGTGAATTTTCCAGAATTTTGATGTAAACTGAGGATCTCGATCAATCCCAATCTATATTGGTGAACACTGAAGTCTTAAAAATTCATTAATATGAAAATTTTCAAGGTGCGAAAGTGGTAAATCCTCCCGTATATCAAGAAAATGCGCTGATTTTGTGAGACAATCAACAATTTCCCATATTTCATCATTCCTTCTATGAATCCTCAGTAGTCCTAGGAAAAAATCCATTATAATCTCATCTCGCTTTCACATAGGAATATGTAGAGGTTTCATCACCCCTCTAAGATGTTTTCTCTTTACATTCACTTGTTGAAAAACTAGACACCTTGACACGTAGTCAGAAATTTCGTGATTTATATTATCCCACCAAAAATATTCCTTCAGATATCTATATGTCATTGTGCTACCAGGGTGTATAAAGAAATTTGATCTATGATAATTGTCAAATATTTCCCTTTTTAGAGAAGGTACTGATGGAACACATAAAATGTTCCTTGAATTCAGAACACCTACCTCATATAAGAAGTCTGCCAATCTCCCATCCTTAATAGGAATAATTTTCATATATAAATTCTCATCATCAGATTGAGAGATTTTTATCTGCTCTAGTAAATATGGTTTAACAATCATTTGAAATAGGAAATACATTTCCCCTTCCTTAATAATTACAATATCCATCTTTGGAAGATCCATGAATATATGATCTCTCTCAATCCTCATTTGGGTCATACGTCCATGATCTTTCCTGCTTAATGCATCTCCCACCTTATTTTCCTTTCTTAGGTTGTAGTGTATTGAAAAATCTTAATCTTTTAGTAACTCAAGCCATATCCTTTTCCACATGATGATTTATTTCTATGTGAAAATGTATTTCAAACTCTTTTGATCCTTATATATCTCACATCTTTCACCATAGAGATAATGTCTCCATATTTTCAGAGAAAATATTATGACTACTAAATCCAGATCATGAGTTCTGTAATTTTTCTCATGAGTCTTCAACTTCCATGATTCATAAGTGACAACTTTATCATTTTTTATAAGGATGCAACCTAGTCCATTCTTTGATGCATCACTATATATCCCAAAACCATCATTTGTAGATGTAATATTCAAAATTGGATCATCGACTAATCTCTTTTTCAATTCTTCATAGAATTCTGTACATTATTTATTCCATATATACTTAACCCCTTTTCAAGTGATCTTGGTTATCGAGTTAATGAGTCAGGGGAAATTCTGAACAAAATACTGATAGTAACCTGCTAAGCCAATAAAACTATGTACCTCGGTTATGTTCGTTAGAATGGTCCATTCTTGGATTTCCTTCGTCTTCGCAGGATCAACTAGTATTCCATCATTAGAGACAATATGGCTTACAAAATAAACTAATTGACTCCAAAATTTACACTTGCTAAACTTTCCATATAACTCATTTATTCTATGAATTTTCAAAAGAATATGCAAGTGATTCTCATGGTTTTCATAGCTTTTAGATTATGCCAGGATATCATCGATAAATACCACAAAATAGTTATCAAGATAATCCTTGAAATATATATTCATTAAATACTTTAAAATAGATGGTACGCTAGTCATCCCAAAAGGCATCATTGTAAACTCGTGATGCCCATAACATGTTCGAAATGTTGTCTTTGGAATATAATCCTTCCTCACACATTATTGATGATATCTAGATCGAAGGTTAATCTTCAAAAATTATTGTTCTCCATGAAGATGATCAAATAAATCATTAATTCATGGCAGAGGATACTTATTCATTATAGTAATATCATTGATTTCTCTATAATAAATGCATAATCTCATGGATCCATCTTTTTCATGACAAAGTGGAAAAAGGCTCCCCATGGATAAACACTAGGTTGAATAAATCACTTTTCACTCAATTCCTCTAGTTGTTTCTTTAGCTCCACTAATTCCACAATTTCCATTCTTTAGGGAGTCTTTGATATAGATCTTGCACCAATAATTAAATCAATAGAGATCTCAACTTTTCTCTCTAATGGATATCCAGGTAAATCCTCTAGA
Source organism: Viscum album (assembly GCA_963277665.1). Taxonomy (NCBI): domain Eukaryota; kingdom Viridiplantae; phylum Streptophyta; class Magnoliopsida; order Santalales; family Viscaceae; genus Viscum; species Viscum album. Next base: position 838,626,322 of record OY728125.1, on the reverse strand, counting down.
AATACCTCAATGTATTCTTTCACTATATATACATCTTCAATTTGAATATTTCTTTCCTCACCCATTGATATTGGGTTCTCTTCCTCTCCATGAATTTCGTTCAGTAGAGCTAATGGGGGTGGATCTATATAATAATCAAATGGTGAGGTTTCTTCTCTAAAAACAAGGGATTCTACAACATTTTAAATTATTGTAACTTCCTTCATATTTCAATAGATCTTCACATAAAAATTTGACATCCAATTAAAACCGAGAATTATATCAAAGTCAGTCATTGGTATGACGATAAGGTTAGAAACTAAATCACATTTATGTGTCATGAGGGGGACTAATCGACATAACTTTGTTGCAATGATACATCCCCTAAGATTTTTTATAACAAATCATTTATTAAATCAGATTTTACATGTTTAATTTTCTTGTAAAATTAGGAAGCTATAAATGAATGAGATGATCCGTAATCAAATAATGTGTTTGATAAGTTTGTGGAAACAATTAAGGTACCTACCACTAAATCCTTAGAAACATAAAACTCCATGGTTATAATGACATAATCTTTCCCTTTCTCTCATGTCCATTTCTAAGGAAAGATTCCTTGGATCTTAGGGTAATCATTTTTATAGTGTCCCATATCTCAACAATTGTATCATTGAATATAATTTATTTGTTTCTTACCCTTCCTTGATTAGATCAATGACCCTTTTCTACACACATATAGAATACTCCCATGCCTTTCAAGCATTTCCCAGGATGATTATTTTCACAGTTATCATACATCAAGAATTTCTTTGTTCCCATGTTCTTCATTGGCACTTCACCTTTTCCATGGTTATCAAAGAACCACGTCTTATCTTGGCTTCACTTGAAAAAAAAATTGATCTAGAAAACTAACTCTTTATTTTAATGGAACTTAATATAATTTCATCATATGATGAAAATGTTTGAGAATCCATTGCCCTTGGAAGAATGGTCTAAAGACCTTCAAATAAATGATCAATCGTGTCTTTTGAGTAACATATGTAATCTATGGAATACTTGGCTAGTCATGTGAAGGAAGTCTCATACTTTGAAACACTGTCTTCTTCACTGATCTGCTCCAACATTTACTATTTTGACTTGCTTAGGGGGGAAATCCTTACATTGCCCATGAGTATTGATTCCCCTTAATCCATTAGTATCCATTTCTAAATAAGTGAATACACTATATGAATCATAATTTATAATCCCAACTAAAAAATACTTAGTATAAATTAAAATTCTATGCATAGATAATCTCATAAACATGGTTTCTCTGAAGAAAATTTACACTCAAATCCTTCATAATTGCTTGTAAAGAAAATGTGAATTATTCTAAGAATAACCTCCAAGAGTGTCAAAACAATATTGTATTAAGGACCATTTTCGTGCACTAGGATACCTCGGGTCATGCCTGAAAATCCTTTTCAGAGATCTCACTTCTAGGTATATTTTTTCCAGAGCCACCTCTACTTGTTTGTATCCAGAAAGGGATATATTTTCTTGAAAGATCAACATAATACATTCCTTACCAAAATACCAGGACATTATTGTATGTTTATCCTCAAATAATACCTTAGTTCTTCATTACCTTATCTACATTTTCTAGTCTAGTTTCCAGGTTTTCTAATAAACTTCCTCTGATACCAACTATAACGCCCCGACCCCAAAACCTCGGAGATAGTGCATTAATTATTACATTGGAATGATTAATAAGGAATTAAATACGGAAGTAATGATCATATTAGTAGTCTTGAAGAAATTATACACATACATGAAACTCATATTATAATGATAAAGGTAAAAAAATATAATACATAAAAAAACAAATAAACTGAAACCATAAGAACTCAATAAATGGTCTTCTATTCATAACCAGCTGAAGGTAAAAAATGAAAGTAGTGAGATCAAATACTCATTAAGGGTTACAAATAAAGTAATTGTGAATCAAAAATAATCTAATTATAAAAAAATTGGCCTAGTAAATATGGCATGGTGAAAAAATGAAAAACACACTCCATTAATAAACTAAGAATGAAACTGCATCCATATATTTTATCATAGTTAAAACCTAATGGATAGTAATAACCAAAAATTAATAAATAAAATTCTTATTATTTGGACTTCATGTATCTGAAACATGATGCCACTATACCATCTAAATGGTTTAAATCTATGGGTAGAAACCCATCTAAGTTTTTGTGAACAAACCCGAAGGGTTTGTTGGCAATTGATTGTCTCATGAGACCTGTTGATGCATAGAAGGGCTAGAGTAGGCCCCACATATCATTGAAATTCCAAATAATTATTTATAAATAGATTTAATACAAGTAAAACATTCCTTCTAAATATCCATATAGATTAGAGAATACAGATTCATCAATATTTCTATAGTTAAAACAACTTTCCAAATTAACATCGTATGTGAAATTTTATAAGGATTAAGGCAATAATAAGATCCATGGTACAAGAAAATAGATATTTATGATAGTTATAATTTCAAATGAAAAATGATCTCTAATGGGTAATATATACACCACATAATGAAGATTTGGTGTATAGTACCAAGTACATCTCAATGAAATGGAAGTTGAGAAAAAAGTCTCATACCACATTGTAATCAAATGAATCGTATGACCAAAAATCAATAATCACCAAATCAATCAAGGAATACCATACATATAAATATAATTATTATATTATATATCAAATTATAGTACACACATACCACATATAAGAAATAAGAGGTGAAAAATGGAAATCCCATAGAATTGAAAGTGAGATGAGAAACCCCTTACAAACATTTCATCATGGTAATGAGTGTTCTTGTGAGGGATTAATGAAAGGTAAAGGGTTATAACATTATTTATATATCATAAGAGAAGTATGGGGGTGGTGAAAAAACATACCCCATAATTAATAATTGAAAATAAAAGGACACAACATAGGGGGGATTCTTGAATAAAAGTGAAAGAGAGGATCCTTTACCTTATGCCTGAATGTGTTCTTTGGTTGATATTGAAGACCTGAATAATAAAATTTATCTTCATTAATTGATATTTCTAGAAACACCTCTACATTGATTTTATTAATTATAACCTTATTAGGTTCATTCATTTCCTTTTTTATGGGTTTAATATGATCAATTTTAATGTTTTGGAAGCATTTTCTTTCTTGGTTTTCATGATCGGTTTACTTGTATTTATGAATGGATATTTGGTTGATATGTGGTTAAACATACATAATTGTTGGTACATATAATTAGTAAAATTATAAAGATATAAATGATAATATAATTATTTTTGATTATATACAATGAGGATGACTCCTTAATTAAATGTTAATTACCAATGCTTGGATTAACTTAGCAATTTTGTGCATAATGAACTTGGTTTGTATTATTACTTTATATTATGAGTGTGTAAGGATTCCAGAACATTGAATGGGGTAAAATAAATATATTATTATCTGGTTAAACCATTAATAATGTTTCATGACTAGTCTTGAAGATACTAGTAGAAATTGAAAACTCGTCATCCTTGAATATGATAAATTGACACATCTGAGAAGGTATTTTAATTTTTAGTGTAAGAGGTGGGGGAAAATAGAGGTGATGATGAAATATTCCATTAGCATAATAAAATTATTATACATGTAAGGTAATGTAATTATCATATAATTTTTATGTGGAGAGGTGAGGAGAGAGCATCAAATGAATGGAACTTGTAAAAGAATATGAAAGACAAGAGAAAAGAGGTTCCCCTCTTGAGTACTCCTCCTTGAGAATCACTTTATGGCCTTTTTGGCCTTTTGGTGAGGCCAGAAGGTCTTGGACGTGGGAGATGAGCTTAAGGAGATATTTGATAAGAATTTAGTCATGTATTGAAGCTTGAGTGGTTTGGGGGGAAGGGGGGGTGAGGGGTGGTTTATATAATGAAGGGGAAGAGGGTTTTCTTAATATTATACTCATTAATTTATTATTTCCCCACAAGACAAGAAATAGTGAAGATCCCTGACCTAGAATAGTAATATGTGCATGTGAGTCCATGATTTGGGTGCTTACATCACTCTTGATGTTTTTAATAGTGACTTTTAATTATAATGTATTTATACAGTAAATTAATGTATTTTACTATTCACCAAAAATTCAAGTATTTCAGAAAAATCCCAAAAATTCACCCTAAATTTTTTTTGATGTGTAGAATCAAATAATAAACTAAATTTTTCCAAAATAAATATCTAAATATGTGAAATTTTATTTTTAATTAAAATCATTTTTTAATCGAAAAATACCGATACTTAAAATATCCATATTTATTCTTAAGGTGCCTAAATTTTATTTATACATCCCTGAGTAAGGTTACCAATCATAAGGGTCGTGTTACTATTCATAAGGTTGTGTTACTATTTATAAGGGTATGTTACTATTCATAAGGGTATGTTACTATTCACCAAAAATTATCTTTATTTTATCAGACTCCAAATATCACCCTTATCACAACCGTGTATTTCCTTTTTTTCAAAATTCAAAACACAGAAGTGGAAAATTTATTTTTAATAGCTAGGTTATGACTATAACCAAGTGTTGTTTCAAAGAAACTCAGTGCATTTTAAAATATAGGCTATGAATAGAATTTATTTAAGAGAAACATGCCATAAAATGTTTCGAGTGTTATAACATTGATTAATACATGAAAAAAATTTAAAACATAAACCTAGAAGATGTTACTCATACATGATGTCAAATACATAACATATGAATATGTAGTTTTCAATCTTTGTTATCTATATTCATTTCCTTATTAGGTTTTCTAAGATAATTAATTTATATAAAAAATTATTCAAATACATCCAAAATTATTTTTGAATAGGATGTGAATTAACCAAACAACAACCCTTGAGAGTTTTTATCTTGGTGTACAATTATATGTCTTTTTTGTGTACTTGGTTTTGAAACCCTAGTTTTTTGTTACATAACTATTACATCAGTTTAAAGATAGAAAACATTAAATAGATATAAACCTAATATCAAAAGGTTTAGTTTCATGAGAATATTATACTCGTACATAACATGAAAAAAATAAAAAATAAACATTATTTAATTCCTTCCTCTCTATATTCTATGTAGAGCCCGTTTTATCCTTATTAAAAGTAATCACCTAAGGATATACATCAATGAAAGGGGATAGATAAAATCCCAAAAAGAGGATGAATAATGGAAATTAATCAGTATAAATGGGATGAGAATAGTAATAATAATCAAATCATAAGAATATGATCATCATCATAAACTTAAGGAACACATGTGATAATGGAATGAAATTTGGAAATGCATAAAAATGAAACATCACATCTTACTGGTCAAGTACCATACATAGTTGTGAACAAATCTAGCATCATGTTCGCACATAAAATATGTTCATAATAAAAACATTATCATTTTCAAAAAATATAGCATCATTTTCACATATAATAAACATCATATCTTGAGATACAACACATTCCTCAATGCATTAGAGGGATATATGATTCATGGTCCATTGGTCGCATCATAACACTTGTATAATCATGCATGCCACAAAGAACATATCACAATCATATTCATTAATTAACCCATATAAAATAACGTGTATCATAATAATATCATAAAAAATGATTTCATGAATACACATGGATTACCAAATGAAAATGGTGAAAATATATTTGGTATAGGAATCATCCTTATTGAGTGAAAAACAAACAACTCAAGAATAGTTAAGATATGTTATTCGAAAGAAGAATTATTTTAGAAAAAATTTGTATTTATCATTAATTCAAGTTTAAAACTTGTATATACCTGAAAATAAAAGGGATGAATAATAAAATTATATTTAAAGAATACTATATAAATATTTAGGGACCATAAAAAGAAATAGTGTTGGGTTCAATAATCCCCTTACCTTAATTCCATCATAATCTGATTACTTTTTCTACTCATAAATAATAAACATAGATTTATTAAAACATTGATACATAAATTTATTATAGTATTTTATACAAAGATTTATCATTTTAATCATTTTATTATATTTCTTAATTTTTATTGATGAAATTTATTCGTTTTGAAATCATGTCTACATAAAAATTTCTTATTTCACATTGATTTCAATATTTTATGTCAAAGTCATTTATATACCAATATATTTAACTTCAAAAGAATAAAATAAATTTTAATAATTATTTATATATTATATATAATTAATAATATACATAAATGAAGGTGGTTATAATAATTGTCTTGATAATTTTTATATTGGTAGTTAACTAAGCTTTAATAGGACGTTGTTGAAAGAGTGGGAAATGTAAGTATGACATTTATATTTGTCATAAATATGATAATTATAGTAGGTTATGATCATGAATACAATGGTAAATTACTTAATAATTAATTTTATAGTATTTTTTGTGATTGGGAAAATAATAATGAGAAGAAGAAAACAGGGAAGAGTTAATAGAGTGTTACACTCTCCTTGGCATTGCCTCTTTTGTATGACACTATAATAGCCTTGGTGATTGGAGTTGGATTTCTCCAAAATGTTCATAACTATTCTATGGTTATTGATAGAGAGGATTTTCAAGGAGTTTAGGATTTGGAATGGGTTCCACCAGTGGTTTTCCAATGGAAGGGAGAGGTGTTATTTATTCTCTAAGGGAGGGGTATTTTTAGAATCAAATATTTAATAAAATATTATATCAAATGTAAAACATGTTATAGGGAATTTTTTACAATATAAATCAAATATTAATATAATATAATATGTTCAACACTGTAAAACCATTTTACAACTCTAATTTATTTATTTATTTAAAAGAAAATTGAAAAGAAAGAAAAACTGTTATTTTAAAGAATCACTTTTGACTATAGGTTTTGGAAAGTTATTTTTAGGTTTAAAATTTATGTTTATTTTATTTTAATCACTCATTTATGAAATAAAATATATCATGTCTGAAAAGAATGTTCTATAAAGGATTATGTCATTATTATATCATGACTAAATTAATTTAAGATGTAACCATTATTTGAAAAACAACATTTATACTATTCACCTAAAAATTAATGAATTTTAGAAAATTACCAAAAAATAAACCCTAGATAATTTAAGATTTATGATTTAAAATATGATACATATACAATAAAAAAAATTTCTAAAATATGTAATTTTAATTTCTAACATATAAATTATTCTTTTTACGAAATACTTTAAAATATAGTTTATTAAAAATGTGCTTATATTTTATATGAGTTTTTGAGTCATGATTTTTATTTTTTTATATTATAATATTTATATTTATTAAATAAATAATTTAAAATATTATTTTATTCAATATTTATTATTTTTTGATAGAATTCGTATTCCAACAATTAAAGTTACTATTCCCAATGGTCAGGTTGCTATTTCAACTATCAAATTACTATTCCAATGGTCACATTACCTCTTATAAATACATCATAATTCATTAATTCATTAATCACATTAATTGATCTCAAGGTTATACATTTATATTTTCTATAATGTTGACTAGTTTTGTAATATTTTTTTTCTATACTGTTATTCGTGGGAGGGACAATTCCAGTGGATTGGGGTGATCTTTTTTTTCCATTATAGATTTTTCATTATATATTTTTTGAACCCTTTTAATATTTTTAATTTTATTAGTTTCAGCCATTAATTAATTAATTTATTTTCCTTTCTGGAATAAAGTAATGTTCATTTCTCTACTTATTGTATTTGTATAATATAATATAAAATTATTTCAAAATAAAAATATCATTTATAAACTTTGTGTCATTACACTATTCTTCATTTAGAAATTTAATCTCTAGAATTTCAACTCATACTCTAGACTAAGAATAGATGAGGGTACTTTTGTTTCATTGTTTCTCATATTTTCCAATTCACCACGCCATACTTATGGTTCCTCCAAAACACTATGACAATGTGAGTTGTCTTACTACTTAGAATATTGTCTCTATAATCAATGATCTTCATTGGATACTCCTCAAATGAAAGGACATTTTCTATCAGTACCACCTCTAGATTTAGTAGATGTGAGGGATCCGATATATAAATCCTCAGGAGTGATATATGAAAATTTCATAAACATGAGCCATAATTGGTGGATGTGTAATATGATAGAACATTAATCTAATGAAATAAAGGATACTAAAGTGTCCAATGTACCACTGTCTTAGCCTCCCATTGATTCTAACCCACATGAATCTCTTCCATGGTGATATTTGAAGGAAAAAATTGTCTCCAACATTGAACTGTATGTCCCTTCAATGGTTGTGTGCATATATCTTTTAGTGAATCATTATAGCCATCATATACTGCAAGATGTATCGATCCATCTCTATCATCTCTTGAAGAAGATTCAGTCAATATAGTTTTTGTTCCCCAATATCATCTAAACAAGATGTAGTTTTACATCACTTCCCACATAGAGCTTCATATAGATCCATTTGAGTGATCGACTGGAAACTATTTTTTATGAGAACTCATCCAATTGAAGATGTTGATCCCATCATCATTTTAATTCAATTTAGAAGGCTAATAACATTTCCTTAGGCATATGAATATTCCTTTAAAATTATCCGTCAATTTGTGGGTGATAGGTGATGCTGAAATTCAATTCTATACTAATATAATGTTGAATTATTCTCCATAATTTATATTTGATCCTTTGATCATGATCAAATATGATAGAAATTAGTACCCCATACAGCCTCATCACATCGTACACAAATATCCTAAAAAGTTTTTCAAGTGAGAAATATTCCCAAATAGCAATTAAGTGGGAAGTCTTGGTGATTTGATCCTCCACAATACATATTGCATTATTTTCTTTGGATGTATTCAGTATACCTATGAAAAAGTACATTGTGACATTCTCAAATTTCCACATGTATATAGGCAATGGTCGTATCATCCTTTTGGACTTATTTCACTTTACATTAACTTTCTAATGTACTAAAAAACTTGAGATATACTCCACAATATCATTCTTTGTGTTGTCCCACCAGAATTGTTCTCAACGATCATGTTACATCTTGGTAATTCCACGATGGATGGAGAAAATAAGCTATGTGAATTATCCAATATATCCTACATTATCTCAGTTGATAAAGGCTCACAAAGAATCATTTTAAACTGAATTACACCATCATCTTAATTGTGTTACTCATAAATCATCCATTACTTTTCTTATTTCAAATTATTTGGTATCTACAAAACAACCCTTTTTTCATCCTTGATCATCTCATGGATATATGGTTTGATAGTAATTTGGGAAAGGAATGATTTATTACCAAATATTATAATTTTATGATATATCCTTTTCTTATAAAAGAAGATGTGTTCTCTCCAAATCCACATCATGGATAGAGTAATAGTTTATTTTCTTCTAAGAGCATCAGCTACTGTGTTTTCCATTCCAATATGGGAGTAAAATGGGAAATCATTATTCTTGATTAACTATATCCATCTTATTTGATGAATATTGAGATCATTATATGTTAATATGTACTTCAGACTCTTATGATTGTAATATATGTCGTAATTCTCACCATAGATATACTGCCATTGAATCATTAGAGTGAAGATCATTGATGTTAACAGCATATCATGCGTTGGGTAATTCTTCTCATGGATATTCAACTATCATGAGGAATAGTTGATCAATTTATCATTTTTCATGTGTATGCAACCTAATTTTTTCTTTAAATAATCACTGTATATCACAAAACCTTCTCCACCTATTGGTAGTGTGAGTACATGTGTAGTGATTAGCCTCTTCTTGAGGTCCTTGATTCATAACTCACATTTTTTCATCAAGGCTTACTTTACCCCTTTTCATCTTATCTTAGTTAGAGGGATTTAAAATCATTGGAAATTCCTCAAAAAATTTATGCAGTACTCAACCAATCCAATAAAAATATGCATTTTCATGATAATTGTAGGTCTAGGCTATTCCTCAATTTTATTTGTTGGGAAGTTTCCACAAAATTTACGTCAATTGTGATCACATTCTTCAAGAAGATGACTTAATACATAAAAAGGCATACTTGGTGAACTTATAATAAATCTTCACCTTCATTAATGTTTTCAGCACAATCCTAAGATTCTCTTTATGTTCCTCTTTTATCATAGAGTAAATAAGAATATTGTCGATAAATACCACAAAACAAATTCAAGGTAGTCAATTGAGACACTATTTGTAAAATCCATGAAGATTCTTGGGGAATTAGTAAGTACAAAGTAAATCCCTCAAAAATCATAGTGACTATACATTTTGGGGAAATTAGGATTTTTAATATCTTCCATATTTACCATAAATTGATGATATCTATTATGAATATCCACCTTTGAGAGGTTCTGATCTACTCGTAGTTGATCAAACAAGAAATCAGTACTTGGAAGAGAAATCATTTTCTTTATGGTGGTCTTGTAGAGATATCAATAAATGATAAAAAAACTACATTGATCCATCATTATTAATAAAAACTAGTAATGGAGAACCATAAGGTGATGCACTAGGGTGTATGAACCCTTTGGCCAAATTCACTTACAGCTGCTTATTTAACTCTTCCAGTTCAACTGGGGCCTTCTTATAGGGGAATTTGGAGATAGAAGTATCTCCTGGAATGAGCTCTATTGATATCACTACCTCATGATCTAGGGGAAGCCAAGGCAACTCTTCGATAAATGCATTAGTTTATTTCCTAACAATGGTAATTTACTCCATGTTGATACAATAATTTTACTCAACCATTTGGTAAGGGTATGCTTCATTATAATTCATTAAAACCCACCCATTTTTGGATTTTCCAAATGAGACTCACGATATTCCTTGCATTTTATAGGGGAATTGGATGGTTTTGTATGTGTAATGACATTTACTTTTCCTGATAATTGATGTGTTCTTTATATAATTATAGTGAATCCATACCCATTATAGAATCAAATTCCACCAAGGGATTTATTAAGATATTTTATAGAAGAATATTACCATATATGCCAACTGGAGAAGATTACAACACTTGACGGTTTTGAGGATTTGAGTGAAAAAGTATTGAAAACATGCAAGATATAATGTACCACATAGAACTAGAATCAAATAAAACATTTTCACTTTTTAGTGAATAGTATGTTAACATTATACGAATTAATTTTCAATATACACATCAGTATTAGTGTTGGGATGATCTTTACCTTACTCTATTTTCATTGGTGGATGTTGAAACTGATTACGCTCATGGACCCATGGTTTAGTGCACTATGTTGCATAGTACTTTTTATCTCTATAGTTGAAGCATTGAACCATGGGTGGTGCATTATAAGGTTCTTTACATTCCTCTATAATGTTGAGTGACATATTCATGCCTCTTAAACATTCATGATCTTGGTGGCCTTCTCCCTCACATTTGAATCATTTCCACATCCCTTTGAGACAATTCCCATGATTTTTATTCCATCATTTTTTACCCGTGTGTAGTTGGATCTTCTTTCCTCCTTTTTCATTTTACCCACCTACTTGAAACTCCATTCTTCTCTTTTTCTCTCCAACTACATGGGACCATTATTTTAACACCATCTCTATTTGAGAGTAAATCCAACCACTTCTTCATAACTCCCAATTTTTCAGATAGTAAGATACCTTTGAAGGATTGGTTTAAAAAATAAAAAATCAATATATTTTTCAATAATTGTTGATAAAAAATGCAAGGAATATCTTAAAACACTTTTTAAGTTTCTATCATAAGACATGATATTCTCACATTTCTATTTCATCAAGTCTATGAATTCTCCTTCCATATTTCGTTGAAGAGTTCTAGAGAAATTCTTTATATGAAATATTTTCCAAAAGTATTCACACACTATATCTTAAATGTCATACTTTATATAAACATTTTTATTAAATAACCACTATTTATCAACTTCTTCATCTAAAATATAAATGGATAGAGTCGCCTTATCCTTCTCTGATTAATGGATCAGAGAAAAGATCTTCTCCTTTAACTTAACCCACTATTCATCACCAAGTGGTTTAGAAGATCCACTAAATATCTATGGTCATTATCACATATAAGATTTAATATATAGTTGATATTTATTAGGTAAAAGAGGATTTTATACATGGTTTAGTTAATTAATAATAGGTTAAGAAAACTAGGTAAGCATTTCCATGAACTTTTGAGCTCCGTCTCCCATAGATTTAGGAATTTATTTTGGGAAATAATTTAATTAGACCTCACACATATTGTTGGCATAGTTTCTCATAGTTCCCAACATTTTATAAAATATAAATGTTTTGACCAAATTGTATGTTAACAATTTTTGAATAATAGTTTATTCTATTTCATAATTAACATCAAGGAATATCTTATGGGATCCCAATGTTTATCCTTTTCTATACAAAAGTCTATTGGATATTTACATATAACTAGTATTATCCTATGATTTTTCACTAAATTTATCTAATCCATGTATCCAAATTAAATAAATCATTCTCTAATACCATCTATAATAACCATATTTTTTCTTATATAACTATTACATCCTTGTTAAGGGTAACAAAATTATAGAGATACAAATCCAGGATCAAAATATCTAATGTTTTGGGAAAATTAGGCTTGTAAATAACATGAACATAATAAAACATAAACATTTTATAGCTCGATATTCTTTATATTATTTATGGCCCTCATTTTCTCTTTTGTACAAGTAATCAAATATAGATATACATCAATTAAATTGGTGAGATAAAAGTTCAGTAATAGGATGCACAATGGACATGAATCAATATAACATGGGTGACAATAACCATCATCATAAAATAATAAGAATATGATCATCATAAATAATATAAGGGGGATATTTTATAAGGTCATTGTATATGGAAGTTAATAAAAATGAAACATCATGTCTTAGTGTTCATGTACCACACATAGTTGTAAACAAAGAAAGCATCATGTTTATGTATAACATATGTGCATAATCAAAACATCATCATTGTGAAAAAATAGGCATCATGTTTAGGAATAATACCCATCATCTCATGAGATAAATCACACTACCAAATGAATTATAGGGCTATATAATTCTGGTCCCACCCTTCATATCATAACATTTAAATAATAATACATATAACAGAGAACATATTACGATCATTGTTAGGAATTAATCAATGAAATGGAATGGGTTTCATAATGATATCATCTTTCATGATATCATCAATAATCTTCGGGTTCCCAAATTAAATGGTGTAAAAACATATTTGGCCTAATTTTCATAATTATTTAGTGAATAAGAAACAACTTAATATGAGTTAAGATATGTTTTGGAAAGATGATTTATTTTAGAAAGTCTTTGTATTTCCATCAAATCATGTTGGAAACATGTATATCAAAAAAAAGAAGATGGATGGATAATTAAATCATATTTAAGTAATATTAGAAAAATATTTCTACCAAATAAGTGACAAAATAGAGATAACCCTAAGAATGTTTGTTGGGATTAAGAATCCCCTTACCTTAATTCATATCATATTTCATCGCTTTTGCGCCTCCTGAATAATAAACATAGATATATTATAACATTGAAACAGAATTAAATTAAATTAATTTTTTAAAATATTTATCAATTATAATAATTTTACTATATTTATTAATTTTCACTGATGAAATTGATGTATTTTGATATCAAGTTTTCAAAAAAAAAACCATTTCCCTTTGATTTCCCTATTTTTTTCATAATCAATTATCAAAATGTATAATAAACTCCAGAAGCATATAATACATGTAATTAATTTTTTTATTTATTATATATAATTAGTAGTATTCATACCTAAAGTTATTTATATCAATTCTATTCATAATTTTTTTTATAGGTGGTTAATCGACCTTGAAAAAGTCGTTATTGAAAGAGTAGGAAAGGGAAGTATGAAATATGTATTTGTTAAATATGATAATTTAAATAGGTTATCATCATTATTATGATGTTAAACTACTTCATAATTAATTATTTAGTATAGTTTTATAAATTTAATTAGTATAAGAATATCAAGATAAAGAGAATGTGGAAGTGTTAATATGGACTTACTCTCTCCTTGATGTAGCATCTCTTGTATGAAATTATAACCCCCATGGTGTTTGGAGTTGGATTTCTAATGAATTTTCCCAAGTATTCTGAGGCAATTTAAGGGATGGATTTCTAAAAGTATAGTATTTGTAATGGGTTGGATGAGTGGATAGACAAGGTAAGGTAGATGGATTATTTATACTTATGGAGAGGTTCATTTTTAGAATAAATTACTGAATAGAATATTAAATCAAAGGTGAAACATGTAATATTATTTTGTTTAAAATATAAATAATATATTTATATAATATAATTTGTTTTAGAAATTAATCCTCGATTATAATTTTAATTAATTAGTTTATTAAAAATTAATGTGGAATAAACGATTTTTTTTATTCTATGGAATCACTTTTGACTTTTGGTTTTTGAAAAATCTTTTTAGATAAATAATTTATTATTAATGTATTTTAATGAATAATTTAAGAAATAAAATATATCATGTTATAACATTAAGTTATATAAAATATTAAGTCATTATTACATCATGAATGAAAAAATTTAAGATGTAATGATAATGTGATAAACTGTATTTTTACTATTTACCTGAAAATTAATGTATCTCTAAAAATTACAAAAAACCGCCCTTTGAAAATATCAACATGATGATTTCAAAAAAATATATTTATCTTATCATAATAAATTTCAAAAACAAGTAATTTTATTTTTTTAATATAAAAAATTATGATTTCTATGAAATAATTTCAAATACAGTTTAATAAGTATGTGCTAATACTTAATTAAGTATTTAATTCTTTTGATCTCAAGGTTATTCATTTCTAGTATCTATAATTTTTATTTGTTAAATAATATTTTGTTTCTTTTCAATAGTATTATTTGTGGGAGGGATAATTCTCCCAGATTGGTCTAATCCATATTTTTCCATTTTTTATTTTTTATTTTCTGTCCCCTTCAAAAATATTTTTAATTTTATTGGTTTTAGTATTTGACTAATGTAATTATTTTCAGTAATGTAATAAATTATTATTTGTTTAATGATTCATTGTATGTGTTTAGTATAAAAAACATTTATTTCATAAAGAAAATATCATTTATAAACTTTGGTTCATCACGCCATGGATGAGTTGATTCAATAGACATCATGCCCTCTTTTGGACTGTTACCCATTAGTATAACTTTATTATAACCGACATACACTTTAAAATATATAGATTAAGATTTATTTTATAGGAAAACAACATAATTAACATAAATTTGTAAATAAGGAATGATAATATTATTCAACATAACCAGAATTAAACCATGAAGTTAATCACTAAAATAAGAAGGAATTTAGAATCTATTCATGGTTTAAAACCATTTAATGGGTGTGATTCTTGACATGAGAAAATAAATAATAATGTTCTTTTAAACTACGCTGACATAAAACATTGAATTTCAAAGGGAACTAAAAATATGTATAAGCTCAAAAGTTTAAAAAAAATTAACTTCGAATATATGTAAGGAAAATATATAAAAAACTAAAAAATGTATATAATAATAATAATTCAAATAGGTATAATAGGAAAGTGAATTCATAAATAAAAAGTCATGAATGGGGTTTAGAAGATCCCCTACCTCACATCGTAATACACTATACTGTTACACTTAAATTGTTGAATAATTAAATTATGTTAATTAAATATATACCTAGTAACATTATTCATGTATATTTTATATTAAATGGTTCTTTAACTGTTATATATTATTTTTTATAATATATTTTTCTTTCCAACATTAGTAACTTGAGGTTGTTCGATCAATTTTTCTACAAAACCTTATGTATGTTGACCATGGTTGAAAGGCATGTAAAATAGATTAATAATATCCAAAATATTAATATTTTAGGGACATATTATTATATATATATAATATAATTTTAAACCCAACCATGATTTGTGGTGATGAAAAATGAAACTCATTTCTTGTGGAAGTGATAATCTACATGTATACATGATTGATGATTCTGTTTATCAATTAAAATACATGAATGAAGGTACAAAAAAAATTTGACAATGAATAATGGTATTTTTCATATATATATATATCATATTTAATCTCCCATGATATCTATTTTCCATCCATTAATGGTGATGTTAAAAAATGAAAGATGTCATTTTTGTAGGTTGTAGTCCATTCAACACACAAAGAATAAATTTTGATTTCTTAGGTGATGAAGAGGAATAAATAATGGTTATTACACTAATATAAAAACTTATTAGTATGATATTGATATTTATGTCATTATATTTCTCTGTATATAAGATATTTGAAAGATAAATTTCAAGGATTTCTGATTTTAAAGAAGGTTAAAAATATTTAAGAGACATGATCTTTTCTTTAAGATTTCCCATGAAGTGAAGTCCTTAAACTAAATTATAGAGACCAAGGATTGATGTTTATAAAAGTAAATCATGGAAAGAAATATTGGGAGGATTTTAAATTTATATTCTAATGGTACGTGTAAACATGTACGGGTGAAAGTTATCCCCTATTAAAAATTTGAAGAAAATGGAATGTTTGAAAATAGCCTTTACACTTCCATGAAATAAATACGCTATCACATAGTCAATGACTCACAAAATTTTTTTATAATGGATTTTAGGGTGTTATTGTTTCATGAAGTACACAACCAATAAACATTAGCCCTATTCTAAACATGATTCATGTAAAATCGGAGAGTGACAAAGGGTTAACTGACTAAATGATATGACTCATGTCAACAAAGTGCACCTTTATTTTTGGGAGTCTATATGATTAGAACTCCATAATTAATCATGATTGGAATTGGTCAGGATGGTTTACCTTTTTGGAAATTTTCCTAGGGTGTATGTGAGTGAGGATGTAGCAAACTAGAAAGAACTTCTGTTGGACTGTGGGGATAGTCACTAGTCTGATCAGACTTTCAAGCACATGGGTCGACCAAATTGTGGGGACCATGTGTATACTAGAAAATTGGTGGTACCAGATGGACCAGGAACTGACACCCATGTTAAGGCAGGGTTCCTGTGATGTAATCTGGGCCTAGTTGTTACAATTTATGTCTTATACCATAGTTTTTTACATTTCAAAATATTGATTTTTTTATTTAGTTATTTTTTTAAGTAAGTAATTTATTTTTTATTTAGAATCATATGATAACCACTATCACAATTTTTTGATTTCAGAATATTTTTAATCTCCATTCAGTATGATTTATTTTTAATTTTTTATAAAATCAATTTTTAATTTCATATATAAAATAGTTAAAAATAGGTTTTGTATAAAAATTACTTTTAACATTTATGTATTATTAAAATTACATTGTAATCATTACTTATTCAATGAATATAAATGTAACTATATATAGGTTTAAATATCAATTAGATTCACAGTTTAAATTAAATAAATTTGATTTGTTAAATTAAAATTATACAATATTAGTAAAATAATTATATTTAAATAATATTGTTTTATCGTTATCATAGTTGTTAACACTATTTATACCAATATTGTATTTATGAATGAAAATTATATTAAAATTGTTGAATAATATCAACATTTTGAACTATAATACGAAATAAATTTTGTTTTATTTAATTCATAAAAGTGGTATAGTATATTTTTTAGAAGTGTATAAAAATAGTTTTATGTGTGAAATATCACCTCAGTAACAAAAATTTTAAACAAAAATTTTATAAATTCAACATTATAGTTTTAAATGAACTATATTACATATAAAAAATATAAAAAATATATATAATTTTTTATAATCATTTATTCTTTTATTGTACTATAAAAGTGTTATTTTTTCCATAAATGGATATTTTTTCAATTCACCTAAAAATAAATTATTTTAGAATAAACCCAAAATTATTATTAAAGCTAAAATTAATATAATAATAAAATAAGTTAATTTAGTTATTTTAAAATTACATATTTATTATAAATATAAGAATTTAAAATTTAGTCACTACTATCAATTTCCATTAATTTAAAATAAATAATGGTCATCTTAAGTAAATCAATTTTGTTGAGGTTTCATGATTCCATGTTTAGGCCATTATTTCATTTAACATAAGATACTCCCAAAAATTCTAATTTAGGGGAAATAATCACTATTATATTAGGTTGTTATAGAGCGGTGTCCCATTCACAACAATTTTTTGGATGGGTTATAATGAACTCCTAGATATAACATATGATGTTCAAAATCATCCTTGTTCAGTGACATATTGACAATATCTACAACTTGAATTATTTAATAAATATACCCTAATTTCATTAAATATAGACCAACCTTTACCTTTATTAAATGATCATTTATCTTTATTTTCTAAGAAATTGAATTTTGTATTCCATTTTTTCTTATATTTACAGAACTTTAGTTATAATATTTTGTAGGGATAAGTGGTTTCACGTTAATACTATTTTCATTAACCTATTGTTTCATCCATATCAATTGAGTATAACTATGAGTAGTTGTAATATAATCAAATTCCAAGATTATTAAGGATATGATATCTTGATTATTCATCATCCATGAAATTAAATAACTAGACAAAAATAATATACCACCTAAAGTTTACATTCTATCATCTACTGAACCTTCCCAGTGAACATCAATGAAGAAGAATAACATACTATGAAAAACTATAATAAGATAGACCAAATTGTAATATATTGTAGATATATAATAGAATTCTATTCACATCCATCATAATTTTTTCCTTAGGAAACATTGATTCAATTCCACCTAACACAAAAAAAAGTAACAATTCATGTGGGTATTAAGTAAAAAACATGTAAATGATATTTTTATACTCCATAAAAACATATTTTCCTTGTTTATCTTTTGATATATTCATCCTATTAACCGATGGTTTAGTCATTGGATTATAATTCTCCCTATGAAACCATTTTATAACCTCATAAGAATATTAATATTTGGATATAAGCATCATTTTAACCTATTTAATAAACTCCATGCCAAGGAAAAATGATAATTCGTCAGTTATAGAAATAACAATTCCACACCTCAAAAAATTTTAAAACAATTTACATTGGGTATCATCTAAGATTCAAAATTCGTTTCCATGAACATATATATGAACTATTATCCACTCTCATTTACTCTTCTTAATGTATAGGTTTTGATCAAAGCCTATTAAATGAAAACCAATATTCATTATATAGGGGTATAGCCTTGAGTTCTATGAGATTTTTCATTGTATTAATCTATAAAATGTTTTATTAATCTAGAACACTATTCTTTCATCATACTCAATGTAAAATCTATCCAATTTCTCAATATAAACTTCCTCTTCAAGAACACCATTCCAAGACCAATTTATATACATTGAATCCATTTTTCACTTCCATATCAAAAAATAATATTATGGTTTCATGTTATGATATATATAAGAATATTTCATATATATATATATATAGTGCCTAAATATGGGATTCCATTTTCATACAAGTCGAACAATTTTTATATTAAACTTTAATTTTTCATTTTGGTTTTTTTGAAAATACCATTTAATTATGATCACACAATTATTTTCTTTCCTGGGAACAGCATCCAAGGTCTTATTCTTTACGATTTTTTATGCCCCTCATGTATTTATTTCACCCAACACTCACTCATAAAATAATTTTCATTAGATTTTATTTCTATATAATTTATGAAAAAATAATACTACTGAGCCTTCTCATTCTTCTTTGAACTAGTGATACTGATCCCCCAAAATTTTATTCACAATAATTTATAACCTTCCAGGTTTCTATTTAATTTCTTTTATTTATTCTATATTTTGTTAGTTATTATATAATTTATCTATTTCTTTTATGTCCATTTTTATTCCAATTAGTGTCATACTTAATCTTCAATTTCAATTTATAAAATAGTGTTTTTTTATAATTATGATCATCATGTTTTATAATCTCATCATTTTCAATCTTGGTAAGATCATGGATTTTGAAAACTTTTCAAAGACAAGTGTTTAAATAACAATAGGAAATTCTCTTAGATGAATATATAAGTTATATTCCTTAACATTAATGAGATTTAAACATTATATTTTTAACCTTATTTATATAAAGAAATTTCTTCCAAATAATCATATTTATTTTATTGTTGGCTTCTTATCATTCAAAATATTATTGGGGGATTTATCCCCATTTGGACATAAGAAATATCGAATTTATATGCATTCCAAAGTGATAAGTTCCTCTTTATAATGCAATTATTGTAAATTTCCTTATATGAGAATTATTCAATGTGTATTATTTATTATTATATTCCTTTTCTAAATAACTCCATTTTGTTAAGGAATTTTTACTACTGGTGTATTCTATCAAATACCATGTTAATCTAAGTGTACTTCCACCTATATTTTTAGAAATTCAATATCATTCCCAGTGTGGAGGTTTTAGATCATTACACTAAGAATAGTTTTAACTTATATATTGTATCCATTGATACTATTGAACACCACTATTTTTGGGGTAAAGACCATAATCCATTACTTCCTAATGAAATCATCAACAAACAGCACATAGTATCTTTTTTCCATCTAATTATTTAGGTAACATAAGTACAAAAACATCCACATGAAATATCTATAGTATTATTGATGTTCATCATTTATTTATTTATTTTGTAGGACTTAAGAATCGTATTCCCCTTTTGAAAATAATCACATGCATAATAGTAGTCACGTGTGATGTTGGGGATATCTCGAGCAACATAAATATTCACCAAATTTTCCTTTTATTTTTGACTAAAATGGTAATGGATTTTATGCCAAAAATTTATTTCCTTTATTCTTGGATAACATGGAAAAAATCCACTTTAACAATTAGATAATGATTTTCCTTATTTCTTCTACCTTGTAAGAAGACTGTTCTATCTATTTAATTTATAGTTTAAAAAATCTTATTAAACTCAAACACATGCCCTAAGTTATAAAACCTTTTAACACATAATTAGTTTTACCAAAGACCATCAAAAAGAAAAAATCCATTTATATACTATTATTTAATACGACTTTGGATTTCTCATAATCAAATATTTTTAGCCCCTCATCCTTATAAAATAAAATGGCTCCATTGTTATTTTATTTCATATTTCTGATGAGATCTTTATTTCCCATCATATGGTAAGTGCACCTAGAGTTTCTAATAAACATTATAAACATGTCCATTTCTCTTAAATTAATCTAAACAACATTTAACTTATTGTTTATTTCCATCACCCTTGATTCTTAATAGCGTTTTATGACATTTAGTGAGGCTATTTATCATCTATATTCATGGAATATTAATTATCCTACTAAGTTGAGAATATATTCTTAATTGTAAACATGTTTGATGAAGATTCTAATGACTACCGCCTATTTTTCTAAATCTCATAAATATCTTTCTTTTACGTCTTAAACTCATAATAAATCAATATGTTCCAAAAACCTTCATATAAAATTTAGTAACCATTAAAATTATTATATTATAAAGAAAATATATTTTTATTATTTTTGGAACTATTTCTCTTGGAGATATATCTTTGAAATAGAACATGAATATTGGTTATGTCCCAATATTCCATGATAATAACATCCTTTTTCAGTAACTACCACTCATTTTTTTTCTACATTGGTGTGGTTTGTTGAGAGTTCTGAAGTTCCACCTTCCTTAGAAGTGTTGATGTTTGGGGTTTAGTGAAAATAGTTGCTGTTTTAATATTATGATCAAACTCCATGATATATTTTCATTAGTTATTGATATGATACACATGTTTCATTTTCACAATATCAAAAAAAAATTCCTTTAGTTAAATCATTACACTTTTATAGGGAAGATATTATGGAATTCCAAAATATCATCCCTAGAGTGAGGTGTCTCTATTATTCTTCACAAATTCAGAATCATTACATGACTTCTCCTTCCAAATCATAAATCCTTATGAATATATTATTTAATTAGTTTTTTAACCCAATGGTGATTTTGGCCTGGTCCTCAGTCTCAAAATCGAAATCAACATCTTCATTGAAATTTCAAGAATTTTCTAAGATAATTTTTTCAATTTTTATCTTTAGTATTGATGACACTTCTATCGTTCATTTCATATAAATATTAGAGACACAAAGTACTCCATCGTCATTTTTTAATTTTTCCATCAATATCTATATTTCTGATATGTCCACAAAAATTATTATTTAAATATCAAATCTTACTTTGAGTTCATTATTTACAACATCCTTATCATCAACATTTCATATGTCGACAAAAATATCAAAATAATATTCAAAGGTATATTTATAATTACTGATATCACCCACCTTGATTTCTTCCAATATTTATTCTTCTTGATAATGTAGTTTATTTATCAAGAAGAATCATTATTGTGAACC
Organism: Viscum album; assembly: GCA_963277665.1. Taxonomy (NCBI): domain Eukaryota; kingdom Viridiplantae; phylum Streptophyta; class Magnoliopsida; order Santalales; family Viscaceae; genus Viscum; species Viscum album. Next base: position 838,603,740 of record OY728125.1, on the reverse strand, counting down.
AGTACAGCCTTTAAAAACATTTTTTGTTTTCTTCAGTGACACATATTCTTTATAATCCCTTTTAGTTTTATTAGAGAATAATAATATTAGATATATAACCTTTAAACATATAAATAGTGTAATTGTAAGTAGGACATTTATTTTTTCCCTCTTCTATGGTTATATGATTAATAGTACAATATTAGGTCAACTTCTTCCTATTTAGAACAATCCTTCATCATGATTTTCTTTATATCATTAATAGAAAATTATTGATAGCACTTTTTAGTGATGAAGTAATTATCATCATTCCACATTTCATATAAAATGAGGGTACTATAATAGTTTTCTATTAACTTATCCTTTGGATATTTTTATTATAGAATTAAAAAAATTTAAATACAATTATGAGGATGTCTTATAGTGCTTTTCTATAATTTTATCATCTTTGAGATCCATACTATGACTAAAAAATTCTTCTATAGGATATTTGTTTTGATCAAATAAATAATAAACCATATCATTTAGACTCATACTCAATTCATCTAATTTATTAAATAAAACATATATCTTTGGACATTAATCATTCATGTATCCATAATTGATATTAAAATTATTTTTTTCACATATCTTAAGAAATATTTCATGAAATCACTTTGGTATAAATAGGGTTTACGATAGTTTTCCATTGATCATTAGTATATTTGTCACCTGTATTAAATTATTAGTTATTTTTTTTCAACAAGGAACTACTCTATATATATTCTGAAATTCTATTCATTTATATCATATAGATGCTCATTCCCAATGATCAAAATTACTGCATCATTTAGTTCTTCCATATTTAAAAAATATCTCCTTCAAAAAGATCAATACAGATGTTCTTTATAATCATTTTCATTCTACTAAATAATAATAATTAATACCAAAACCATATATATAATACCACTTGTTAGTCCATATCATGGAATATACCATGAATTTGTTTGTTTGGGGGGAGGAGGGAAAATCATGGTATTGTAAATTGAAATTTCCCATTTATGATGATATTTAACTAACTTTTATAGAGGATTTATATTCTCTTCCTTAATAACTCTCTTTATAAAATAACATATTAATGAATGAACTGATGTGTTTTACTTGTTTCACCTGATTCAGATAATCCATAAAGAACACATGAAAATACCATAAGGATTGTCTATTTAAATAATTAAGTATAAAAGGAAACTAAGAAAGAAAATATAAATGATATATAACTATAAAAAACATGTCTTTCCGAAAACCTATATATTAAATTACATTAAGATACTTTATCCTAATATCATATAAAACTAATCAATGGTTCTCCATAATAGAAAAATATATACTTGTTCATTACGGTTTATGTGAATGTTGTGAGAAACAAATTCATTAAAATTCTCCAAGGATGTCACCTATATATGAAATAATATATATATATATATATATATGAAATGAAATATAATTTTTAAAAAAATCATGTTAGTTTAACAAGTGTTATACAAGTCTACACAACACTTTCCCTAACCTGCTTTGACTAATACAAATAATATATATATATAGTTTAATCTAGATGTATTCAGGATAAGAAAATATTTACATTAATAAATATTTATTCCAACCCACATAATATAGGGAAAACATCTAGAAAATGTTTATCATATTTCCAATCCCATGTATCTAACTGGATAAAGATCCTTTCACTTATTTTCATTCACCCAAGGACTAGAGATTGATAAGAATCTATAAGGTAAAACTCCAAAATCAAACTCATTGGGCCAGACACCATACTAAACTCAAAATTTCATTAACATGGATAAGAAAATATATAGGAAATTTGTCTGAGTAAGGTTTAATAATTGTTGAGAATCTTTATAAAAACACAACAATGAATGGATTCACATAACCATAATCATAGAGTTGAGAAACTATAAATGATTTTAATTATATTTAATATTCTCATAATTTTTAAATAATGATCACATGGTATATGTTACATTACACACTAAGTCCGAATTCTCTATATTTAAACCATATGAATATTTTTATTCACAAATATGCTACATTAACATAACACATATAAAATAGAAACAATGCATGAAAAATATAAACCCATATCATATCTATCTTTCAAAAACCCATCCATACCTAGTTCCTAATAAGAATATAACATCAATAATATCTATATTGATTCAATTCCATAAATTCTATCTTCTACACATAGCCTATTTCCATAAACCATACCGGTGAAAATTCGAGAACCATCTCATCTTAACTTGTCTATCAACTGTAATTCCCTGTTCTCAATTTTCTTAATCTATTTTCTACCACTTCACATATAACTAAAACATATTAATGATCAAAAGGGACCCTAATACTTTATATTTTATTACTTATAATGATCTCACAATCCTATGATTATTCAAATATTTGATTATTTCTATCAACACAACCACACTCTATGAAAGTGGGAAACACACATCCATAACCAATCATCCTTCTTGTATTGAGTTACTATATTCACACACACCAGATAATACATGTAATTGTTCATATTAAATGACCATTCCAAACATCTCCCAATTCCCATATCATAGGGTGAAAAAATTTCATGTGAAATTTTATTCTCACATTCGCAACATAGTGAACCTTAGCACAACAATGATGAATGGTTACATCATGAAACCACTATATTTTATCCAATCACAATGATACCTAGTGATAAAAAATATATTAATTTTATATTACACTAGTTACCTCTAGTTTTATCTTATTTGGATGCGTTTTAGGGTTAAATAACCCTAATAATTATCCTTATTAATGGATTTCAAGGTTAGACACTTATTAGAACCAATACCCATGAAATCAACTCTTTGGGAGTCCTTTACTAATGCCACTAAGGACGATCCAAGGAGACTCACAAATTTATATTTGGATTGAGAACCTTTTGAGGTCTATTGAGAATATCATATAGTGATTTTCCATAAAAATATAATCATTGATTTCCTCTAGAGTTTTGAAACCACATATTCAATTTTAATCAATTCCTAAAAGGATCTATACTAGTATCTTATTTAATTTAAACCAACAAATTTCTTATAAAGACATATCAAATACAAACCCCTATGGTTGAATATTCAAATACATGACTACAAAATATATGGTTATATATTAAAGTGACCAACCACCTTATTAATAAAGTTACAAATCTATCTTCTAAACTCATATAAAATTATAAGTTCCCCATATTTAGTCCCTTAAATCATTTAATATGTTTTCATAATGAATAATAAATCATTAATAAATTATAACCAATTTCATTTAAGTTTAAAAATTATTCAAAATAGGGGTAAACCCAACAAATCAACACAAGTGTCTCCCATGGTTGAAATATAATGAGAAAATTGGCATGAATATATGAATCTTTAACATGAAACAATAAAATGACCCAATTTACAATTTCATTTTGAAAATAAATTTCACCATTTCATAGAAAAATAATTAAATAATACAAATTGGGTCCTTAACTTAGGTTAAAGAGAATGTGAGAAATTTTATTCATTATCTTTCATCAACCCCTTATCACTAAACAAAAAAGTTTCATGTTTTCGGAAGGATTTCCTCATTATTTAAATAAATAAATTAATATCCATAAGCTAAATCCCCTAAAACCTGTAAGAGGAAAAGGGGAAAGATAACTAAAGGAAAAAAATGGAGGTATTTCATTGAAATGTTTCAATAAAAAAACTCTACTTAAGACCATGATAAATGGATAAAACAAAGAGATTAATGTTGGGGAATATTTTGGAATGGTTTGACCAAATTCCCTCCCAAGATTATTACATGAGTAAAAAATGAAGGGGGTATGACCATGAAATTAAGTATCTACCTCCACTGATGAAAAACCAAAAAGAACGCCACTGCGGACCTAGTTCCCTGTTGGAAACCTAGTGTAGGTCCAATAATTAGATAATGGGAATCATTGGGGAACATCCCCTTCTAGAGTTTTTGTTATTTATTAGGTTCCTTGCATCAGAAACCTATTTGTTTCCCATATCCAATTTTAACTAGGAGGGCAACCGTGACCAATAATTTCTCGTTCAATAACACCTAACTCTCTCAATCCTTCAAAAAATCAACCACTAATTGTTACTTAATAATTTTTAACTCAATATCAAAATTTAATTCAATACTCTCCCTATGTCCAATACATTTGAATTTTAATATTCTCTATGTTAACCAAAATATAATAGTGTGGGTCTTTATGAAGTCCCCACCAGAGTGTTTCTTACACCTATAATTATCAATGAGGCCCATTTAATTCTCAATTTATCCATCGAAATCTAATACCACCAATTGACCTAATTACAAACTAGATATGATCCTTTATACATCTACATCAGATACTACTAAGTGTATTTTTATTTCTATCTCTATTCCAAAAAAATCATACTCATAATTAATCTAATGAATGATATATTTAACAACAATACGTCATTTCTATATAATATTTTTTTGTGAAAACCACCAATCAGGACTCTGTTACACTGATTAGCTAGAGAATATGTGATTCTTCTTCACCTCAAGCATAGATACCTTACATGATCCAATATTTTTATATCTAGGTGACATTTTTAAGAACAAATACATATTTTAATATCTAATCAGTTCAGTAATTTGTTTTCTTAATCCAATCTTCTAGTACTTTCCTTTTCAAATATATGAGACATACATGGTCAATCCATTGAATTATATCGCCTATCAATCAGTAGGAACCCTAAATTTTCCATTAAATTTCATATAAATTTTGATTCTTGTATATAAAAAAAAATTATGGGATTTTTCTACATATACCATAGTACCCTGGGAGACAACAAATTCAACCAACATAACAATTTACCTCGGTTTAGAATTAGTCAACGATCTTGACAAGGAATTATATAGGGTACTCTCCAAGATAGTCTTACCAAAGACTTGGTCTCATAGACACCATCTTACTAGACTATCTATATTCCATAAGAATTACTAATCATGAGCCCCACTCATCAATCTCCTCTAATATAGACACATAAATCATGTTCTTAGGTCATATGACATTAATATATTTCAATCGCCCTTTTATTACTCTTTCTAAATCATGGAAGTAACTTCTAAACATCCGAATTCATAATTCTATAAGAACCTATCACACTACATTTATTAAAATGATACTAAACATATCATTTTGGATCATAACTATTATCCTCTTCTACCTCAAGCCCATTTTACAAAATACCACATATCCCATTATAGAGTCCAACGATGACCTACTACCATTTTTCTCACCCCAAATGAGATATTCCTTTTATCCATTAAAATCTATGTGTATCAAACTACCTTTATATCATTATATTTATAACCATATAAATTTACTATTATTCCGAGAATTAAAATAATATTCTCAATCATAGATTCAAATATATTGACACATCATTAAAATCCCACTATCCCCTATTTATTTCAATGATTTTATCGAGATATGTGAAATAATAACTCCTACCATCCTTTTACTTTAATATAATAACTTTTAAGATTTCTTATAATTCATAATAGTATAGCTGAAATGGTAGTATTACTAAGGTAATACAGATTAGAGGCACTACCTTCCCACATAGGATGTTACAGGAGTGACTAAAAATTATGAAACGTTTATCAAATCCAAGGTATCTACTAGATTTTAATTTCTAAATGATTCATATATAACTACCATAAAAAGTATTCCATCAAAAATTCTAGGTTTGAAGAACCTTTCTAATTATGATCCCATTGATATTCTTAACATTCCTCCCACGAATTTCTTCTTATCACTCTGCTTAATCAACAATGGAATACATTTATTTACCATGCCAATTTATATCAATAAGGTTAATATCATTCATTGTCTTAACTATGGTTATAATGATAAATCCAAATTTAATTTATACACTATAATAATTTTCTAATATCAAATAATACTACATAAATCACCAAATATGTATCTATTTGTAATCTAATTAAGTGAATGGATAAGAAAAACCAAATTCACTATCTCAGTATGTTAAAGCCTAAAAATATAAATAAAATATACTTATGCTTCCTATAACCTATGTTTCAACAATATATATGCTTATTAATAGTAATATAACTAATCACTTGACTTTAGGGAACATTGAAACAAGTAACTCACTTTACCTGGCTTGTGAGGTTCAACGATCCCAAATACCGATGACCATGAAAAACTATTTGAATAGTAGATACAACAAACATACAACTTCCATTATATTTACTCTCATTATTAAGAGTTATATCTCACAAATCCAATAAAATATTAGTAACACCTCAACCCACTTGAGGGTATCTAACTAACCAAAACCCCCCATGTTGAAATAATCCAACCATATACACACCCTTCCTATACAAAAAATACCATATGTACCTAATTTAGATATCTGCCTACAATTTGGAAATAATATATAATTTGAGTGAATATAATAAATATATAAAAAAACTAATAAATGAGTTTAACCACAAGAATTCAATTAATTAATGCACCAATAATATTTCATTCAAGAAAACACCAAATAACATATTGTTGAAATGTTTATTAATCAAAACCGAAGAACCCAAAAGATTTTTTTGATGTATTCATTATTGATAAGTATATAAATATGTATTTATGTATTAGGTTATGGAGTAATATCTGAATAATTTTAATAAAGATACTATCCTTGATAATGGGAATGAATATATGATACCTTGGGGAACATTTATATTATGTTTTAAGTAAGTATTATAAAAATTAAATGATTTTATTGATGGTTTAAAAAAATCATGTAAAAGTTTTCTTAAAAATGAAATTATGGTATATAATAGTTTTTAATGAGTTATAAGGAGATTTATATTGAAAAGTTTAACAAATAGGTAATAATGGAAAAAATAACTAGTTGACATTTTCAAAATAAATCCTCAAAGTATTGATTTGAGGCTAGTGAATAAAATATTTAATATCACTTAGTTTAAAGATTGGAGAATAAATTAATTTATTTGGAATTGAAATATAAAATAAATCTTCATTAAATAATTAAAATAATGGTTATTATGCTATAATTCATTGATGATTATGATTAATGATATTACATAATAATCAAATAATTTTAAAAGTAATTAATTTTGTTATAAAGTTATTTGAAGACATTTTGAGTAGATTTGGGAAACTTCAATGTATGTTCAGAAAGTAAGAAATTATATAGGTCCAAAATATTATAGTTCATATGGTAGAGTTATGAAAAATGGAGATGAAAATAAATGAAAAATTACTAAGGCAACCAATATTCTTAAGGGAAATCCAGAATAAATAACTAGAAAATTAAATGGTGATTATAATTTCACTAGTTTAATAATAATGATTTCAAAAGGATAAATCTTGAGTAAAATTAATATTTTTAGAGGTCCTATATAACATTTTCTATGTCCTATAAGATTGACAATTTTTATTGAATTATTTTGAGAAGAATATTCCCGAGCATGCTAGTTGAATTATGTGTATATTTCATAAACTGAGATAAATTGATAATAATTATTAATAATTTTAGTTATTAATACCACTATAGTTACATAATTGAGGAAAAATAGAATATTTTTAGAACATGGGATCATAAACCTATGTTGTATTTGAGGTAATATTTGAAGAATCAAAATATTCATATGTATTTATGGGTTATCTGTAGAATTTAAATATAAAATATATTCAATTCATCCTAAATATAAAATTTTAAAAGAATTAAGAGAAAAAATAAGTGAAAATAATTAATATAACCAAATGAAACATTTTATTGCAACAATTTTATGAGTGTTGAGGAAGAAGGAGAATATGGTCATTTTTTGAAGTGAATATCAAGAGCATCAATTTATACTAATGAAGAAGTAGATATGATTTTAGAAACCATTTCTTATAGAAAATTTATTATAGAATTTTAAGGATTCATGAGATACTAGTTTTTTAAGATAATTTTTGATTCATGTGTTGAGGTAAGAAAAAAATCAGATTCTATGTAATATCTAGGAACATAGATATTTATGGAGACAAACAGGTATAAAGAGAAATAAAATATTAATTACAAGTAAAATTCACTATTTGAAAAAGAATATATTTACATATTGATTTTATGAACTCCATTATGGATTATAGATCGTTATAATTAGTGGAGTGAATTTTAGAAAATTGGTTGGAATTGGAATAATATCTAATACCTATCCAGATAAGGAAGAAATAATTTTATATAGTGACAAAAGTTTCTAGGATGATACCTTCCCCACTATATAACTATCATTATTAGTGAAAATATATTACTGATAATACAACCTATTATATAAATTAGTAGGTTTCCCACATTTGGACCATACCCTATAAAAAAAAATTCTACTCTTTATTTTAAATTCTACACTATATTTGGTTTTTGTATATTGGGTAAGATATAAAAAGACCCATATATACCCCAATTAGTAAAAGTGGTTCCTATATTGAGAGAGGATTTTAAAATTATAAAAAGGTTTTAATGGTAAGAGTTTTTTAAAAATTATGTCAAATATAATTTATTTCCCACATTAGGAGACTAAACCCATTCATGATTAGTTCTATTTTTATCATAGAAAACTAGTTTCCCTCTATTTTGATATAATTTAAATTCTTAGTGATTTTATTAGATATATAAAAATTTCATTTATGATGAAATATCATAATATCATTTTATTGAATATTCAATTGAAATCATTGTCAAAGTAAAAACTTTTGTTTCTCCCTACCCTATAAAAATAAGAATAAACTTGAAGTAATAAAATTAAGGGGAAATTATAATTTGAAATAGAATCTACCACTAGTACCTAAAGGTAATTAATGTAGTATTATTACAAGTAAAATTGGGTTTTGTGTATACTTTTTATGAAAAATGTTTTCGCTATACTAAGGATGATTGTATTAAATCTTAAGACGATCACTACTATAAGTCCAAAGATTATTGGGAGAATTTAATTATTGTGTATAACACCTACATTGTTACATATTAAAATGCACTACATGATGAGAAAATTAACCTAGAATAATAATTTAATTTTTTTGGAATATTCATAAGCTAATAAGTTACAAACCCAAAACACTAATAACAAACAATAAATCCAATTAATGTAAATTAATTTTATATAATGAATACCTCTCCCTGGAAGAAGATGTATCACAAAAAGCTATTTATGAACAATCTGAAGTAAAAAATAAAAATTAATATATTTTTTTATGCATCAAATGAAAAACTTCATGTCAATTATACTCAATAATAAATCATTTATATAATAGTTATGATGATTTAAAATACTATATAAAAAGAAATTATGATAAATAAAGATTATATAACTATGATTTTAGTGAATGGGAAGAAAATTTGAGATATGGTTTTGATGAAAGAAATTATTTATACATGAACTATATTGAAATTTAGTTCAATGTGAAAAATAAAAATGGGGATAAAATAGAAACTTCCCAAAATAAAGAAATAAATAAAAGCTAAAATGTGTGTTTTATAAAACAATATTACTTCAACAAAGACTCATATTATTTTTAAAAAAATATATTATATATTGATTAATATAATTCATGGTCATTGAAATATATATCTCATTATTAGGATTATACACATTATTTTAATGTTAAATTATATTCTTATATAGGTTTAGTTTTGAAATGTAGTAAAATTTGGCTTAAGAACATATTGGTACGCCCACTAATGATTCGAGGATAGATGTTAGAATGAGTAAGAGTATAATCACCATAAATAAATTTGAAAATAATGGATCATCGATACAAAAATAGAAAGTGTCTCAACTATCTAAATTACATATAAATGAAATATAATAATATTCATAGAAAACTATTAGTGATATTGGTGTTTTAGATAAAATTCAGTCCAATTATGGAATAATATTTCATTATATTAATATTATATAAGGCTAACATTATGAGGGTGTTTTATCCTAATATGATGAATTCTAAATGGTTACAATTGAGGGAAGGGGAAGTGACTGCATATATTTTTTATATATAATTATATTAGAGTAAAAAATAAATACATAGAGAAAAAAAAGTTGAACACAAGTGTTTTTATAATATCTAAAATAAAAGTTATCCTACATATTCTATTCACATTCACAATGTGAGAGTATGGAACCCACAATAAGGTGAACTAAATATTTATGGGAGTCATGATCCATTAAAATTTTATTGTAAATACCTTAGATACTAACCAAAATAATAAAATTTTAACCATTAGAGACATAACCTATAACCTATATTTTGAATCATAGAATGGAAAAACCATTCCTTTATTCCTGCTAAGGCACAAATAAATCACCTTAATTTTATAGGATATGACAGAACCTGAATTTATAAATTTTATTTGGGATTGAAAACATGGATGAACTATTTTTAAAAGGTAGTATAACCCAAAAAATTACATACATATATATGATATAAATATCCCTACCTAAATAATCCAGTTAGAAAATGAATATTTATATATTGATGTATTAAAAATACATTTAGTATTAATGGTGTTGTAAATTGATGTTCTTTCAGGAGTGTTTTAGTGATGATCACAAAAATATAATCTTCATAATCTAGATCACATATCTAATTTTAATTAAGTAATTTTCATGTATTCTCATCTCCATACTCATACTAATTCCTCAAAACTCTGTGTAATAGTTCTCTTATTACAAAATATCTTAAAATTAATAGTTTTATGCATAGTCATTGGAATATTTCTTTTCCCATGGAATATTTATACTTATCACTTTAATATCTAAACTAGTTAGAAAATATTTAATGGATTTTAAAAAACAAAGTGTCATGTCATATGAATTTAATAAGTCTTTAAAAATATTTATTTTACATTATGAGACTTAAAATGATTTTTTAGGAATTTTAAGAATTTTGTATGAATTCATATGTTCTCATATAACTTACTAGGTTTTTATATAACTTTGAGTTTTTTACATGATGTAATATATGTTTCTGTGACTTATTAATCCAACATATATATTTGGAAAACAATGTAAAACTTCAATACGTATCCAAAACATAAATAAAAGAAAAAAAGCATATGATATCTCTATTCATTTTTTATGATTTTTTATCAAATATTAGTTCACAAGAAACATGAAAATCCTGAAATATTTTTACATAATAGTTCTTTGGGAAATTATAATTTCCCAATAATAAAGTAAAATTGAATCATAATATTCATGTTTGATGGAATACAAAAAACTATGTTTGGTAATTATAAAAACATGAAGAGTTTCAATGATACACATTAAACATCTCCCCTTTTTTGATAATTACAAAACAAAACATTAATTACCAAGAATTTACCCCCTTTTGAAATTAATTAAAAAACATATTTTCATATTCCTCTTATGAAATTCAACATAGTTTTCAAATTTTCAAAACATATTTCATGTATCAGGAAAATTTTCAACTTGAAACCATGGTAAATATCTTGTAGAACATAAAAATAAATAATGAAGTTTTAGAAAAAATCCCTAAACCCATATATTTCATATTATACTCTAATAAACTACTGTAAATAAAAAATATGAAAAAAAACTAATCCATTAGTGGATATTTTGAATAAGATTATAAAATTTAAGATTCAAAACACTAAAAAATTAAATCTAAACCTCCCCCAAAAGACATATCATGTACTAAATAATTCAACAATAACCACAAAAATATAAAATATAATTTTCTTAAAAATAGATAAATTGAATGGTTTGGGAAAAATATCAACAATTTGACCAGTAGTTGAAATATTTTGGAAAAAATTAACATTTTTGAATATGATATCTAATAAAATGATATATATCATCAATATTATTATATTTATAATGATGGAATTTAAATTAAAAAATAAAAATATCATTACTATTATCATATTATAAAATAGTTATTTCAAAATTAAAGAAAGTGTGATAATTTTTCCATATTATATAGTGATATATCATAATGGGATATCAAAACAATGTATTCGGATTTAATAGTTGACACTGAAATAGAATGTAGTTTCTCTAAACTCAATGAAAATAAATATTTAACAAGAATGTGATAAATACCTGAGGTAATTTTTCTATAAATTATACATCCAAAAAAATTATAATGTTATTTTATAATTAAATTAAAAATAGATTTATAGGGATTTAAAAAAATTCAAATAAACATTATTATATTTAATATTCCTCTTACCACACTTTATGTGGAATTTATTTGGAATTTATTGATATATAGAACATAAAAAAATTATAAATGTTAATTTAGGATAAGAAGATATCAAATATAATAAACTATCAATCATACCTTTACAAAGATTATAATGCATAGAACTACTTGATTCATCTTAATATAATTTAGTTAAAATACTTATTTGAGTGTATCATGTTTTACTAGAGTCAAGACTAAATCATTTTACCAAATCATTAATATATTTAATTTGATTAATAAAATTCCACCACTAGTCTAGAAAATTAGATGACCAAGGAACAATTTTAATTATCCCATCATACTCATATCAAATTTAGATGTCAGAAAATTTGATAATTATTTGAAAAGTATTCTAAAAGAAGATCCAAAAATATTATCCCCAATAAAATCATAAACAATCAAACATTATTCACAATTTATTTTAATAAAGAATGCTAGACCCCCAATTCATTTTTCAAAACAGGTTTGAAAAAAAAATGCATTCATACTAAGATCTTGATGATTATTTCAGGTCATTTAATAATATTAAATTTTTTAACACATGATAAATATACGTTTTAGGGTAAAAATATAGTGGTTATTTTACATAAACATCATAAAAAAGAAATATTTAGAAAATTACTAATTAAATCCTTTTAAAATAATTTAAAATCATAAAATATGTGTATTATAATTAAATCCTTATACATTATAATGATACAAAAGGAAATAATGAATCAACTAAATTCTATTCATTCTTCTTATGAAAATATCCAAGAATCAAATAAGTATTTATTTCTCACAATATTTCCATATTCGTAACATTTATTTCTAAATATGTTTTTATATTAACATGAAATTATTTTGTTGATTCAACCAAATTCCAAAGATCATTTGTAGAAAACTACTTTTACACTTTTTTGACTGAAAATTTTTAGCTTGAATAAGTTAATGTGTCATCTATATTACTATGAAAAAAATAATAAATAAAAGCAATATCGGAATAAATATTCTTTAATGAAATAATTGTTTTGAATCATTAATTACTATTTCTAATTTTTTTTAAATAGGATGGTAATTATATATTTTATAGGATTTTAAAACATGGTATTTCTCCCCTTCAGTTGGTGTATTCAAATATTAATTTTATACTTTCATCAAATATAAAATCCCAAAAAAATTCATTGATACAATCTTCATAATTTCATTTTTAATTTAGACCTTTTACAATAAATTTATCAATAATAAACTCTTCAATAGCTATTGTTTTCTTATTATAAAATCTATATACTTTAATATCATTTAGTTTTCTCAAGAAAATACCTTTATTTAATTTTGAATCAATTTTATCTAAACATTATTTTGTATTAAGAATATAAAATTTATATATAAACACTCTAAAATAACCAAATTTAGGTTTTATTCCATTCTAATTTTTGAAAGGTTGGTTTTTCTATATATGTTCATAAAGAATTATTTTTTGTGATATAAAATGTTTAAATCATAGTTATAACCTAAAATAAATTTGGTAAAATAAATTCAATATGCATTATTCAACACATTTCAGGAAGAGTAATATTTTTCATTTCTAAATTACTGTTTTGTTTGGGAGTCCTTTGTAATGCACTGAAATAGACCACTAATTCAAAACCAAAGATTCAAAATTACTCTCAAATGCCTCTCGATACGTAAGAGGTAACAGACTATTTACAAGGGTTTGAATATCCTTATTGGGGAAACAATACCCTTCATTTATCATAGTCATTAATGAAATTTATAAATAAAAATATCAAAATAAAAATATCATGTTGAAGACTAGGGATCAATTATTATATTGGATGGAACTAAATTTATATAAAATGATAAGTAACCTGGATATCATTTTGAAAATCCATAGAATATTATATAGATATCATGTAAATAAATAACACTATAAATTCCTCTAGAGTAGCTCTTGGTACTACTACCAACACCATGTTCCAAAGATAAACCATCTTCCAGCCCATTTCAATTGTGTGGATCCCTATACATGAATTCTATATGAGCTTCAAGATTCCCATGAATAGTGTTGTAAAAAATGCATAGGATAACATCATGTTTCCTTAATAAGTGTGCACTAGTAAACCTAGTGTATTTCATGATATAATTATTCTGTCTCTGGGGTGGAGAGTTTTGAAGCATCATTATCCTTTAAAGAAGGTTGAATTAACCATAAGGGAACTATTGGTACCAGTGGGTGATTGTGTGGGGGTCAATCACTCATGCAACTGGTACTCCTCGGATATAACTTCCTCGGATGGTCTCTAATGGTTTTATTCATGGGGCCTAGAATTCGCAATGGCCCAGGTTTCCATGATTCATGGACCTGCCTTCCAACGGCAGGTGCTTGTTGGCTGATGATTTCGCCAACAACCCTTGAGGACTCCATTGGTCGAGAGGATGGGAGTTTAGGCACACTGTACCCTTCTGGGGGAGGATTGATGCATTTTCTGGGACTCTCTGATAGATTTAAGTCATGTTCATATGTTCGTGAATCCTTGTTTTATTACCGAAGAGCGTGTCCATGGGATACCCTTGGTTTGAAAGATTGTCGTGAGCATGTATATGTTTGATTCCATGGAGGTGATGCTGACTTATCAATATTATGAGGTTCCCTGGAGTCTATCTTCATCTGGGGGGTATAGGGTGACTTTATTTTGGGATCAGGACCACAAGGATGGATTTCTATGTATCCTAAAGAGAGAAATCAGTCCCCACATAGTTCAGAGGTGTGGGGATTATGCATGGAAGTTTCCCATTTGACAGGAACATAATTGGGTGGACCCTTTTGGAATGGGAACCCTTTTGAGCTCGGGCCTTCTGGAAGGAACCCTATATATCCTGGTCTGGTCAAGAATCAGAGTTCATGTAGTTTAGAAGATGTGGGGCTTATGCAAGTAAGTTGTCCAATTGAGGGGGCATGGTTGGGTGGACCCTTTATGGATGGGCGCCTATTTGATCCCAGGCCTTCTAGCAGGAATCCTACGTATCCTGATTTGGTCAGGAATCGAAGTTCTCTTAGTTCAAAAGAATTGGAAATGTCTTAATCCATAAAAAACTCTAAACCCACGTGAGTCATGCTCGGTGTGAGAAATAATAGGATGTGAAAGATTCGACAATGCACATGCCTCCTCCCCTATTGGTGGGGGAGGGTGAGCCTCCGATGAAAGAGTTCGAGGCGGCCATGGGTGGGGGAATGGAGTAATGAACCCTTTAATGTGAGATGACATTAAAGTTCATGTGACCCAGAGTCAAAATATTCGGTACATAAAATAGTGGGAGGGGCCCTGAGCAAGTTATATGAATGGGATGATTTTCAACCTCTCCAAAGGGGGGAGTGAACGTAACCCCTTTGACTGATCAATGTTTCCCATTATATGAAAATCAAGTGATCTCACCTAATCCTGAGAACAGGGGGGTTCACGTCATTATCCCATGTTTGGACTCTAGGTTACCATGTGAATGATTCCTCACATAAATTCTCGAATCCCACACCTTTGGTTGGAGGGACTTCATGAATCCGCTTACCATGGGTATGTAGACTCAATGGGGCACGGTGATGTGCCCAATGGCCTGATCATATGGGTTTGGATGCATTGGAGGAGGCTTTGGCCTAGTTCCGGTGGATGGGTTAGTGGAAGGATTTTGGAGGACTGGACAGTAATGGAGGGGTGAGGTTGGAACCAAAGGGAACAATACCCTAAAACATCCCATTCCACGTACTGGTTTCTCATGCGGGTTTTGGAAGGCTTTGGGTACTATAGTGGTATGTGGGTAGGAGGTCCATCAGCGTACTGATGTGGTACGCGGACATGGGTATCACCAATCATGTACCAAAGTGGTATGCAGCTCACAATGCCACTATGGGTTGTATTTTCATACTAATTGGGTACGCGGTGCCGGGTTCAGTTTGCGTAGCGGTATGCCACACGGAGCACCATTCTGAAGAAGGGTCTGGGGAATTACCATTCACGGGAAATTAATCCACATGTATTATTTGGTTTGTGGTTTACTAGTTAGGTTCGCAATTTTATAATTATTAATCGTTTCCCCCATTTTATGGTTCATGGCTGGCTGTACCTAAGGAGGAAGTGGCTCACAGTTAATGATTTCACCAATGAAATAAAATGGATAACGAAGTGCCACCTCTAAGTTTCCCACAAGCCTTCATCGCCCGTTATCTCTTCTATATTCCTCATTTATCTATTCTATTGTGCTCATTTTATAGAGAATTAGAGTGATCATATCTACTAGGAACGTGACACCATTTGCGGAGTCCCATTAAAGAAGTATTCTGACCCACATAAGACTCAGTCAACCAGGATCCGTGGGGAATTTGGTTCGCAATAATGGTTCACAGAACCCTGTCTATCCTCTTATTCTATGAATTGAGGGGCTCACAGACATTCTGCCACATAGTTTGCGATTTTCCTTACCTGCTAGCGATCGCCTCCTGGGCGAGCAGTTTGTGGATCGTCTCCTTTGCATACCCTTCTCTGTGATGGTATACGTACAATTTGAAAACATGGATTTCTCCATGTTCCTTCAAATAAATTCAAATCAATTTGAGTCCCTCTTCCTTGATAAACTTAAAAAGTGGTTAATTCCTCTTATAAAGCGATGACGAGGGTATTTTATTTTCTTATTGAAATTTTTAGGACCCTACAAATTCCCCCCATCGTAATGGTGTCTATTCAGAATGAAATGGGAACTATTCCGATGATGAAGCGGTCTTGAACTGAAATGGTTCTTGGTAGAGCAAGTAGACCCAGTAGGAGGGGATCACGCCTATATATAGGGGCCCATGCCATTTGTCTTTTATTGATTCTCACAGAGAAAGGTGATCCTAATTTACCTGCCTCCTTCCCTCTTCGCGTACTGTGCTTCTTGCAAAAACTGCACTCGTGAGCTATTCCGTACATTCCGCGAGCCGATTTCCTCACCATTTCCCTGTCTACATACCACATTTTGGTTTCTATGAATGGGTTTGTGGATTTTATTAGATTACAAAAATGGGTATTCATGTAGGAGAATGCTACACGGTTTTCTTTTCTACATACTAAACTTAGATCAGTGAAAAAAACATTAACCCATGTATAAAACTTTAATCTGCAACGCTGAAGCATAATCATAGCTGAGGCCGGGGTTCACAGTTTCTTGCTTCTGTGAACCGTTCTGTTCACCTTCCAGTGGTTAGCGGGACAGTTCCTCATGGCTTCTTCACACACCATGGCTATATGTAGTCGATTGAATCTGCATACCATTGTTGTAGGTGACGTATTGCTTCTGTACGTTTCATTTTACGCGGAATGCTCCTTCCATGTACTGTTTTTTATTAACAGTATGTGGAGTCCTTTAGAAAATTTTTTCCATAGCCTTTATACAACAAATTTATATTATAATGAATTCTTTTCATCTTTTGGATGTTCCTATATAGGTTACAATGGATGACTCATAGGCTGTAGACAAATCAACGAATATGAGAGCCTCCATGGATAGGAATAGCTATGATAGCCTTCATACCCACATTATTCCTCATGAAATTTTTCTAATGGTCTTGTTGATGCCAGAGATTCTATCTTACCCATTATCCATGAAATTTTCACTTTAAGGCTTTGGTATTCTTGATGAAGTTACTCTGCTGTTTTATTATCCTGACCTTCCTTTCATTCTCTTAGAGGAACCATAAGATCATGATCGTGCCAATATTTCCTCAACCGGAGAAGTCATCGCCACTCCTATTCTAGAATTTTTTTTCTTATTATGAGGATTGGCCTAGACTTAGGGTAGTTGTGGGTGCCAAAATGGTGTCCTAGTACTAGATATCTGAGAATAACCATCCATCATCAGCATTTATCAAGGAAATCCTAGTGGCTGGTGGAGCACCAAGTGTGATTTGCGGGCCAAAGGATGTTTTTCTAATGAGTGGGCCTAGGAATTCTGGGTGCATCATACCTACCAGGAGTCCCCCGTCCTGCTTTAGGTGGTGGTCTTGCACCAGGCATCCTGGGTGTCTCAGTTTTCAACCTTCTATTCGGGCGAAATCCTTTTGGAATTACTGATTCGGTGGTGTTGGAGCACCAACACCTTTCATCTACTGCATGGAGAAGTGGGGATCAGTCTGTGGGACATCTACTATATTAGAGGTCTTACTATCCTCAGAGATATGTATGAAGAGTTTATCCCACCAGTCTCCACATTGAATGGCACTGATCATGTGTCTCCTTTGACAAAGGGCTTACTGGTCATGGCAGTGGGATCACTAGATCATCCCCTTAATGCTCGTTCCCTCATCCCATTCGATGCATGTATATGATTATTCATGAATTGAATGGGACTAATCCAATGGCTCTCCATAGTCTAACTCACCCTACCCATCAATCTAGCTAAACTCTAGGGTTATATTGTGCTACCCTTGAAGCAGGGCGGTATGCCTCATGGGGATATGAGAATCTTCCCAACATTTCTCATGTGCTTATGCTAGAAAGTTTCTTCTTCATGTTCTTAAGTGGATGGATATTCCCATCTTGTGACATATAAAATGGGGTTTAGGCCTTCACCATGATGATGGTGGCCATTCTGGTAGAGGTTCGGCCCATTAATTTGGCCCTTCCTACCCTCACCCGATTTTATGAATTGTTAGGACAGATTCAAGATGGAAGGTCTCTGCATCATCTCAGTGGACCATTCTAATTCATTTACAGGTGGATGGTGGAACAGTTCCCCTATTATGAATATCGAAATAATTCACTGGTTCCCCATTCTGACTTTCATCCAGTACTTCTCAGTATTTATGTTGTTTGTCCTCATACTCAGACTATTACCAACATGATCGGGCTGTTGAACAACACTTATTACTTCTCATTCGCACTGCATCCTATACTCCTCATGGATCCTTGAGAAGTGAAAAGGACTATTCTTTGGAGAAATTTTTATACCTAATCAATATTTGGGATGGGATACTCACCGCCCATGTAGATAGAGTCGTTATTTTTGAACCATACCTCCTCTACCATTTCTCCAGGCAGTTTGGATGCCTTCAACAGACTCTGTTGCTTCTGGATGTTCAACTAAGGGGAGAATCTCATCCTATGGTCCTTTGTAAATTGTGGCTTATTATGATGCATGAAGGTTCTTCTAGAGAAATTATCATTCATTACATAATGGGTCCCAACTTCATATCAGTAGAGTATTCCCAAATATGGGTCGATTATTACCCCGTGAGGGTGCTGAAAGAACCAGTTCAGCAGGTACAGAAACATTTGGCCATTCCCTATCCCATTATTTCCCCAATAACCACACCACACATTCCCTTCGTTGTGAGGGGTTCAATAGCCACGCCTTCTACCTCCATCCCTTCCGCAACCAAGATAGATACACCTCCTACTCCAGCTCTTGTGGTGAGAAGGCTCTCGATCCATCGTCAAAAGCATCGGGGAGGGGTTTCATTAGTACACCCATTTTGGTGGGGAATGATTCAAAATACCCCCTCCTGTAGATAGTTCCCAATATCTTCATGGAACTAATACTATCCATGTATCGCTGATCATCCCAAAGGTCGTGGTTAGTCCTCTACATCTGGCTCCAATGGATGGGCCATCTAATGGAAAAGAGAGTCTCCAGCCATGGATGTCTATATTTAGGTTCCTCCCCACTCCTATGGAGATGTTTCTCACTTAAAAATATGTGGAATCAGAGGAGGATCAATGTGATGATGTTGTAGAAAGACACCAGGCAGTGCGCAAAGAGGCATGGCGCCAGTTGTGTTCTCTTGCCGCAGAGACACCCCTGGCCAATCTCACTAACAAGGGTAACAATTTGCAGTGATTATTTACTGAGATGGGTTTTGGAAGCTTTGATTACTAGCACCATTAATCCCTTATTTACTGAATTGTAATTACCTGAGGATACCTAACCTCATACAAGTACAAGTTGACCAGGTTCAATTTTTTCATAATACTAGGTGGCAACCTTGCAGGATATCTCAGAAACACTTGATCATCTAACGACCAAGGAATTTCAGGCATGTGATTTTTTGGTGGTTCATGAGGAAGAGTTATGGGACTGTGAAGCCTGTGTATCCAAGTTGAGGGGACAACTGGCCTCCTTGTGTGTGACTTATGATGCTATTTAGAAAAAGGGGAAGGACCTTCATGTTATCTTGGAGTGGGTGCACCCAATGGAAAAAGCCCAAATGGAGGAGATAACTTCCTTAGAAAAGACTATCAATGGACCCTTAAAATCGCTTTCCATTCTTTTGGAAAGGTTTAAATGATCCCTATTGTAGCTTTGTCCCAATGTACAACGTGTACTCCCCCCACTTTTAATATGGAGAGACACTAAATTGGGGATGTTCCTCCATTCTTGCATAACTCAATGGAAAAAAATTTCCTTTTAAACACATTTTCTCTGTATCTTCCTATTAACATCACATCAGGTACATGTTAATTTTGAACCATATCTTGAAATCAGTAAATTGAGATAAGTTAATCGAGCCCTAATTTTTTCCTGATCCATTTGATTATTGCTGAGGTTGAGTGGAATACCTCACAAACAATTGTTCCTTTTTCATTATTACCCTAATTTTTTCCTAAGACTTCTTGTCATGATCTTATCAAGTATAAATTGGATTTTTCCTAGGCCACCCTTTGAAGGTTTTTATTTGTTCTTTTTTAACGAACCAATACCTGACTTTTTCCAGGAGGTTCCTTTGGAAGATTTCTCCTCTGGAGAGCATAACGTATCTTTTTTTGTTGCTGGAAGTTCACATTCCTACTAATAAAACTTTATACTAATGTTTTAGGTTGAACATCATTGACCAAACATATTGGGGTAAGTCCTCAACTTGGGACTAAAAGTTGGGAATTCTCTAGTATCCTTTAGACATTGGTTAAGAATTTTTCATGACCATGTATTTGTGGAATCCAGACATGCATGAGGCTCAGGAGCCACTTTTAGGTGTTCGTAGGTAAAAAAGGACTCTGCTAGAGACGAATTTTCCTTTGATTGACAACCATTTTTTGGGCGACGTATGGAGAGCCACCAGGGCATGATGTGCATAGTAAATCAAAGGTGTTCCTAGGAAACTGGCCTTCCATTTCCAATGGCCTGGTGGGATTTGCCACATTTTGGATTTACCTTGATGTTTGAAGCCACAATGGGTGGCTGGCTTGAGTGGTGTTGTCTGAGAAAATTAGAAACATTCGCATCTTCCTTGAGCGAGTAATCATTCCCATGAAATTATTACTTCTGTGACCGAGTGTTGGAAAGTGGTTAGTTCAGTTAAGAGTCTCATATTTTCTACATTAGGGGAACTTGGGAAGAAGGAGGTAGATAAGTCTTCATCAAGTATTTTTCCAAATCATGTGGTGTGATAAGACATGAATGTCATTTAAGTGTACGGAGGCTAGAAAGAACTATCCTAGAGATGAATTTGCCTTTGATTAAAGACCATTTTTGTGGCCAACGTAAGAAGAACCACTGGGGCATGATGTGCATAGACAATCACAAGTGCCCCCAGAACACTGGCCTTCCATTTCCATTAGCCTTTGAGAATTTTCGAGTTTTATAACATTCTAAACACGGTGTGTAACCTTAGACCAGGTGTTCCCCTATTCACAAGAGGAGGATTCTTTAGCTGAACTTCTTCATGGAAAACCTAAAATGAGTGGTAGCACTCTTTCTTTTCACACAAATGAACTTTTCATATATGGATGGGGTATCTTTTAGAAACCTCAAAAGTGACCAGAGGTGAATCGGGACCATATGTTTTGATATATCCAGGATGTGTGAAAGGAGGAAAATGTAAACTATCACTATGAGGGTCCTTGAATTAGGAGGGATGGAATGTGGCTTATAATCCATGGGAATACTAGGATATGATAGTACTCTCCTAGGTATGAACATTCCTTTTATTGATGGCCGTTTATTTTGGAAATTTATGCAGAGGCATCATGGAATAATACGCATATTCAATAAAAGGTGTCCACGAGACTCTGTACTTCCATCTCAGATGTCCTTGGAGGGTTGTGGGGATTCAAGATCACTTAAAGGAAAGAGTTTGGAATATGGAAGGAGTACACCGGGATATATTGGGGAAATTTGGGATGTGATTTTCTCATGGAATGGTGTCCCTTACGTAGGTCTAACCCATACATAGGGTGAGGTATTCATTATATCTTTGGGATAGCTAATCATTTAACACCACATGGCTAGTACACGGGGTTCCTCTTGAGGGAGGGAACCGTGACATGACTTCCAGGGCTG